>OY728135.1:1881038272-1882238272 GCA_963277665.1 Viscum album | reverse complement strand
TCATCAGTGCGACTGTTCTCATTGGTGCGAATGTTCTCATCGGTGCGACCGTTGTCATTGGTGCTACTGTTTTCATCGATGCGACTATTCTCATCGGTGCGAACGTTGTCATTGGTGCAACCGTTGTCATCGGTGTGAACGTTCTCATCGGTGCAATCGTTGTCATCGGTGCGACTGTTGTTATCAGTGCGACCATTCTCATCGGTGCGACTGTTGTCATCGGTGCGACCATTCTCATTGGTGCAACCGTTTTCATCGGTGCAACCATTCTTATCGGTGCGACCATTGTCATCGGTGTGACTGTTGTCATCATTGAGACCGTTCTCATCGGTGCGACTGTTCTCATCAGTGCGACCATTGTCATCGGTGCGACCGTTGTCATTGGTGAGTCAAAAACATGAAATTCTCACAAAGTGTCTGTTCAATCAAAACCACTTCTAGGTCAATATTAAACCATAAATAATCATATATAAATATCTGTAGTCATGATTAATCATAGTAAACACATTTAGAACAGAATGAATAATTGACTAAATTGACTTATAAACAAAGATAACAATGATTTGTGATTATTAAAATAACCATCTCACAGAGGGTTAAACATAAATGAAAAATATAGAAGCATATAGACAATATAAATATAAAATATATTACATATAAATATAGTTCCATCATAATGGTCACTATGAGAGGCGATAAGAGATAATTGAACAATCATCGTTTTGTGAGGCGTTAGTTTTCGGTCCATAGAAACAGTATGTTCTTTACCCATTAGACGAAGGTGTGTGTAAGTGTACTTTAAATCCTTCTCATAAAAACCACCTAGTATATTAAGGATATTTTTGATGCTATAAAATAAAGGAATAAAAAGAGGTTAGGGGGTTGGATAAGGAAAATAAAACAAAAGAACTTAAAAGAAGACGTTACCTTTAAATCGGGTAACTCCATTTGGTTTGAATCAAAAGGATTTTTTGAAGTTCCTTCTGCCTAAGGTAAGGCTTCTAGGTGGAAGAGAGGGATCTTGAGAGCTTATTTGAGTATATGTTTGATGAGCCAAGGGGCTTGAGAGGTGTGAGTAATGGGTTATAGGTGAGAGCTTTTTATAAGGGGGAGGAGGGGCTCTTTAGGAAAGTTTGAAAATATTATTTTATTATATAATGATTTTCAGTTTCTAAAGGTCCAAAACTCATTAAAGTCAAAGATAAGATGACTCATGTTCGAAATAAAATCATTTAATAAGAATTGGACAGGTTTTGGATATTTTTTTTAATCTTTATAATTTTATTTATTTAAATCATTCATTAATGAGGTAAACACTGCATCATTATTGTGTCATAAATAATTTTATTTATTTGATGTCTAAAAATTAAAAAAAAAATAACATGATGTTGGAAATATTTTTAGATTTCAAATGAATATTTATATTCTAAGAGATAACTTATATAACCCCATGTAAAAATTGATTTACTAAAAGATATATGTTTATGTCAATTTTGTCTTTACTTTAAATTAATTAATATAAAGTGTCATTATCACTCTTAAGTGGCTCCATGGGGTCCCAAAATAGACCCAAGGATGCCCATGGTCGTAAATGTATCAACCAATAGGATTATGACACATGTTAGGTTAAATTTATATTATTATAATATAAGTTTTACCTTGAATTACCCTATTTACCTTTAACCGCGGTAAATAAAAGTCAAAAGTTACTATTCACCAAAAATTATTTTCATCTTATTGAACCAAATTTTACTTACTAATAACAACCATGTATGTCAGATTTTTGAAATTCAATTCACAGAAGCGGTAAAATTTCATTTAAATGAAAAACTCGGTTTTTTAACTACTACTTAGTGTTTTCACTATTCCTCAAAAATTGAAGTTTTTTTAGAAAAATACCAAAAATTCAGCCTAAGTTATATTTGATATTCTGAATTCAAAAATGATTTATATTTTATCAAATTAAAAATATAAAAGTTATATTAATTAATTTTAAAATTAATTCTCATTGTCAAAACAAAAAGCATGTTTTTAAGAAACAATTACTATCAAAAGATTGACACTTGTTTATGTCCAATTTCAAAGTGAAATTACTTCTAATGACCAACATTGGATTAAATGGTAAAAATATAATATAATTAAACTTTATAAACAATTAAAAAGATAATATAATCATATAAATAAATTAGATTAAAAGGCATTTTTGAATTAAAATACAGTATTTTTCACTATTCATTAAAAAATGGATTTTATCAGAAAATACCAAAAATTTATCCAAAGTAAAATTTTATGTCTCGAATCTAAAGAAGAATTTTATTTTTTCAAATAGAACATATAAAAGTGACCAAAACTAGATTTAAAAAGGGTTTTCCATTAAAAGGCGGTAAATTGACCTTTTAAAGAATATTAGACTATTTGTGCTTAAAATTAGATTCATTCACATTTTAAGCCTCTAAATTTTATTGAATAAATGTAATTTTTTTTAACAAACATGTATAATCATATTGTATTTAGTTATGTTCATTCTCACCAATACAATGACTAGGCGTTAACTACCATATAAAATAATATTATATTATTATTTTTCAGTATGACTCAGCATTGTGTGTAACATTAGACTTCAAAGAAACCCATTGTTGCGTATCGGGTACGCCATCGAACATAGCATCCCCTTTAAAGTAAAATTAATATTTAATTTACAAATATTTTTAAATATGAAAATGTATTATTCTTTATTTACCTGGGATGTTACATCCTTCCCCCCTTCTGAAAATTGCGTCCTCACAATTTTATTCACTTATCAAATAAATGGGGGTATTTATACCTCATAGAATTTTCATATTCCCACGTTGCCTCTTAAACCATATAGTTTTTTCATAGAACTTTTACCTGTTGAATTACCTTATTCCACAACATTTTCTATCTTCGGTCAAGAATCTGGACTGGTTGTTCCTCATAAGAGAGATTCTCTTCCAACTAAACTACCTCTAGGCTCAAAACATGAGATGGATCTGGAATATACTTTCTCAATATTGAGACATGAAAAATATCATGTACCTGGGATAAACTTGGAGGTAATTCCAATATATAGGCAACTGATCCAACTTTCTCTATGATTTCATAAGGTCCAATGAACCTCAGACTCAACTTTCCCTTCTTACCAAAACGCATCACAATTTTCTATGGAGAAAATTTTAGAAATACATGATAACATATATCAAAAGAAAGATCCTTCCTCCGTTTATTCACATAACTTTTCTTCCTGATCTGAGCTATTCTCATGTGCTTCTGAATCAACTGAATCAACTGATCCTTTTCTGTCATCTCTTCTACCAATTCCGGTCCCATCAGCTTCCTTTCACCTACTTCATCCCAAAAAGCTGGAGTTCTACACCATTTCCTATATAATGCCTCAAATGGAGCCATCTGTATACTGGAATGAAAAATGTTATTATAAGAAAATTCAACCAAAGAAATATGTTGGTTCCAACTTCTCTGTTAATCCAGTGAACAATCACACAACATATCCTCCAAGGTCTGAATTGTTTGTTCTGACTTCCCGTCTGATTGAGGATGAAAAGCTGTACTAAAATTTAATTCAGTACCCAATGACTTCTGAAGGCCTTTACAAAATGTAGAAGTAAACTTGGGATCACAATCAGATACAATGGAGATGAGAACTCTATGAAACCTGACTATCTCTTTAAGAAATAACCGAGAAAGTTGATCTAGAGACAAAGTATCTCGAATAGGAAGGAAATGAGAAGATTTAGTCAATCGATCAACAATAACCCAAATTTCATTATTACCTCAATATGTCTTTGGTAATCCCACAACAAAGTCCATAGATATATTTTCCCATTTCCAATCTAGCACTCATAAAGATTGAATCATCCCTTTTGGTAACTACCGCTTTTCTTTAACCTGCTGACAAGTCAAACACTTCATAGTAAAGTCAGCAATATCTCTCATTATTCCATCCCACCAATAATACTCTTGAAAATATTTGTACATCTTAGTACTGCCAGGATGAATTGAAAACAGAGAACTATGAGCTTCACATAACAACTCATTCTTCAATTGCAAATCACAAGACACACATAATCTCTTCCCAAACCTCAAAACAAAATCATTATCAATGTTAAAATCAGGAAACTTACCCTTCTGAACCAACTCTACCTTTTTTTGTAACTTACTATCTTCCTTCTACGTTTTCTTAATTCTATCTGATAGAGATGATTTCACTGATACCTAAAACAAAACAGAGGAATTTCCTACACCAACAACTTCTATGCTAAATTTCATCAAGTCTTTAGTCAAAGGATCTTATTCCAAACATAAAAAGGTTAATGAAGCATTAATTTTTCGACTTAAAGCATCAATCACTTTATTTTCTTTTACCGGATGGTAATGGATTGTGCAATCATAATCCTTGATTAATTCCAACCATCTCCTCTGTCTCATGTTTAATTCTTTCTGAGTGAATATATATTTCAAACTTTTGCGATCGGTATATATTTCACACTTTACTCTATACAAATTATGCCTCCAAATTTTTAAAGAAAAAACAACAACAACTAATTCTAAATCATGTGTAGGGTAATTTAACTCATGAGGTTTCAACTGACGTGAAGCATAACCAATTACTTGATCATTTTGCATAAGGACACATCCAAGTCCTTTAAATGAAGCATCACTATATATAACAAACTCACCATTTTTGGAAGGAAGTGCCAAAATTAGATCATTCACCAATCTTATTTTTAATTTCTAAAAAAAATCATTACATTTTTTTGTCCAAATGCACTTAACACCTTTTCAAGTTAACTTAGTCATTGGGCTAAATAGCCATAACATTTTTCTACAAACCTCCGGTAATAACCTACTAAACCAAGAAAAATATGAATCTTGGTTATATTTGTGGGTCTTTTCCATTCTTCAACAACTTTTTTTTATCAGGATCAACAGTTATTCCATTTTTGAAACAATGTGACCAAGGAAAGAATTTTTTTGTAAACAAAACTCACATTTTCTGAATTTCCCATATAGTTTCTTTTCTTTTAAGGTTTGCAAGACAAACCTTAAATGAATTTCATGGTCCTATTTACTTTTAGAATAAACCAAAACATCATCTATAAAAGCAACCACCATTTATCACCTGATTCAACTAATCCATCAATGCAAAAAAAAACTGTTCAATTCTGATTCTGACCATCTCAGGATACTGATTTGGAAGGTTATTCTCTTCTGTATGCCTTCTCAACCTAGCTGCCCTGTTTCCTTTGTGGAAAACCATTCTGAACACAGAAATATATTAGGAGAAACAACATGGTAATCTATAAATTCTATATATATCATTTCAATCTTACCATAAATTAATTTATGGACATTAATTTTAACAATATTCTAACTCCTAAAGTTGCTTAAATCGACCGTTGATACCAACTATAAGGACCCAGCCTTAAACATTACATAATCTTGAATTAAGTTAATAATTCAAATTGAGGATCTTTTTAGATTTAGAGATTTTGAGAATTAGGTCATAACATAAAAAAAACAACTTGAATATTACATATAGACACTTCTATTTAGTATTGTTTTTTTATAAAATAAAAACTCTTTGAAAAAAGAGTCATGTCTAGTTCCATGTTTTAGACAGCATGAATTTTCCTTGATCCCATCCATGACCCTATTCCACTTTATGTCCCGTGAAAAACATTTCATAAAAACTTGGGATGAGCATAAAAAGCTCAGTAAGGGATACACAAAGAAGGAAAACTGTTAGTTTTTCAAAACAACAAGTAAACCATGAATACCTTATCATAATTAATACTTTTCACCTTTATAAAGTAATAAACACTCTTCACTGAATAAAAAATCATTTCTTACTTTTTTTTAACACAAATATTACCATAAAACCCACAGAAAGAATAGATAACATATAAAGGTAACTTGGGACATAAACATACTTAAATGGAATAACCATATAGTCGACTTCCACACATATCACTAAATGGAATAGCCATACGACCGACTTCCATACCCAATGCATTGGAGGTTATAACCTAACTACCCATCCTGGTTTCTCACGGCACCACCTGTCATTTGGTTTATCACGTAACCACCCGTAAAATGTCCAAGTACCATTATAAAATCATAACACATAAAATATTGAAAATATAAACATTTCACTAATAAAATTTTATTTTCAATCACAAGAATTAATTTCAAGATATTGAAATAATCAATTCATTTAAAAAACCATTTTTAATACCAAAACACCCAAAAACAGAATAAGGGGTTTCCTTTTTCATTTAAAAAAACATTAAGGCTTATAGAGGAAGCCAAATAACGATTACGGCAGTGGAGAGGTCATTGTTGCTGCAAACATTAAAAACATTCCTTTTGTCGTTTAGTAAAACGCTTCATAAGAAAAAGATTCCATTTGAATTAAATTAAAAGTCAAAGGGTTTTATTATATACCGTATAAAAGAAAGTCGTGTATAAATCAAAGTATGCCTCAATGAAAGGAGATTGAGATGAAGTCCCTTACCTCGTGTCCCACTTGACCCATTCATTCTTTAATCTCCTGAATAATAAACTAAAGTTAATTTCTTCTTGCTTAAGAAACTTTTTCAAGTTTATTATTTATTTTATATCACTTATTACAATGTTATAAACAATTAGTTAATTATTTGAGTTTATATCAGACATTTTGTCGATGTTCGGAACTTGAGTTAAAAATGAACTTATTATAATTACAAGTTGTTCATGTGGTAAAAATTACATTATCTCCAGAATGATATTCATGATTTAGATATCATATATATAATATATATACATTATATATATGTATTTATAATTGTACATAACATTTGGAGATAAGAAATGAAATGCACCGTTCATAGAGACGGTAAGCCGTACGTACGCATGAACGCTACTTTCATTTCTATTTTGTAATTTAATGTAATGAAAACATAATGATACATAGGTATATTATAATTCTAGTATAATATCATATATAATTTAATTAACTCCATCCCTTATAAATCCCACGTATGGTATGAACGAGTCATATCACTTTGAGGGGGCGGTAGTCCGCACTTCCTCAAATGAAATTATCGCGTTTACCCATAATAGAAACCACAAAGGTATGATATAAATGAAAAATACAGAAGAATAGAGACAATATAAATATAATATATATCACATATAAATACAGTTCCATCATAATGTCCACCATGAGAGGTGTTAGGAGATAATTGAACAATCATCGTTTCGTGAGGTGTTAGTTTTCCGTCCACAGAAACAATATGTTCTTTACCCATTAGACAGAGGTGTGTGTAAGTGTACTTTAAATCCTTCTCATAAAAACCACCTAGTATATTAAGGATATTGGTGATGCTATAAAATAAAGGAATAAAAAGAGGTTAGGGGGTTGGATAAGGAAAATAAAACAAAAGAACTTAAAAGAAGACGTTACCTTTAAATCGGGTAACTCCATTTGGTTTGAATCAAAAGGATTTTTTGAAGTTCCTTCTGGCTAAGGTAAGGCTTCTAGGTGGAAGAGAGGGATCTTGAGAGATTATTTGGGTAGAGATTGGAGGATACAAGGGGATTGAGAGGTGTGAGTAATGGGTTAGAGGTGAGATATTTTTATAAGGGGGAGGAGGGGCTCTTTAGGAAAGTTTGAAAATATTATTTTATTATATAATGATTTTCGGTTTATAAAGATCCAAAACTCATTAAAGTTGAAGATAAGATGACCCATGTTCGAAATAAAATCATACAATAATAATTGGATAGGTTTTGGATATTTTTTTAAGCTTTATAATCTTATTTATTTAAATCATTCATTAATGAGGTAAACACTGCATCATTATTGTGTCATAAATAATTTTATTTATTTGATGCCGAAAAATTATAAAAAAATACCATGATGTAGGAAATATTTTTATATTTTACATGAATATTTATATTCTATTAGGTAACTTATATAAGCCCATGTAAAAATTGATTTACTAAAAGATATATGTTTATGTCATTTTTGTCTTTACTTTAAATTAATTAATATAAAGTGTCATTATCACTCTTAAGTGGCTCCATGGGGTCCCAAAATCGACTCAAGGATGCCCATGGTCATAAATGTATCAATCAATAAGATCAGGACACATGTTAGGGTAAATTAATATTATTATAATATTATTTTTACCTTGAATTACCCTATTTACCTTTAACCGTGGTAAATAAAAGTCAAAAGTTACTATTCACCAAAAAATATTTTCATCTTATTGAACCAAATTTTAATTACTAATAACAACCATGTATGTCATATTTTTGAAATTAAATTCATAGAAGTGGTAAAATTTCATTTAAATGAAAAAGTCGGTTTTTTAACTACTACTGAGTGTTTTCACTATTCATCAAAAATTGAAGTTTTTCAGAAAAATACCAAAAATTAAGCCTAAGATATATTTGATATTATGAATTCAAAAATGATGTCTATTTTAACAAATTAAAAACATAGAATTTTTATTAATTAATTTTAAAATTAATTCCCATTGTCAAAACAAAAAGCATGTTTTTAAGAAACAATAACTATTAAAAGATTGACACTTGTTTTTGTCGAATTTCAAAGTGAAATTACTTCCACTGACCAAAATTGGATTAAATGGTAAAAATATAATCTAATTACACTTTAAAACCAATTAAAAAGATAATATATCCATATAAATAAATTATATTAAAAGACAATTTTGAATTAAAATACAATATTTTTCACTTTTCATTAAAAAATGAATTTTATCAAAAAAATTCTAAAAATTTACCCAAAGTAAATTTTGTTGTCCCGAATCTAAAGAAGAATTATATTTTGTCAAATAGAACATATAAAAGTGACCAAAACTAGATTTAAAGAGGGTTCACCATTAAAAGACGGTAAATCTACCTTTTAAAGAATATTAGACTATTTGTGCTTAAAATTAGATTCATTCACATTTTAAGCCTCCAACTTTTATTGAATAAATTTAAAAACATTTAAAAAACATGCATAATCCTATTGTAGTTAGTTCTGTTCATTCCCACCAATACAACGACTAGGCGTTAACTACCATTTAAAATAATATTATATTATTATTTTTCAGTATGACTCAGCATTGTGTGTAATATTAGACTTTAAAGAAACCCGTTGTTGTGTATTGGGTACGCCATCAAACATAGCATCCCATTTAAAGTAAAATTAATATTTAATTTACAAATATTAATAAATATGAATATGTATTATTCTTTATTTACCTGGGATGTTATAAATAATGTCAACATCTGATAGATAATCGGTATAGAATTCAATAGATTCTTCAACAATATATAGTTCTGTAATACAAACTTCTGGCCAAATTCGATTCTTGGTATACCCTTTAAAAATCTTCATATACCATTCAATTGGGTACATCCATCTATAATGGAAATGACCACATAATTGAACCTCTACGACCAAGTGAACCACTAGGCTAACCATTATATCAAAGAATGATGGTGGAAAGAACGCCTATAATTCACATAATATGATTTTAACCTCCTTATTCATGATTAGAAACTTCATCAAGTCTATAACTTTACTGAATATGGCTTTGAAAAAGAAGCAAAGTCTGGTTGATGTATGTCCTACATTTTTAGGCAGAATACAATAGAAAGCAACAGACATCAAATCTTGCATCAAAACATGAAAGTCATGTGATTTTAGTCCCTATAACTTCAAATTAGTCATTAAAATGACATTATTTATTTTTGATGAATACCCCTCTTTAACATTTACTCTATTAAGGAAAAGTAAAAATTGTATTTTTTCATATCTGGATAGAGTGTAAGTTGTCAGACAAAGAAAAGTCCACCCATTACCATTCACTAATGCCAACTCTTCCCTTATCCCCATGCCAATAATGTCTAACCTATCCTTGATGACATATTTTATTTTTTCAGGAAAATTTAGTAACATGAAAATAACACTATCAAATATATTTTTTTCTACATGCATGATATCAAGAAAATGTCTGACATATAGACAATTCCAATATGTTAATTCAAATAAAATTGATCTGTTTTTCCAAAATGATTTTGTAAGGTTTTTTATAAATGGTTTACCAAAAATAGGGTCAATATGTTTTACTTTATCAAACAATTGATCATCCACTTGTGAAGATGGTGTTTTAACTTGTTTGATATTCCCATCGAATGTTTTCATCTAGGATCGATATTTATATCATCAAGGTAAAAATTTTTGATGACCTAAAAATACAGTCTTTGAGTAATGTTTCAACCGAACTGAGTGTGTGCATTCTTCAAAAATGGGACACCACAACATTCCTTTAATTATATAGCTTGATAAATTTCTATAAGCGGGAAATTCATTTATCATCTCGTACAACATGGCCCTCAATGTAAATTATTCACTTCTTTGAGCATCATACATTGTAACACCTGTATCCCACATCAATTTCAGATCTTCAATCGATGGATCCAAATAGACATCAATTTCATTATTGGGTTGCATTGGTCAAGATATAAGTAGAGACAACATAATGTATTTGTGCTTCATGCATAACCATGGTGGAAAGTTATAATTTACTGACATGACGATCTATGTACTACAAGTAATACTCTATACACCGAAAGGATTTATTACATATGTAGATAGCACAAGATGAAAGTTTCTCGACTCATTTCCAAATTTTGGGTACTCGTAATCAATTTTCTTCCACCGAGGAGTATCTGCTGGATAAAGTAGGTTTCCATATTTAATTCTTATATTTGTATTCCATATCAATTATATCTTGGGTTCCTAACATCTATACAGTATTCTAAACCATGGAATGATAAGAAAGTTCCATAAAACTTTCGAAGGACTTGATTCATTTTTCTTGTATTGATCCATGCCACACTTAGGACATTTTATGAGCGATTCATGGTCCTTGAGAAACAATATGAAATCATTTGGACAAGCATTTATTTTTTTAGAGATCATACCCATTGAACATAGCATTCATTTAGAATCATATGTTCAACATGGTAGTTTATTTTCTCCTAGAAGTATATAATTCAAGAGACCAAGTAGTTCTGTAAAGCTGGTGTCACTCCATTTACTAACAACTTTCAAATTATATAACTTCAATGCAGATAAAAATGTTGTGTATTTTTTGTAACTGGTATACAATGGTCTCTTAGCATAACCATTTAACTTCTCAAACAACTTTGGACAATCACAATGGTCATCTTCAATTTTCATTTTCATTTCTTCCATGCGATCTCCATCATCATTTATATTGGTATTCATATCAAATGATCCATAAACCACAATATCATCCTAATCAGTGTGCACATCTAGTTTTTCCCTATGTTTAGTCCAAAATTTATAGCTCTGATCTATTCTAGGACAAATCAAATATTCTCCCAACTCTTACAGACTAATTTTTCTTGAATAACAACAACATAAACACAGAAAAAGGATTTGAGAAGGGACGTATGCATGCTCTATTGCAAAATTGATGATCTCCTTAACTCCATATTCATAATCTTTTTTCAAATGATTAGTGTGCATCCATTTTAAATTCATATCCATCTTATTAGGTTCATAAAATATTCATTCTGTACAATAAATAAATAAATACACATAAGATATTTATTATCAAAGGTGAAAGTTATTGATAATTCTAATAAGGGAAACCCAAAATTTGATTATTTCAAAGAATTTCAGTATGCTTTAAAAAATGGTTAATTGAATTTAAGAAAAGAATTACCCCACTATGGTAGGTTTTATCCTTTGAATTCACCAAATGGTGAATGTTATAGACAATTATAATCCTCATCAGCTTCAT
Organism: Viscum album; assembly: GCA_963277665.1. Classification (NCBI taxonomy): domain Eukaryota; kingdom Viridiplantae; phylum Streptophyta; class Magnoliopsida; order Santalales; family Viscaceae; genus Viscum; species Viscum album. The sequence goes on along the minus strand of OY728135.1, from coordinate 1,882,226,402 downwards.
CTCCTAAATAGTTATTATTACATTTTGTTGTTTGAGACTTATCCTGTATCTCTTGTGGACATGAACCTATGTTTCTTGAAATACTCTAAGCAGTAGTCATCCATGGGATGACTACTACTTAGAGTATTTCAAGCAATATAAAATAGATGGGGGATGAGTCTCAAAAAAATTGCAATAATAACTGTTCGGGATATGAAGTTGATGAGGATGATAGTTGTACTCCATTATGTTCTCTAAAAGGGGTAATGCCTCCCATTTATGAGAATTACACCATTGGAACTAGTTATTAACTTGTGACCTATTGAAGGTGAGATTTGGGGGGTAGACACATTCTTGTCTGTGATTCAAGGAGCCTCAATAGGGAAATGTTATGATATATGAATCCTTAGGGCCTCTATGAATTCTATATTTATAGGATAAATTCCACTTTTAATACTTTAAATCCTCTAACTAATACTAGTATTACCTCTATTAAAATGAGCCATCAAGTCTTTCTTAAATCCCCTAAACAAATGAAAATATAATATAATCTTTTAAGGATTAATAAGAAACCCAAGTTTTATAAACAAGAATAATAAACTCCCATTCCATAAACTAGAATATATAAAAATGTATTGATAAAACATTTTAATAAATAGAGTTATTTCATATACATGGATAATAATCAGAGATTCATAGGGGTGGAACCAATACATGTAGACCTAAAATGGTGAATACCTAAAAATATTTTCTAATAATTATTACAAAATATATAGAATTTGAAAACCACCATTATATTTTGTCTAACAAGTGGTGTAACAACCTAAGGAATTATTAGATTTAATATTAATGGTATATCAAATATCATTAATCTTCATGACTTATCTTAACAAATATTTTCACCTTAATAACTAATATTTTATTGAATAAAGACTCTTATAGACTCTGTAAATATTCTAGGGTTCTTTAATATGCCTCTTTATAACCATACTCATGAATAATAATATATAATAATAAAATGAAACATTAGTCAGAAAAATAAATAAATCAATAAAACCAAATAAAAAATATAAAAAATTGGTACATTATAATGGATCAATATTAAATGTGGAGTAATTAAAAAATAATATACATGTAAGTAGTATTAAATTAAGTATATGTAATCTTTGGAAATTCCAAAACATCCAATGAGGTGACTCTAGACATACTTGGGTTGGAGCCACCTATAAGAATGATGATGAGTTCCTATGTTTTTAACTTACTAGAGAACCATAACTATCCTACCTTATTGGACTTCCATATGGACTTTGATATATGTGGGGACCCATACAATCTAATTAGGACTACATTGTAACTATATCTCACCCCTCACTAAGATGCATACAATCCCTATTATGATAGTAATGGGAGGTATGGTCACCTTTTTAGAAAACATATCAACAGAAAACCAACATAACCCAAACATTTCTATTCAAACATCCTTCCAACACCCATCAATATGATCTATGTATTTAAAAGAAAAAAACCATTTCATGGTACCAATAAGGCCATAACACTTTATACTACTACTAATTTTCAATGAAAAACTTCATTCATTCAATATTATTCAAAATAAAAAAGTTAGAATCAAATTAATTTTAAAAAGTTACAAACATACCTTAAAGTCATTATTTTAAAACACACACAGTAATAGTCTCTCTTGGAATGCATTTTTGAAACCAAGAAAAAAATTATCGTCTGCTTTATTGAATGAATCCTATCTATATTTCAAATGACTACATACAAACATATATACATGAAATAATGTGTTCATATATATATATATGTGTGTGTGTGTGTGTGTGTAGATTTCAAAATGAATATATATATAGATGTTCATATAGGATATCAAGAAAAAAACAAAGAGATAAAATTCATGACACTTAACATAAAATAAAAATCTTGATGTAATACCAGTGAAATCAAAACAAACTACACCTCACAAACAATTTGTGTGCATTATTTCCATGGAAGGAAGTTCAAAACATTTAAACTTAATATGATACAAGGATGAAATCAATGTGTGGAATTCTTAATACGCTACAAGGAAACAAGAAAATCCCTTAAAGGGTCAATACGAACCCAAAATCATAGAAAACCCCAAATATAAATTCATCATAGAAGGGAAATATATGATGGATAATGAATAGTAAGAGATAATGAAAAAACACAAATAGATATCTCCAAACAAGCAATCACCGAGTGAGGAGGAGGAGAAAATAACATACCTTGGATTGAAACTTTGAATCTTATGAAAGAAATTAGAGATATCACCAAACCTAGAATTTGTTCAAGCCTTGTATTTTTTCGACCCTTGAATCATTCGAGCCTGGGATTTGAGCCTTGGAATTGATCGAGCCTTGATTCGAGCTTGGATTTGATGAGGAGAAGCACTAGCAGTAGGTGGCTTCCGTAGAAAGCTTCAGATATCATGACTGGTTATGGTTCTTTAAATAGATTGAGAAACTTTCATCAGTGCTTCTAAAAAAGTGCTGATAAAGATCCCATTTATCAGTGCTAATTTAATAATTGATGATAAAAGAAATATTTACCCGCGCTTTTTTAGCGCTGATAAAGATTGAGCTTAATCAGTGCTAAAAAATGCTGATAAATGATTTATAATTATAATTATAAATATATTTTTTGTAAATATATTTATAAAATTATATATATATATATATTTGATATATATATATAAATATAAATATAGTAAATCTATTCATTATTTAAATATATTTATTATAATTTTATAATCATTTAAATATATAATTATTTATTTATAATTATACAAATAATTTAAAAAAAATATTTATATATTTATATTTATATCAATATTTATATTTGTATAATTATATGTATATATATTTAATAAATATATTTAAAAATAAATATAGTAAATAAATTAATTATTTAAATAAATTAATTATAAATTTATAATTATTTAAATATATATAATTATATAAATACTTTAAAAAAATAATATTTATTTATTTATATTTATAAATATTAATTTACAAATATATTTTTAACATTATTAATGAATATTTAATCTTAAGTGCATGCATGTTAAAAATGAGTGAAATTGAATAATTAAAAATGAGTAAACTTTAACAATTTTGAAAAAATGGATAAGTTTTATTAATTAAATATAAATTATTAAAAAAAATATGGATATATATTGAAAATATTAAAATATAGTAAATAAATATATATAAAAATAAATAATATAAAATGATTAAATTCCAAAAAAATAAAAAAATAAAAAAATTAAAAATGAATTAATACCCAACTGTAATAAAACTAATAATAAATAAATAAATTTTCTGATTAAAGTCATGATATATTAAATGTATTTTGTTATAATGAAATTCTTAAATGAATACTAAAATTTGAATAAATTACATAAATATTAGGTGTATGTGTTTCTATATAAGATTTCATTAATTACGTAAATATTTGTTTGTGCACGTTGTATATAAAAATTCATTAATTACGTATATGTATGTGAAATATATATAACACATGTTTGATATATGTTAAATTAAAAAATCAAACAGCATTCAATTATGTCCATTACTCGATGCAATTAGTTTGTATTTTTAATTCATATTAATTTTTAATTATAAACCATTCTTCACTAGTATATAACTTATTTAATGTAAAGCATAAATATTTTGTATTATATAAATCATATATTTATATACATTCATATATATATATATATATATATTTAATATATAAAATTTATTAATATTATCAATAATTATTTAATTAATAAAATGTTTAATTTTTTTTCTTAATTTACTTATTTTTAATTTTTAATTTTTAATTATTTCATTTTACATATATCTATATATTTAATATATACTATTTATTAGTATTTATAATTTATATATAGTATATTAAATTTATTCATTTATATTAATAATTATTTAATTAGTAATTTTTTTAATATTTTTATAAGAAAATCATTTTTATTTTTTATTTATTTAATTATTTCATTTTATTTGGGACCTTTATTAGCACTAAAAAATCACTAATAAAGGATGCCTTTATAAATGCTAAAAATAAATCATTGATAAAGGGTACCCTTAATCAGCATTAAAAATAAAGCACTGATAAAGGGAACCTTTTATTAGTGCTAAATAAAAGCAATAATAAAGGTTACCCTTTATCAACAGTAAAAAAAGCATTGATAATGGTCAATTTTTATCAATGCTAAAAAATACCGATAAAAGGTACCCTTTATCAGCAGTTTTTGCTAGTACTGATAAAGGCCAACACTGTTAAAATCCTGTTTTGTAGTAGTGTCTAGAGTCCTCTTATGATCAACATATGACTTCTTATTAGAGTTGATATCCTAGAACCAAATTTTATGTACTTTATGATAACTTGTATTCACAGTTTTGAATATTAATAAACTTCTTATCACATCATGATTGTTCTTCTACATAACATAGTATGTGATAATGTCCTAAGAGTAGCTATCGCACTAAAAGGTCATAGCAGTTCCCCACTATGATGAGAACTCAGAAGTTCCATGAAAATATTCTTAAATATATGTTATATTGACAGATGAAATCATTTGAGGGACACAAATGATTCAAGTTATCAGGGGTGGAGGCTTATATGACTTTGAGGTATATTCTCATGGTGTACGCCCTTAGTAATATCCAGTGTAGGATATTATAAGAATGAGACCCGCTAGTAGGAAATCAAAATTTATTTGTGTCACTAGATGTTCCTATCTTCAGATGTGTGTATTGATCCTTATACTTTAAGATTATTATTAATGAGTATTATAAGTTACATACTTTGATAAATTGAAAAAAATATGATGATATATGTTTTTGATGAGGTAGGATACGTTGGGTGCGTCATGAGTAATATTTCATTAATGAATAATGTGAGAAATGATTTGTCTCTTCTATTCTTTAACAAAAGTTGATATCTCAGGCCCTTTGATGGAAATGATATAGCCTAAATAAATCCATGGCCATGGTGTTATATAGGCAAGTTCAATTTTTAGAAATTCAAAGAAAGAGACATCAAGCACATAGGTTGATGGAAACAACATGCAACCTGCTTGATTAGAAATATCATGATAAAGAGATTATATTACATAATGAGCATCCGTATGAGGTATTATGTCATTGCAATAATAAATTATTTCTCTATGGGTTCCTTGGCGTGCTGCTAGATGCTAACCTTGGAATTTATCCTCCTTCGCCTAATACCACTGAGAAAGAGGCCCAGTTGATCACACACTAAGTGTATCCAAAATCCCAATTAAATAATTTATTATAATTTATTATTTAAAAAGTTGAATAAATACTATTTCTGCATGTGGTTTAATAATTATTCATGTTTTCTTGATCACATATATTCTATCACTATTTATTTGAGAGAATATCATGTGAGGAAAATATTTAATAAATATATATTTTCTATTTAGTGAATATAATATTTATTTATTTATTGTAGAATAATGTAGTGATATTTATTTATTAAATAAATTGTTATTATTCAAGGTCCGATAAATATTTTGGAGGAATGATAGACCGAGTTTAAAGGTCCAGTGAGAAATAATATATATTGAATATTATTTGATTAAATAATATTTAATTTAATCTGTGAGTTTAGCACATGTCAAGAAATAATAATAATAATATTATTATAGACATGGGGTTCCGTAGGGACTAAATAAATAATAAAGGAAATTTTTTCAATTATTTATTTCTAACCGTATCGGTATATAAACCTAATTATATTATTTTTAAGAGAGTTAATTCATTTTGCTGTGCACAACGAATCCAGATAATCCTCCCAAAGCCCTAGAGAGCTCCCTTCTCCAAGAGCGCTCTCAATAAAAAAGCGTGATCTTCCTCCACCTTCCACTCTTGAGTCTAGAGATATCAAGAATAATCCTTTGGAATCAATTCTTGAGGTGATTAAAGACGAATGACGTAAGTGTCAGGATCTACCACACCAGCACCCAAAGATTCCTATAACGACGTTCAGAGATTTTTGGAACACATGTGGATCACCACTAGAGGTAATCTATTCATGATTCCTACAATTCAATGATGGAACTATATAGATCCATTGTTATATCCATCAATAAAGAAATAATTTCTCACAAGGTAATTCTTTAATTACTTAAATTAATTATAAATAATATGTGATGATCCTATGTTTTGGTTCCAGCATTTTATTCATTTTCTATATTCTTTGATTCAATTCCTTTGATCATAGTATTTATCATAATGTAAATATTTTATTGATCATTGATCATGACAAAAAAAATTGTGAACGACCTATCACATGCTTTCGCTACGCCCGAAACCTATAAGTATCATTTAAGCATATCACATAATTATTTATAATTATTTAAATGTCATTGATTGATTTATGTATAAGTAATTGGTTTTCAATTCCATTTTAACTATTCTTTAATCTGAATTGTGAGTCCCACTTATTCCTCTTCATGCATCATAAATATAATCGAATGGATTAATTTTATGAACAAAATAAATTCGAAGATCTCATCTAGAGGTGTCGAGGAATATGGATGGGTGACGCAAGAGTACATGCCGTGTAACCTGAAGGTACACACCTTATAATAGTGTTTAATGCACAAAGAATTAATTCATAATTAATTCAAGGCATGTGAATTTATTACACGTGGTGTATTATTATACACTGCATGTTGATTGGGACATCTTGGCACATGGTTAGCTGGAGTACATGCCATGTAACTTTCATACACGGCGTGTAGTACTTTAGTCATAGATGTGCCATGTATCTTCTTACATGGCTAACCTGACTGGTGACTGTGTAACTTGAAGACCACATGATGTGTATCCTATGTACACACCATGTACTCCAACTTTTTTTGTGGTATGGTTACACGCTGAGTCCCTAGGAGTGTGCCACAGATAGACGGTGAGAAAACATACATGCTGTGTACTTTTACCAAATTACATAGAATTAAAATTAATTTATTATACTGTGAAAACATTTTCAACATGTACTTTTGTGTGGTCATTAAGTTTATAGGACATGCCATGTGACGGGTTTTAATATATATATAAATGATTAATTAATTTTTGTGTAATGTTAAGATCCACATATCATGTATGAGTCGTATTATAGTTATCACTCAATGTGCATTGAAGCATAAAATATGATATAAAAGTCATGTAATCCATCTAATCATTAAGTTGATTGAACATCTCATAAAAGTATGTGATAAGTCATGTATGACACATGTTATATGAGTAAATAGTATATGAGTATAATACATGTTGGGTAGTTCAAATGGGCACTCACTATGTTACCTCCAAGGTAAATTTATGTACACAAGTAATTTTAAATAAATTTATTTAATTTGTTTAAAATTATTATGGATGAGAATATCAATGAAATTTGGATGAGAATTAAGATAAAATATTTGATTAATTAAAGAAGATAATTAATATATTCAAGTGAGATTTATCTTAAATAAAAACGATTAAGAATTGAATGATGATTTTATTAAATGTGTAATTTATTGCATGGTATGGATGATCATGAGCCTATAATAGACCATTGTATGTGATTGGTTTCATTTAATTTATTATTAAATTAAATTGTTGGCCCACATGCCATTTATCCTCTTATTATGTAAGGGCCTGTGTACCCATGGTTTCTTTTATGTAAACCCCTTCCCCTCACCTACGTGTGAGTAAAAGCATATGTAATGGATGGAGCTCCATAGCTAGTGGTGGTAGTTTAAGTTTGGATCTGATGTGAAACCAATCCAAGAGAGATACATAGGTGGACAGGTGGAAAACTACAACATGGACCATAAATGGTTCAAGGTGTTCCCCCCTAAGTCAATGGTTATTTTATCATCCTCTAGATAAACTAACTATTAGTAAAATCTCATGATCATACTGCTTTATTGTTTTATTTATATTAAGTTGCACGGTTATTTTATTATGGATGTTTTTTCACGATCACATGAATTAATGAATTAACAAGTATGCATGATAAAACTAAAATAAATTGGATTATGAATAAATATTATATAAGACACGGTTAATCGCTTAAGTAAATCCAATTAATATTAACAATAATGTGAAGATAATAATTGGAAATTTATGCATAAAAGATAAAATCCATCAATTATATGTATTAATTCAGTATAACCTTCTACTACTCTAGTTAAAATAGAAACATAGTTCAAAGTTCTTGACCATCCAAAGTTGGGGAGATTTCAATTATCAGGGAATTATAACATGAAGTTTTGGATTGATTGAACTTATTTCACATCAAGGGTTGACTACCAAATTAGGTCTTGGTACAACTAAGAGGCAAGGGTTGAGGAAATCCAATTTAAGTATTTTAGGATTGGGGAGTCCACTCAACAAATCAAGGAACTGTGAGTTAATGCAGTTGGCATTTGGAATGCCTACCTAAAACCATTCAAATTGCTTGAAAATCTAAATTTGGGGTTATGATAAGGGGAATATGAATCCTTTACACTAGAATATCTAGGAAAAAAAATATTTCAAATCCAATGGTGATGGATATTGGGCTTCGATAAAATAGTGGGATATAAATATAATATTTATTTATTTGTATAAATTTTATCAGATAAGGTACAAAACTCCACTCATATTATCTATAGAAATATCAATTTAAATGACTTCAAACATATCATTAAGATCCATACTTGAGAATGATAACATTCTCACTATAAAAAAATTCCAAGAGTGGAAAAAGAGCTTATGCATTATCCTACACCATAAAAGGAAATTTTATATGCCAGAAGAACCTATTTTTGATGTGCTTAGTAATGAGGATAGTGATGAAGAGTTAACTCTCTATGAGAAACATTTTAATGATTCCATGAATTTTTAGTGTTTCATGCTATCATCTATGACCAATAATATTTTGAAGCAACATGAGGACATGAATGCATATAGTATAATGTCTCAACTTCCAGATCTCTATCATAAGAAGGCAAGACAAAAGATATGCAAGATATATAATGATTTTTATAACTAATCTTGGAGGTTCTTTACCAATTAGTACTAATGAAGTCAAGCTTATTGGTTACATTGAATGCATAAACATATTAGGGATTAAATTCCCGAATGAGTTGCACACATATATCATAATTTACTCACTACCCAAGACCTTATCTAGTTTTATTTCTAATTATAACTTGAGTAATAATGATAAGAGTATTTTGAAACTTCTTACTTTGATTCAACATGTGGATACAAATATGGGGAATGAAAAACTAACAGTCCTTATGGTGAATAAGAAAAATATGAACAAGGCAAAGGGGCCTAATAATCATAAAAAATCTAAATCTCTCGAGCATAATCCTTAAAAGAAGAGGAAGTTCTAGAGGTATGATAAGGAAAAGGAGGTAGTGTGTTTTTCATGTGGAAAACAAGGCCACTAGAAGAAGAACTTCACCCAAAAGCAAGGGGAATCTAAAGGTTCATTCATTATTGCATATAATATTTCAATATCTACAAATTGGGTATTAGATATATTTTTTAGTTCTCATATATGTATCCAAATGTAGGAACCAAGTTGATTATGAAATATTACTAGAGGAGAGGTGGATTTGAGAGCTTCCAATGGTGCGTGGCTGGATGCTCTAGCCATTCGTGACTAACACCTTTCATTGGTAATGGGAATGATATTGGTTTTAAGGTATTGTTATTATGTACCAATTGTTACCAAGAACATAATTTCTATGTCATGCCTAGATGCAGATGGTTTTATTTTCAAGTTTGGGAATAAAATTTGTTTCTTTTACAAAGACAACATATTTTATGGTATGACACATTTAAATAACTGTCTTTATGTATTAAAATACAAAAACAAGTATTGGAAATAGATAACAAATTATGTTCACATGAATCATATAAAACCTATCTATGGAATCACCGTCTTGGTCATGTAAATGAGAAGCATTTGAAAAAGCACTATCAAGATGGTTATTTAGACTCTTCTGAGCTAAAACCAGTTGAAAGATGTCTTGCTTGTTTATAAGGAAAAATGAAAAAACTTATAATTAGTGGATAGGGTGAAAGGGCCACAGAGCTTCTAGGATTGGTATACACTTATATGTGTGGACCATTTATAGTAGAAGCTAGAGGTGGATATTCTTACTTCATGAATTTTACTAATAACTTGAGTAGATATGGATATGAATACTTGATGAGGTATAAGTCCTTGAACTTTGAGAAATTAAAAGAATTCAATAATGAATTAGAGAATCAACTTGGAAAGAAAATAAAGAGGCTTCAATTTAATCGAGGTGGTGAATATCCTAACCAAGAGTTTATCAACTTTTTATTGGAGTTTGGGATTCTATATCAACTCACTCCACCTTACACACTATAGTGTAATAGTGTTAGTGAAAGGAGGAACCATACCTTGTTAGATATGGTAAGGTCAATGACGAGTCATATATATCTTCCATTATCCTTTTGGGGATATGCATTACAAACTTTGACATATACATTAAACCAATTACTAACTAAAGTAGAAAATAGAATTCCCTTCAAGTTATGGAGTGGAAAGAAACCCATTTTTTGTATACTTATGTATGGGGTTGAGAGGAATTTGTGAAGGCATTGTTAGGTAAAAAAATACCACCCCAGGGCATAATGTGTATATTTATCAGATATCCCAAGGAAACAAAGGGAAATTACCTATACAACCCCTCAAAAAAGAAAGAGACTATCGCTATACAAGCTGTCTTTCTTGAGAGGGAGAACATCCTCAAAAAAGATAGTGGGAGAAAATTTTACTTTAATAAAGTTTATGCTCAAGATAGAAAAGAGTTGGTATAGGAACAGATTCCATAGGTCCCCATAGAAGAAGTAGTTCTTGAAACACAAGTACTACATAGGATCACTAGAGAGGTAATATAACTAGAGAGATATGGTTTTCTAGTCACTCAATATGGTGACTCATTATTGTTTGAAAACAACAAACCTATCTCATAAAAAGAGGTATTAGAGAGCTCAAAAGTTGTAAGATGGAAAGAAGACATGAATTATGAATTTGATTCCATGTATCAGAACCTTGCTTGGGTTCTGGTCGATGTTCTAGTTGATGTAAATACTATAGGGTGTAAACTGAAATTCAATAGAAAACTAGACATGGAAGGTAAGATAAATACCTATAAATAAAGGATAGTGGCTAAAGGGTTTAAACAATGTTAAGGAATTGATTATGATGAAACCATTTCACTACATTCCATGTTAAAATCCATTATAATTATAATTTCTATAGTAGCTTACCATGACTATAAAATTTGGAAGATGGATGTCAAAACAAATTTCCTTAATAGGAACCTTCAGTAAGATGTATACATGAAACAACCAAAAGGTTTTGTGACTCCAGGTGATGCTAAAAATATTTTCAAGTTGCAGTGGATTGAAGAAAGCATCCAGGCCATAGAACATTTGATTTGATGATTCTATAAAAGAATTTGGTTTCATCAAGAATGAATGTGGGCCGCGTGTTTACAAGAGGTTTAGTGGGAATGTAGTCATTATCCTAGAAATATATGTCGATGACATATTACTTATTAGAAACAACATACCAGTCTTACAATCTGTTAATGATTGTTAAATAAGTGCTTCTCTATGAAGGAATTAGGTGAAAATTCCTATATTCTAGGGATCAAGATCATACATGATAGATCCAAGAGGCTTTTTGTACTAAGTCAAATTATATACATTGACTAGATGATAAAGAGATTTAGTATGGAATAATCCAAGAGGGTATTGGTTCCAGTGTCACATGGTATACATATTTCTAAGAAAATACATCCTCAAACACAACAAGAGAAAGAGAAAATGATTAATATCCCATACACTTTAGAGATAGGATCAATAATTTATTCCAGGTTATGTTCTAGAATTTATGTTTCCTATGCATTGATAATGGTAGAAAAATATCAAGGAGATCTAGGAGAAAAACATTAGTCTATTGTTAAGGCTATCCTCAAGAATCTGAGAAGAACTAAGGATATATTCCTAGTGTATGGAGGAGACAATGAGCTATTTATTGGGGGCTATACTGATGATAGTTTTCAAACATATAAGAATGATCTAAAGTCACTATTGGGATATGTTTTATATATCAAAAGAGGAGTTGTGTGTTGGAATAGTTCAAAACAGACAATTGTCCCTGATTCTATAGCAGAGTCTGAGTATATAGAGACTTTTGATGTTGCCAAGGAATCTATTTGGATATGAAAGTTTTTCTAGGATATTGATGTGGTACCTATAAGTAAAGACCCTATCACATTGTATTAAGATAATACTGAAGTGATGACTCTTGAAAAAGATCCAAGGCCACACTAACAAATAAAGAACATACTCTGTATGTATCACCTCTTGAGGGATTTTTATCAGAGGGATTAAGTTTAAGTAGATTTCCCATAGAAGAAAATGTGGCAGACCCCTTGAATAAAGGCCTATCTCAATAGAAGAATGAGTATCATGTGAGAGCTAGAGGACTAAAGGTTTTTAGTAGTTGGATCTAGTGAAAGTGGGAGTCTGTTGGAGTTGGTGACCTAGAAAAAAACTCTATGTACTTTATGAAATATATTTTCTATAGTTAGATGAAATCATTTGAGTGACACAAATGATTCATGATATCAGAGGAGGATACTCCTAGTACTTTTAGGAATATTCTCATGGTGTACACCCTTGTTAATATCTAGTGTAAGATATTATGAGAATGAGACCCACCAGTAGGAAATCCACATCTATATGTGTCATTAGATGTTACTATCTGCGAATGTGTGTATTGATCTGTAGACTTTAAGATTATTATTAATGAGTATTATTTGTCATGTACTTTGATGTATAGATAAAAATCGTGATGACATATGTTTTTAGCTAGGTAGGATACATTGGGTGCATCATGAGTAATATTGCATTAATGAATAATGTGAGAAATGACCTGTATCTTTTATTCTTTAACATAAGTTGATATCTCAGGACCTTTGATGGAAATGATATAGCCTAAATTAAATCCATGTTCGTGGTGTTCTATTGGAAAGTTTTATTTTTGAAAATTCAAATAAAGAGACATTGAGTACATAGGTTGATGACACCAGCATGCAACCTGCTTGATTAGAGATATCATGATAAAGAGATTATACCACATAGTGAGAATATGTATGAGGTATTATGTCATTTTGTCATTAATTTATTTCTTTATGGGTACCTTGGTGTGTTTCTAAACACTAACCTTTTACTTTAGGCTGATTTTCCTAATGCCACTAAGAAAGTGGCCTAGAGGGTCACATACTAAGTGTATCCAGAATCTCAGTTAAATAATATATTATTATTTATTATTTAACAAGATGGATAAATATTATTCCCATATTTGGTTTAATAATTATTCATGTTTTCTTGATATCATATATTCTATCACTAGTTATTCAAGAGAATATTATGTGATTCAAATATTTAATAAATATTTATTTTATATTTAGTGAATATAATATTTATTTATTTATTGGAGAATAATGTGGTGATTTTTATTTATTAAATAAATAGTCATTATTTGAGGCCCAATAAATATTGTGAAGGAATTATAGAACAAGTTTAAAGGTCTGATGAGAAATAATATATATTGAATATCATTTGATTAAATAATATTTAATTTAATTCACGAGTTTAGCGCATTTCAAGAAATAATAATAATAATATTATTATAGACATGGGATTTTGTATGGATTAAATAAATATTAAGGGGAACTTGTGTAATTATTTATTTATAACTCTATAGGTATATAAACCGAATTATATTATTTTTAAGAGAGCTAATTCATTTTGTTGTGCACAATAAATCTGATGAATTCTCTCGAAGCCCTAGAGATCTCCCTTCTCTAAGAACGCTCTCAAGAATAGAGAGTGATCTTCCTCTACCATCCACTCATGAGTTTATAGAGATAAAGAAGAATCCTTTGGAAGTGATTCTTGTGGCGATCAAAGATGAATGACCCAATCTTCAGGATCTGCAACGCCAGAACATGGAGATTACTACAATGATGTTCAAAGATTTTTAGAACACACGTGAATCACCACTAGATGTAATATATTTTTTATTCATAAAATTAAATAATGATACAATATAGATCCATTCTCATATCCATCAATAAAGAAATAATTTCTCATAGGGTAATTATTTAATTGCTTAAATTAATTATAAATAACATGTGATGATCTTAAGTTTTGGTTCCAAAGTTTTATCCATTATATGTATTCTTTGATTAAATTACATCGATCAAAGTGTTTATTGTAATGTAAATATTATATTGATCATAAATCATGAAAAAAATAAAATTTGGGCACAACCCATCACATGTTTTTGCTGCATCTGGAACCTTCACTTATGGCGATCCTTAGCTTCTTTCATCTGCTCACAAATCGCCTGCACATTCTTTATTACAATCTACACAAATTATAGTCCTATAATAATAGTCTATCTGACATAGGTCCAACACAAAATATATCCTCATGGGAATCCTTGAAACACTTTGAATGGATCCATACCAATGGTTGAGTGATAACTATTATTATAAGAAAACTCAATTATGGGTAGGTGCTTCACCCACGATCCTTTAAAATACAGAACACATGTATGAAACATGTATTCCAATGTATGGATAATTATCTCTTTATAAATGTTCTCTTATAGATGAAAATTGGTGATAAGGAATAAATGAGAGTTAAATTAACATTAGATACCTTTCCACACCTGAGATGTGAAACAAGGATCATAACCAGAGATGATCATCTTCAGAATCCCATGGAGCCTTATGATTTCCTCCAAATACTTCCTTGATAAAATATCCATTGAGATCAAATATTTAGTCACCAAGAAGTGATATGAATTCATCAAACGGTCTATAATCACCTAAATAACATCCAATCCACCCTAAGATTGAGGTAAATTAGTGAAAAAATCCAATGATATTTCCTTACATTTCCACTAGGGATCATCCAATGGCTGAAGCAACCCACTATGAACATGATTCTTGACCTTCACCTTCCAAAAGAATAAACACCAAGATAAAAATTATGTAACTAACCTCTTCATAACAAACCACCTGAATTGACTATTAAAATCACAATACATCTTATCCCCATAAGGATGTATTTACAAGGTGATTTTTGGAACTCAGATGGAACCACATCACATATCACTGAAGGAATGAAGAGACACCCCTAGAACAACACCTAATGTTAGCCATCCTAAGAACACCCCTTAGGGGCATCACTACAAACAACACGATATCGCCAAGCCTCCACCTCAGAATCCACTAGCTGGGATTCCTATAATTTCTGCACCAAAGATGGATTAATGGTTATTTGATAGATACATCCTCTACTATTAACTACTCACATGCCAAGGTGCATCATTGCAAGATCCTCCTTTACTCTCCAAGAACCCCTAAACTCATGTACAACATTACCTCACAACTTTTCACTCAATACACCAAAAAAAACATTCAATTTCCCTTATGTATAGTAAATATAGATGTAAAGACCCAAGTTATGATAGATTAAATCACTTTCATGTTTATTAATATAGTTATATTCATTATAAAAATATTAATCATTTTTTACATAAAAAAGGAAATAGTTTTAATTAAACTCTTTTCTTATATGTTTTTTATTTTAAAAATTAATTTAAAAATTTTAGAATTTGAATTAGAAAAAATGAATTTCATTTTTTAAATTATAATATCAAAATTAACTCAGAAATAATTTTTTTATTTTTTAGAAAATATTTATTTTTCAGTGAATAATGAACAATACCGATTTTTTTTTAAAAAGTCATTTCTTTTCAATAATTTAAGTAATTTAAAAGTCCCAATATGTTTTGAATATAATTTTATGTAATATAAGTATTATTTATTTATCTTTAATTTAATTAATTACTTTTTAATCAACTTTATATTGGATTTTAGTATAAGTTTATTTTGGGTTTAAAAAATGGTTTTTTTTCTTCTGAAAACCGTTTTAAAGTGCATAGTGTTTCTCTATTTTAATTAATTAAGATAATATATAATGAATAATTTTTAAATTAAATTTATATATTTTATATTAATAAATATTAATTTTTATTCATAAAATTATTATTATTATTCATAGAGTTAATATAAAATCATTATTTTATTGAAAAATACACTTATTGAAAACCCTCTTTTTCGTCGTGTTTGCAGGTTTACTTCTAAATTAAAATTTTCCAAGTATGTAAATTGAATTTATTAAAATGTATTCAATATTTTGAATCATAATAATTTATATTATCTAATAAGGTCAAGTTAATTTTTGGCCATAATGAATAGTGAAAACAATAAAAAATAATTACCATAGTTAATGTGAAAACGGGTTTACTAGGGGGTTAAACTAAAAATATAAAGGTTAAAATGATATTAAAAATTATCTAAAATATATTTTATGACCATATTAATACCTTATAATGTATAATGTTTGATAATGTTCTATTTTGGAGTCTTGTGGCAAGTGAAAAATGTGGGTACACCTTTTTCTTTGGAAAAATTACAAGTATGCCACTCACCTCACTTATAAGAGGCCACTCTATCTCCTCTCATATTCACACCATAAAATCCATTTGGATTGAAAATACATGACCAAATAACTTCCTTACTTCCCTTAACATGAACTAGATCCATTAGTTTGATCATAAATCTATCTTATGAAGGCTTTTGTTTCTTGCCTAAAGAGGTTGTCTGAAGAAGAGGTATCGTGCTCAACCGTACATTTTTTTATTTTATTTCTTCTTATAACTCCTTAAAATATTATTAAATTATGATTATATAATAAAAAAGTATCTAAAATATAATGAAATGTTAGTATGTTAATTTAATAACCTAAAATCATCTCCTCTTCCATAAAATGATATACAAAATCATCATTTGTGTGTACGATAGATTACCACCTCACAGACCGATGTCATTTGTTTTGCATCATCGCCTATCAAATATTGTTATAATGATGGATTTAAAGTATATATATTATATTTGTAACATATTTATACTTATTTAGTTATTATATCATGCATAACTTCTTACATTCCATTCCGTGGGGGATATAATAACGTCGCTCGTGTGTACGGCAGACTACTGCCTCACGAAGTGACATGATTCATTTGTCACTAACTCTTTACATGGTAGGTAATAAAGAAAAAGTTAATGAATATATGTGATATAAAGGAAATAATTATTATATTAATGACATATTTATAATTATAAAAATTTAATATATCATTTTCTTTCTTACACTGAAAATGATAATGTCGTTCGTGCATATGTGTGAGTTACTGCCTCCACAAAGAGATGCAACTCTTTTTTTATCACAAAAAAATGGATGATATATATAAGTATATTTAAGGAAATAATATGGTATTTATTATGTTATTATCATTCTTAAATTATAAATTATCACTTACCTTCTTTCCATAATGATCATTGAAAAATGGAAACGTTACTCATGAATATGTATGACCTACCATTCCCATGATCGCAACATAGTTCATTTTTCATAACCATATTTCATGATTGGTTTTAAAATTTATAATTTATGTATAAAAATTATAATTATTTCATGATTCTTACTCTAGAGATGTTGAAAAATGAACACTTTGACCATAGTCAACCCACTAAAATCATTTTTGGACATATAATCCAAATATCATCAAAAAATCCGACGTAAACTTAATTAATTAAGTAATTGTTTATAAAATTGTAATAAGTGAAATAAAAGGAATAATAAACTTGAAAAATTTTCTTAATAAAGTAAATAATTATCATAAGTTTATTATTTAGGAAGATAAATAACGAACATGATGAATCAAACTTGAGGTAAGGGACTTCGTCTCAATTTCCTTTTATTGAGACATATTTCAATGTTATGCACCTATATTATTTTATAAAGTTTATATAAAACCCCTTTGATATATTATATCATTAATTTATCTATTATCATGATATTTAATGATTTGATTATTTTTATTCTTCATGGGTCTTATGACTCAAATGTTTCCAAGTGGTATAATACTTTTCTTAAAAAACTCCTTTTAAAGTTTCCCATTAAACTGCATTTCTCTTACATTTACATGTTTTTTAAAATTATTTTGTGAATTTAATTATATGGACATGAGAGTTTTATAAAGGATATTTTTTTTCTTTCTTTCAAAGTTTTTCAAAAAAAGGAATCTTTATACGAAATGTTTCAATTTATTTACAAATGATAAAAGGCCTTAATTATTTAATAATTTTTTATAATCCCCCTTTTAAGGGTTGAAGGGGAACCCTTACATTACATTTACCATAGTCTTCATGACATTATAGGACCCTAAGGTCTTAATGGAATATATCCCAGACTATGACTACTTGAAATTACCCCTCCCCAGCATCTGCATCACGATCAAATATTCACTTTTGCATGGATTTTTAGATAGCTATCCTATGCAAGGATGTACAAGCCTAGTACCGATGAAAAATGACATAACCTCTCATTCTTCCAAATTTGATATCTATAATCTGGTGAATGCGCCTTACTTTTAATCCTATTATAGAGCATGTTCCTTGTAGAAGTTTTATAGTTTGTGTCTATACATTAGTTGGCCCAAAGGCCTTAAGGTGGACGAAGGCCTGAAGGTGGTCTGAAAGCCTTATTGAATTGAAGGCATGGGTGGCCTGAAGACCTTAAGGACTCCAGTCCCAAATCGGTGGCCTCAAGGTGAATTGTTTCAACTTCCATAGTACTAAACAATACCTGCTACAGTAACCCATAAATATACCTCAACTCAGATTTGGAATTGGGTCTCATGGATGCACTTGAATATTTCCCACCAAATAGGCTGAGGCTCATGTGAACAAATGATAAAAGGAATGTTCTATTTTAATATGTATGAAAATAATGACTTTTCCCACTACCATAACCATTATTTGAAGTTTGAATTCCTTTAAAATATTTCTTGTTTTCTTCAAAGAAAAACACCCTTTCCTTTTTTCTATGTATTTTGGTATTGAAAATGAGCTTTTAAAAGAAAAGGGTATTTTGATATTGAAAATGGGTTTTAAAAGAAATGGGTATTTTGGTATTCAAAATAGTTTTTTTGTATGGAATTAAAATATTTTTTAAAGGATTTTATGATGAAAATGAAATATTTCATGATTTATGACTATGTTACTCCAATGGCCCGAAGACCTTCATTTTTATTGATTTTTGATAATCCACATTTCAAGGGGTGAGGTGGAACCCTTACAAGGACTATAGGCATAATTATTACATGTCCTATAGGCCTTAGAGGAATTCATTGCCCGTAGACTTCAAACATTACATACAACCCAGACTTACTACTTGGAAGTGCTCCTCCCCAACATCTTCATCATGAAATCAACTCTCCACCTTCGCATGGTTGTTCAACTAGGCTTTCCCGTGCATGCACATGCTTATCCTAATGGCAGGTGCCATACCCTCTCATTCTTGTAATCTATTTAGATTCTGTTATGGTGAAATATCCTTTCTCATCCTCCTTCTGAAACTTTTTCCTTGTAGATTGTCTGGTTTGCATCTGTACTTAAGGTGGCCCAAAGGCCTTACTGACCCAAAGGAATAGGTGGCCCGAAGGCCTTAAAGGTGTCGGAGACCAAATCGGTGGCCTGAAGGCCCAAATGGGGGAATATTCTCGGCTGCTACGGTGCCAAACAATGCCTACTACAGTACTTCTACAGTACCCCAGAAATTAGCCTCTACCTAGATTTGATCCCGGGTCTCTTAGATGCAGTTAAGGAGTCCTCACCAATTAGGGTGAGGCTCATGTGCGATTTATGACTATGTTATAGTTCTTGAGAATTGTTTATGATGATGGGTGGTTCAGTTATAAACTAATGTTGTGTGGTTCTATTATAAACCAAGGATGAGTGGTCACATTATTAACCAAGCATGGGTGGTTCCATCATAAACCAAGGATGGGTGGTTTCATAATAAACTAAGGATGGGTGGTTCTGTAATAAACCAAGGATGGGTGGGTCCATGATATACCTCCAATGAATTGGGTACTCTAAGGATGGAAGTTGACCATATTAGTTATTCCATTTATAAGAGTAATATGATTGATGATTTCCTAAGTTACCTACATGATTTATATGTGCTTGATATGAATTTTAAATTATTTATTTGAGAAAAAAGTGTGTGTGATTTTATTTGAAAATGATTTACTATATTTTTCTCAATGAACTTTGATATAAAGGTAAACATTTCATGGGTTTTTATATTTTTCACTGGGCTAACAAACTTCTTTTTTATGTCCCTTACTGAGCTTTTTGTTCTCATCCCATGTTTTAAAATGTTTTTTCACATGGTTTAATATGTGTAAGGGAAAGGAAGATGTCAAGTTGAAAGTCATAAAGATTTTTCCTGAAAGTAAATCATGTTTTATTTTAAAAGTTTTATATTATAGGAAAATGGATAATTATTTTAAGTTTCCACTTTGTATATATGTGGGTTTTTAATGTAACATCTTAAACCTAAAAATATCCTCAAATGTAAGAGAATTAATTATTGACTAAAAATCAAGATTATATTACGTTTAATGACAAGTACTTATAGTTGGTATCCGAATTTGTTTTGGACAACTTTAAAGTTTAATATAATGATAATTGCATACCCTTGAAATATTTTACTTTATAGTTAATTTGAATTTATATAGAATTTAAATATTACCATGCCTCTTCATCTAAACTATGCATGTTCAGAATAGTTTTCCACATAGGAAACAAGGAAGCTATAGTGGGAATACACTAAGAGAATAATATCCTTCCAAATAAGTATCTTGAGATGATTGGAATTGGAACTGAGCAGTTTTTTGTGATGATGGATCAATTGACACAAGTTATAAATTGTAGTGGTATCCATGCTAGAGAGTAACCTGATATAACCTAAAGGAATATGTTTATAGTGGATCATTTTATGAGAAAACATCCTCCAAAATTTAGTGAACCTTCAGACCCAGTGTTGGATGAGGTATGGATCAATTATATAGAGAATATATTGGAATTCATGGTGTGTTCATAATTTCAAAATGTAACCCTTTCTATTTATCATTTTGAAGGTGAATCTGATTGATGGTGGTATTGGGTTAAGAATACCAAAGAGAAAGATGATATTGAATCCATTTAATGGAAAAAAATTTAAGGATCATTTCCTTGAGAAATATTTCCTTCAGGTTATTCAACTCCAGATGGAAAAACAATTTCTGGAATTGAGGAAAAAGATAAAGATTTTGTGTCCATGTATGAATCCAATTTTAAAAGACTATCCAGGTATGTACCATATTTTTTAGGACATTGATTGTAAAATTGATATATTTTACTATGGGTTAAAACCTTGTTTATGAATATACTTTTCCATGTGAGAATTTTAAATCTATGAGAAATTTGTTAATTGTGATGAAAAAGTAGAGATGGAGTTTATCAACACTTATGTACCTCAAGATGAAAAGAGTAAGAAAAGGTCCATATGGAAGGAAATGGGGAAGCATCCATAAGATAAATATAGAGGTAAGAAAACCAAGTTCCCATATTGTGATAAGTGTGGTAAAAAGCATCTCAAATAATATCTTAAGAAGTCTTGAAAGTGCTTCTAATGTGGTGAGTTTAGACATATGGATCATGACTGAAAGTAAAATGAAAAAATGAATAATGAAAATTCTATGGTAAGATATTTTAGTTGTAAAGATTTAGATAATAATGCTAACATGTGTCCAAATTTAGTCACTTAGGGGGGAAATCATCAAGATCGAAAGTAGAAAGGTGTGGAATTTTTTTATACTATTATGGTTGATGTTGGGTCATCAAGTGAAGTTGTGACAAGTATGCTACTTGTTTATTCAAATTATTCCAATACCCTATTTTACTTTGTATCTTTACATTATTTCATTTCTGATAAATTTTAAAGTAAAATGGGAATATCACCACATGAAAAGAAGATATGAATTTGGGTGAAAAATTTGGGTGGAAATATTAATGAAACCAATATTTATGGGGATCTTCCTATTTTCATTACTGGGATGGTATTTACTTCAAATATTATTGAACTATTCATAATAGAGTTTGATATCATTCTTGTTATGGATTGGATTTCAGTTTTGTTGGATCAAATATGTATATATGTATATCTATTAGATGGAACAATACAAGAGGGGGGGGGGTGAATTGTAGGTTTAAAAACCTATGAGTTTTAGAAATTAAGAGATTAGTTTAAATGATCTTAAACTAATACAAATACAAATACCCACAATTGTATTGAATGTAAAAAGGTATGATGTATTGTAATACTAATGTAATGTAAAACAATTGTATTCAAGATGAACACAATAATCAGAGTAATACAAAGATGAATGATTCTACCTTAAAGAGTATAGAATCAATCAATACAATATGTAATAGAATGATTGTAATTGAAACAATTACAATTGAATATGTAAAGAAGAAAGGAAACAATACAAATTCCTTTCTAATACAAGTAGCAGCGGAAATGTAAAAGTATTACAATTCTTTTAACCCAAAGAGAAGGGTTATCCTTTCACCTAGGATAAAAGGTCTGTCTCACCAGCACCTTGGTGAGCCCTCAATACGATGATCGACACGTCTGTCTGCCTATCCCCGGCAGCCCTCGATACGATGATCGGCACGTCTGTCTGCCTATCCCCGACAACCCTCGATACGATGATCGGCACGTCTGTCTGCCTATCCCTGGCAGCCCTCGATTTTGTAGGTAATCGGCACCTCTGTCTTTCAATTACTTGAAATCCCTCGATACGATGATCAGACACACAAGGAAGATGAGAGAAGTCACAGTGTCTCTCTCTAGAATCTTGTTAGTTCACAGAGTCTCTTCATTCGTTCTCTTTGTTCATCGTTGTTCTCTCAGCTTCAAATGACCTCCTATTTATAGGCCTCGGGTTCCAACGGTCATATTGCCTCCAACGGTCATATTTAAACAGAAAGCACGACATCGTTTTGATTAGTTTGTAACTAACTCAACAACATCATTTTGTTAGGACATAAGATATATAGAAATGAAAAACATGAGTACAATTCATATACAATAAGTGTTTTTGACTAAGTATTGAAACAAGAATGTAACACAAGTTATGAGTAACAGAATCAATACAATTTTCATATTTAGTATGATCACCATTGTACGATTTGCATGGTAAGTACGATTAGTATTGTACGATACGATATGGTCAGTACGATCAGTATTGTACGATACGATATGGTCAGTACGATCAGAATGATCAGTACGATCAGTTTGATTAGTATCGTACGATACGATATGGATAGTACGATCACCATTGTACGATACGATAAACAAAATAGAAGACAATTGTAAATTCCATAATATGATAGAATGCATTTGTGATTTCCAAAACATGATATAGAAGTCAAAAGATAACTTTTGACTCAACAATCTCCCCCTTTTTGGAAATCACAACACACAAAGTAAATGTAACAAGAAATACTTATCTCCCCTGAGTTATTGAAAACTCTTCTGAATAAGAAATTGAATACAACTAACTCCCCCTTAGGTATGGACTTTCCTAAGGATTGTATTCATATATTTTCCTTAAGAGTGTTGTAAAGCATTCTCCCCCTTTATAAAACATTCTCCCCTTTGTAAACATTGTCCCCCTTTGTGCTTTACAAAAAGGAATAGGTAATCTTGAATTTTCTGAAGGAGTTAGAGGAAAAAAAACACAAGATAATGGATAAAAGGATCATAAAAGTCATTTCAAAACAAAGACAATTCCAAAAGAACACAAATACAACAATCATTTGTTTTCTATTTCCTTCTACTTCTTTATAAGATCATGAAGAACAACTTTCATCTTTTTGATCTCCTTCTTGTCTTCAGAAATTGATTCACCCTGAGTTCTGAGAAGCTCTTGTTGGTCCGCAAAAATCGGATCTTGATTTCTGATAGTCTCCTCCTGGACTCTGATTACTTCTTCAAGGGTATCAATTCTGTTTTGAAAATTCTTGTTATCTTTGGATAACAAAGAATTTTGATTCTTCAACAAAACCATTTTATCTTTGAAAGATGAAACCTTCGAGAATTCAGATTGGAAAGCATTCATTCTCTCTTGCAAGTCTTTCTCTGTCAAGCTTATTGAAAGCAATTGCAAGCTCATTTGATGACCTTCTTATATCTTCAATAGCAATTTCATGATCATTGATTGAGCTTTCTGTTTTGTACGACCACTTGGTCATCTTATTGCATGACTTCTTATGAGCAACCAAACTTTCTGAAAGAACTTTCAAATCGGCTTCTACTGACAAAACTTTATTCCTTAATTCTTTTAAAGAGCCAAACTTCTTCTTTTGATTGTCAGTAATAAAATCAATCTTCCCTTCCAGCCTCAGAAAATAAGGAATGGTCTTCTCAACCCTTCTCAAAACATGAAAAATGTAATCACTTTTCTTGAGAGAGATTGTATGCTCTGAATCAGTATCTTCATCGTACGATGCTAGTTCATACGATCTTCTTGAGTCAACAACTGGCTATTTTCCTTTTGCTTTTTCTTTCTGCTTTCTTTCTTCTTCCACTTTGTCACTAATGACAACAACTTTATCAGAAAGAGAGGATTGATCACATTACTTTTCTTGAAAAGACATTCTGTCCGGAGATTGTGCTTGATCGACATGAGGGGTTTGTTGAACACTTTCACTCAGCTTTTGAACTTATTCCTCTCTACTCTTCTTTGAACTTTGAAGAAATTCTAAAAGAAAGTCTCCTTCTTCTTCTTCCACTTCTTCTATCTCTTTCATCACTTGTTTTTGTTTTCCTTTCTCAGGGAGACTCTGTACGATGGGGTCTTGGTGCACTTCTTCTGTTAGTTGAGCACTAGCTTGCTCTACTGCTTTCAAGACTTTAGAGACATCAAAGTCCTGAGCCTTTCTTTTCAAAAGAACCTTCTTCTTCTTTTCAGCCTGAAGAGTTTCTTCTACCCTTACTCTTTCTGCAAAGGCCTCAGCAGGGTCAAGACCGAACTTCGGATCACCTTCCTTTCTCTGTTCCTTATCCTTTCTCCATTTTGCTACAACCTCCTTACTGTACCTCGGCTTCTTCTTGGGCTTTGAACTGGTTTGCGGATCAGACTTTTGAGTTACACCAGTAGACTGAAAATCTTTGGCTGGCATAGGTGCCGATTGATTCTGAGCCAATTCCGCTTCTATATCTCTGACAAAAAGTTTTGAATTGTGATCAAAACAAACATTCAACTTTTTCAACATACTTTTGCTAATCCAAGAAGGATTCAGATCTATGGGGTTTCCTTTCAAAGGAATGTTACAAAACTTCATACTCTCAAGAATGAACTTCGTAAGGATGGATGGATACATAATCATTTGGGACTTAATCCCTCCTGTCTTGACATTCTTAATGGTTTCAAAAACATACCCCATGAGATTCACTTTTCTCATATTCACAAGATAGTCAAGCATGAAAATATCAGAAACTTTCAGAGTTTCTCTTTCCCCTTTCCTTGGGATAAGAAAACCTTGCATCCATAAAGTGACAAAACGATTGTCCGGAGAAAGATGAGACACTTTTCTCTTTTCTTCATTAATAACAAACAAAGTCTTTTCAGCACTTTCTCTATTAAACGTACCAACTTCCTCTGGTAGTTTGTGTGATGGACAGAAAGAATCCCCTTCTACAGAAACATTCAGAAAATGTGCTGCTTGTTTCACAGACATAGACAATTTTCTATCGTACATAGCAAAGTTTATAGTCATGTCTTTGTCGAAAGAAACAGTTTTGTAAAATTGACAAACTTCATCAAAAAGAACCGGATCTTGGGAATTAGGCTTTTCAACACACAGATGTTCCCACCCTTGAAACAAAATGATCCTCCTGATTATAGAATCGTACGTATCGAAAAAGTCTCGAGATACTAACCTTTCTCTGTTAAATTCTTTCTCTGTAAAAGTCTTTGAAGACATTTCGGCGGGAGTGTTAGCAGAGGATTGAGACATAAAGGTTCTGCTGATGAGAAGATCGTACGAAGATTTATAGTTGGTGGAGCAGAGATTCACCTCAAATCCTGAAAAAACAATGTGGGTTTGGGGAGGGGAGGGGGGTATTTATAGGCGATAATGGGGAGACGTTTGATCTTCTACGGTCAAAAAAGGGTGACCATTGATCTTCTACGGTCAAGATTAGAGAAAACCAGATCAATGGTTAGGATTAAAACAAAGGAAAAAAAATAAAAAAAAATGAAAAAAAAACCTGTCGGAGAACGTAAGGTAATTGTTGGTTTCGATAGATTTCAAAAGAAAATACAAACGTACGAAATAAAATACAAAAGAATTATCAAACGACATGCCGATGGAAAACAAATTCAATACTATCATCGGTCAATTCAATACCATGATTGATTGATACGATGGAAAAGAAATTCAATACCATCATCGGTCGATTAAATACCATGATTGATTGATACGATGGAAAAGAAATTCAATACCATCATCGGTCGATATGATGGAAAAGAATTTGCTTACCATCATCGGTCGATATGATGGAAAAGAATTTGATTACCATCATCGGTCGATACGATGGAAAAGAAATTGATTACCATCATCGGTCGATACGATGGAAAAGAATTTGATTACCATCATCGGTCGATATGATGGAAAAGAATTTGATTACCATCATCGGTTGATATGACGGAAAAGAAAAAGTAAATGATACTATAAAACTGTCAATACGATAAACAGAAAAAGATACACATATTGAGAGAGTAAATAGTTAAAGATCATAAGATAAAAAGAAACATAAAGACATAGAAAGAAATGTCCTCCCCCTTTCTACAAGGAGTTTCTTTCTATTAGGAGAGATGTAAAACAGGAAGTAGATATGAATGATTATTTTAATTTAATCATTCCTAGCTTCTGTTTTAAAAATTCAAATCTATCAGAAGGTAAAGGTTTTGTAAAAATTTCAGCAAGTTGTTCTTGTGTTCCGATGAATTGTAAAACAATATCTCCTTTTTGTGTGTGATCTCTAAGAAAGTGATGCCTAAAATCTATGTGTTTTGCACGTGAATGATGTGCTGGGTTCTTACTAAGAGCTATGGCACTTGTATTATCACAAAGAATTTGAGTTTTGGAGAAACTCAAACCATAGTCAGTGAGTGTGTGCTGCATCCACAATACTTGAGCACAGCAACTTCCAGCTGCTACATATTCAGCTTCAGTAGTGGATAGTGCTACTGAGTGTTGTTTCTTGCAGGACCAAGAAACCAGGGAATCTCCTAAGAAGTGACATGTTCCAGATGTACTTTTTCTATCCATTCTACAACCACCAAAGTCAGCATCTGAAAAACTTTTTAAAACAAAATCATTCCCAGAAGAGTAAAAAAGACCTAAATCCATAGTGTCTTTTAAATACCGAAAGATTATCTTTACGGATTTTAAATGAGACTCTTTTGGATTAGATTGGTATATTGCACATAAGCATACAGAAAACATCAAGTCTGGTCGACTAGCTGTCAAGTATAGAAAGCTTCCTATCATACCTCTAAAGATTGTTTGATCTACTGGTTTTCCAGTTTCATCAAGATCAAGGATATTAGAGATACCAATTGGAGTACTAATACTTTTAGTTTTGTCAAATCCATACTTTTTGAGTAAATCTTTTATATACTTATGTTGAGATATATAAGTTCCTTCTGGTTTTTGAGAAATTTGAAAACCTAGAAAGAATGTTAACTCCCCCATCATACTCATTTCAAACTCAGATTTCATTAAGTTTGCAAAAGAATCAGTTAAAGATTTCTGAGTTGATCCAAATATTATGTCATCAACGTAGATTTGGACAATCAAAACATTTTTGTTTTCCATTTTTATAAAAAAGGTTGGATCTGTTGTACCTTTTGTATAATTGTTTTGTAAAAGAAAACCTGTAAGTCTATCATACCATGCTCTAGGAGCTTGTTTAAGACCATATAGAGCCTTGGTAAGTTTAAAAACATGATTAGGATGTTTTGGGTCTTGAAAACCTGGAGGTTGTTCGACAAAAACTTCTTCTTGAACAAAACCATTTAGAAAAGCACATTTGACATCCATTTGAAATAGTTTGAAATTAAATATGCTGCAAAGGCTAATAGAATATGAATAGATTCAAGTCTAGCTACAGGAGCATATGTTTCTTCATAGTCTATTCCCTCTTGTTTATTATAGCCTTTAGCAACAAGTCTTGCTTTATTTCTTACAATGATTCCATTTTCATCACATTTGTTTCTGAAAACCCATTTTACACCAATCACAGTTGTTTCTTTAGGTCTATCAACTAAAGTCCAGACTTGATTCCTTTCAAATTCATTTAGTTCATCTTGCATTGCTTTGATCCAATCATCATCACCTAAAGCCTCACTTGGACTTTTAGGTTCAAATTGGGAAAGAAAAGAAAGATGTTCTATTTCATTTCTTAAGGAATTTCTGGTCCTTATAGGTTGATTTATATCACCAATGATGTTATCACTGGGATGATTTCTAAGAAACAATTGATTTGGGTTTTGTAAAGCTTGTTCATCAATATATGGTAGGATGTCTTCTGTGGTAAATGTTTCAGGAATACTTTCTTGAACATTTTCCTTTTCAGAGTGATCTTCTACTAATGGTTGATAAACATTTTTAGAAAACACATCCGAGGATGTAGGATTGGGTTGGTTGAAAACAAAAGGATTAGTTTCATCGAATTTTACATGTACTGTTTCTTCAACAGTACAAGTGTTTTTATTGAAAACTCTATAAGACTTAGAAGTTGTAGAATAGCCTAGAAAGATTCCTTCATCAGATTTTGGTGCGAATTTATGTAGATTATCTTTTGTATTCAGAATGAATACTTTGCATCCAAAAACTTTGAAGTATGAAACTTTAGGTTTTCGGCCAGTCCATAACTCATAAGGGGTTTTATTAAGAAATGGTCTAGTTAAAACGCGATTTATAGTATAACATGCAGTACTAACAGCTTCAGCCCAAAAGTGCTTAGCAATTGAGTATTCACTCAACATGGTTCGAGTCATTTCCTGAAGAATACGATTTCTTCTTTCAACAACACCATTTTGATGAGGAGTTCTTAGAGCTGAGAAATTGTGAGTAATACCTTTCTTACTACAAAAAGTTTCAAAATCTGAATTTTGAAATTCACCACCATGATCACTATGAATAGTTATCAATGGTAGGTTTTTCTCATTTTTAACTTGGGCTCTAAAAATTTTGAAATAGGAAAAGGCTTCATATTTCTTTGTGAGAAAGTAAACCCATGTAAATCTAGTAAAGTCATCAACTAAAACAAATACATAGTATTTGCCTCCAATGCTTCCAGATTGTGATGGACCAAAAAGATCCATATGCACTAACTGTAATGCATTAGAAGTTGAAACTTAATTAATTGATTTAAATCTAGTTTTATGTTGCTTTCCAAATTGACAAGGATCACAGACTCTTGAAGAATCATATATAAGATCTGGTAGCCCTTTTACAAGTCCTTTCTTTGAGAGTTTACTTAGGTTTCTCATATTACAGTGTCCTAGTCTCCTATGCCATAACCACGATTGGTCTTCTATTTCACTTAAGCAAGGTAAGTTTTGGTTCCTAAGGTCTTCTAAGTTAATAGTGTAAACATTCTCTTGCCTATGGGAAGATAGAATGAACTCATCCTTGGAATTGTGAACAAGACACTTATCGTTTCTAAAATTCACAAGGTAACCTTCATCACATAATTGACTTATGCTGATGAGATTGTGCCTAAGACCTTTAACAAACAAAACATTTGAGATAAGAACTTTTCCAATAAAAACAATATTACCTATACCAACAATCTTTCCTTGAGCATTATCTCCGAAGGTAACTTTTCCACCTTTTGTTTTGATAACCTTTTCAAAGAGATCTTTGTTCCTAGTCATGTGTTGAGAACAACCACTATCCATGTACCAAATATTCTTATTGGTACACTTTTTGTTTTCCTGAAAAAGAAACAATTAGTTTTTCAGAATCCAAACTTGTTTGGATCCAGAAGAGTTAGATAAAAGAATTTTAGGAATCCACATTTGTTTTGCAAAATGAGCTTTATGAAATCCTAAAGATTGAGTTTTGTTAAGAGAACAATCTCTTCTCCAGTGTCCACCACATTGACACTTAGAACAGAAAATGGTTTTTTGAGGAACAAAATAGTTATTGCTGAAAACAGGTTTGGAATAAGTATAACCAAGACCAGAACAATTTCTCAAAGGTCTAATTTGATAATACATCTTGTCAAAGTTTTCTTTTCCATGAGTAAAGTTTGACAAACATTTCTTCAAAGATAAAATCTCTGACTTTAGTTTTAAAACCAAATTCTTACTTTCCAAAACATTTAAACTAGAGTTAGGCTCTAAAATATTTTTCTTTGAAATTACAGTTTCAAGATACTTAGAAAGTTTATCCTTATCAGATTTAACTTTCTCAAGGGTTTTTAAAATACTTTCAAAGTCAGAAGTTTTCACATCAAGATCTTTAGAAAGATCTGATACTTCTTTAGTCAAGATTGAAATTCTAGAATTTGCTTTTTCAAATCTCTTTTTGAGCTTTGAATTCTCATTTTCAAGTAATTTAGCAAATCTAGATACTTCTTCAAAAGAAGGTAATGTATCATCTTCTGATGATGAGGATTCATCATTTGAAGATTCATAATATCTATTATTAGTATAATTTGCATTCAAAGAGACATTTGTAATAGCTTCAGCATTATGTACCTTAGCCATGAGACAATGATCTTCAATTGGTAGTCTGGCTAAGAATCCGATATTCCTTTATCCTGATGTCTCATATTCTGAAGAATCATCTGAGGAATCACTACCACTTGCACTCCACGTCTCATTTGCTTTCAAGACTTTCTTTTTCTTATAAAACCTTATCTTGTTTCTTTCAGAGTGTTTCTCTTTTCTATCTTTCCTCTTCAGTAAAGGACAATCAGGCCTTATATGTCCTGCTTTCTTACATTCATAACAAGTTACCTCTGAATCTTTCTTATCCTTCCTATCTTTCTTTTTGAATCTATATTGGAAATCTTTCTTTCCCACAATCTTATTCATCCTTCGAGAAATATTGGCTAACTCATTATCCGAAAGATTACAATCACTTGAATCAGATATAACAACTTTCTTGGATTTAGACCTTGTAAGCCTTTCAGGTGTTTTAGCTTTAGATGCAAAGGCTACACTTCCATTCCCATTCTTCTTCTTGTTGAAATCAGCATCTCTCTTCATTCTTGTCTCATGTTGTAGAAGAGTTCCAAAGAGTTCATCAAGAGTAATCTGGGAAACTTTTCTATTTTCACCAATACCTGTTCTTTTTGACTCCCATTCATTTGGCATTATATCTATAATCTTGTCAACAAGAGCTTCATCATCAAGACCTTTTTCTCCCATAGATTTTAAGCTGTTGACAATTGTCATAAACCTTTGTTGCACTTTACATACTGGCTCTCCATAAGGAAAAACAAATCCATGATACTCTGCTCGAAGCATTGCTCTCCTTGTTTCTATAACCTTGGATGTACCAAAATGAGTGACTTCTAATTTCTTCCAAATACAGTTGGCTGCTTCACATGAAGATATCTGGCTATATATATTCCTGGTCATAGAGCATAATAAAGTATTGCATACCTTGTAATTTAGTTGATATTCTTGCTTCTCTTGGTTGGTGAAAGTACTGACTTCTTTGTCAGGAATTTTGTAACCTCCAGTAAGCATTATAAAGTTGTCTACACCAGTATTGATAAAAAAGTCTTCATACGATCTATCCAATACTCATAATCATTCCCATCAAAGATTGGTGGTCTAGAAGGATTCAGATTGTCTATTGACCCAATATTCATTCCTACCATCTAATACAACAAAAACTTTTCCACTCCACACGTTAGTGATAGTAGGTATTCAAGAAATATGAAAGAAATAAAGCTAGTAATACAAATCAGTGGAAAACATCCTTTGATACCAATTATTGGATCAAATATGTATATATGTATATCTATTAGATGGAACAATACAAGAGGGGGGGGGGGGTGAATTGTAGGTTTAAAAACCTATGAGTTTTAGCAATTAAGAGATTAGTTTAAATGATTTTAAACTAATACAAATACAAATACCCACAATTGTATTGAATGTAAAAATGTATGATGTATTGTAATACTAATGTAATGTAAAACAATTGTATTCAAGATGAACACAATAATCAGAGTAATACAAAGATGAATGATTCTACCTTAAAGCGTATAGAATCAATCAATACAATATCTAATAGAATGATTGTAATTGAAACAATTACAATTGAATATGTAAAGAAGAAAGGAAACAATACAAATTCCTTTCTAATACAAGTAGCAGTGGAAATGTAAAAGTATTACAATTCTTTTAACCCAAAGAGAAGGGTTATCCTTTCACTTAGGATAAAAGGTCTGTCTCACCAGCACCTTGGTGAGCCCTTGATACGATGATCGACACGTCTGTCTGCCTATCCCCGGCAGCCCTCGATACGATGATCGGCACGTCTGTCTGCCTATCCCCGGCAGCCCTCGATTTTGTAGGTAATCGGCACCTCTGTCTTTCAATTACTTGAAAGCCCTCGATACGATGATCGGACGCACAAGGCAGATGAGAGAAGTCACAGTGTCTCTCTCTAGAATCTTGTTAGTTCACAGAGTCTCTTCATTCGTTCTCTTCGTTCATCGTTGTTCTCTCAGCTTCAAATGACCTCCTATTTATAGGCCTTGGGTTCCAACGGTCATATTGCCTCCAACGGTCATATTTAAACAAAAAGCACGACATTGTTTTGATTAGTTTGTAACTAACTCAACGACATCGTTTTTTTAGGACATAAGATATATAGAAATGAAAAACATGAGTACAATTCATATACAATAAGTGTTTTTGACTAAGTATTGAAACAAGAATGTAACAAAAGTTATGAGTAACAGAATCAATACAATTTTCATATTTAGTATGATCACCATTGTACGATTTGCATGGTAAGTACGATCAGTATTGTACGATACGATATGGTCAGTACGATCAGTATTGTACGATACGATATGGTCAGTACGATCAGCATGATCAGTACGATCAGTTTGATTAGTATCGTACGATACGATATGGATAGTACGATCACCATTGTACGATACGATAAACAAAATAGAAGACAATTGTAAATTCCATAATATGATAGAATGCATTTGTGATTTCCAAAACATGATATAGAAGTCAAAAGAGAACTTTTGACTCAACAAGTTTATCATGCTAATATAGATTGTAGATATAAGGAAGTTATGTTTAATGATTTCATGCCTTTTATAACTTACTAAGAAGTTGAGAAATTGATTAGAGATGGTAGTGAAAGTTACCTAGCTCATATTTTTGAAAAGAAAGAATCTGTTCAAATTAGTGATGTTCTAGTAGTGAATAAATACATGGATGTATTTCTGATGATTTTACTAGTGTTATTCATGATCAGGAGGTTTATTTTACTATTTAATTAGTTCCTGATGCTAAGAATATTTATAAAATCCCTTATCAAATGGCTCAAGTGAAAATTTTAGAATTGAAAAATCAATTATAGAAGTTGGTAGATAAAGGTTTCTTTCTCCCTATAACTTCATCATAGGGTGCTCCTGTTTTGTTTGTTAAAAAGAAATATGGTTCAATGAGACTTTTCATTGACCATAGATCTTTGAATAACATCACTTTTTAGAACAAGTATCATTTTCCTCACATTGATGATTTGTTTTATCATCTCTAGGGATATCAATATTTTTTGAAGGTTAATCTCAGGTCTGGGTACCATCAGTTGAAAGTAAAGAAAGAAGATATTCTAAAGACTGCATTTTAGAATAGATATGAACATTATGAATTTTTGGTTATGCCTTTTGGGTCATCTAATGTACCTATTGTATTTATGGATCTTATGAATATATTTTTCCATGAGATCTTGGATAAGTTTGTGGTTGTGTTTATTGATGATATTTTGGTACATTATAAAATTTAGGAGGAACATGAAAGACACCTAAGGATTTTTTTTTCAAACCTTAAAAGAAAATAAAATGTATGGTAAATTTAGTAAGTATGAATTTTGGTTGTAAAATATTTCTTTCCTTAGTCATATTGTTTCTAAAAATAGCATTACTATTGACCATGATAAAACTAAAGTTGTTAAAGATTGGTGAAGACTAATAAATTTCATATAGATTCATAGTTTCCTTGGTTTAGAGGGTTACTACCATAGGTTTTCTGAAAAAAATTTATTACTTGTCTATATCATTGACTAAGTTAACTCAAAAAGGAGTTAAATTCATCTAGACAAAAAAAATGTGATGATTGTTTTTAGGAACTAAAAAAAAGATTAAATAATACACCAATTTTGGCTCTGCCTTCCAAAAAATTGTTAAATTTTCATCTAAAATAATTCTTCATTGAAGGGACTTGGTTTTTTCCTAATATATAATGATTAGGTATTTGATTATGCTTCATGTCAATTGAAAACCCTTGAGTTAAATTACCCCACACATGATCTGAAATTAAATACTATTATTTTTTCTTTAAAAATTTAGAGGCATCATTTGTATAGAGTAAAGTGTGAAATATATACAAATCACAAAAGATTTAAGTATACATTCACTTAGAAAGAATTAAACACGAGACATAGAAGATTTCTGGAACTGATCAAGGATTATGATTTCAAAAATCATTACCATCCTAAAAAAGAAAAAAAAAGTGGCCGATGCTTTGAGTCAGAAAAATAATTATACATAAACCATGTTACATTTGGAACATGACCCTTTGGTTAATGATTTGATGAATTTTTTCCTAGAAGTTATGAATGAAGTGACATCCTCAGTTTTGTTTTAGTGCAGTTGACTTTGTTATAAAGAATTAATAAAGGTCATAAGGAGGATCATGCTTTGAATGAAAAGGTAGAATCTGTTAAGAAGGGTAAGTTTCTTGATTTTAATATCGATGAAGAATGTATTTTAAGATTTGCAGAAAGATTATGTGTGCCTTGTGATTATCAGTAAAATAAATATTTGTTGAGCGAGGCTCATAGTTTTCCATTTGTCGTTAATCTTGGAAGCACTAAGATGTATAAATACCTTCAAGAGTATTACTGGTGAGATGGAATGAAAATAAATATTGTTGAATTTACCATGAAATGTTTAAATTTTTTGAAGGTTAAAGTAGAATGAAAATTATCGAATGGAATGATTCAACCTTTTCCAGTGCTAGAGTGGAAATAGGAAAATATATCATTGGATTTTATGGTGGGAATTCCAAAGACTTATTGAGGTAACAATGTAATTTGGGTTATTGTTGATCGATTAAAAAAAATCTAAACATTTCCATCCCATTTAAGATACTATGTATTTAGATCATCTTTCATGACTATATCTAAATGAGATATTCATGTTAAATGAAGTTTCTATCTCTATTATATTAGATCATGATCCTAGATTCACATCTAATTTTTGTAAAGGACTTTATAAGTTTTTGGGTACTAAATTAAATTTCAGTACAAATTTTCATCCTCAAACCGATGATCAGTCTGAGAGAAAAATTTAGACCATAAAAGATATGCTTCATTCTTTTTCAATGGATTTCAAGGGAAGTTTGGATCAATATATTTCTTTGGTTGAGTTTTTTTATAATAATAATTTTTATTATAGTATAGAGATGATACCTTTTGAGAAATTATATGGAAAGTGGTGTCAAATGCCATATTTTTGGGATAAAGTAAGAGAAAGGAAGTTGATGGGACCATAGTTGGTAGAGGAAATGGATGATAAGGTGTAGTTGATTTATTAACATATGTAGACAACTCAGAGTAAAAAAAAAGTTATGAGGATAATCAGAGGAATGATCTTTCTTTTGAGGTAGGTGATTATGTTTTTCTTAAAGTATATCCATGGAAAATGTTATTGATTTTGGTAAAAAGGTAAAGATAAGTCTGTTCATTAGATTATATGAAATCCTATAGAAATTTGGATAAATTTTCTATCGAGCATCTTTCCTCCCAAGTTTATCCCAATTACATAATGTTTTTCATATCTCGATGTTAAGGAAATATGTGCCAGATTCATCTCATGCTTTGAGCCCTGAAGTAGTTTAGTTAGAAGAGAAAATTTATTATGAGGAAAAACCTATTTATATTATTAACCATAAAGATAAAGTGTTTTGGAATAAGGTGATTCACCAGGTTAAGTTTTTATGAAAAAACCATATGGTTGAAGAAGCAACATGGGAATATGAAAATGTTATGAGGGAAAGATATATCCACTTGTTTAATAAGTGAATAAAATTGAAATTATGTAATTTAAAAAAGGGGGAATAATGTAACAACCTATTTAATTATATAATAATTAACTTTAATGTTTATTAATATAGTTATATTTATTATAAAAATATTAAGTAATTTTTATAACAAAAAGGAAATAGTTTTAACTAAACTCTTTTCTTATAAGGGTTTTATTTAAAAACTTCATTTTATAATTTTATAATTTTAATTAGAAAAAATTAATTTGATTTTTGAAATAATTATATCAAAACTAACTTAGGATTAATTTTTGGTATTTTTCAGAAAATATTGATTTTTCAGTGAATAGTGAAAAATACTGATTAAAAAAAGTGATTTCTTTTCAATAATTTAAGTAATTTAAAATTCACATTATGTTTTGAATATAATTTAAAGTAAAATAAGTATTATTTACTTATATTTAATCCAATTAACTACATTTTAATCAAATTTATATTGGATTTTAGTATAAGTTTATTTGGGGTTTTAAAAATGAGTTTTCCTGAAAACTGTTTTAAAGTGAATAATGCTTCTTCATTTTAATTAATTAAGATAATCCATAATTCAGAATATTTTAAATGAAATTTATAGATTATATATCAATAAATATTAATTTTTATTCATAAAATTATTATTATTATACATATATTTAATATAAAATCAACTTTTTCTTTAAAAATACACTTCTTGAAAACCCGCTTTTTCGTTGCATCTATGAGTTTAATTTTAAATTTTTCTTTTCTGATTATGTGAATTTAATTTATTAAAATGGATTTTATATTTTTAATAATAATAGTTTATATTATATAATAAGTTCAACTTAATTTTTTTACCATAATGAATAGCGGAAACGGTGAAAATTAATTACTGCGATTAAGGTGAAAACAGGTTTACCGAGAAGTTTAACTAAAAATATAAGGGTAAAAATAACCTAAAAACTTTTCCAAAATATATTTTATGAAAATATTTATAATTTATAATTTATAAGGATCTATAATGGTCTATTATGGTGCCTTTTTAAATATAAAAAATCCGGGTACATCTTTTTCTTTTGAAAACTTAAAGTGTGCCACTCACCTCACTTATAAAAGGACACCCCTATCCTCTTCCCTTCACACCTTTAAAGCCATTTTTATTAGACAATACATACCCAAATACATTTATTAATTCCATAACCATGAACTATATACCTTATTTTTATTATAAATCTATCCTAAGAAGGATTTTTATGCTTACCTAAAGAGGTTGTCCGAAGAAGAGGTATCATGATTAAATGTGATTTTTTATTTTATTTATTCTTCCACCTCCTTCAAATATTATTCAATTATGGTTATATAATAACAAAATTATCTCAAATATACTTATATTTTATTATTTTAATGTAATAACCTAAATTAATCTCCTCTTCCATCAAATGGGATACACAATCATCATTCATGTGTACGACGGACTACCGCCTTGTGCGAATTGATGTCATTTGTTTTCCATAATCACCTATCAAGGATTGTTATAATGATTTATTTAAACTATATATATGATATTTTTAACATATTTATACTTATTTATTTATTAAATCACATATTCCTTCTTACTTTCCATTTTGTGGGTGATATGATAATGTCACTCGTGTGTACGGCGGACTACCACCTCACGAAGTAATGTGATTCATTTTTTACTAACGCTTTAAATGGAAGGTAATAAGGAAATAGTTACTAAATATATGTGATATAAATTATATAATTATTATATTCATGAAAAATTTATCATTCTTAAAAGTTAATACATCATTTTTATTCTTACACTGAAAAATGATAACATCATTCATGCGTACGTGTGGACTTCCGCCTCCACGAAGAGATGTGACTGTTTTTCATCACAAAAAAACATTGATGTTATATATAAGTATACTTAAAGAAAAAATATGGTATTTATAATATTATAATCATTATTTATATATAAAATATTACTTACCTTCTTTTTATAATGATTATTGAAAAATAGATATGTTACTCATGCGTACGTATGGCCTACCCTCTTCATGATCGTACCATAGTTCATTTTTCATAACCATATTTCATGATTGGTTTTAAAGTGTAATTTATGTATAAAAATTATAATTTTTTCATGATTATTATTTTTGATATGTTGAAAAACGAACTATTTGACCATAGTCAACCCACCGAAGTCATTTTTGGACATATAATCCAAATATCATCAAAGAATCCCACATAAAATTAATTGATTAAGTAATTGTATATAGAATGGTAAAAAGTTAAATAAAATGAATAATAAACTTGAAAAGTTTCTTAAAAAATTAAATAATTAATTTTTTTTATTATTTAGAAAGATAAAGAACAAATGTGGTGAAGAAAACTCGAGGTAAGGGACTTTGTCTCAATTTCCTTTTGAGGAGGCATATTTCAATATTATGAACCTATATTATTTTACAAGGTGTATATACAACCACTTTGATATTTTGTATCAAGAATTTATCTATTATCATGATATTTAAAGATTTTTTTAATGTTATTCTTTCATAGTTCTTATGATTCAAATGTTTCCAAAGTGGTAAGATAATTTTCTTAAAAAAATACACTTTTAAAGTTTTCTTTAAAACTCTCTTTCTATTCCATGTACATGTTTTTTAAAATTATTTTATGAATTTAATTATATGGACATGAGAGTTTTATTAAGGAAATTTTTATCTTTATTTCAAAAAATTTCAAATAAATTAATCTTTGTATAGAATGTTTGAATTTATTTACAAATAAAAAAAAGGATTTTTCTATTTTAAAATGTATGGAGACAAAGAATTTTTCCACCACCATAACCATTAGCTGAAGTTTGGATTCCTTTACAATATTTCAAGTTTTTTTCAAAGAAAAACCCTATTTTTTTATTATTTTGGTATTGAAAATAGTTTTTTAAAATAAAATTTTATTTTGGTATTGAAAATGGTTTTTAAAAGAAATGGGAATTTTGATATTAGAAATAGTTTTTTATTTGGAATTAAAATATGTTTAAGGGTTTTATGATGAAAATGTAAGATTTTATGATTATGTTATGGTTCTTGGACATTATTTATGATGACAGGTGGTTCTATTATAAACCAATGATGGGTGGTTTAATTATAAACCAAGGATGGGTGGTAACATTATTAACAAAGGATGGGTGGTTTTATGATAAACCAAGGATGGGTGTTTCTATGATAAACCAAGGACAAGTGGTTCCATGATAAACCAAGGATGGGTGGGTTCATGATATCCCTTCAATGCATTGGGTGCTCTGTAGATAGAAGTTCACTATATCAATTATTCCATTTATAAGAGTGATATTAATGATGATGTATCAAGTTACCTACATGATTTATATGTGATTGCTATGGGTTTTAAATGATTTATTTTAAAAAAAAGTGCATGTGATTTCATAGGAAAATGATTTATTTCATCTCTCTTTAATAAATTTGAGATAAAGGTAAAAATTTCATGGGTTTTTATGTTTTTCATTGGACTAATGAAATTATTATTTTTTATTTCCCTTACTAAGGTTTTTTTTTCTCATCCCACATTTTAATTTTTTTCCATAGGGTTTAAGGATGGGAAAGGGAAAAGAAGAGGTCAAGTTGAAAGTCATAAATATTTTTCATGAAATGAAATCATGTTTTATTTTAAAAAATATATATTATGGAAAAAATGGATACTGATTGAAAGTTTACACTTTGTATATATATGGTTTTTTTAATGTAACAATCATGACCTAATTCTCAAAAAATATAAACTTGAAAAGATTGTCAAATGTAAGAGAATGAGTTCTTAACTAAAACTCAATATTATGTTACATTTAAGACTGGGTCCTTATAATCAACATTTTTGTCTTGTAATAATTCCATATAGCATAATTATTGTAAGTTTAAATAGTTTTTTGAGAAGATATACCGCAAGATCTTATGATATATGAATACAAAAAAGAATTCACTAATGAGGTAATGCCTCCACAACTTCTAAAAAAATATCACCATAGAAAGTTCAAGATCTTGAGTGACATAGTTATTCTCATTAGGCTATAACTATCAATACCCATAAGAGATAAATTCTCTATAATGCATCATAAAACAACCCAATACAAGGCAAGAAGCATCACAATAAACCTCAATCAAAATTCCATCCTCTAGTAAACAAAGAATATGAGCACTGACCAACTTCTCTTTTAGATACCCAAAAGAATTATGGAACTAGTTAGTCCAAAAAATATCGATACTTCCTGGTAAAGGGTGTAAAAGGAGTCACAATCCAAGATAAGTTAATCACATACCTCTTGTAATAGCCCTCAATACCAAGGAAACTCCATACCTTCACAACATTCTTGGGGGATACCTAAGAAACAGTCACCTTGATCTTGAAAGGATCCACAACCACTACTCACTAAGACACAACATGCCCCAATAAATAAACCTCTAGGACCCAAAACTTACACTTAAATAAATTTAAAAATATCTCATGATGATGAAGGGTGTCTAAAACAACTTGAAAATTCTCCATATGATCCTCCTCAGATATAGAATACACAAGGATGTCATATATGAACGCCTCAACAATTAAATCTAGGAACTCATGAAATATGAATTTTATTAGTCCCAGGAACATGATAGATGTGTTCTTAGAATCTAAGGGCATTACCGTGAACTCATAATTCCCATGAAAACATCTAAAGTTGGCCTTTGGAATATCCTCACCCTTTACTCTCATTTGATGATATCCTTAATTAAAATTGATCTTTAAGAACTAGATAGATCCATTTAGCTAATCAAATGGGTCATTAATATATAGAATATAACAACAAGTCTTAATTGTCACTTAGTTCATGTGATAATAATCAATACATAGTCGTATAATTCTATCTGCCTTCTTTATGAAAAATACCCAATCACCCAAAGATGACACACTAGGATGAATAAAAACTCTCTATAAGAGATCGATGATTTGAACACAAAGCTCCCACAATTAAGATGGTTCTATACTATAACGAGACATTGATATCAGAGTGACACCTAAATGTAACTTTATCTTGAACCTAATCTCACATGAAAATGGTACTATCATAACCTCCTCATGAAAGGCATCAGGACATTCTTCAACAACCCCAATAAACACCTTTAGCTGAACCTATTCTAAACTCAACACCAGCATGACCATCAAAAAAGATAGAGACCTAATACACCTCTGAAATATCTAAGGATCCCACTCACCAATAAACACATAATTATCATTTTCAACATCATATAATATAACTCACATTATAAAGTAATCAACAATATCCTACACCAAATACATCTAGTCTATACTAAGGATGATGTCATATGGTTATATCTATAAACATAGGAAATCTCCGGAAGAGAGAATCTACCCTAGGATAAGCTCACAATATCTATACACATCATACAATATAAATCAACCTCTAATTGGTGAAATCAACACCGAGGGAATTTAAGCCTCTCCACCTCAATTTCAACATCATAGACTAGGGTGATTGTAATAAAATAAAGCATAACTCTCATATCAACCAAGGAATACATCTAGGTAGAATATAAATAGATGACACCTCATATGACATATAGCTTTCCTGGTGATGAAATCTATTTGGTAGGAATATAACTATGTCTTGCTCCATGACCTTGTCTATTTTTGTTATTTTAAAGTTAATATATGTAACTCATTTTTTCATATGAAATTTATCCCACTAGTATTATGACACAACTATTAACTTCAAATATAATTAGAAATCACAAGCTCTACAACCAAAAATGTAGATCAATTATATCCCACTAGGTTGATGAGACAAATTTATCTCACCCAACATGTCATTAAAATAAATTTAGTTGTTAATGTTCTCACATATTCATGTTGTTCCTTAGATTCTATTTTTCATTTACATTATTTATTGGATTATATATTTGATGGGTTTAAAAGTATAAGGTCCCAGCCTTAAACCTTACTTAATCTTGAGTTATTACAAGATTACACATTGAGGATCTTTTCAGGTTTAGAGTTTTAGAGAATTAGATCATAAAACTTGCATTACATTCCACATTTAAACAAAGTGGTTACATAAAATATAGTATTCATTTTTCCCATCAATGGAAACATATTTAAAATAAAACATGGATTCTTTCTTGACACTTCCTTGACACTATCATCATATCATGTACCCTTCCCTTGACCTGTGAAAAACATTTCAATAACTTGGGATGAGAATAAAAAGCTCAGTAAGGGATATAAAAATATGGAAAGGAAACATGAGTACATGTATACATAAGAATGAAATCATAATTTACCCATAAAACATAAGCACTTTAACATACCTCATAAAATCATGAATAAATCATAGAAATCATAAGACATAAAAGGTAACTTGAGGCATTCATAACATTCTTACGTAGGGAGTAACCCTCTTGGTTACGTTTGGAATACCCACCACAGTATATTCCCTAAATCTCTTCGGATAAACCTTAACGTTTCACTCCTTCGCGTTACCCAATGCATTGGAGAGCTATATCGGGCTCACCCGCCCTTAGTTTATCACGGAACCACCCGTTTCCATAACAATGCCCAAGAACCATAACATAAACGTATCACATAAAACATGCATAAAGGAAACATAACATTTCCACATTTCAATCACAATATAACATTTTAGTATATTGAAATAATGAATCCATTCAAAAGAAACCATTTCCAA
This sequence comes from Viscum album, assembly GCA_963277665.1. NCBI lineage: Eukaryota > Viridiplantae > Streptophyta > Magnoliopsida > Santalales > Viscaceae > Viscum > Viscum album. The sequence goes on along the minus strand of OY728135.1, from coordinate 1,882,183,186 downwards.
AACCATTTAAAACATTTAATAAAGAGATTTTTAAATCTAAGTGTCCCATACCACCTTGAAGATTTTAACATTTTAAACCATTAATATCCATATAAATAAATCCTTAAAACCATTTTGAAAACATGGATATTAATGGGAACCATTTATAAGAATAAATCCTTAAAACATTTAAAACGATATTTTATTTAAAGTGTTTTTAACAAAATGAGAGTCACTTGAATACAATAATTGAGGAATAACATTTAATCAGAACTTTATAATATCATGAGAATAAATGAATTCATGATATAATATTCCAAAGGACAGTATATACACCATATAAGAGTGAATTGGTGCATAATGAAGTCTCAATAGAAATGTAAAATGAGATGAAATCCCCTGTAAAGAAGGTACCCTTAAATTAAGGATAAATCAATCTCATAATTATGTGTGACAAATATAAATACACCCAATATAAGTGGATATTAAGTGTAAAAAACTCAAAGGTCATTCACACATATTCAAATGAGGACATATTCAATAACTACATGTTGAACCCAAAGAAATCTAAATTGGGTTAAAAAGTTCCCTTGGTAAAATTCGACAGCCTAACGGCATCACTTCAAAATTCAGAAAATGAGTTGATGAGAGATAAAAAGGGTATCTCATCACTTGGACATAAAATTTAAATCAATAAGGATATATAAGAAAATATCCCAACATAATAGTATGTGAATTAAAAGACATAACAAAAGAAGTCTTTTAAAAAGAGGAGGGTGAAAGGTTCCCTTACCGACATGGGTATCTTTCGAAACATACGCCCCATGAAAGAAGGACAATACAAAATTGATGTAAATACTAATAAACAAAATTATATTACACAAAGAGTAGAATAATGGATAGTAAATACACCACTAAAAGGAAATTGTGGCAAATGTAGCATAAATCTCACGGGAATAAAAGTGAGATGAAAAATCCCTTACGAAAACTAGGCAGCCTAACAGCGCCACTTAAAACTTCCAAAAATGGATTTATGAGATCAAATAGGGTCTCTCATCATATTAAAATAAAATTTATATAAAGAGGAATATAAAAGAACATCCCCCATCATAACAAAGAGGATCTTAAAAGAAGTGACATAAAGGAGAGTACTTAAAAAGAAAGAGAGAGGTTAGATCTCCTACGAAAATTCGGCAGCCTAATGGTGCCACTCAAAACTTCCAAAATGGATTGATGAGAGAGAATAGGGTCTCTCATCACATGAACATAAAAATTACAGTAATAGTAATATAAAAGAACATCCCAATAACATGAAATATGATCTTTAAAAGGAATGACATAAAAGAGTGTACTTAAAAAGAAAGAGAGGAGTAGGATCCCTTACCTCGGGTTCGACTTGACTCGATCGTTCTTTAATCTCCTGAATAATAAACTTGAGTTAATTTATACTTCCTTAAGAACCTTTTTTAAGTTAATTATTCCTTTTATATCACTTATTACCATGTCATGAACACTATGTAATTATTTTAGTTAATAACGGTCGTTTAAACGATCATTGGTACTTGAGTCAAAATATGCTCTTTATAATTACAAGTTGTTCATGTATATATTATATACAGAGTTATAATCATGATGTATATATCATATATATCATATATATCCATTACATATTCATTTTATACTATTCCATATCATTTGGAGATAAAAAAAGAAAAGCACCGTTCATGGAGACGGTAGGCCGTACGTACGCATGAACGCTACTTTCATTTTTTTTTTCATATTAATGGAATTAAAAATAAATGATATATATATATATATATATATATTATAATTCCATTATAATATATATGTTATATAGGTCACATATTTTCATTAATTTCATTCTTTATACATTCCATTTATTGCATGTACGAGTCACATCACTTGAGGGGGCGGTAGTCCGCACTTCCTCATATGAAATTATCGCATTTACACAACATGAAAAGAATAATGTTATGGTTTAAATATAAAATACAGAAGCATATAGCAAACATAAATATCATATATATCTTATATAAAATACAGTGACATCATAATGGCCACCTTTAAAGGTGTTAAAATAATATTGAACAATCATCGTTTCGTGAGGCAGAAAATCGCCAACCACAGAAACAGTATGTTCTTTAACCATTAGACGAAGGTGTGTGTAAGTGTAGCTCAAATAATTCTTATAAAAACATCCTAGTATATTGAAGATATTGGATTTGTTACAAATTAAATGAATAAAAGGAGTTTAGGGGGTTGGAGAAGCAAAATAAAACAAAAGGACTCAAGTGAAGACATTACCTTAAAATCGGGTAACTCCCTTTAGTTTGAGCTCAAAGGCTTCCTTGGGAAGACTTCTGCCCAAAGTGAGGCTTCAAGGAGTAAGATAGGTATATGGAGAGACAAAATGGGCAGGGTTTGGCCGAGACAAAGGCTTTGGGAGTGTGGGTAAGGAGGTAGAGGTGGGGGCCTTTTATAAGTGGAGAGGAGGGGCACTCTTGGAAAGTAAAGAAATGTTACTTTATTTGAAAATGATTTTTAGATTCAAAAGGTCCCACATTGATATAATTCGAGGGTAAGGTGATAAGGGTTCAAAATCCACCCATCCAATAGGTTTTGGACATGTGTAGGTCATATATTTCACATTATCATTTCATTTTATTTAAATCCTTTATTATTGAGGTAATCACTGCATCATCATGATGTCATAAATAATTTAAAAAATTTAATGTCTAAAAATTATAAAAAAATATCATAATTTAGGAAATCTTTTTAGATTTCTAATTAATATTTATAGTCCAAAAGATCATTTATTTAGACAAAATTAAAAATATTTTACTTAGGTGATACATTCTTTGTCACATTTAACATTCTTTAAAAATAAAAAGATAAAAAGTCACTTTCTCACAAAAGAGATTCCATGGGGCCCCCAAGTTTGGTACAAGGCATCCCATGGTCGTACATGAGACAACCAGTATCCTTAGGACACATTTTGTGGTCATTTTTTGTTATTATGATATTATCTTATTATCTTTAACTACCCGATTACTCATTAATCAAGATAATTAAAGATAATTACCGTCGTTACTATTAATAATGTCCAAAAACAAAAGAGTCTTAATTGCATAATTTGGACCTTATGATTACAAATATTTCATCCATTTTACCAAATTCCAAACACATAAATTGCAATAATTAATTTTAAAAAAAACTTCCCGTTGTCAAAACAAATAGCGGGTTTTTTTAGAAACAATATTTATGAAAAGTTTGGCACTTGTTTATGCCTAATTCCAAAGTGAAATTAATCCCAATGACCATAATTGAATTAAATGTTAAAAATATATTCTAATTACACTTTAAAACAAATTAAAAAGATAATATAACCATATAATTAAATTATATGAAAAAGCAGTTTTGATGTAAAATGCAGTATTTTTCACTATTCATTGAAAAATGAACATTGTCAGAAAAATACCAAAAATTAACCCAAGGTAAATTTCAATGTCCCAATCATAAATAATATGTGTATTTTGAAAAATAGAGCTTATAAAATTGTCAAAAAGTGGATTTAAAAGAGGTTCTCCATTAAAAGGCGGTTAATCGACCTTTTAAAGAATATTGGAATGTTTACGCTTAAAAACTGGATTCATTTGCATTTTTAATCCCCTAACATTTATTGAAAATAAAAATAAAAATATTTGACAAACATATATAATCATTTTGTAGTTATTTCTGTTCATTCCCTCCATTACAACGGCTAGGCGTTAACTACCATTTAAAATAATATTATTTTACTATTAGAGTGCAACGTAAGATTTCAAAGAAACTTGTTGTTTCATATTGGGTACGCCATTGAGCATAGAATTACCTTTAAATTACTATTAATATTTTATTCACAAATATGGATAAATGTGAAAATGTCATACTCTTTATTTACCTAGGGTGTTACATCCTTCCCCCCTTTTGGGAATTGCGTCCTCGCAATTTTAAAATTGAGCTTGGAAACATCCTTGAACGTCCCACATCGGAACAAGAGTTGGTAAAAAAATCACTTTAATATAAAGAAAGATAAGTACATAGGTCACCTGAGTTAACCCATACTAGGATTCCATATATGAAAATATGGACATGGAGTAAAAAACAAAGGGCCATGTTCTGATGGAGAGTGATAGTAAACATGTCTAGGAGAAAGTTAACCATAAGAAAATTACAAACTTGTGATGGGTTAAACGGTATTCGATTCTACAGTAGGAAAAGTTAACAGACAACATTTTTGTTTTAAGTTAATTTTTATTGAGGAATTTATTTTTGAGCTTAACTAAATTATAATGAAACATACTTACTTGTCATTTAGACTTTCAACTTTTACTAGATTCCTTAATCAAACTCATATTTTCTCCAAAAGATGAGTATTTAGGAAGACTAGTTTGCATTAAGAGTACTATAATCTACTTCTTGAGAATCACCTAATCCACAAAAGAGAACTATATACTTCCCATGTCTTTAGACTTTAACCAAAACCAAAACCAAAAAGGTTAGTACAAGATCAGATAATCCAGAAAAGGATAACCCTTTATAAAAAGAAAATCTATTCTTAATCTCCAAAATTTGTCCAACAAAACCCAAGGTTCAACGAGGACCATTCGATAAACAATTTGTCCATAAAATTCTTCAAAGTAAACCAAACTAAGATTGAAACCCAAATATTTGAAGGATTTAGTCACATAGTCTTCCAAGTTAAATCGTAACATTTATCTCCAAACAACATCAGTTGCTCCTAAAGTCTCGTATTGAAAAGTAATTAACCTAATCACATATCCTCCATGATAGGTTAATAAATTTCCATAGATAACCCAAAATCAACATACTCTTAATTCATAAAACCATCTAACTAAAAGGAATCAGTAAACTAACCAGGGACTTCATGTAGTCCAGTGGTAGGCGATAAATATCAGTCGCACTTTGGTTGTGGGTTCGATTCCCGCAGCTTTGTCCGACGTGACGGGTTGTCACACGGTCTGCATGTTTTCCTTTTTATAAAACCCCAAAAATAACCCTAACATGTTTTAACCTCAATTTTATCTCATGCCTTTCACTTCCATCGTAACATATAGTAACCCATAATTACCTCAAAAGTAAGGATCATATAAACCCAAATGGTTCTTTATAACTATGTCCACAAAAAACAGATAACTATTCCTTGAATAAAATTTTCATATATTAAACATCAGGGTTACACATAATATAAAAATTCTTCTAATATAACCCCATCATCAAAAGAGACTTAATACTCTTAATAATTTCACCATAACTCTTGAAGCCCTTATATGTTGAAATCTTACTCATTAAACATTCTTCATGATCCATTAACCATTCCTTTCCAACTTATTCTGAAATACTTCTTTCCTACAAACAAAATCATGAATCATATCCTAAGATTCCAAAATAGGAAAACAATAGTCATGAAATAATCCATACCTTTGATTGGTCATTTTCAGTTTCTTCATCCTCAATCGGAATGGCATTAGGTATTGGTAAATGAACATTTGTACGATCTTGGTGATCCCATTCACGAAACTTCTTCATAGGACATGTGTTTTCATAATGACCATGCACACCACATTTAAAACATTCAATTGATCCCTCAGAAAGAACTTCTTTCCCTTTCCCCGAGTCAACTGGATTCTTCCTTTTTCCATGGCAGGTTCTTGCTTTATGACCTTTATTTCCACATCTATAGAATATTTCTGTCCCTTTGAAACATTTTCCTAGGTGTTTCTTTCCACATTTTGACACATAAGTTTTTGAACACACTTACCTTTATGATTATTACCTGTAGTTCCGTAGGGATTTGTTTCTCGCATATATGATGCCTTAGAGAAATCACCAAGGTTTAGGTTGTCAATAATGACTCCAGATAGTTGGTTGAGGATAATCACAAGAGTTCTCATTGCAGCTCCCATATCATTTAGTTGCTTGCTCAAAAAACTGTCACAGTTTCCTTCACATCCACTGTTACTTTGGTGCCTGCTAGATCCAGCCATTTACTAAAACCAAAAAGGCCAGTGTGAGTATATTAACAAAACCATCATGTACTAATGAGGAAGATAAACACTAAGATATACTTACTCATTCACTTTATCTAAAACTAGGACTCTTTCTGAAATCCTAACCATTATGGTAATGTCACTTATGCTTAAAGAATACCCTAACCTCTAAAGTTATCTAAACCGACCTCTAATACCAACTATAAGACCCCAACCTTAAACCTTACTTAATCTTGAGTTATTACAAGATTACACATTGAGGATCTTTTCAGGTTTAGAGTTTTAGAGAATTAGATCATAAAACTTGCATTACATTCCACATTTAAACAAAGTGGTTACATAAAAGATAGTATTCATTTTTCCCATCAACAGAAACATATTTAAAATAAAACATGGATTCTTTCTTGACACTTCCTTGACACTATCATCATATCATGTACCCTTCCCTTGACCAGTGAAAAACATTTCAAAAACTTGGGATGAACATAAAAATCTCAGTAAGGGATATAAAAATATGGAAAGGAAACATGAGTACATGTATACATAAGAATGAAATCATACTTTACCCATAAAACACAAGCACTTTAACATACCTTATAAAATCATGAATAAATCATAGAAATCATAAGACATAAAAGGTAACTTGAGGCATTCATAACATTCTTACGTAGGGAGTAACCCTCTTGGTTACGTTTGGAATACCCACCATAGTATATTCCCTAAATCTCTTCGGAGAAACCTTAACGTTTCACTCCTTCGCGTTACCCAATGCATTGGAGAGCTATATCGGGCTCACCCGCCCTTAGTTTATCACGGAACCACCCGTTTCCATAATAATGCCCAAGAACCATAACATAAACGTATCACATAAAACATGCATAAAGGAAACATAACATTTCCACATTTCAATCACAATTTAACATTTTAGTATATTGAAATAATGAATCCATTAAAAAAGAAACCATTTCCAAATCCATTTAAAACATTTAATAAAGAGATTTTTGAATCAAAGTTTCCCATACCACCTTGAAGCTTTTAACATTTTAAACCATTAATATCCATATAAATAAATCCTTAAAACCATTTTGAAAACATGGATATTAATGGGAACCATTTATAAGAATAAATCATTAAAACATTTAAAATGATATTTTATTTAAAGTGTTTTTAACAAAATGAGAGACACTTGAATACAATAATTGAGGAATAACATTTAATCATAAATTTATAATATGAGAATAAAGGAATTCATGATATAATATTCCAAAGGATAGTATATACACCATATAAGAGTGAATTGGTGCATAATGAAGTCTCAATAGAAATGTAAAATGAGATGAAATCCCCTGTAAAGAAGGTACCCTTAAATTAAGGATAAATCAATCTCATAATTATGTGTGACAAATATAAATACACCCAATATAAGTGGATATTAAGTGTAAAACACTCAAAGGTCATTCACAAATATTCAAATGAGTACATATTCAATAACTACATGTTGAACCCAAAGAAATCGAAATTGGGTTAAAAAGTTCCCTTGGTAAAATTCGACAGCCTAACGGCATCACTTCAAAATTCAGAAAATGAGTTGATGAGAGATAAAAAGGGTATCTCATCACTTGGACATAAAATTTAAATCAATAAGGATATAGAATAAAATATCCCAACATAATAGTATGTGAATTAAAAGACATAACAAAAGAAGTCTTTTAAAAAGAGGAGGGTGAAAGGTTCCCTTACCGACATGGGTATCTTTCGAAACATACGCCCCGTGAAAGAAGGACAATACAACATTGATGTAAATACTAACAAACAAAAGTATATTACACAAAGAGTAGAATAATGGATAGTAAATACACCATTCAAAGGAAATTGTGTCAAATGTAGCATAAATCTCACGGGAATAAAAGTGAGATGAAAAACCCCTTACGAAAACTCGGCAGCCTAACGGCGCCACTTAAAACTTCCAAAAATGGATTGATGAGATAAAATAGGGTCTCTCATCATATTAAAATAAAATTTACAGAAAGAGGAATATAAAATAACATCCCCCATCATAACAAATAGGATCTTAAAAGAAGTGACATAAAGGAGAGTACTTAAAAAGAAAGAGAGGGGTTAGATCTCTTACGAAAATTCGGCAGCCTAATGGCGCAACTCAAAACTTCCAAAATGGATTGATGAGAGAGAATAGGGTCTCTCATCACATGAAAATAAAAATTACAGTAATAGTAATATAAAATAACATCCCAATAACACGAAAGATGAGCTTTAAAAGGAATGACATAAAAGAGTGTACTTAAAAAGAAAGAGAGGAGTAGGATCCCTTACCTCGGGTCCGACTTGACTCGATCGTTCTTTAATCTCCTGAATAATAAACTTGAGTTAATTTATAATTCCTTAAGAACCTTTTTCAAGTTAATTATTCCTTTTATATCACTTATTACCATGTCATGAACACTATGTAATTATTTTAGTTAATAACGGTCGTTTAAACGATCATTGGTACTTGAGTCAAAATATGCTCTTTATAATTACAAGTTGTTCATGTATATATTATATCCAGAGTTATAATCATGATGTATATATCATATATATCATATATATCCAGTACATATTCATTTTATACTATTCCATATCATTTGGAGATAAAAAACGAAAAGCACCGTTCATGGAGACGGTAGGCCGTACGTACGCATGAACGCTACTTTCATTTTTTTCTTTTTCATATTAATGGAATTAAAAATAAATGATATATATATATATATTATAATTCCAGTATAATATATATGTTATATAGGTCACATATTTTCATTAATTTCATTCTTTATACATTCCATGTATTGCATGTACGAGTCATATCACTTGAGGGGGCGGTAGTCCGCACTTCCTCATATGAAATTATCGCATTTACACAACATGAAAAGAATAATGTTATGGTTTAAATATAAAATAAAGAAGCATATAGTAAAAATAAATACCATATATATCTTATATAAAATACAGTGACATCATAATGGCCACCTTTAAAGGTGTTAAAAGAATATTGAACAATCATCGTTTCGTGACACAGAAAATCGCCAACCACAGAAACAATATGTTCTTTAACCATTAGACGAAGGTGTGTGTAAGTGTAGCTCGAATAATTCTTATAAAAACATCCTAGTATATTGAATATACTGGAGTTGTTACAAATGAAACGAATAAAAAGTGTTTAGGGGGTTGGAGAAGCAAAATAAAACAAAAGGACTCAAGTGAAGACATTACCTTAAAATCGGGTAACTCCCTTTGGTTTGAGCTCAAAGGATTCCTTGGGAAGACTTCTGCCCAAAGTGAGGCTTCAAGGAGTAAGAGAGGGATGTGGAGAGACAAAATGGGCAGGGGTTGGCCGAGCCAAAGGCTTTGGGAGTGTGGGTAAGGAGGTAGAGGTGGGGGCCTTTTATAAGAGGAGAGGAGGGGCACTCTTGGAAAGTAAAGAAATGTTACTTTATTTGAAAATGATTTTCGGATTCAAAAGGTCCCACATTGATATAATTTGAGGGTAAGGTGATAAGGGTTCTAAATCCACCCATCCAATAGGTTTTGGACATGTTTAGGTTATAGATTTCACATTATCATTTCATTTTATTTAAATCCTTTATTAATGAGGTAATCACTGCATCCTCATGATGTCATAAATAATTTAATAAATTTAATGTCTAAAAATTATAAAAAAATATCATGATGTAGGAAATATTTTTAGCATTATAATTAATATTTATAGTCTAAAAGATCATTTATGTAGACAAAATTAAAAATATTTTACTTAGGTGATACATTCTTTGTCACATTTAACATTCTTTAAAAATAAAAAGATAAAAAGTCACTTTCCCACAAAAGAGATTCCATGGGGCCCCCAAGTTTGGCACAAGGCATCCCATGGTAGGCCATGAGACAACCAGTAGCCTTAGGACACATTTTGTGGTCATTTTTTATTATTATGATATTATCTTATTATCTTTAACTACCCGATTACTCATTAATCAAGATAATTAAAGATAATTACCATCGTTACTATTCATAATGTCCAAAAACAAAAGAGTATTAATTGCATAATTTGGACCTTCTGATTCCAAATATGTCATCCATTTTACCAAATTCCAAACACATAAATTGCAATAATTAATTTAAAAAAAAACTTCCCGTTGTCAAAACAAATAGCGGGTTTTTTTAGAAACAATATTTATGAAAAGTTTGGCACTTGTTTATGCCTAATTCCAAAGTGAAATTAATCGCAATGACCATCATTGAATTACATGGTAAAAATATATTCTAATTACACTTTAAAATAAATTAAAAAGATAATATAACCATATAATTAAATTATATGAAAAAGCAGTTTTGATGTAAAATGCAGTATTTTTCACTATTCATTGAAAAATGAATATTGTCAGAAAAATACAAAAGATTAATCCAAGGTAAATTTAAATGTCCCAATCATAAATAATATGTTTATTTTAAAAAATAGATCTTATAAAATTGTCAAAAAGTGGATTTAAAATAGGTTCTCCATTAAAAGGCGGTTAATCGACCTTTTAAAGAATATTGGAATGTTTACGCTTAAAAACTGGATTCATTTGCATTTTTAATCCCCTAACATTTATTGAAAAAAAAATAAAAATATTTGACAAACATATATAATCATTTTTTAGTTAGTTCTGTTCATTCCCGCCATTACAACGGCTAGGCGTTAACTACCATTTAAAATAATATTATTTTACTATTAGAGTGCAACGTAAGATTTCAAAGAAACTTGTTGTTGCATATTGGGTACGCCATTGAGCATAGCATTCCCTTTAAAGTAATATTAATATTTTATTCACAAATATGGATAAATGTGAAAATGTCATACTCTTTATTTACCTGGGGTGTTACAAAAAGGTTCTAATATAATTCACTAAAAATAGTAAAAACAATAAAATAAACCCAAACCAAGATTACCCATGTGATAAATTGAAACAATGTGAACTATAAAATGAAGAACTGTAAATTTACCTTACACAATAGATAATAAGAAACTATCTTAATCTTTTATGGTTGATGAATATCTCAATAGGCAACCAAACAATGTCCCTACTTCATTTTTTATCCATGGGATGATATAATTGATCATTGCTTGAGTGAGACTCATCTAATATCCATGAAATGATAGTTCATAACTCGATAAAGGATAAGAAAGAAGGTAGATTCACTAGGAGAATTAGTATGGTATTTAACAACACCATATCAATGGTGTAGCCTACTTTTATATCCTATTAGGACATTCCTGAGTTATCCATGCAATAACTCATATGTTCGTAATGTATGAGTTATGCATGTGGTTTTCAAACATTTTGAAACCCTAAATTATAAATTTACCATGTGTTTCATTTAATAGAACACTTATTATTAATGATATCTTATATAGAGGATGCATATAATTATTAACACTGAATATCTAGTTTCCATAATGAATCACAACATGGCCCAAATAAATTATACCTTACAATTTATAGCCATTTATATAAAATGACTTGCATGTGCAACATGCATGGTATATTATATCACAAAATTTTTATATACCCACATTACATCTAATGATATGTTCAAAACCATCATATGCATAATGGATTTAGGGTATATCTCCTTCAATCTCTCACCTTCACTAAATCCTTAAATAAATTTTGTCATTTCACCTTGTATTGTATCATATAAAATAACTTATGAAACCACTTCCAAAATTACTTTTGGATATATTCCATAAAACTTATATAAAACCATCATTATCTTCACCATGTATCAAATCATATAAAATATCTTATGAATACCCATTCAAAACTTCTTTTGTATTAACTCTAAAACACTTTTAGAGAAACTCTCTGAGTCAAACTCAATCCTCATTCAATCAACCACAAAATGTGACCCCATGAGAATTTTTTAGAATTGATAGTAAATATGAATCACTAGATCCATACATGTAATCAAATATAATCCCATCAAAAATAATTAATACTACTCAAGGTATATAGGGATCTGGTGTGATTTCCATCAAACACACATATTTCTATACCCATGTCCACCAGCTGCATCATATGAAAGCATGTATTCTCATATTATCCCTTTGTATAAGAATTAAAGTAAACATAGGATAAATAGTATGTAAATACCATATATCCTACTCATACATTCTTTATTATCCAAGTATAGAGTGACCAGGTTGATAAATACATCACATGCCATTCAACTTTATGGATGATAACACCACATGTTCCTCACTCAAATAAATAAGAAAATCATATATAATCTTTAGGTATGATCATACAATTCCTAGGTATATCTAAACTAAGGGTCCATATGTCATACTTATCACACAATAGGATAAATCCCATCTTGGTTTTTCTCTGACTGACCACATGTTCAACAACATACCCAACCACCCCTGAGTTACTAAGCCTCAAGTATTGTGTACTAAAGGTGTAAAAGTATGATTATTCTCATTCTAGGTATCTAACCAACTTAAATTTGTGGGGAATCCAAGTATGAACCATGCACCCCTATTATACCAAAGACATTGCTTATGACATTCCATGTGGTACACTTAGTAGGTCATTTGGTATAAAAAAACTCATTTTGTTCCCTATGAACATATTTTGTATCTTGATACAAGAATCACACTCATTATAACCTTAACACTTCATTATAACATATAATAATTTATGATTGACATCATTTAGGCATATCTCAAAAAATTTGAGAGGTAAATTATCATTTCACTTCATGAAATGTATACCAATATATATATATATATATAACCAACATGAAAGAATGATAAAGTGAATATTTCATTTTGTATACTCATGATAAATTTTATATTATTAAAATTACTTAAGAATAATTAATGAAACTATACATAAGAATATGTTTAACATATCACATATGATATAATTCCATATCAGCTTTATGCAAGATACACTTTCAGGGGTTTTTACACTCATTACACCTCTATGTAATTCCTACCACATCACTATGTGACCACTTGATAAAACCCTCCCAGTAAACTCTTTATTGAGTAACATATATGAAGTAAGTTGGTTTGAATAATGGAGACACATAAGAATCACATTCCTAATGTTTAACTCTTTGAAAACATTTAAACTCCATAACTCCATAATCAAATGTTACATTTTTAATAACTTTTTTCCCTACTTATAACTATTTATAAGTATATCATCATTATTCTTGGAATAATTTACATCATTTTTTCTCCTTAAAGGTAATTCCTTACCAACACATCCTAAACATCTTTAGGATAAAATGACATTAAATTTTTAATTTTACCAATATAATATTTTATTTTTCAACTTTGAACTTCTCTAAGTTAAAAAATAATCCCAATATCCTCTTAGAAAATATTCTCTTTAGAATATCCTGATAAGAAACACAAACACCTTTGTGTATAATAAATTACTCTTATTTCCATTTATTAGTAATAATTAATAAATAAACTATTGTATCCAAATAATATATATTATTCTATGAGATTAGAGTATTTTATTGAAAATAATATTATTCTTTAAAATATTTCGATGATAGTGGTGGAATATTAATTACTCATATTTTAATAAACAACTGGATAAACAATTTTATACTAGATAAAACATTTTTATCCTTAACATATTCCCAAAACATGTTATATAAATTAATGAATCATAAATCATGTGTATCAAATTCATTATCTCATATTGTTCATAAGAACTCTTTATTAACAAATAACTCCTATTATCATATAATATAAATGAGATAACTATACAATAATTTACTAAGATTAACCCAATCCTAATATATTCCTTTCAATTCAAATAATTGATGTAGAAACTCTTTTCTTTATCATTTTATTTTAAACTATAATATTTATCCATTCTTTACTTAATTTTGAAATCCTGTATATTTATAACATTTTTAAAGTATACATTTGGAATCACATACCCTTGAAAATCAAAGAATTATTTTCTATAAAATTGATACTTGACATAGAAATACCATTAATTTTTCAAAACTCCTTCAGTTATTCTATAAAATTCCATCTTATGTAATCCTTATTCCCACTTTAGAATAACTTTAGGTTTGGATGAACTTGGATGGATATTCAAAGAAACATTTTTGTAATTTCCAACTAACTTTTCTTCATCAACTTTTAACTTTTACCCACTTGTATTATAAATAAGACACTAGAACCAGGACATCACATGATCTGATTCATTTATTCTCAACACTTAGAGAAAATTGGGCAAAAATTTCTTATATATATTTATATTGTCAGAACATTTCCATTAATGAAAATTAAATGAATTCCATAATTAGAACACTCATTAGAGGATACCTTTAGTCTTAAAAATTCATTAAGATACCCAATAATATTGATTATATGAATGGAGATTAAATTTACTTATTTAATTTTGTATATAATTCATTTAAAACCTTGAATGAATCTTTCTATGATTTATATAAGCATTTGGATTTATTTGTTGAGAAACTTCAACACTTGGTTACTCAATAAGGTATTGCTTCAACACATATATTTTTATCACATTAAGAACTTTTCTTAATTCAAAAGTCTTAGGAGTTACTTATATTATTATTCTAATTTTCAAGGATTAATTTTAATGTTATATATTAATGTTGATGATTCTATTCATATACAACAAATTTTTTTATCGGATGAGTATTATATTTTATATTCATTTAATAATGTTTTTTATTAAATGTGTTATCACTAAAATGATTACCCCTTTTGATCTCATCATACCCAATGGTGGGAAAATATCTATAATTCAATAAGAAATGGGTCTATATTGGTGTTACTCTCACCAATTAATTATTTAGTTAGGGAATCATCCTGATCATATCATATATAGATCTTGGATATTTGAGTGGATAACACTTTATCCAATCCATCATATAGATATATCCAAATATATTCCTATGGTATTTTAACTCTTAGGTTTTCTTAGATAAATGTAACCAAAATATCACAATAATATTTTGTTACCTAACTCTCAGGGTTATCCATTTCCACCATACCTTAAGCAAGATAATCCATGGGTACTTGGATTTAGTAGAACCTACCCAATTGAATGATCGAGGTATTGACATGTGTTTTCTTTGGAAGGAATCTAGAACTTTGTATTTGAAAGGGGATTTAATACCACTATATTATATCATGTTTTACCCTTATATATAAATTCTTCTAATGATTTAGTTTGGATTCCTATTCCTTCCACTAAATCAATATGTTCAAACTATATTGATGTGTAACTCTTTACACAACTCATAACTTATGTTAATAACTCAAATAAAAATAAAATTATATTTATACACATCCAAATTCATCCCAAGAATAAAATACATGAAACCCTTTCATGTATAGGTTTAGAATTATATTAAATCAATGATCCCCACATGAGTAAATCTGAATCCATAAATAGCTAACCCTCAGTTTTCTAGACAAGGCATACGCCTCTAGGATAGTGAGAAGTTCAACCCAAAGTCTCTCTACCCATGGATAATTTACTCAAGATATATTTTAATTATATTATAATTCTAACACCTAACATGTATAAATCATAATTAATTATCTAATTCAATATTGAAACTCAACACAAACTAATGTCAATGTCTAAGAAAACTAAATCTATTATCATACATAACATGAAACTCCTTAGATGAATGCACGATAATCTCTAGAATAAGTTTAACAATTTTAAACAAAATCATACACATAAAAATTCATAATATAACAATTATAACTAGGAATAAATTATTGAATAACTTTTAAACAAATGAATAATTTATATATTTAAACATGAGATAAATATTTATGAACAATTAATAAATATAAGCTAATCATAAACACTTTATAATTTTAGTTAACCTTACAGAAATTATATAATTTTGAATATAAACACTTTATATTAACTCTTAATATGACCTCTTTCATATTATCACTTACACCCTCATAAATTATAGGAGCATATTAGACCAACATACAACAATTTGACATACATGGGATGAAAGCAACATGGTATCTGATATTATAGATTCAAAGGGAGACCTGGGCAATGATCTCAAAGTGTTACTCACCCTTAGTCACCTTCCTCTAGATTATAAAAATTTATTTTGTAAATATGTTCTCAAGCTGCATTACTACAAGCCCTCTTGATTGTGCCCTTGGCAGTTTTCACCCCCTTTCAATAAAAATTAAATTTAGATGGAAATATCACATATTTATATTAAAAATTGATCAAATCAATCATAAAAACTCATTTTTAGTAGTCAAAACAATTTCTTCAAATAAGACCTTTAATTTAAATATTTCAAATTAAATTTTACAAACTATATATAATTAAATATAAAATATTTTATATTTGGACTTATTTTTTGATTTATAAACATTTTATAAATCAATATTATAATTTATAAATTATAAGGAATTCCATATATTTGAAAAAGGTATTTAAATATTTACAATTAATATTATGAATATTTATTTTTTAAATGTTTCATAAACAATTATTTAATTAATTTTAACATTTTATAATTAATTAATTTATAAAAAATTATATAAATTAATAAATATCCCAAAATATATTTTTCTATAATTTATAAACTATTTATAAAATATATAATTTTCTTTCATAATTTAATTTTTTGAAAAATAAAATTTCCCCCATTTTTTAATCCTACATAAGATTAAACCATACATGGTGTAAGAATAACTATTCTCCTTGTGTAGGAATAAATTAAACATTCTCACGTAGGAATAAATCAATGGATGGAGCCTGTTCATTCTTACACAGGTTAAATCTTACAATATATGCATGTGTATGATTGAAATAGGGGAAACGTAGGAATAAAAAAAAGCCTCACATAGGATTAAAACACTTCATATAACATTAATATGCGTGCTGTGTGGAATTAACTCAATATCTGTGTAGGATTAACTTTAAATGACACATAATATCATGCATAATATTAACTAAGTGTAGTGACTCCCCATGTAAGAATCATTAGAGCTAATCTCACATAGTGCTTATGTGCCATATTAATTGAGTGCTGCATAGGAATACCACAACACTCATGTATGATTAATATTTTTCAGTGATAATCTGCATATTATTAGTCACATACATTATATAATGATAATGTAGAACTATTATTATGTGTGAACATAGTGTTAGAGTAAACCGACATTGCAATAGTTGGTGTAAGGTAAGTGAGCACACATAACTTATGTAGGATTAACTTTACGTGGTCCGCATCAAATTAACTAAAATATAAAATGGATCATGTAAAATTAACTTAGAAATTTTGTGAGATTAAACCAATAATATCAACATCTGTGTAGGATTAATTCGAGACAACATAATATTATATCCAGTAATCTTATGTCATAATAATCCTATAGCACCTTACGATATCATCTATATCATAATGGTGCCATGAAACTCTTTTTTTTTGAAGTAGGGATTGAAACTTAATTTTATAGCATGTTTTCAAGAATCAAATGACATGTCTTAGTATGATACCACTGATGGGTTTCAATGAATCTGATGATATTCATTAAACACTACAGAAGTAATAAAAGAAACCCAAACCATGATTACCCATTCAAGAAACTGAAACCATGAATACTGTAAAATAAAGAACTATACATTTACCTTACACTTTAGAGAATCAGTAACTATATTCATCATATGTGGTTGATAAAGATCACAATAGGCAGCCAAATGATGCATCTCCTTAGTCATGTATCCATGGGTTGGTAGAATCACTCGATGCTCAAGTGAGACTCCTTTACTCTCCACGGTATACAATTTCCTCATTCATTAAAGTATGAGGAAGAATATATATTCACTAGGAGAATTATTAGAAGCTTGAATGATATTATATCAATGATGTAACCTCCTTTTGTAACCTCTTAGGACATTCTTGTGTTATCCATGCATTAACTCATATTTTTTGCAATGTATGAGTTATACATGTAGTTTTGAAGTGTTTTGAAACCCTTGGATGTTATGAATATCCAATGTGTTTCATTTAATGAAACACTTATTATTAACGATAGCTATATGGAGTACACATCTGATTTTTAACACTTTACATCTAATTTCCAAAACGAATTACAACATGGTCCAAATGAATTGTACCCTATGATTCATATCCAGTCATATAATATGACTTTCATGGGTAACATGCATGATATCTTATGTAATTAACTTTTGATATGCCCATATTATTTCTTGTGATATGACGAAATTCATCATATGTAAAATGGATTTTGGTTATATCTTATTTGTTGGGCAAAAATCCCTCAAGGTAACATTGCAGCATTTTTGGGTTGATTGTGTTTGTTGACAAAGCAGGTTTCCATGGATAATTGTCGAGTTCATGATAAGTTGTTGACATTACATGTTGACAAAGAACTATGACAAAGGAAAGGATGATCTGGAGGCAGTACAAAAGAGCAGTACAAGGTGGCGCCGTTTTCCAGTGTTTGCCAAATTTTTGGGGTCCAAAATTTGGAGTTTGGTGAGCATCGCGAAAAGTGGATTTCCATGCAGAGCATAATTTAATATGGAAAAGGCATGAATTTTGCGAAGATAGGATGCATGGTTTGGAAATCGCGAAGACCAGAAGAATGGAGGCGGTGATGCTTCGCGATTACGTCAAGCTTCGTGAACGGAAGAGGATGAAGCGCATCGCGGCGGTGAAGGGCTTTGCGAGGGAGCTTCGCGGCGAAGGCGCGAAGGAATGTTGGGCTTCGCGAGGGAGCTTCGCGGCGAAGTCGCGAAGATATGTTGACGGTGATTCTTCGTGATTATGTCAAGCTCCGCGAATGGAAAATTGCCGTGGTGCTTCGCGATTTGGACAGAAATCCAGCAGAAACTTTGGAGCTTCTCGATTTGAGATGACGTGGCATTGACTTCGAGCGGAAGGGACGAGGGTCGGTGGAATCGCCTATAAATAGAGGCCGACCCCCTCGAGAGAAGTAGAGAGAATTTTCAGAGAAAATCCATTGCTCTCGGTTCGCAGAGGTGGTTCGCAAAGGCAGTGTGCTTCGCGAAAGGGGAGCTTCGCGACGGCTATTCTAGCTCCGCGAAAGGCGTGTGCCCCGTGTTGGCTCGGTGAGCTTCGCGGAGAGGCAGGAGCTCCGCGACGGACTAAGCTTTGCGAGGGCCGTTGCTTTGCGACGGCTTGAGCATCACGAGAGTGCTTCGCGAGAGTGCTTCGCGAGTGAGCTTCGCAAAAAGGAAGGAGCATCGCGAGGGCTTGTTTGAGCTTCACGAAATTGGGAGCTTCACGAAGTAGGGTGCTTTGCGAAGGTACTTTCCAAAGGTGTTTGCCCAGTGTTCAGAGGCAAAGAGGTATTCATCTATGGATGAAAGTTGAACTTCAACAGAGCATCTATATACATAGAAAGATGCATTCCTTAATGGAAATGAAGAGACTTACAGGTCTATAAACTGTGAGTTGGTTCCCTTCACAGAGCAGTGAGCTTAGGAAGAGGAAGAAGGTGATCCTCTCCACCGGCAGTGAGCCAGAGAGAGAGAAACAGGGAGTGACCCTTGGGAAAGCAGTGAGATGACCCTAAACTTTGTAAAGGCAGTGAGACTGGGCATAGAAGTGATCTAGCCCGAACTTTGTAATCCACATCTAGTGAAGATTAGTGGAATTTGGTACGACCGAAAACCTGTCGGCGTATGCTCCTTGGACGTAGCCCAGTGAGGGTGAACCAAGTAAAAATCTCTGCGTCTGCCTGCTAATTTGTCTGCATTGCATTTAAAGCATCATCATCAGATAAAGGAGAAAGTAAGTGATCATAGCATACACACAAGTGCAAAAAAAGTGACCCTTGTAACAAAGAGGTCAAGATCCAGTGGGGTAGGAAGAACTTTGAAAAAGAATATCCATACCCTGATTCACCCCCCCTCTCAGGGTATATAGGCCCCTATTGGTCCTAACAATTGGTATCAGAGGGATACGTTTCTTTTATCAGATTTGTTTGCTTCGACTTGGTGTAGTCGATCTGTGTGGTTGAAGATTCAGTATTCTCTTATCAGAATCTTCCATGGGAAAAGGAAAAGCATCAAAGAAGAATCAGAAGTCTGGTAATTTCCCTCAGTGTGGAAGTGTTTTTGGAAAAAGTGTGATTCAACTAAAAGAATCAAACAGCTTACTGAAGGAAGGTCTTGATGAATCTGATAGGGAAAAGATTGATTCACTCAATCATGATGTTGGAATGAGTAAAGTGCATGAGCATCAAAGTGATACTGAAACAGAAGTAGAAATTGAAGGAAGAATAGATATGCGAGCTGAGTTAGAGGCTGCTCTTGAGGAGATAGATGTTTGGAGAGCTAAAACAAGAAATCTAACAAAGTTGTTCACTATGCCAAACTCTATATGCAGCAGCAGGAAGAAGAGAAGTCTGAGTTGATGGATAAAATTGAGGAACTCAAGTTATCATCACCAGAGAACTCAGAAACAGTTGGTGAGTATAAGCATAAGATTGAAGAACAGAAAAGGGAGATCGATAGCTTGAATAGAAAAGTGAAAGATCAAGTCAAGTGCATCGAAGAACCTAATATTCCAAGTGACATTGGAAACACCGAAGAAGTTAAATCTAAAGATATTCTGATCCAAGCACTGAGAACTGAGATCAACAAGCTAAGAGGATTGAATCAAAGGATTATTGATGTAGCTACTGATCTAAGGGAGAAAAATGATTCTCAAGATGAAGAATTGAGAAAGAGATATGAAAAGGTGGAAAAATCAAAAGCTGGTGACAAGGAGAAGAATCTGAACTCATATGAGAATCATAATTTGAAATCTAAAAATGCGGATCTAACTACAGAGCTATCCAAACTACTTCAGAAGAATAAAATTCTGCAACAAGAGAATGTGGGTTGTTCTGATTCTGTTTCTCAAGAAAAATTGAAAGTAAAGGAGCAGAGTGACATGGTGGATAAGCTGACACGTGAGTTGGAAGATGAGATGGGTATAGGGAAAATTCTCAAGGGAGAAAATGATGTCCAACTTGAATCAAGGGATATGATGATTCAAAAGTTGGAAGAAGAGCTAGAATCAGTAAAGAAGAAATTGGAGAAATCCAATGCTAAAGGAATTCCAAAAATGAAGGATGCCTTACACTTGCTATTTGATCATCCTTCGACAAGTGATGATAAAATGAAGAAAAAATATGCTATTTATGAAGAGAAACAACAGAATATTTTCTCAGCTCAAAGACCAGCAAGTTTCGGAAAAGCTGGTATCGGATTTGATGAATCCCCTCCCATGCAAGATAGAAAGAGAGATGTGAACAGTTCCATATGTGAAATAAATCCTATAGGTGCTGGAGATAGGCCTAAGAGGTCAGTTACAAAAAGAAGTGACGACATGTGCTATTTCTGTGGGATTCACGGCCACACATCAAGCTTCTGTCCAGAGGCTCAGGAATACATTTCGTATTGTGAAAACAGAAAATTTACAAAATCTAAGAATAAGATGAAGCGTCATGAGAAATCAGAAAGAAGAGTCTCTCAAAGGAAAGCATTTGTTAAATGCTTTTACTGTGGAAGAATGGGACACACCATGAGTATGTGTCAGGAAGCTCAGGAGCTCAATTTCAGAGGAAGAACTCAAGCTACATCAACATCTCAACATAGAAATGATGAAATGAGGTATGTCTTTGATGGAAGATGTTTCATATATTCTGATCATGGGCATTTGGCCAGACAGTGTAGCAAGAAGAATGCAGGGAAGGAAAATTAATGTGAAAGGAGATTCCCGACTCTAGTAGTGTATAATGAGAAATCGTACACTGGAAGACAAGGAGGTAAATTGGAAAATAGGCTTAGAGCCTCAAGGGAATCACATGGAGCTGAACGAAAGGTGCATCAGTCACCTCCTCTGTCACACTCACAACCTCTCTCTAAGAAAGAACATGACCAAATCTGGAAGAAAAAGGGAGGAAACGCTACAGTTGTGAGTAAGGAGAAAGTACATTCAGTGGAGGACCCACCACCAATGAAAAATAGGGTGGCGACTCATAAATCTGATAAAAGACAGATAAACAAAGAATGCATTGAAAAATTTGCAAGTCGTGTGCCACAACAAGCAGTGGAGAAAAGAGGAAGACCCTTGCAATGGTGGAAGAAGCAAGGGATGATGGAAAGAAAGGAGATTCCTGCTCCGAGAAATAATCAAGAAAAATGGAATTTTGGAAGAACATCAAAGATAGAGCTATGTACTAGTGGTTTTAAACCCCAAATGGTGAGAAATGCCAAGCCTACCAAATCTACATATCAGAAAAAGGATTAGAATGTAGGCAATGAATGCCTAGTCATAGTGCCAGAATAGTTGAAGTTGCCTAGGCAGCTGGAGGAAGCAAGAAAGAAGTGTGATGCCCTCCAAGAAAAAATCAAAGGGTTGACCCATCAGGATCAACAATCATCCTCATCTTGAGGATTTCGAGAAATTACCCCTCTCCCTATATATATAAATTCTATTAACTGGTAATTCATGTGTTTCAGGTTTTAGGGAGATACGATCCATGGGGTAGTGTCATCTAAGGATGCGAAGTGGAGAAGTGATATGCTCCAGAGTTTTAATTGATTCAAATCAGGTACTAGAGTTGAAGAATAAAGGGAGCAACAGAGCACAATAGGAAGTGATTGTGTTATTAACTTTGTCTCTTGTTTCCTACACCGAGTTTCAACTCAGTAGGCTTAGATATTTTGTTAATGGCTCAA
This sequence comes from Viscum album, assembly GCA_963277665.1. Taxonomy (NCBI): domain Eukaryota; kingdom Viridiplantae; phylum Streptophyta; class Magnoliopsida; order Santalales; family Viscaceae; genus Viscum; species Viscum album. The sequence continues at coordinate 1,882,160,310 of OY728135.1, read as the reverse complement.
ATCTGAGTGGAAGATGAGAACAAATGATGCAGGAGGAAAAGACGTGTTATGGGTCTAAACTGTGGGGCCTAACAACTGGAATAGTTGCATAACACAGGGGGAGCATTCTATATCCTAATCAGATGCATGATCTCAATATGATATGAAGGATGAATTTTTATGCTCATGAAGAATGACTGGTGAAAAACAGAAACACACAAGTTTTCATGATTATCTATTTTGTTCTAATAATGTGGTATCAGCTGACTGCTTTCAGGATACCAAAAACCTGCTAGAGAAAATCAAAGGTGTGTCAAAAAAAATATGAGAGAATATATTCAAGGAAATAACATCATTGAACAATGACACGGAGAAAAGTAGTTGAAATAAATGAACCCACTGAAAAATGAGTCAGTGAACAGTTTCCTGGAAAAAGTGTTGAGAAAGAAAACAACACAGAGGGAGAAGAAGTGGCTGATGCTGATTCATAAGAAGAGACTGATGATGAACAAGAAAGTGTCAAGTATACGTCTACAAGGAAGCCAAAGAGTTGAGTTGAAACTGATAGATAGAATATCATTAGTGATCAGTGAGCTCCAGTTCAGATAAGAAGAATGAAATCACTGCAGCAGACATCATTACTATCACAAGTTGAGCCGAAATGCTTTGCTGATGCAGTTGAAGTTGAAAACTGGGTTCATGCTATGAATAAAATGGTTGATCAGATTGCGAAGAACCAGATGTGGGAGATTGTTTTGAGGCCAACAGATAAAAACTTCATCAGGACTAAATGGTTCTTTTAAGATAAGATGAATGAATATGGCACAATGATTCAGAATAAAGCACAACTGATGTGCAAAGGAGACTCCCAGATAGAGGGAATAGATGGTGATGAGACATTTTCACTGATTGCAAGGAAGGAGACGATCAGATTATTCCTAGCCATTACAGGGAAAAGAAAGTTCAAAGAGTTCCAGATGGATGTAAAGACTGCATTTCTAAATGGGTTTCTATAAGAAGAGGTGTACATTGAGTAGCCAGATGGTTTTATCATTCATGAGGATGAGAACAAAGTTTTCAGGCTGAAGAAGGCTTTATATTGGATGAAACAAGCACCAAGAGCATGGTACTAAAATTGAATTCGCCACATGCCAAGCAGCGAGATATCAGAGTAATCCTAAGGAAAGTCACATGATCGTAGTGAAAATAATGATTCGGTATATCCAGGGCATAGTGGATTTCAGCTTGACATATACTGATAAATCTCAGGCAGAGTTATTGGGCTATACTGATGCAGACTGGGCCGGTTCAACGGATGATAGGAAATCAACATCAGGTGGTGCTTTCTATCTTGGTGGATTGTCTATTTCTTAGCTTAGCAAGAAGAAAGATTGCATTTCATCGAGCACCGCAGAAGCTGAGTATATTGCGGCCACTCAAGCATGCACACAGTTATTGTGGATGAAGCAGCAGCTTGAAGATATGAGAGTTGAAGTGAAGTCTCCGATCGGAATACAGTGCGACAACTCAAGTGATATCTCGTCCATCATTCAAGTACAAAGCACATTGAGATTAAGTATCATTTTATCAAGGAGAAGGTTGAGCAGGGAATCGTGAAGTTGAAGTACGTGCCTACAGAGCTACAGGTTGCAGACATTCTGACAAAGGCCTTACCCAAGGAAGCATTTGAAAGGCATCGACTAGCTCTGGGAGTTCAGTCGATTCCCCGCACTTAAAATAGTGTGGATGTGGAACCCCCCCTCTCCCCGAGGTATGATGTGTTTTTCCCTAATGTGATGATTTGTGTTCTCTACTCTGTTACAGACTACAAAGGAGTGACCTTTGGGTTCGTTGACAAAGGGGGAGAAAAGTGTTTGTTACTGGGGGAGAAAATAGTGATTGTTCAAGGGGGAGACAGTGCAGAGATTTGATAAATCATAATTGGTACGGGGAGAAGCTGACAGGTGGAGCAACCAGATAGAGGGAGTGCAATGAGATAGGGGGAGAGTATTAAATCTGACGATGCTAGAAGTGATCGATCAAAGCATAGAAATCATGACAGCTGAGGATTGTGATAAAAGCAGAACAGTGGTGTTGGAATGGTGTGAGACGGTGTCCAGCTATTCACCAATTGGTATCAGTGTGGTTCAACAACTGGTATCAATTTAAGAATTGGTATCAGGGTGGAATCGACAATTGGGGTCTGACATGAAGTGATTCATTGATGAACTTTTCATACTACTCTTGTTTCTCACGCCGAGCATTGCTCATGTGGGCTTAGAGTACGTGTTAAGTGAATCCTTGAACGCTATCAGAATCGCAAGAGGCAAATGGTGGTAGAGACTGGAAGAAGACTCAGTGAGTTATCAAAGTGCAGAAAATCATTCTGAGCAGAGTTGTGAAGAGTTGTCAACAAACCCAAAGGGGGAGATTGTTGGGAAAAAATCCCTCAAGGTAACATTGCAGCATTTTTGGGTTGATTGTGTTTGTTGACAAAGCAGGTTTCCATGGATAATTGTCGAGTTCCCGAGAAGTTGTTGACATTACATGTTGAAAAAGAACTATGAAAAAGTAAAGTACGATCTGGAGGCGGTACAAAAGAGCAGTACGAGGTGGCGCCGTTTTCTAGTGTTTGCCAAATTTTTGGGGTCCAAAATTTGGAGTTTGGTGAGCATCGCGAAAAGTAGATTTCCATGCAGAGCATAATTTAATATGGAAAAGGCATGAATTTTGTGAAGATAGGATGCATGGTTTGGAAATCGTGAAGACCAAAAGAATGGAGGCGGTGATGCTTCGCGATTACGTTAAGCTTCGCGAACGGAAGAGGATGAAGCGCATCGCGGCGGTGAAGGGATTTGCGAGGGAGCTTTGCGGCGAAGGCGTGAAGGAATGTTGGGCTTCGCGAGGGAGCTTCGTGGCGAAGTCGTGAAGTTATGTTGACGGTGATTCTTCGTGATTAAGTCAAGCTCCGCGAACGGAAAATTGCTGTGGTGCTTCACGATTTGGACAGAATTCTGGCAGAAACTTTGGAGCTTCGCGATTTGAGATGACGTGGCATTGACTTCGCGCGGAAGGGACGAGGGTCGATGGAATCGCCTATAAATAGAGGCCGAACCCCTCGAGAGAAGTAGAGAGAATTTTCAGAGAAAATCCATTGCTCTCGGTTCACAGAGGTGGTTCGCGAAGGCAGTGTGCTTCACGAAAGGGGAGCTTCGCGGCGGCTATTCTAGTTCCGCGAAAGGTGTGTGCCCCGCGTTGGCTCGGTGAGCTTCGCGGAGAGGCAGGAGCTCTGCGACAGACTAAGCTTCGCGAGGGCCATTTCTTTGTGACGACTTGAGCATCGCGAGAGTGCTTCGCGAGAGTGCTTCGCGAGTGAGCTTCGCGAAAAGGCAAGAGCTTCGCGAGGGCTTGTTTGAGCTTCGCGAAATTGGGAGCTTCGCGAAGTAGGGTGCTTTGCGAAGGTACTTTCCAAAGGTGTTTGCCCAGTGTTCAGAGGCAAAGAGGTATTAATCTACGGATGAAAGTTGAACTTCAACAGATCATCTATATACAGAGAAAGATGCATTCCTTAATGGAAATGAAGAGACCTACAGGTCTATAAACTGTGAGTTGGTTCCCTTCACAGAGCAGTGAGATTAGGAAGAGGAAGAAGGTGATCCTATCCACCGGTAGTGAGCCAGAGAGAGAGAAACAGGGAGTGACCCTTGGGAAAGCAGTGAGCTGACCCTAAACTTTGTAAAGGCAGTGATCCTGGGCATAGAAGTGATCTAGCCCGAACTTTGTAATCCACATCTAGTGAAGATTAGTGGAATTTGGTACGACCAAAAACCTGTCGGCGTATTCTCCTTGGACGTAGCCCAGTGAGGGTGAACCAAGTAAAAATCTTTGCGTCTGCCTGCTAATTTGTCTACATTGCATTTAAAGTATCATCATCAGATAAAGGAGAAAGTAAGTGATCATAGTATACACACAAGTGCAAACAAAGTGACCCTTGTAACAAAGAGGTAAAGATCCAGTGGGGCAGGAAGAACTTTGAAAAAGAATATCCATACCCTGATTCACCCCCCCCTCTCAGGGTATATAGGCCCCTATTGGTCCTAACATTATTCAATATTTATTCTATTTAATGAAGTGTTGTTGGGGGGGAAAATGTAATTGTAAGTTTACTAGATAAAATTTATTAATTGTAACCCATGGATATTTTTTTTTCCATTACTTAATTTTTATTCTTATATGTAGCCCCACAGGTTAATTAATTTATCTCATATGTAACTAAGATAAATTTTAATAGGAAAACAAAAATTAAAAAAACTTAAATAAATTTATCTCATTAGATAGGTGAAATAAATTTCAAGTATGAATACAACGTACTTAAAGTTCAATTTAAAATTTTATTGGTGTATGAGAGTTCCACAATGAAAAAGTAATTTGAAATTTATCTCGTTGTATGGGTGTGTTATCAAATATTGTAGTTCAAATTGGAAAATTAATGTGCATTCTCTGAATGTTTTTGGGATGTTACTGGTTTTTAGATGAAATTTATCTCAACTTACTACTAAGATATATTTCAATTCTATATGTGAGTGTTGAAAAATGTTTTTAACAAATTAGGTTCATCATGCGGTCATATATAGTTATCATTTAACTATTAATTTCATTTCATTTTCTGTACAAGTTTAAGAAAAATTCATCTTCTATTTTAATTGAGATAAATTTTATTTGAGTTTTTATATTTATATTTTATTTTTCAATATCAATTTTAAGTAAATATTTAATGCATCCACTATTAGATTATTTTTTGCCTCTTTAATTTGAAACTTATCTTATGAAGATGGAAAGATAAATGTGATATTATAATTTTATATCACTAAATGGGTTAGATAAATTTCACCTCTATAACTTTCAACTATAATTATATTATCATCAAGTACATCTATTTTAAAGGTATGAATGTGTTTTCAAATATTGTAACTCGTAATAGGAAATGATTGTGTATTCTATGAATAGTTATGGGATGTGGCTGGGCTTGAGATGAAATTTATCTCAACTTGTTGTTAAGATAAATTTAGTATCTTTATATGAGTTTTGAAATTTGGTTTTTACAAATTTGGTTCATATTGTGTTTTTATTTAGTTTTAATATAATTTAGAATTTGATTTCATTATGTATTACCTAGTTTAAGAAAAATTCATCTCCTTTTACAACTGAGAAAAATTTTAGTTGGATAAAATTTATTTGAGTTTTTCTCTATTTATATTTCATTATTCAATATCATTTTAAGGAAAAATTTACTGCATTCTCTGTTTAAAGTTTTTTTTGGTATCTACAATGTGAATTTTATCTCACGTGGATGATACGATAAATGTGATCTTAGAATATTATCTCATTGCATGGGTGAGATAAATTTCACCTACATAAATTCCAACTATAATTGTTTTATCCTCAGTGACTTCTGGTTGAAAGGAATTAATGTGATTTCAAATATTCTAACTCATACTAAGAAATAATTGTGTATTCTATAAACAATTGTGTGATGTGGCAGAGTTTGAGATGAAAATTTTCTAAACTTACTGTTGAGATAAATTTATCCTCCATGCGAGTGTTGATTTTTTTTTCTTAAATCGGGTTTATGTTGTGTTTATATTTTCCTTTCTTCTAACTTAAAAATTGATTTCATTATGTATTTCCAGGTTTAATAAACATTTATCTCTTATTGTAACTGAGATAAATTTTAGTTGAGTTTGTATCTATTTATATTTCATTATTCAATATTGATTTTAAGGAAGTATTTAATGCATCCTATGTTACCAATATTTTTGGTCTCTTTAAAGTGACATTTATCTCATGATTTTTTTGATAAATTTGATCTTAGAATATTATCTCACTGCATAGGTTAGATAAATGTCATCTAAATAAATTAAAACTATAATTATTTTATCTTTAGTGAATTCTGGTTGAAATATATGGATGTGTTTTCAAATTTTATAACTCACAGTAGGAGATGATTGTGTATTCTCTGAGTGGTTGTGGGATGTGGAAGGGTTTGAGATGCGTGTTTTCAAATTTTATAACTCACAGTAGGAAATGATTGTGTATTCTCTGAATGATTGTGGGATGTGGAAGGGTTTGAGAGATGAAATTTATCACAATACTCTATTGAGATAAATTTCCCTTATCTATATGAGTGTTGAAAATTGGTTTTCAAAAATTACATCCATGTTGCATTCATATTTAGCTATCATTTAATTGTAAATTCAATTTCAATGTGTATTACTATTTTTAAGTAAAATTTATCTCCTATTGAAATTAAGATAAATTTTAGTTAGCTAAATTTTAGTTGAGATTGTCACTATTTATATTTCATTGTTTTTAAGGAAACATTTATTGTATCCTATTTTACCTCTATTTTTAGTCTCTTCAATGTGAAATTTGTCTCATGCAGATTGTAGGATAAATTTGATCTTATAATTTTATCTCACTACATGGGTGAGATAAATTTCACTCACATAACTTCCAACTATAATTATTTTATCATTGATGACATATGTTTGAAAGGTATGAATGTGATTTCAAATATTGTAACTCATAATAGGAAATGATTGTGTATTCTCTAAATGTTTGTGGGATGTGGCAGGGTTTGAGATGAAATTTATCTTAAATTAGTGGTGAAATAAATTTCACTTCTCAATACAAGTTCTGAAAAATTGTTGTCACAAATTAGGTTCATAATGTGTCCATATTTAGATTTCTTTCAACTAAAAATTATATTTCATTGTGTTTTACCATATTTACACAAAATTTATCTCCTATTATAACTAAGATAAATTTTAGTTGGTTATTTTTTTATTGATTTTGTCTCTTTATATTTCATTGTTCAATTTCAATTTTAGGGAAACATTTAATACATTCTATGTTATCACTGCTTTTGGTCGCTTAAGTGTGAAATTTATCTCATGTAGATGATAGGATAAATCCAATCTTAGAATTTTATCTCACTGTATGGGTGAGATAAATTTCACCTACATAACAACCAACTATAATTATTTTATCCTTAGTGAGATCATATTGAAAGGTATAAATGTGTTTTTAAATATTGTAACTCACAGTAGGATAAATGTGATCTTAGAATTTTATCTCACCCTATACCAAAATTTGCATTTAACGGTGGTTTAAATTGCCGCTAAATCATTCTGCAACGCTTTGGAAAAACCGCCGCTAAATTGTGTATTGGCAATCAATTAGAGGCGGTTTTTTAAAACCATCGTAGAACGATTTAACAATGGTTTTTTAGCAGCGGTTTAAACCATCGCTAAATGGTTGTTTATTTTTTTTTGTAATTAATTTTTTTTAATTTTCGTAATTAATTAATTTTATTTATTTTCATAATTTATTTAATTAATTAATTATTTATATATTTATTAATTATTTATTTATTTTCATAATTAATTAATTAATTAATCATTTACTTTCTTAATTTATTTATTATTTATTATTTATTATTACCATGCACAAGCCCATACCATATATAGAAATTCTACGTTGGATGAGATTTAAACCCCTTATCTCTTACTTATTCTCCAAAGACTTTACCACTCTAGCAAACTCTTCATGTGGTCAGTAAATCGAATTTAATATACTTATATATATATATGTATATTAATTATAAAAACAAATAATACATAATAAATAGATACACACTAACTAATTATTAATCAATAATGGTTAATCAATAATGATTAATCAATAATCAATAATCAATAATCAATAATCAATAATCCATAATTAATAAGTAATTATTAATATGTAATAATTACTTATTAAAAATTATTAATTAATAAATAGAATATAAATGAATAATAAATAAAGAAATATATAATATGGAAATAAATGGTAAATAAAAAATAGTAAATAGTAAATAATAAATACTAAATAATACATAGTAAATAGTAAATAGTAAATTGTAAATAATAAATACTAAATACTAAATACTAAATACTAAATAATATATAATATACAATATATAATATATAATATATAATATATAACATATAACATATAACATATAACATATAACATATAATATATAATGTATAATATATATTATATAAGTAATGTATAAATAATAAATAAATTTAAAATAAATTAATATATGATAAATAAATAATAAATTAATAGTAAATTAATAAATAATAGATAATAAATAATAAATAATAAATAATTATTAATTATTAATAACTAATAAATTATAATTGATCATTAAAAATTAAGAATTAAGAATTTATAATTAATAATTAATAATTTATAAATAATTTATAAATTATTAATAAATAAATAATAAATAATAAATAATTAATTAATATTGAATAAATAAATAATAAATAAATAAATAAATCATAAATGAATAATAAACTAATAATAAATAAACATTTAATAAATTAAAAATTAATTAATAAATAATAAATAATAAATAACAAGGAATAAAGAACAATGAATAAGAAATAAAGAATAAATAAATAAATAAATAATAAATAAATAAATAAATAAATACATAAATAGATAAATAAATAATAAATAATAAATAATAAATAATAAATAATAAATAATAAATAATTAATAATAACTAATAATTAATAATTAATAATTAATAATTATTAACTAATATTCAATATTTAATAATTAATAAATAATTAATAAATAATGAATAAATAAAAAAAATAAAAAAAATAAAAAAAATAAAAAATAAATAAATAAAAAATAAATGAATAATGAACTAATAATAAATAAATAAATAATAAATAAATAATAAATTAAAAATAAATAATAATTAATGTGCACATAATAACTAAATAAATAAATAAATAAATAAATATTAAATATTAAATATTAAATAAGTAAATAAATAAATAAATAATAATAATAATAAATAATAAATAATAAATAATATATATAATTAATTAATTAATATTAAATAAATAAATAGTAAATAAATAAAAATAAACAAACAAATAATTAAATAAATCATAAAACATTTAGAACCTCTGAAAACCCTAAAAATGCTAAAATTACCATAAAATCTGATTTGAGACTCCTTTTTCGCCATTACAACCAGTCAAATCTAAGATAATGAAATGAGCTTCGATATTATATGTGGTATAGGCCAAACATACACCTCGATCGAAAGTTATAATTGTTTGAATTTTAAGAATTTGGGGTCGGTAACTAAAACCTATGTTTCAAAGGCCTTTTGAGCCTTTTTAGCAGAAGAAAAAGGGATACATTTCTCAAAGATCTAGAACCAAACCTAAATGGTTTAGAGATCGTTGTAGGCTTTGATTTGATATGTGGTAGAGCCCAAACAGACACCCAGATTAAAAGTTATGACCGTTTGAAGTTTGAGTTTGATTTTTAACCTTTTTAAAAATTGAATATTTTTTTCTTTGATTATCACATGATTTAAATATCATTTGGTTTTATCTCATTTCATAAGCTTCTATTTTACTGGTTGTGGAGGTGAAATAGACTCCCAAATCAAAAGTTTTGGTCATTTGATGTCGAAGTCTGGTTTTCAGGTTTTTGTAGATTTGCTTTAAGTTTCACGTTATTATTAACTAATAATTATAAATATTTATTAATTAACACATTATACTTAATTAAAATTATAAATAATAAACTATATTTTATTTTAAATAAAAAAAATAAAAAGTACTTAATTAATAAATAATTTTTTAATTTTTTTTCTATTTCGTGGCAGTTTTGAAAAAACCACTGCTAAAAATAATTGTAAATTTTTTTTGGATTTTTTTTTTAAAATATAAAGATTATTTTAAAAACATTTATAGGTTGTTTTTAAAAACACTTCTAAAAAACAACTTCTAATTTTTTGATCAAAAAACATTTAGCGGTGATTTTGAAAACCGCCGCTAAAACACTGTTTTCCTGTAGGGTGAGATAAATTTCACCTAAAAATGGATAAATATAATTATTTTATGTATTTATCAGTATAAATTTTATGCAATTATTAATTCATTCTTTATCACCAAAATTTAGCTCAATCAGTATTTTATATTTTTACTTGTTTACTAATTATTTTTTTAATAGAGGCCAAAAAACAAAGAATCCAATATAAATATTTCATATTGGAAGTGTTCAGATTGGTTGATGACATAACACCTTCACTACGGAATTGTCATCTGCATACTTTGAAGAAAACACCATTTAGGAAATTATTTAAGGTTCTCATTGATAAAAAATTTCTATTGACCATATTATAAAGTTATATGTCAATATACATATATTGATTCAATAATATAAACCAAAAAAATAATATTTTAAATTTAGTAGACACATTACTGAACTAAAAGTTGAGGAAATACATATAATCTTTGGTATTAATTATGATGATGTATTGATGGATGACTCGTACAACTACAGACCAAATAATTCTCAGTTTGTGAATAGAATATTCACTAATATTAGACATGTTTAGTTTCTAAACATTTCTGATAAAATAAACACTATATTATAGGGAAATAATTAAGAGGATGTTGATGATATAGGTCGGCTATTATGTCTCTTTACATGTTTATGTATATTTCCCCACCACAATGATCTACTTTCCATGGGTATATGTGATGTATTTGGAGGTTTTTGAGGAATGTTTGATATTTAATTGGTGTAGTGTGATCTATTCTTACATGATGTGAACCTATCATGACCTGACCCACCAAGGCCCACCTAGCCTGCAATAAGCCAAGTGTAACACCCCAAGCCCGCCTCCAATGGGCCGGGGGATGGCGACCAGCTCTGAGTAGGAATATCTCACACATGGGAGGCCTTATCCTAGGTGAACACACACACACACACCTACAAATACCCACACAATGCTGAAAGGTAAAGAGAAACTGATACCATAACACATGCACAACATCTACCCCACATTAGAGTATGAAAAAAGTACTGGAAAGCATAAAGGGCCAAATACAAGCCCACCAAAACTAATAAGAGTCAAACCTATTAATTAGGAGGGGAATGTTATCGAAGTAAATACTGGGTCCAACCATAGTCAATCTACCTCACTATGCTATACTCACTCCTAATCCCCCTAGGACACCATTAAATGGTTTGTCATTTGAATAAGACACGAAATGTGTAGGTAGAGCCCACACAAGGGTGAGTATAACAATACTCACTAGGATACCCTGAAATAACCAAACATAAGAATCGAGAGAGAAGTCTACTCATCATCAAAAGGTATATCAAACACAAATGGTACATAATAATAATAAAACCCAAATATACCCATAACAGACTCCAGGTCCCTAGAAGGTCTCAACCATACTGCCATCCACATAATTCTATTTGAGGCTTTTGGGTAACAATCATCTGGGATAACTCGCCCCACAAGACATGCTATCACTGATGACACTCATATGAGAGGTCATGCTCATTAGGACTCATCAAATAAGTACTCATTGAATCTCCAAGATCTCGATACATAGACAAGGGATCACACCCATGGCTCATGGGGGACACCGCAAAACCTAACTAAAATAACCTACTAAGTAGGGGATTTTGCACCCACATAAGTTGGTCATGATGATTCCACAAACCCCGCCTAGGGAAGGTGATATGATAGAGGATCCCACCCCAGTCTCATAAAGGGATTAAAAAAACTCTATCCAATAAAAAAATCATAAAGGGGATCATAATATTGTGCCTGGGATGTAATGAAACATTGTACTCTCATAGGAACAGACCAAGGGAACATACTCAACCAATAATTTTCCAAACTAAAGAGATGGAGGGCCTCAACCTGCCTTGAAAAAAGTACACATAATGAACTTGGGAGTACATGATGTGTCTTGCCTACCCAGGGTATTTCCATGTCTTGATGTATCACAAAAAATTTAATTATCAATATATGTGTTGTGTCCTCTCTAGGTACATGGTGTGTAGAGGTTGGCCAACACTATAACCCTGTTGTCTGCTTGTTCTCATTTACACCTAATTATTCCCATGTTCTTCTAGTTGTGCCCATGTACCTGGTCATGTCTATGCCCGTGTAACCCTAAGGTACATGTCAAGACTCTATCTATGAGTCACAAGACATGTGACATGTTTCATATGACGTGTGATATTTTATTTCATGTGCAAACTCTATCCATCGTAGCAGGGTCCCATATGGCGTGTGTTCCTCAGCCTAAATGCTGTGTAATGTGGGATTTTATAGAAACCTAGAAGCTTCACATGGTTTCACCCTACACCTTTATTGCTGATGATTCCACCATCCATCACTCCCATAAATCTCATATCTATGGACGATTGCACCTGAACCATCACCAATGTCATAAATCCAATCTCCAATATGCTCATGAGGGATCACCCATCATACCTTCATGTCAAGACACAAAATCTCATGATTAGGGATCACCAAATCTGAACCCAATACACTTTATTTACTATGCATTTCAACTGTGTCATTGATATCTATCATGAACTCACGATAATGATCTATTGTGCCAAATATTGACTCTGTAATGATTGTTTATCGGGTATTTATCCTTCCAACGGTCCGAGAGCCTTGTATTTTTTTTATTTTAAATAAACCCCCTTTTAAGGGAAGAAGGGGAACCTAGAAGACTTCATGAACATAAAACATACCTGACCCAAATATGAGAAAATAAACCCAACTGGAAACTTGAAGTAGCCCCTCCCAATATTTGGGACACGCCAAAGCACTCCACCAATGAAAAACTATACAACTAGCAAGTGTCCTTTGTCAAAGCATAGGCCCGATCCGATGATAGTCGCCATACCCTCTGAATCATTAGAGTCCGTAAAGCCTGTATAGGTGAACCGCCTGCTCTGAATCCTCTATTGAGGCCTGTCCTAGTGGTCAAGTCCGGTCATATCATCAAATTACGAGTCCCGAAAATGAACCAATATTCCGCACATCATCATCATATTGAAAGTGGGGACCATAATGCTGAGGTCAAAGACACATAGAATACCTACCACCCGAGGCACCTCCGACGCACACACATCAACAAGAAGAGGAAGAACAATGAAATGTGAATCTGAGTCTTCTAACCCAGGATTGGAAGACCCAAAAGCACATCTATGGAGCATATCTATTGAGGGATCCAAGCCGATTTGAACCAATAGTGCCTCTTTGGGCATGAAGTCGTTTAGATCAAACTTCAGAAGAACCCTCACCGGATTCTAAATCGCCAAACCACGTGAAGTAGAGGGATGGAAGAGGAGGATTTCATCAGTGAAATTGACGTCTCAAGAAACTATCAGTGCATCCAACAACCATAAATTCCAACGAATCGCAAAAGTATTCAATCTGAAAAAACAAAAGAAAACCAAGAACAGGTCCTCCCCCTCTAAGCTGTTACGAAGCCGATGACACATCACCCTAGGAAGATGATACTCACTAGATCCATCTTCAGTCCACTCTGGCTCCGAAGTCCGACACCAGAACTGGAGCCGACGCCAAAAAACAGGAGCACTCCAAATCCATCGCCACGCTAGTCATTGCAGGATCCACCACTGAGCTGATAACACGCCAGACTTGGCGCCGAGCTGAGATCACACCAGATCAGAACCAATCCAAGGACAGGACGTCCAAAGATGAGCCTATGAACTATTCTAGAGTCTGTCGCCAAGACAAAACACACCGAATCTATAGTCGAGCTGAGGTTGATAAGCCACTACCAAGCCGAGATCTACGCCGAGCTAGGAGAAGCGACAGAAACAGGACATTGACACCAATCAACGTGCCAGAGGAGGGGATGAGAAAAAAACTCAAGGAGAAACCCTAAACACAGAGGGGAGAGGGAACACTGCCACTCTGAGGCTTGGGTCACCCCTGATTCTATCGGTTATTTATCTAACTTCCAAAAAAATTGAATAAAAACGATGATCAAAAAAAGAATGGGGAGAGAAATGTATAAAATAAAAACATGAGTAATGAACTTTGGACAATGTTCATGTTGGCCTCTATCCATTTTCATTGGAATTCCAAATGAAGAGGAAAAAATAAAACAATATAAAATTTCTATTTTTAGGAAGATAAAACCATATCCATAAAACATGATCAAACCATGAATAAAAATATTGGAAGAATTGATTCGCGTTCATTGTAGTATATATAAAAAATGATAAATTCATATAAAAAACATCCTACCTCAGGTTAGGATCAATCTTTCATGAATAATGAATATGCATTATCCTCGTTGGAGAGATCCACAAACTCCATTGTCATTGGCAATCATTGTGGTATTCTGATTGTCGATCCACAATCCCAAAATCTACCAACACTTCTCTAGGTTATCCTATAAATTATCAGGGTTATGTGACTAAATATGTGAATTAGATACAACTATGTATTTATATAAGATAATTATGTTAGGATTTTAATTTAAAAAATTAAAAAAATTAAATAAATATATTTAATATATTTAATTATTTCACCCACAGTGGCACTCAAGCCAAACAACCGATGTCAAACAAGATTATGTCATACCTATGGTAAAACCCACATTCTAGATTTAATGACGGTATCCAATTTATGATCTGAGACTCCATTAAGAGTTATTCCATCTCACAAAACCACACACACATGATATCAATATATTTAATATTTATCTAATATCAATACCGATCCTCTTCGGGCCTCGAAATATCATGTCATCATATCTCCTGGCTCTGAAAATATTCCTTAATATATTTCAAAGTATTTCAAGGAAAAAATAGGGATGTTACATTCTCCCCACCTTAGGGGTTTTCATCCTCGAAAATAAGAATCCTACAAAAAAATATGATGGTACTGGGCTCTCATCTAGGACTCCCACTCCCAGGTACTCTCCTAAAGATTCATGTGCTGCTATTAGAAACACACTAAGGGAATCTCCTATCCATAGAGGATATTCTCCTATAGATCCTCGATCTCTACTAGATACTCTAAAAAGGTATATATATCCTTGGTGCCTAGCATGCCCTAGTCAATAACATGAGACGGGTCATACACATACCTATTCAACTGCAACACCTAGAAGATGTCATGTACCTGGTCTAAATATGATGATAGGGCCAAGAGGTTTGCAAAATTTCCAACCCTATGTAGTATATGGAAGGATCCAATGAATCTCAGAGATAACTTTATTCCCTGACCAAATCTATGTAATCCACATCAAGGTGATACCTTTAGGAACACATAGTTTTAATCCTTAAACTCCAAAGGTCTCTGTCATCAGTATGCATAGGACTTATGATGGATCTGGGCAGTCCTCATCCACTACTAGATGATCTTCACCTTCTCTTTCATCATTCACACCATCTCCAATCCCACGAGTGGTGACTCACCTAGATCATTATAACATAGTAATGAACTGTAGGGTTGCCCATAAAAGGCCTCAAATGGTGCCATACCCGATGGTGGAATGGTAGATATTTTTGTATGAAAACTCCACCAGGGGTATTTGATCCTCCTAAATACAGATAAAGTCCAACATACAAGACTAAATCATGTTCTCTAGAACCTAAATGTACCACTCAATCTGTCCATTAGTTTGGGGATGAAGTACCATGCTCAAATGCAACTAAGTCCCAAAGGCCTACTTCAATACTCTCCATAATCATGATGTGAAGTGAGCATCATCATGGTTAGAAATTATCATCATGGGAACTACATAAATATGAACTATCTCCTTCATGTAAAGGCATCTCAATCTCTCTACTGAACTCTGATCTTAGATATCTAGAAAGTGGGTTAACTTAGTGAGTCGATCTATAATCACCCAGATAGAATTTCATCCTCTAGAAATTCATGGAACCCCCATCACAAATACCATAGAAATACCATCCCAATTCCACTCTATAACCTTAAAGGGTTGATATAAACCCGTTGGAACGTAGTTCTCAGCCTTCACCTACTGAAAAATGAGGCATTGAGAGACAAAATCCGCTACAAAATTATTTATTCCTAGATACTAGAAATGGAATTGAAGATCATGGTACATATTTGAAACAACTAGATTTACTGCCAAGGGGGATTTATGAAACTCCCTTATTACCTCCTCATGAAAAATCATTGGTACCATCGTCCATCATCTAAATGGATGATGTTATCCCTCCCTTAAAAGAATCCATCAAGATCCATATAGTGGATATCTGAGCATGTAAGGTCTAATAATCAATATCTTCATGATGAAACTATATAAAAATATGTATAATTGGTAGGGAAATAACCATAGAATTTATATATGTCACATCAACCTCTTCTACTAAGGGAAAATGCAATGAGTCCAAATGCTCTGATCCCTTAACCAACAACTATGAATAATATCCCTTACTGAGAGAATATACTACCATGTTCCCCTTTCTAAGAGTATATATTATCTAAAAGTAATAATATTGGATAAAATATAGCTATTTATTCTACCTTAAGTTAATAATATTTTTCAAGAAGATACACTTGAGACTTCTATGGTTAGAGTAGATGATAAAACTTTCACCCATAAGGTAGTGTCACTACATATTCAGGGAAAAAACTACCACTTCCAGTTCAAGATCACGGGTCACATAGTTTTTATCATTTGGTCTCAACTACTAGGACTCATAGGCAATCACCACCAACATTTAAATAAAAACACAACTAAGTTCGGTCCCTAAGTCATAATAGAAAACTATGTACTTTACACCCTCCTTTGGTAGTCCAAATTTGAGAACGCTCGTCAACCTATTCCATAACTCTTAGAAAGCCTAAAGGAACCATTATTCCCACAAGAAAGTCTTCCCCTTTCAAGTTAAAGAGGTAAAGGGAGACGATATTCTAGAAAAATCAGGTACAGATATCCAATAGTAGCTTGCCAACCCAAGGAAGCTTCGTACCTCCATCACACTCTTGGGTGGCTCCAAAGATAACACTACCTAATCCTTCATTGGGTCTACAACCACACCCTCTAATGAGATTATATATCTCATAAAGTGGACCTATTGAATCTATAAATGAAAATTAGAGATCTTCCCATAAATATTGTTCTCTCAAATTAAGTTTAGGACCATCCTCAAGTGTCTCATGCGCTCCTCCTTGGATGCTGAGTATACTAGAACGTCATAATTGTAGACCACCACAAAACAGTCTAAGAAAGGATAAAAGATCCGGTTCATAAGTCCTATGAACACTGCTGAGTCATTTATCATGTTTAAAGGAATCACTAAGTAATCATAATGACTACAGGGGAATCATAATGCTGTCTGTGGTATATCCATGTCACTTACTCAAAGATGGAGATAAACTAATCTAAGGTCTGTCTTCAAGAACCATATTTCCCTTGTAAATTGCATGAAGTGGTTATAGATCCTAAATAGTAGATACTTTTATTTATGGTCACCTGGTTCAGACAATGGTAAGCTACACATAAACTCAATCTTCCATCTACCTTCTTGGAAAATAAAATCGGGGCTACCCAGGGGGAAACATTGGGTCTAAGAAAGACCTTCCTCTACAAGTCCTCCAACTACAAATTTATCTCACAAAGATCAGTGAGGTTAATCTAATATGTTGGAATAGATATCATGGAATTACTTGGGTATAAGTCTATATAGAAGTATATCTCTCAGTGGGGAGGTAATCCTAACACGTCCTTAGGAAATATTTCCACATACTCTGTTGCCACTATAGAGAATTGGAAGCCCATAGAATCAACTGCTCCAACGGTAATACTAGACAACTGATGAGTGATCAACTTCATCCTCCTATGTATGATCTCATCCTACTATACTCGAGTTTCCTTCTCACTTCAGAAGGAAAACCCCATCCCATCACTGTATATGCACCATGCCCTCTACATGAAATAGTCAATCTAAGAATGGACTCTAGATATCTAGTCCATACATAAGATGAAGTCATATGGCCTCATCGTTGCTATTAAGATATCCCATAAAAATATATTTCCTCTGATATTCTAGTCAAACTGTCAGTGTAAGTGTGTAATCAATGAATCCTCTCTGATGGGAGTCTCCAAGTGCAAGGGTCATGCTAAGGGATCAAATAGAATATCTAAGTCTTAAAAAAGAGAAGTGTTAAGAAAATAGTGGCTTACACCCATGTATATCAATAATTCATATAAATTAGAGAAGACATAGATCATACCTCTAATAATACTTGGAGCCTTGAGGTCATAGAGATCCATGGCCTATGGTTATCATCATACCTTACCACTAGCTCCTTGATCTTGGCATGGAACACCTAGGGGTGTTGGTGGAAACAAGTCAAAATGTATGCCACCTCCAGCCGTTCTACCCACTCCTCTTCCATGTCTACTTCCATGTGGACCTCCCCACTCCTACCGATGCCTCTGATTGGGCAGTCCATCGACTATGTATCTGTTATCTGTATGAAGGGTTGGTAAATCCTGAGTGAGGAGTACACAATTGTCACAATAGAAACACTACCTCTATATCAATATACTAGAACCATATTTAGAGCCCTAGACTGCATATCCTCTACCTTGGGATCATCTTCTGAAGTGTATTGCATGCCCAGACCCATGTAACTACCATGATCTACTAGATACCAATGTCTTAGCTTCTTTTTTACCACTAATGGCACCAATTGTTGACGTCTTCTCACCCATAAATATCTCCACCACTAAGGCTCACTCAAGAAATCCATCATAGGCAGGAATACAAAGAGATATTACACAAGACCTAATATTTATATGTAAGCCCCATTTGAGGGTCCATGATTGAAAAAATAGACCTCAAACCATATCTATATATTATCATGAGAGGTTAGTGAACCTCGATGAATACTCTATCACAATCAAGACACTCTTTTGCAACTATAGTAGCTCCTAGATGCGCACTGATCACAATAAGGCTAGATAAAACTCCTCCCTAAAGAGACACTAAAAATATAGCTAGGATAGATATGTATCATACTTTTTATGAATTAATAGACTCCACCATCACACAATAAAACCTTAAAGAAGACTCATCACTAGGACCACCATCTGATCCATAGGTGTCTTCACAAGTTGTAAAACTTGGGTAACCACCTTAAGATAGTCCTCAATTTACTAGGGGTCTAGCTCATTCTGAAACCTAGGATGCCATTATATCTAAAGCTTATGGAGTGTGCTCATTCTATACACATCCTTAACCATTATTTCCGAAATAACCTACTTTTGAATGGATGGTGGAAAAACTAGCAAACCACATAGAGGTAACACCACCTATATATGACCTTGTACCAAAGCCTCATCACTCAGAGGATCATCCTTGTGATCCTATTGTGTAATCCTAGATAAAAATATTTTTGGATACATCTTAAAATAGAATCAAGATATACCATGGTCAAAGATTATATCTAGGGAGTTTACTCATGAAGGACATGGAAACCAAAAACCATTCCTATATGATTTGTTTACCAATATTTTCCCTAAAACTAGTAATAACATGTAACGAGTCATAAAGTAGGTTTTTAGAGTCTTGGTGAATGAATATGATAGCTACCACACCAACACTGGACACCCTGGCCTGAAAGCTGAACTCAACACACTTTAACATGGTTTCCATAATTCCCAAACCAAACTCAAATTTAGATAATATCCAAACTCTAGTACTAAGGATGAAACTCCTCTGATACCACTCTATTATGACCCGACCCACTAGAGCTCACCTGGACAATGATAAGTCAAGAGTGAAACCCTAAGCTTTCCTCTAATAGGCCAGGGGATGGTGACCGACACTAAGTAGACACATCTCACACATGAGATACATTTCCCAAGTACCCACACACATGAACACATCTACTAATACCCCATACAATGCTAAAATTTAAATAGTAACTGATAACATAATTCATGAACAAAATGTATCCCACATCAAAGTATGAAAAAAGTATTGGAAAGTATAAGTTCCAAATCTAATCCCATAAAAACTAATAAAAGAGTCCAAACTGCTAAGTAGGAGGGGATTTATATAAAAGGAAACTCCATTTATAACCACGATCAGTCAAGATTACTATACTCCACCCACTCTTGGTCCACCTATGAAACTATCAAATGGTCTGTCATTTTCATAAGACACTCTATGTGTAGGCTAAGCCTACACAAGGGTGAGTATAACAATACCCAATAGGGAACTCTGAAATAACCAAACATAAGCATCAAGAGAGTAATAAGATCGTCATCACAAGGTATGCCAATCAATAATTATATAACAATAATAAAACCCAGATATATCCATAACAGAGTCCAAGTCTCAATAATGTCTCAACCGTACTACCATCCATAATATTCTTCTTGAGGCTTTAGTGTAATTCTCGTCAGGGAGAAATCACCCCAGGAGCCATGATATCACTGATGATGCTCATCTGAGAGATCATGATCATTATGCCTCACCAAATAAGTAATCATTGGATATCTAATATCTCAATAAATAGATAGGGGATCACACCTTAGGCTCATGGGGGACACCAAAAACCCTAACTGGAATAACCCACTAAGTAGGGGATCATATGCCTGCATAAATTGGTCATGATGATTCCACAAACCCCACACAGAGAAGGTGATATGATAGAGGATCCCACCCTTATCTAATATAGGGACACCAAAAACATATCCAAGAAAAAAACCCATATAGGGGACCATAATCAAATTATTGGATTTTAATGCCATGTTGTACCCTTGTATGAATGGACTAAGGGATCATACTAAACCAATACTGGTCCAAACTAAAGAGATGGAGGGCCTTAACTTTCCTTGTAAAAATTACAAGGTGTGTACCTAGGAGTACACAATGTGTCTTACCTTCCCCAGGTCTACCCATGTATTTATGTCTCACACGACATGTAATTCTCCATATACACAACATATTCTCTCTGAGTACAAAATATGTAGATGTCGGTCGACACTCCACCCATATCATCTTCTCATACCTATGCACACCTAGTCATGCCTGTGTACTTCTAGTCATTCCTGTGTACCTATATTTTTTCATGCTCTTGTACCTTTGGGGTACTTTCCAAGTCACCATCCATGGGTCACATGATGTGTGATATTTTATTTCACACATAAACCCTCACCACCACAGTAGGGTCCCACATGATGTGTGTTATTTAGAATATAGACCATGTAATGTAGGACTTAGAAATCTAGAACCTTCATGCGGTTTCACCCTTCACCTCCATTTCCACTGATTACACTATTCATCACACCCATAGATCTAGAATCTACAGTCAACTGTGCCTGATCTATCAACAGTGGCTAGAATTTGGCCTCTAATCCACTCATGATGCCTCACCCATCACACTGCCATGCTGATATGCTAAATCCTATAGCCAAGGATCACAAAATTTGAACCTAATACTATTTCATCACTATACATCACAACCACATCATCAATCTCCATCCTGAACCTGTGGTAACAATATGTTGTGCCAAAAATTGATTACACAATGATTGTTTACCAGGTATTTGTCGAACTGCCGACCAAATTGAATACCGATTATGATCGTATGAAGAACAGGGATAAAATGCATAAAAAACCATAAGGAACGAACCTTGAATAAGGTTTATGTTTTTCCTTTATTTGTTTTCATTAGAATGGCTAACAAAGAGGAACAAATAAAGAAATATAAAATTATTATTTCTCGAAGATAAGCCCATATCCACACACACAATCCACCCATGAATCAAACTGTTGGAAGAACTAATTTGTGTTTATAATAGGATAAATAAAGAGAGATAAATCCATATAAATTAACATCCTAACTTGGGTTATTATCAACCACTGTTGAAGAATGAATCTACGCTGTCATCTCAGGATAGATCCATGAACTCCATTTTCATTGGTGATCCTTGCGCTATTCTGATCGTCGATCCATGATCCCGATGTCCGCTAAAACTATTCCACATTATCCTCTCAATTATAAGTGTTATCTAGATAACTATTTTAATTTTCTATAACCATGTGTTTATATAATATAGGTTAGTACTTTGATCAAACAATTAAATAAATATATTTAATTCACTTAATTATTTCACCCATGGTGGCACTCAAGCCAAACACCTGACACTGACCAAGATTATATCACTCCTAATATAGGACCCATGTTCTAGATTCAACAGTACTCTTAGATTTATGATTTTATATTCTATTCAGAAGTTATTACCTTATTTCACAAAAATTATACACATGTGATATCAATATATTTAATATTTATATAATATCAACAATGATTCTCTTCGGGTTTCAGAATCTCACACTGTCTCAATGCTTGGCTCTGAAAATATTGAAGGTTTTGGGCACAACGGAAGCGCACGGGTGGATGTGCCCACTTGGATTTTTTTCATTAACAATGATCAATCTGGGATCAATATGACGATAAACGCCAGTCTCCACGAATCGATTCACAGAAATAGAAAAAGAAGAAGAAAGGTCCCAGAACCACAATAGTGGATCATCACAGGTTGATTATAGTTAATTTAATTAATTGACAAGAAGTAACTTTTGGGTGTTCTTTCTTCGTTGATATTCTTGATCACATTCTGATGTGATTCATCATTGTGTCATAGAAGCCAAGTTTATACTTTCTCTAGCGGTGATCCACACATGCACCTCGTATCTTTGGACGTCGCCAAAGGAGTCTCCGGGTGCTAGCATGGAGAAACCTTTTCTTGCGTTGTCCTCCTTATATCGTCATGATCCGATGGAAGAGGATATCTCTTGGTCTTGAGAGCGTTCTTGGAGGAAGAGGTTCTTTTGGCCTTGAAAGAATTTTCTAGAATTGTTGTGCACAATGATTCTCTTGTGTAGGAAAAAGAGTTGAGGTTGTGAGGATATTTATAATCGGTTTTGAGGTTGTAGAGTTACGACAATAAATAAACACGTTACACATTTTATTTATTTCATTGACTCTTATTGAAACCCCATGTTGAATAATTAATTCCCTGACATGCACCCATACTGATTATAATAAATATCATTTAATAAAACAATATTATATCCTTAAAATACCGACTGGAAAACTACACGGCGTGTAATCATTAATACACGACGTGTACTTGTTTTCATAAAACTACATGGTGTGTAATCATTAATACACGATGTGTACCTATTTTTCTATTTCCTTTCAAAATGAAAACTACATAGTGTTTAATCATTAATACACGGTGTGTACTTGTTTTCCATGAAAAACTA
Source organism: Viscum album (assembly GCA_963277665.1). Classification (NCBI taxonomy): domain Eukaryota; kingdom Viridiplantae; phylum Streptophyta; class Magnoliopsida; order Santalales; family Viscaceae; genus Viscum; species Viscum album. The sequence goes on along the minus strand of OY728135.1, from coordinate 1,882,137,117 downwards.
CACGGCGTGTAATCATTAATACATGGTGTGTATATCTTGTTTTTCATTTCTTTCTTCCTCCATCATTAAAACTATTTAGGCTTCCTTGAATAATTATTAAACCACATACGGGAATAATATTTATTCTACTTGAGATACTTGGATACACTTAGTGTATGACCCTCTAGGCCTCTTTCTCATTGGCATTAGGCGGGCTTTCCTAAAGTCCAAGATTACTGTCTAACAATAGGTCAAGGCACCCAAGAGAAAGAAGTTGACACCACATTAACGTGTCACCTCATATGAATACTTACTGTGTAATTCAATCCCTTTGTCTCAATATCTCATCAAGTAGGTTTAATGGCAGTGTCATAAACCTATATGCTTGATCTGTCATTCTTTGACTTCCAGAAATAAACTCGTCATGTCACCATGGTCATGGAATTTGTTCGATAGTTCTATTTAAATCAAAGGTCCAGAGATATCTACATCCATAAATATGGAAGGTACAAATCCTTACTCGACTTATCCATTAATGACATTTCATTCGTGACGCACCCAATGTACCCTACTTCTATCCAACTATCTTCATGACGGTTTTCATTAGAAAATCTTAGTGTGTGAGTCATGAAATGAGTTAATGATAATCTTCCAGTCTAAGGACCATTACACACGCTCACAGATAGAAATATCTGATGACACCAAAACATGCGAAATTACTACTGGCGGGTCTGTTCTCATAATCTCCCATCTTAGAGATTACCAAGTGCGAACTCCATGAGAGAGTGTCTCGTCTTCTTATGAGTACTCGCACATGACAGTCTGTATACTATGTGTCCTATCATAGTATGTCATCCAACTGTAGAACTTTATTTAAGAATATTTTTATAGCATTTCAAGGTTCTTATCATAGCAGGGATCTTCCATGACCTTATCAATGCAACAAATATTCCAGGACATTATTATATTATAGTAATGCAGAACAATGAAAAATATATAATAAGTGAACATTCATGTAATCAAAGTACAAAACAGTTGGTTCTTAGGACACCAACCCTAAAAAACTCCCACTTGTACTAGAGACAACTTCCTATGACTTTTAGTCCGCTAGACCTCACATGATGATCATGTTTTTACTGATTTAAGGCTTTAGTCAAGGGGTCCGCCACATTGTCTTTCGTGGAAATACTGGTCACTGTAACTTCACCTCTCTGAGAAAAATCCCTCAAGAGATGATACTTCCTAAGTATGTGCTTTGTCCGCTGATGTGACCTTGTCTCTTTTTCAAGTGCCACTGCTACAGTATTATCACAATAGAGTGTGATAAGATCTTAACTTCTAGGCACTACATCCTTCTCTTGGATGAAGATTCACATCCATACTGCTTCTTTAGCTGCCTCAGAAGCTGCAATATACTCAGACTCTACTGTAGAATCTTCTATAACACTTTTCTTTGAGCTCTTCCAGATCACCGCACCTCCATTCAAATTGAAGATGTATCTAGTCTGCGACTTCATGTCATCTTGATCAGTATGGAAACTAGCATCTAAATGTCCTCTGATGACTAGTTCCTCATCTCCTCCATAAACTAGGAACATATCCTTATTACACCTCAGATACTTAAGGATAGTCTTGACTTCCATCCAATGGTGGTCTCATGGATCATCTTGATATCTGCCTACCACACTTAATATGTAAGCAACATCTAGCCTTGTACATATCATATCATACATGGCTGACCCAATCACGGATGCGTAAGGGGTCCTTTCCATTTTATATCTTTTTTCATGTGTCTGAAGACACATTTTCTTGGAAATATGAATGCCATGTGACACTGGCAACAATCCCCTATTGGATTGTTCCATACTAAATCTCTTCAGTATCTTGTCAATGTATGTACTTTGACTCAGGCCTAGCATTCTCTTGGATCTATCATGATGGATCTTGATCCCAAGAATATATACTGCCTCGCCCAAGTCTTTCATGGAGAAGCATTTATATAACCATGCCTTAACTGACTGTAAGACAGGTATTTCGTTTCCAATTAGTAATATGTCATCAACATATACTATTAGGAAAACAACTACACTTCCACTAAATTGTAGACACAAGGCTCACATTCGTTCTTAACAAAGCCAAATTTCATTACGGCTTCATCAAAATGAATGTTCCATGACCTTGATGCTTGCTTTAATCCATAAATTGATTTCTAAAACTTGCATACCTTGTTGGAATCCTTTGGAGTCACAAACCCTTCAGGTTTTGTCATATAGATATCTTCCTGGAGGTTCTTGTTAAGGAATGCTGTTTTGACATCCATTTTCCAAATTTCATAGTCATGGTAAGCAGAAACGACCAATAGTATTATGATGGATTTCAGCATCGCAACCGGTGAAAAGGTTTCATCATAGTAAATTCCTTGATGCTATCTAAAACCTTTTGCAACCAGTCATGCCTTATAGGTGCTGACTTTCCCCTTCATGTCCAATTTCTTCTTAAATACCCATTTATTACCAACAGGCTTTACATCAACTGGAGGATCTACCAAAATCCAGAATTGGTTTTGGTACATGGAATCCATTTCAGAATTCATGGCTTCTTGCCACTTGGCAGCGTCTGTGCCTTCAACTTCTTCCTCGTAGGTAAGAGGATCATCATTGTCAACCAATAATGAGTCACCATCCTCAATTACAAGAAAACCATATCTTTTTGGTTCTCTCACCTCTCTCATGATCCTATGCAGTTCTTGTGTCTCTGGAACATATTTATCTTCCATGGGGCTTTGTGGAATCTGTTCTTGTACCAAATCTTGTGTATCTTGAGCCTCGACTTCATCGAAGTCTATCTCACTCCCAATGTCTCTTTTGGAGATGTGCTCCCTATCAATGAATATGGTGTGTCTTGCCACTGTTACCTTTTTATCTGAGGGGTTGTATAGGTAATATCCCCTTGTTTCCTTGGGATATCCTAAAAAGATACACTTTGTGTCTCGGGGTGCAAGCTTGTTACCTAAATAGGCCTTAACAAATGATTCGCTACCCCACACATGTAAATTCAATAACATGGCTTTACGTCCACTCCATAACTCATATGGAATACCATTTATCAATTTAGTTGGTACTTGGTTTAGTATGTGTGCTTCTGTTTGTAATGAATATCCCCAAAAGGATAATGGAAGACTCGTATGACTCATCATTGATCTCACCATGTCTAACATGGTGCGTTTCCTCCTTTCACTTACACCATTCCATTGAGGTGTGTAAGAAGGAGTGAGTTGAGATAGAATCCCAAACTCCCGTAAGAAATTAATGAAGTCATGATTAAGATATTCTCCTCCTCTATCTGAGTGGAGTTTCTTAATCTTCTTACCAAGCTGGTTCTCAACATCATTCTTGTATTCTTTGAACCAATCAAAATAATTTGACTTATACCTAATTAAGTAAATATATCCATATCTACTAAAATCATTAGTAAAAGTTATGAAGTACGAGAACCCACCCCTTACTTAAACTGGAAATGGTCCACACACATCTGTATGAACTAATTATAAAAGCTCTTTAGCCCTTTCACCTTTCCCACTAAATGGGGATTTGGTCATTTTGCCTTGTAGACACGCATGACATACACCAAGTGGTTTTAGTTTGAAAGAATCTAAATACCCATCTTGATGTAATTTTGTCAAAAGTTTCTCATTGACATGACCTAGATGGTGATTCCAAAGTTGGGTGTGGTATGAGTCATGTGAATTAACTTTGTCATCGATTTCCATTACTTGGTTTGTGTAGTCTAACACATAAAGGCCATTATATAAATGTGCCCTACCAAAAAAATGATATCTTTATAAAAGTAGCAACATCCACTTCCAATATTGAAGATGAATCCATCAGTATCTAATCTGGATACTAAAATAATGTTTTTGGTTACATAGGGTACATAATAACATCCTTTAAAAACCAAGACCATCCCAATAGGCAATGTGTGGTGGTAGTCTCCGACAACTACAACAACGAGTCTGGATTCGTTGGCTACTCGTAGATCCACCTCACCTCGATCAATCTTTCTGAATCTACTTGGTTCTTGTATTTGGATATAGATGTGAGAACCACAAGCAGTATCTAATACCCAATTGTTAGAAACAGATAGATTGAATTCGATAACAAACACACCTAAAGCTTCCCCTTGCTTCCTTGGCTGGGTGCAGTTTTTCTTCCAGTGGCCCTTCTTGCCACATGCGAAACAAACATCCTCCTGTTCTCTTGCCTCACCTTTGATCTTCGTTTTATTAGAAGGCCTTGAAGATTCTTTGGTCTTAAAGCTCTTCTCCTTCCCTTTCCTTTTATTCACCATGAGGATAAAAGGCTTTTCACGCTTCATGTCATTGTCCACTTGGCGAATGAGGATAAGAAGACCAGACATAGACTTCTCAATGTTGTTTATGTTGAAGTTCACAACAAAGTTTGAGAAGCTCTAGGGGAGTGATGTAAGAATGAGATCGGTACCCAGTTATTCGGGAAGTTTAAACCCTAGAACCTCCAAGCACTCAATGTAGCCAATGAGATTGACTACATGAGGCCCAGCTGGGGAACCCTCTCCAAGATTGCTCTGAAATAGAGCCTTGGAGATCTCAAACCTTTCCTATCTTTCTCTTTCCTGGTATAGACCATGGAGGTGATCGAGCATGCTATAGGCATCCATGTCCTCATGAGACTTCATGAGATCAATTGACATTGATGATAGAATCAAACATTTAACGTCGAGTGCATCGCTCAAATGTTGATCATAGACTAGAAAATCTTCATCACTCACCCCTAGGACAGGAGAGTCAGGAAGTGAGGACTCCAGCACATAAAACTTTCATTCATGGTGTAGGATAACTCAAAGGCACCTAAACCATTTCTGAAAGTTACTGCCAATGAGGATGTTGTCTTTTTCCAGAATTGATAGCAGAGAAAAGGTGGTTGACCAGTTTTTCATATTCTACAAATTAAAAGAGAAGATTTTATCAGTACTTTCTTGATTACATTTTATGAGAAATAATAAATTTTATTAATTCTCCTACTATTTTATCAAGTACCAATGGCCCTCACCATTGAACTCAGAATGTCTAGTTTCTATGATATTCTAGTGGCAAGGATCCATATTCCCCTTTGAATAACCCCAACAAGGGTTGGTCAAGCTATTTGAAGGTATTTAGGTAGGCAGGTCTTTGCCAACTATGAGATTACAATTCCTTGATCTGTTGAGTGGACTCCCCAATCCTGAAATCCTGACTTGGATTTACTCAACTCTTTCCTCAAATATTATATCAAGTCTAGCAAGGGCTACTCCTCTTGATGTAATATGGTTAAGTCAACCCGAAACCTTTCATAAGGGTTTCCTTTATAAAAGTAAGTGTCCCAACAAGGGTTGGTCAAACACATAGTTTTATTGAGTCTTGCCCTTAATCAGATAACAGAAGGCTTGGTCTGACTTAATATGGTATTGAGGGATTTTAATCCTTTATGCATAGTTTTTCATTATCATATTCTTGTTAATATTAAGTGATGATTGCTTAAGTTATTAACCATGTTCTGATAATGTTTACGCATAGTCTGGTTTTTTATTTTATTCCATCTTTGCATGCTTGTTTATTTCATTAATTATGTGATCGTAAGAACACATACATAATAAATAAACCACACAATTAGACAGAAATAAAATAAGATGGTATGATCTTGAGATTCTATTGGTTATCTTATATAGTGGTTTGATAAGCTAACCCTGACCTAGGAAAAAACACCTTGAACCGATGGTTCATGTTTTGCAGCTCCCACCTATCCACCTTTGTATCTTCTTGGGTTGGTTTTGCCTCAGCTTTGGGTTTTGAACCGTCTCCTATGGCTTGGGATATCCTCCATTACATGGGGTTTACATTAAAGAAACCATGGGCACACATGCCCTACATTTTATTGGAAGAAGTCTCGCAGGCCAACAAATTTAAATTAAAAAAATTTAAATGAAACCATACACACATACAAAGGGTCTTTGGTCTAGCTCATGATCATCCATAGCATGCAACGACATTTATGCATCTTTAAAATTCAAATTATTTTAATCATTCTAGTATTTAAGATAAGTCGTGCTTGAATTAAATTAATTATGATCTTATAATTAATCAATTATTTATCTTAAATTCCTTTCTTAATTTCCTTGATATTCTTCTCATCCATATTCCTTATACAGGTATTTGTAATTTTGGAGGAAACCTGGTGAAATTCCATTTCTGGAAAGTACACGGCGTGTAGTTTATATTTACACAGCGTGTATTGCTTTTCAACCTTTATCCAAAGCACACGCCGGGGGCTTTGGCGTGTTTTCTATAATTTGTAAATTTTGGAGTACATGACATGTAGATTAATCTAAAATGGCGTGTACTTCATTGTTACATAGTTACCGGACTAGAAATCATATGTACGTGGAACACGACTTCTCCTTGTACACAGTTTCACCTGGACTGGATCGGATTACACAACGTGTTGATTCAACATACACGTCGTGTATTCCTATTCCCACGTGCCATTCATTTATGGTCAACATGGGGTAATAAATACTTAGGTATAATCAATTCACACGATGTGGTTTGGCGGACCAGTACCAGTTCGTTGAACCTAAGTACACGGCGTGTAGTTTTAATTACATGCCGTGTATTCCTATGTTGTATAGACAAAAAGAGCGGCTCCTCCAGATGAGTTCCTCATTTTTTTTAATTGAATCAAAATTAAAATTAAAAGTTCGTTTCTGTGATGTGAATCGAGAAACGAAGGAGGAAGAACAGATCTCGTTCATTCATTTTTATAGAATGATTTATCTTGAATTGAATCAAATATAAATACATAAATTATCAACAAAAATTAAATAACTATAATCAATGCTGTAACCTCACTCTGATACCAATTGAAGGTTCCGGGCGCAACGGAAGCGCGTGGGTGGATGTGACCACTTGGCTTTTTGTCATTAGCAATGATCAATCCGGGATCAATATGATGATAAACGCCAGTCTCCACGGATCGATTCACAGAAATAGGCAAAGAAGAAGAAAGGTCCCAAAACCACAATAGTGGATCGTCACAGGTTGATTATAGTTAATTTAATTTATTTACAAGAATTACCTTTTGGGTGTTATTTCTTCATTGATATTCTTGATCACATTATGATGTGATTCATCATTGCGTCACAGAAGCCAAGTGTAGACTTCCTCTAGCGGTGATCCACACGTGCACCTCGTATCTTTGGACGTCGCCAAAGGAGTCTCTGGGTGCTAGTATGGAGAAACCTTTGCTTGCGTTGTCCACCTTAGATCATCTTGATCCGATGGAAGAGGATCTCTCTCGGTATTGAGAGAGTTCTTGGAGGAAGAGGTTCTTTCAGCCTTGAAATAATTCTCCAGAATTGTTGTGCACAACGATTCTCTTGTGTAGGAAAAAGAGTTGGGGTTGTGAGGATATTTATAATCGGGTTTGTGGTTGTAGAGTTATGACAATAAATAAAAATGTTATGAATTTTATTTATTTCATTGAATCTTATTGAAACCCCATGTCGAATAATTAATTCCTTGACATGCACCCATGCTGATTATAATAAATATCATTTAATAAAACAATATTATATCCTTAGAATCTCGACTGGAAAACTACATGGCGTGTAATCATTAATACACGGCGTTTACTTATTTTCATAAAAATACACGACGTGTAATCATTAATACACGACATGTACCTATTTTTCTATTTCCTTTCAAAATAAAAACTACACGGTGTGTAATCATTAATACAAGAAGTGTAATCATTAATACACGGCGTGTATATCTTGTTTTTCATTTCTTTCTTCCTTCATCATTAAAATGATTTAGGCTTCCTTGAATAATTATTAAACCACATATGGGAATAATCTTTATTCTACTTGAGATACTTGGATACACTTAGTGTGTGACCCTCTAGGCCTCTTTCTCGTTGGCATTAGGCGGGCTTTCCTAAAGTCCAAGATTACTATCTAGAAATGGGCCAAGGCACCCAAGAGAAAGAAGTTGACGCTGCATTGATGTGTCACCTCATACGAATGCTTACTGTTTAATTTAATCCCTTTGTCTCAATATCTCATCAATAAGGTTTCATGGCAGTGTCATAAACCTATATACTTGATCTATCATTCTTTGACTTCCGGAAATAAACTCGCCGTGTCACCATGGCCATGGAATTTGTTCGACAATTCTATTTCAATCAAAGGGACCGAGATATCTACTTCCATAAATATGGAAGGGACAAATCCTTCCTTGACTTATCCATTAACGACATGTCATTCACTACGCACCCAATGTACCCTACTTCCCGCCAACTGTCTTCATGATGGTTTTCGTTAGCAAATATAAGTGCGTGAGTCATGACATGAGTTAATGATAATCTTCTAGTCTAAGGAAAATTACACACGGTCGTAGATAGAAATATCCGATGACACCAAAAGATGCAGAATTACTACTGGTGGGTCTATTCTCATAATCTCTCATCTTAGAGATTACCAAGTGCAAACTCCATGAGAGATAGTCTCGTCTTCTTACGAGTACTCGCACATGACGGTATGTATACTATGTGTACTATCATAGTATGTCATCCAAATGTAGAACTTTATTTAAGGATATTGTTATATCATTTCAAGGTTATTATCATAGCAGGGATCTGCCATGACCTTATCAATGCAACAAATATTCCTGGACATTATTATATTATAGTCATGCAGAAAAATGAACAATATATAATAAGTTAACATTCGTGTAATCAAAGTACAAAACAGTTGGTTATTAGGACACCAAACCTAACAAATATTCCTTAATATATTTCAAAGTATTACAAAGAAAAAACATGGACATTATAGAACCATTTATAAATTTCATTGGGAGCATCACAAAGTAAATGGTGCTATTATTATTTTATTGGTATGCACCTTATGTAATAAATAATCATTATTTTATTATTTATCTTATATATTTTATAAATTTAGTATGGTGATTATTTGAAATGTGTTGTAGAATTAGATATATAACTGGATAAATGTGTTGAATCTATTATATTCACCAAGTAGGCTATTGTTACTATGGTGGAATTTATTTGAGTTAGGTAAAAAATTATATGTTGAAATATTCCTCCAACTTATGGTTTATGAGGTACATTTTTTTGTGTCGAATTTTTAATAGATGTTATTTATATTGTCATGTATTATGTATTTAGTTATGACACTAAAATTTGGATTGGTAGGTTGATTATGAATCAACATGTGTGCTATCATAGTCGCTTATTGATGGAAAACATGATATCAACACCTATACCACCATTGCTTCACTATGAAGAGATAATCATTCTTGTGGAAATATAGCTAACCAAGAGGAGTATAGTCCTTATGAACATTATATATATATATATTCCAATCCTACTGATGTTATATATATTATATTTCTCATCCTATTTGATAGCAGGATGTGTAAATATTTTGGAAATACATATAGTGATGTGGAAGTTCATGTGGATGAAAAATGGTTAAAGATAGAGTGAATGATATCAAATCTAAAATTTAAACTTTAATGTTTTATATATAAATCAAAATAAAAACATGTAGAGATTAAGAATAAATAATTTTCAATTCATGAGCTTCAAGGAAAAGTTCATAATTCTAAAAATAGGGAAGTCAATCCACTTATCAATGTTAGGAATGTGTATGTTGTTCAAATTCTCTTTGTTTCTTTCCCTAAAATAGAATATTAGCTGGTTTATAAGGAAACCCAAAAAAAGTTTACATTTGTTTCTCTTTCTTGAACTGATTCTAACTACAATACTTTAAATATTAATTTTGGTAACGGGTGGACTTTTAAACATTCTAGTAATGATGATATTATTAATCAACATAAATATGTTACATTCTTAATTGTTATAAGGGTTTAATCAAGATGTAAAAAATAATTAAAGTAGATTTCAGTTTATTTTATGAAAACAAATAATATTGGGATAATAGGGTATATGGTAATTAATTAGAGGATACGAGGCTATAAACATAAGCTTGATTAAAATCTCCAACTCCAATTCATATAGATAAATTTGATGCACATTTTCTAAGTTTTTGTCTCCTATTGAAATGGATCAATCATGGGTTAAGTCACAAGTACATAATGTTTGAAACATGGGGTCGGTGGGACTAGAAGGTGTGAATAGGGGTGTGATAATAAAATTAAATGAGGTTGTGTTTTAATTTTTATTTGGTATTTATTAGGAGTGGTTGGGGAAATAAATGAGGGGTCCAACAGATAAAAGGCGGATATGAATCTTATTATTTCTTCATCCAGTTTATGGGAGGTTTCAAACTTGGGAGGATATGCCTAAGATCTTCAAGAGAGTGTCCATCTTCCATGGAGATACTTGTCTTCTTTATTTCATTCTCTTTATATTGTAAATCTCTTTTGGTTACTATAAATACACTATAATTATTCTAGTTATATACAATGATACTGTTGTTTATTTTATCTTTTCTATATCCCACTCTCATAGTCCTAAAATTTTGGAAACTTATTTGGGGAATAAATTGTAGGATAGAGTCATGAAATCTTGAAAAAGAGTGACTTTTGGAGAGAGAAGTGCTCATTACTGAGTGATAAATGATGAAAGGAAGGCATTGGTGTGAGTGATCAAATCTGTAAGTCATAATAGTTGGGGATGCGCATGCACTAGAGTATGATCAGAGCTAGAAGATTACTATTAAGCATTCAAACACTCCTTGAACACATGTGAGGATAGTTAGAGATGGTTAACTCGATCATTAAGAGGAGAGTGAGGATCGTGATTAGTGTTGGGGTACTATGCATGCTAGAAAGGATAACCACTTTTGGAGAGTTCTTGAATGTTACTGTAAAAACAAATTTTAATGTGCATGATTTTTCATATTTATTCTACTTAATTTCTATTGATAGATATAATGTTAAATATGTAGAAAGTGAGTTTCAAGAGATATTATTCCTTTTTAGAAGATATTAAGGATGTAGAAAAGAGTTTTTGTAGTTGAGTCAGTAGTAGGGAGTATACTGTAGATGTTTTCAACCATGCAAGAAAGTTTTGGTAATCTAGAAAATGAATAGAATGACTGCTTATGATAGGTACATGAAAAATTAGTGATGAAACATCTTAACCTTGAGGAATATAGGCCTTCTATTATATGAAACATGGATAGGACTAATTAAGGTTAAAAAATTGAATAAAAAATTATAAAAGATTAAAATTATGTCATTATGGGGGGGAACATTATTTAGGTGATGGAGGAGTGGTTTTTTTCCATAACAAAATGTTCTGATGAGAAAATTTATGTTATGAGTCCTATTTTGGACATATAGGGGAGTAACACTAAGGAGGAGAAGCTAGTTCTTGGTTTTCATGAGAAAATTACTTTGCTTAAGGTGAATAGTCTGATTGATCTAAACAGTGTGTACAGGTGTGATTTTGATTTAGAACTTGAAGGAAAAAATGTAGAGGAAGTAGTTCACTTTTCAAAAGAAGATAATGCAGAAGAAGATGAAGAATCTAAACTTGGTTCTTAAGACAATAATTTTTAATCAAGTTATGAGTTACAATTGTGCATGATTTATAGTAATTTCGAGGAAAGGGAAAAACTAATTCCATTGATACAAGGGAATGGTTGTAGGAAATAAATTATGATTATTCCAAATATTAAAGGATATATAGTGAATGTGCATATGATTGATTTGATATAAATTAATAGAAAGACCATTTTGAACCTAACCAATGAAATTGGGATGATTAGTAAGGCTGAGTCAGTCAATGTTCATTTTTTTCTATTTGGACTTTGTACTTGGTCTAGTGTATGCTATGAGAGGATTATAGAAAGAAATTTGTTCCAAAAAGTTTAGAATAATGCATTAGGGAGCTAAAAATGGTTTCTAGTAGAAGATATAGATATTGGGGGATAAAGGGAGGCTTATAGGATCAAGTACCACTACATCGGAATGTGTATCAAAACATTACAAATATTTTTTTCTTCAGTATAGGTGATAAATACCACTTTATATTTTTTCATTCTATTGAAGGGTGTGGAATTTTAATTTAATTAATTTTTTATTCTTGATTTACTCATTCTCCCAAAGAGTTTTCATTGGTATAAAATTTACCATATATACTAAGATCACATTTTTCTTTTTTAGTTAATATTTGTGGTAGAATTTTTGTTTAGATAAGACCTGATCCTACTATTGCTCAAGTGAGATTTAAGTGTAGAGTCATTCTAAGGAGAAATAATATTTGTTTTTTTCAATCCAAACAAAATTTTATAGACTTGAGGTTGTTTTTACATATGGGGAAGGGTAGAAAAGTTGGAATATATATCAGTTGTGTTTCCACTACTGTGAATTTGTGGGATTTCATAATGGATGTAGGCATAGGATCCAATGTTAAGGTTTATGATTTTTCATATTTTTTCCTTCCTAATGAGTGGATAATTGAATAGTGGGTGAAAATTGTTGCATCATATCCATTAATAGTGTAACCAAAGGGATTACCTTGGTCGTTTTGTCTAAAGAAACTCCATATATCAATCTGTCACACCAAGTGAGTGAACCATTTACTTACAAGTGGATAAATAAAAATTGGAAGGAGTGATTTATGGATACATACATGAGTGATGTAGGGAGTCAGTGGGGAGTGTGGTGATTTCCAAGAAATCTAGATATTTAATAGATATTGTAGAGAGGCTTATTTCTTTGTGGGATTTCCAGGGTGGTACTACTAAAATTTTACCTCTTCTTACCAGTCTAGGTTTCAATAGTGGAAGGTCAATATATTCTCACTATGTTGATTCAACATTGGATTCAAAATGTTTGAGTGCATTAAATTTTAATGGAAGACCTATTTATGGAAACTTATGGGATGAAGGATACCTTGGTAGTATAATGATCGGAGGTTTTATAAAGTTGTTGGAGAAGCAATTCTATTATAAGTATTATACTAGTTACTTCCAGAATTCAAAAAATGCATTTAATACCTATGGTTTTGTTAATGCCAGGGAAGTTTTAACCGTTCTTCCAAGTATTATTTCTATCTTTTATAGGGTCGCTATTATAATTTCTACATGTAACCAAGGGACTATGGGTCTTGAGAACTAATCTAGAACTTATATCATCTTAGGAAAATAATATTTATTTTCTATAGTATTAAGTAGTGTTTTAAAGGCCTTCATGTCATGGGTTGATGAAACAAAATAACTCAAAGTTATGGACAAATTGGATACACCTGTAGATTCATATATACCAAGAAATAATTGTTCTCAGGGGATTGGGATTTATGAAAAAAAACAATATATTTATATTATATGAGTGGATAGAGTCTATAAGGAAGATGTTAATAGCCATTATACAAGAACATAGAGAGGATTACGTGGAGATATTATTGCACTTCCAAAGATCTAGCATGGAGAGAATATTTCTTGAAAAGTATGATTTACTATTGACAATCTAATCATTGGAAAAAACATCTCATGGGTTACAACACTAAGATAATGCTAGTAACAAGAACAATTATGTTATCAACTCCAATTTCTTATAGTTTTAAAAGAGGGGGATGATTTAAAATTGTTCTATATACATATTAGACATTGATTATATGTCACACTCATCCCTTTCCATCTTGGTGAAATTTTTAATAGAAGTAATACCTAACTTTGAAGCTAATATTATAAGAGTGAGTTTTGAAAATGGGTTGGATTTTACATCAATACTATCAAAGTGGCCTTATAAAGAGTAATTAAAGGTTGTGAAGGTGGTGGAAATTTATAATTATAATGGGTAAGAACAGATTAAATTAGGTTTTATTTTTCTAATTTACCAGAGTTCACTAGGATTGATACTGGAGTTAGAATAAGATCTCATCTTCCATTTTAAATTTCAAAAATTAGAGATGATATTTTAAAATTACACCTTAAGGATAAGGTGTTATTTTAAGTAGGGGTGAATGTTAGGAATGTGGGGGATGGTGGGGCTAACTAGTGTGTATAGAGAAGTAATAATAAACTACCAATGGGTAGTGTTGTAATTTTCACTTGTTATTTATTAGGAGTGGTTGAGGAAATAAATGGGGGTTCTAATAGGTAGGAGGGGTTATGAATCATATTTTTTCTTTAGCTAGTTATTAGGAGGTGTTGGACTAGGGAGGCTACAACTAAGATCTTTGGGAGGGTGGTCATTTTATGTGGAGATCCTTGTGTTCTTTGTTTCATTCTCTTCTTTCCATAACACTCCTCTGGTTATTGTAAATTAACCATAATTATTTTAGTTATATACAATGATAATATTGTTTATTTTCTCTTTTATATCTACCAATATCATAGTTATAAAACATAATAAGTTTAAACTAAGGAAAAACTATTTAATATTTTCTTATTAGATAAGAAACTATCCAATTTTTTCATAAGACGACCTATATTTAATTTAGTTTCTCCACTGGGATTCACCAGAGTAATTTTCCTAAGAGTAATTAATTAAACATTTTTTTCAGTGTCACTTTTGTGTTAAAATATTAAATAAAAGGAGTGTGGAAGAATAATATGCATCAAACCATGTTTTTTCTTGATGACTACATAAGCCTCTTATACCATAAAAGTACATCAAATTTTGCATGTTTAATTTTTTTAATAGTGCATATTAATTGAATTTACTTGTATTCATGTGTGGATAGTTGAAATTTCCTTATCATTTATTCACATTCTACAATATTATATGATTGGTAACTAGTATAAAGGTATCTTATGTCATTCTTTTCTATAAGAAATTGCCTTGTAAGTTTCCAATGCATCGAGATGTGTTTGATTTTTTTGTCACCATTAAAAAAATATTAATTTTTTATGGGTCTAGAATATCCTCAAGCCTTAATTATCCATTTTGGGGGTGTTTAGTGATTTAGGAGAAAAATCAATTTTTTATAATTTTTTTTATAAATCATAAATAGGTTTTAAAATGGTTTTACAAATTATGGGAGTAATTTGAATGTTTTAAAAGTTTATTGAGAAATTATTTTATATGTTTTTAAAGTGATTAAATTTTTTTATAATCGTTATTTGGGTTTTTAAAGTGATAATAAACCCTTTTTATAATTATTTACAAGTTTTTTCAAGTGAAATGAAAAATTTCTAAAGTTAGTTTTACCCTCATGTAAGTCTTTGCTTATGCATAAGGGTAACACTTTATTTTAAAGGGTTGCTTAAAGGTATGCTTGTTTTTATATAGGTTATGTAAGGGTAACTTGGGAATCTTCTGTGATACATAAGGGTAGTCAGATTATCGCATAATGATAATATTCTAGTTGTGTAAGGGTAAAAAATGCTTCTCTTTAGTTGCGTAAGGGTACTAGATGGCTTCCAATTCTTATGCAAGGGTAACCCTGAATTTATAAGGGTTACATACAGGTAGCTCCCACACTATAAAAAGGTTATCTGAGCTCAATCAAATTTCGTAAATGTAGGTTCTTACCTATGTAAAGGTATGTTCCTCTATACTTCTTCACGTAAGGGTAAGTTCTATGTTACATAAGGGTAAGTGGATGTTTCTTATGACTATATAAGGGTAACTCAATCAATATATATGGATCACCTTGAATTCCTTCTTCTGTCTATGGGTAGAATAAGTTACCCTTATGCAGTGTTATGCTATCACGTAAGGGTAATCAGATTCATAAGGGTAAAATCACATTACCTGTATACAATGCTTGGTTTTTTTCTCAAGGGTATATTTTTCACCCAAATTATCCAGTTTTCATCCCTGGAACCTACAATAATTCATTTTTAATGATTTGAAAGCCTAAAATCTCGGTTTTTATTGCTTTTGACTTTTTAAATTATATATAAAGTTTTATAAGTTTTTGAAAGGATCACAATTAAGTTTTGAGTTAAATATGAATTAAATGGGGAATAAATTATAAAATATGATAGAGTTTTTGAGGTATCCATGGAGGGATATTAGTAAATGTTAGGAATTCTTTTCTTTCTCTCATTTGAGTTCCCCCTTGTTTTTATCAACCTATGGTCACCCAAAACCCTAAAGTTTGAGTTTTTTGAGTCTTCTGTGATTTTTACAAGGCTTCTTCTACTTCCAGACGTATTTTTTCTAGGTTCAAGAAAAATTCCTCTCTACTCTATTATGTATGAAACATTTTTCACTAGAGAAGAATTACTAGGTAGGAGATATATGAATTATCCATATTTTATTATGTGAAAGTGTGAAATTATCATGCTTTAGCCTCCTTTGTTTATATGAATATGAGTAACTATAATCAGATAATAATATGAAAGAATAATCAAATGAAGAATGAATATGTGATAATATGGAATTATAAAATATCAGGATAAAAATACTTTCTAATTAATTCTGTTATTGATGATGAAATATTATTAATTCTAGAATTTTTTAAATGGGAGAATAATTTATATTGTATAATGTTTTCTTCTATTAATACAGGGAAAAAATTAATTCATTATTTCAAATAATGAAATAGAAGCTTACTGCTAAATAAAATGGTTAACATGTTATTGTTTATTTTATAGAATTAGTTAAGAAATAATATCACATGATGAAGATAAATAATGTTATCTAAGAATCTGGAAGTGCATGTTGGAATAAATATATTAAAGAATATTGATAATAATTATAAGATTATAATTTAGAATATTATCACTTATAGTGGATATGAATTTTTGATAATCTATAAGATTACCATAAGAAATAGAAAATGGGAACTTACATGTTGTAGAATAATGAAAACAATTCTAGAAATTATCCAAGAGAGAGAAAGAGATATTTTCATGCCTTTTTTGTAATAAATATTTGTTGAAATCAAAATGATGGCATGAATTTGTGTTAAAAATATTAAATATTATCAATGATTATTATTTGATAATTCTATTTATTAGAAATTGAAATATAATTTTCAAATTTTCTATTCATTTTATTCTTTCATTAAAGAATATTTTTGTATGTGTAGAATTTCTATCCTTACTTAAGGATATTATCACATGTTAAAATTTGATTAAATTTTTGGAACCATAAGTATTATTTCATGTGGGAATATTATTATTCATGCTATAAATATTTGGGATGAATGATCACATTCTTTGTGATATATTTTTTATTTTGTATGGGGTTTACTAGATGGTGTGTTATCTATTGTTATAGTTTCCAAGAATTATTGATATGATTGGAAAGTAAATAATAAATTAAATCTAGTATTTATTTTTTTTATAATTAAAATAGGCACGTTGAAATTATTATCACCAAGATTGATGATATATAGGAAGAGCATCCTAGGGTGGAACGCTAGATTAAATAAATAATACTTAACCTTATAAATTTATAAGTATAGTGATGTTAGGATTTATATATTATAAATAAGATAATTAAATATGGTAATGATAATTGAGTGATTGAATAAATCATTTCTTTGAGTTTGAGTGAGATTGATTTTTTTGGTAGAAGTTGGAAAGCCTTGTTTGTTTTTACAACACCCAAAAATTTTAAAATATGAACATCATATTCAATTGTGTATGTGACATGCATTAACAAGTATAGAAATAAATATAACATCCTAAGAATTTATGATATATTTACTATTTTAAATAAATTTAATCTATTTTATAGCTTCTAATGCATGCAATACCGAGTTATCTTTCATTACATGTAATAATTACTTTCTTCGATGGGTTGCGTTACACGCAAGACCGAGTTTCACAAAATACTATTAATATTATCATTTAAAATGAAAATTGTCACCTAGAAATTAAATTTGTAGTTATAAATAGGATCAAATAACTTATAAAAATATATGGTTGAATTCATTGGTTAATAATTAATTATAAAATAATATAAAAACCAATTGAATATAAAGGAAATGTTTTTATAAAAAACTATTTTCTTGAGTTTAAGGCATTTTATCTTAAAAAATTAAATTAATTACTATTAGTGGATGATATTAATGAAATATATATATATATAATAGTTTTTTTAACATTAATAAAATATATTTTATTGGCATAATATAATAATAAATTCAATTTTACGCATAAAAATTTGTATTTTTCTAAAGGCGGTTTTCCACCTTTTAATGCCGCACTTTTTTTTAAAACTAAATTTTGAAAATTTTAGAAATTTTAATTTTAAAAAATAAACTTTATTATTGAAATAGTAATGTAAAAATTATCTTAGGGTGAATTTTTGGTATTTTTCTGAGAAGTTTTATTTTTTGATGAATAATGAAATATACTGAATTTTAATTGAAAACTATCTTTTTGTTTAAATAAAATTTAATGTAAAAGTATATTTTGAATTGGTTTCAAAGTAAAAAAAGTTAAATTATACATATATTAATCCAATTTAGTTCATTGGGATCATTTTCATGCTGAATTTTGATATAAAAATATTTCAAATTTTTGAACATTTTTACTTTAAAAACTTGTTTTCTCACCACGTCTACAAGATTAATTTTAAATTAAATTCTGCAAATTATATGAGTTTAATTTGTAAAAATGGATCCCATATTTTGAATAATAATAATTTATAATTTATAATATGGTTAAATTTATTTTTTACTAAAATTGTTATTTAAAATAGTTAAAATTAATTATAGTGATTAAGGTAAAAACGAGTTTACTTAGTGGTTAAACTTAGAATATATAGCGTAAGAATGACCCAAAACTTTTCCAGAACCCATTTTTTCCATATTTCAACCTTAAACCTTAATTTATATAAATTATTTAATTTTTTAATCTTTTTTTAGGTAAAAACATGGGTAAACCTAACTTCTTTTCAAAAATTCCAAGTGTGACCTCTTCTCCACTTATAAAAGGCCACACCCTCTCCCTCTTTATTCACACATTCAAACCCATTTGGTTCGGCCAAGACCTAACCAAATCACTTATAATCTTACATTATCTTATCCTTGAATCATAATTTTGAGCATAAATCGAACCTTTGAAGGTTTTAGTGCAAACCTAAGGAGGATATCCAAAGAAGAGGTAATGTTATTCTAAAAGGATTTTTATTTTATTTCCTTATCCACCACATTCAATTTATATTATACCATGATTATATAATTATATCATTATATTCTATATACTGGTATGTTTTTATGTTAAGATTATGACCAAAAACATCACACACTTCCATCAAATAGGTTACAAAATCATCATTCCTGTGTATGGTGGACTATTGCCTCACGAACCGATGTCGTTCATTTTTACATTACCACCATTAAAGGTTGAAAATAATGATGGATATGTAATTTATATATGATATATATGATTTTTATTATGTTTTTATGCTTATTTAATTATTATATTACACATAAATTCATGATTTCTATTTTATGGGAATACGATAACGTCGCTCATGTGTACAACAAACTACCGCCTCATGAAGCGATGTAATTCGTTCACATTTTATATGGAATGTATTAAGGATGATTTTAATAAAAATATGTTATATATATGGAATAAAAATGATACTGGAATGATAATATATATATATATATATATATATCATTTAGTTTTCTTTCTTTCAATACGACAAGAAAATGGAAACAACTTTCATGCGTACGTACGACTTACCGTCTCCATAAACGATGCATTTCATTTAATATCAAAATTTTTTATAGATTAATATATCTCTCTATATAATGAATATATATGATATTTAAATAATGGTTTACATTATGTAGTTTGTTAAATCATGATTTAAGTAAGAGGAACAAAAAATTAACAAGTCAAAAAAACAAGACTATTAACACCCAAAACAATGAAAATAATGAAAGATTATTAACAAACAGGTTATAAGATGTTATAAAAGGACCATATATGATATTATAAATATTAATATGGTTCTGTTATAAGTTAATAACATTATTAAAACCATTATACATGAGGTTAAAGTGTGTTAAACCAAAAGGGAGTGTAAGGTAAGTGATGTCATCTCAATTTATATTCTATTGAGACTTATTTGTTATTATGAATCAATTCACTTTTATGTGATGTATATACTTACCCTTTTAAATGCAATATCATGAATAATTTATTCTTCATAGTATTTTAAGTTTCAATTTGAATTATATTACCCAAGGGGATTTGAATTGAAAATTACCAAGTGGTAAAAGTTATTATGAAGTCTCACTTTCTTTTGTGATTATTTACTTTATCTTAAAACAATCAATTTATTGTAATTATTTTTCATTATAAATTACATTTATATTAAATATAAATATTCTTATTTAATGAATATTATTATTTCCTAAATCATAAACCATTTTATATACGGTGTTTACTTTGAATGTTATTTGATTAGCTGGGGAAATATTGATAAATCTGTATCCTTTACTCAATATAGATATTCAATGACAAAGAATATTGCTAATGAATTAAATTGATTATTTGATAAATGATGAATGCTTCAAATATGAAGTAAGGTGTGGGGATCAAACTTTATATACCCCCTTGATTCATTGATAGGCCTCATGAGATGAATCAGTTGGCCAAATCAAACAGGTTTCTACCCACAGACTTAAACTGTCTTGAGGATAGATTTTAATGGTAACTATCTTGAAGATAGATATTAATATTTTAAACATACAACATTATGAATTACATCATTATTGTTTTTCCATGTGATTATTAGATTAGTTAGAATATCCGTGGTCAAGTTTCAATCTCATGCAATTACATATATGGAATTATTTGATCATATTTTATTCCTACCATATTATGCTCAATTTATTGATTAATTGGAATGTATTTATTCATTTACCTTGAAATTATGGTTATTATTTGTTGATTCATGATATATTATTTTTTACATAACCCTTACTGAGCATTTGATCTCACCTTTATTTTGTTTCCTTTCCCCAAGTTATGAAGAGGAATCCTTTGAATGAGTTTTCAAGGATTTTGAGCATTTTATTTTGTTATGTATTATGTTTTATTTCTGATTCACAATGTAAAATAGGTATCATGTGATTAAAATGGTTTCCAAACTTAATAAACATATCAGTCCTTTGGGATTTTAATCTTTTATCTATTACGATGTAATAAAGTAAGTCTCCAGCTCTTGGATATTGGGTTCAAGGTCGTTACAGTTGGTATCAAAGAAAGTTTAGTAGAAAAATTGGGAAATATATTTAGGAAAAAATAGATTATGGAACATAAACCTATGATATAATTTTAGGATAAGTATAGAAGAACATACTAAAGTTTTGGTAAGATATATATTATGTGGGTCATCCTAGAAATACATCCCTATCCCGATACTACAAGTGGACGTGGCTCTGGTACATATGTACCTAGGGGGTAATAAATCCAAAAAGGGTGCATCTAGATTGAATTGAGTGTAACATGGTGCACAACAATGGTCCTTAATGTGCACCTATTTTTTCACTCCTAGGGGATATTCTTAGGACAATTCACAATTTCTTTTTAAACTATTATGAAGGATTTGAAAGTATATATATCCCAAAAAAACCATGTTTATTACTATGAGATTAGTTATGGATAAAATTTTCAATTTATGATAAGAATTTAACTAGTTTTGGGATTAAAAATTATGTTACATAATGTTATAATATAATGTAGTGTATTATATTCTTTATAAATAGAACCTATAAGGAATAATGGTATCAATACTCATGGCCAATTTAGAGTTTTTAACACTAAGAAATCCAATATAGATGGTATTGGAAATGATCAAGTTATGGATATATTAGGTAAACTTAATTTTGTTATGATGAATAACCTTTCTTGGATGGAGAAACTTGTTCCACAACAAGATTATTTGATGCTAGATTACTTTATGCGATACAGGACCTCATTATTTAGTGGGACTATAGATCCAATGACACCTGAGTAATTGATTAATTCTTTGGAGAATATATTTATGGAATTAGGATGTGATGAAAAGGAAAATGTAACACTTATATTGTAATATCTTAATGGAGATGCTGATCAATGGTGGTCATTAATCCAGAATACTAGGGAGGAAGAGGAAATAGAACTCATTGAATGGAAGGATTTTAAGGTGTCATTATTTGACAAATATTTCCATCATGAGAAACAAAATGATATTAAGAGAAATTTAATTAGCTTAATAAAAAATGAATAACAAAGTGTTATGAAGTATGAAGATAACTTTATAAGTTTAGCAAGGTATTTTATGGGTTATATATGAAATAAAGAGTACAAGATTAATCATTTTTTTGAAGAGATTAATCCAAGTCTCTGAAGGGAGTTAGTCTCTCAAAATTTTTATTCATATTATGAAATAGTTTTATGTTCTGTCAATAAAGAGAAATAATTCTCTAAGTCTTATATATTTAAAGGAAATCAAGAGAATAAAATAACAACAAAGAAAATAATAGATAAAAGGAAGAAGTGAAATAAGGATTTTCCTATATGTGATAACAGTGGAAAGAATCTCCCTGGGAAATGATTAAAGGGATTAGAAGTTTTTTATAAGTACGGATAAAAGGGTCACCAGGAAAAATAATGGAAAGGTAAGAAATAAAACACTACTATTAAGTGTTTCAACTGTAAGAATTATGGGCACTATGAAAATTAATTCCTCAAGCATCAAGGGAATATGCATAATAAAAATCTAAGGGATCAAGGTCAATATTATGATATTGATAAAACCAAAGTATAATGATTAATATGTTTTTGTATTTTTATCTATTAAATATGTTATAAAATAATTTTATTGATGATATTATAATCATAAGAATTATGAAATATATATGGATTGTACTATAGTAGTATTTCTTAAAGGATTTGAAATCATTTATTGAATGATGCCAATAAAAGTGATTCAGTGTCAAGTTTAACTACTTGGAAAACACATGATTGAGGGAATGATAAACCTTAATATGTTCTTGATACTAATATAATGATGTTTTGATAAATATATGGTTGATATGGGTAAAGTAAATTGGATAATACTAACTACCTTGGAAGTGATTAATTAATTATTGACAAATTTTTTATGCTATCCTCTAATATATATTTTTATTATTAAGAAACAATTTTATGCTATTATTGACAGAGTTAACAACAGTTTTGGATTTAAGTAATATATCCAATACTCTATATTTTACTTAAGTAATAAGTAATAATACACATTTTTAATAATATTTTTATGGTAATTCAGGTTATCACCATGTTTCAAGAGAATACATGATAATGGTATTCAAATGTTTTTTATATGAGGATTTAGAGCTACGTCATGTTGTTTGGATCAATGATAAGTTATTTTTTCAAATTTATTAACCTTATAAATTTTTGGATCTTGATATTTTGGAAGGAACATAAGGTTAACCATTTATGAAATAGTTTAATTTGATCATTTGAAAAGTTTATATATATATATTAATTTATTACTTTTCCATATGATGTAACATGTTTTATGTGATGAAGTAGAAATAGTTCAAGGCACAACTGAAGGATGAAAATTTTCATATGAATGAGAAAAATATCAATTAAGTATATTTTCTTATATTCTTAGAAAATAAATGAATCACTTAACTTGAGAAAAAGGATCTTGAAAAAAAAACTTATCTTATTACATTCATACCTAATGAATCATATAGTCTTTTAAATCATTACAGATTTATGGTTTTGAGCCCTTTAACTTTCCATTTATCATTCACTTACGTGTGATCAATGACCTCAATCAATCTCCATCAGTATTTGGGTGTTATTTTTCTCTTCCATTTCCATGCTTCTATTTCCCTTCCTATGTTCTCCTATTTGGAAACCAAGTTATGTGAATATTATAGATAACTTTTGTACTTCCCTTTCTTTATTATGAAGAGGGTATTTTATTAAATATTTTTAGGATGAGGGTTTTTCAACAATGGTATTTAAAAAAGTCAAACTCTGGATTACCAATATCATGTTTAAATTTCAAGTATGCAATTTATTTAATATGGAGAGAATGTAATACCCCAAAAATTTTAAAACATGAACATCGTATTCAATTGTGTATGCGACTCGTAACAACAAGAGTAGAAAAGAATATAACAACCTAATAATTTATGATATATTTAATATTTTAAATAAATTTAATATATTATATAGATTTCAATTAATTCAATACTTAGATAGCTTGAATTACACACAACAATGACTTTTTTTGATGGCTTGTATTACACACAAGACCGAGTTTTACCAAATATTATTAATATTATTATTTAAAGTGAAAATTATCTCATAGACATTAAATTGGAAGTTATAAATAAGATTAAATAACTTATGAAAATATATGGTTGAATTCACTAGTTACCAATTAATTAGAAATGAATATAAAAACCAATTGAATATAAAGGAAATGTTTTTATAAAAAACTTTTTTTATGCACCAAAGGAATTTTATCTTAATAAATTAAATTAATTAATATTAGTGGATGATATTAGTTAAATTTATATAATAAATATTTTTTTTGGCATTAATCCAATATATTTTATAGGCATAAGATAAGAACAAATCCAATTTTATGCATAAAATGATATATTTTTCTAAAGGAAGTTCTGTTGCCTTTTAATAGAGAACTTATTTTAAAACTAAAATATGACACTTTTTTAAATTTTATTTGAAAAAATAAACTTAATTTTTTAAATTTTAATGTCAAAATTATCTTATGGTGAATTTTTTGTATTTTTCTAAGAAGTTTCATTTTTATGAATAGTGAAAAATACCAAATTTGAATTGAAAACCGCCTGTTCATTTAAATAATTTATAATGTTAAAATATATTTTGAATTGGTTTTAAATTCAAAATAGTTCAGTTATAAATCTATTAATAAAATTTAGTTCATTGTAATCATTATCATAATTAATTTTGATATAAAAACATTGTAAACTTTTGAACACTTTCACTTTAAAAACCCCCTTTCTCACCACATCTACGATATTAATTTTAAATTAAATTCTTCCACTTATACAAGTTGAATTTGAAAAAATTGATTCTATATTTTGAATAATAATAATTTATAATGTATAATAAGTTCAACTTAATTTTTTACCAAAATTATTAGTTAAAACATTTAAAATTAATTACAAAGATTAAGGTAAAAAAGAGTTTAATTTGTGGTTAAACTTAGAATATAAGGTGTAAGAATGAAACAATAATTTTACAAAAACAATTTGATGGACATATTTCAACCTTAACCCTTCAGATATTAGATTTGGTGCATTATTGGATCCTTTTATTAGGTAAAAACATGGTTAGACTTAACTTCTTTTAAAAAACACCAAGTGTGCCCCCCACTTATAAAAGGCCACCTCATCTAAAACATTATTCACACATTCAAACACCTTCGGTTCATCAAATAACTAACCAAATTACTTCTAAAATTACAGCCCCTCATCCTATAATCCTTAGTTTGGGATGAAAGAAAAACATTGAATGTTTTAGTACAAACCCAAGGAGGATACCTGAAGAAGAGGTAATGCTATCCTAAAAGTGTTTTTATTTTATTTCCTTCTCCACCTCATTAAATTTATATTATACCATGATTATATAATAATATTAGTATCTAACATATACTATTATGTTGTTTTTTAAGGGTAAAAACAACAATTTCACACAATTCCATCAAATGAGTTATGAACTCATCATTCATTTGTACGATGTAACACCACCTCATGAACCAATGTCATTGATTTTTCCATTACCACATTCACTACTACAGATAAGACTTTTAAAAACATTAAAAAAATACTTTAATAGTGCTAAAAAGCATTGTTTTCCTCAGTTACATTAAAGGGTGGGTCCCCTTTATTAGCTCTAAAAAAATCACTAATAAAGGACACCCTTTATTAGCGCTATTTTAGTATTGATAAATTCCCCTCTTTATTAGCGATTTCAATAGCACTGATAAAGGATACCCTTTATTAGTGCTAAAAATAGAGTTATTAAAAGATCAACCTATTGTAGTGTGCTATTTGAATAACAACACACTACAATGAATACCTATAACTTATATGCGAATATATAATTTAATTAAAATAAATTTTACATCACAAATACAAAAAACACTGCTATATACATTTCAAACATTTTTTTTATAATTAAATTTACAATTACTATCCAAAAAAATTTCAAAAAACATTAATGTTTCCTTATCTTTGGAACCTACAATCCCCTCTCAAAAAATTCTGACCATGGTATCTATTGCTAAGAAAATCACCTCAACCAAAGAAAAATAATCCATCTATATAATAAAATAAATCTTATGTTAGTAATACTATAAATAAATAAATTAAACATAAATATGAAATAATACATTAATAAAATGTCAATTTTAAATAAAAATACACACTTGGAGTAATAACATTCACGCCATACATCATATTAAGGTTCAATTTATTCTTACACATCAAAAATGATTTATAGATCATTTTCCTAAAGTATCAAAACAATCTGAATGTATTTGATTGGTTTTTACTATGTCACTTGTTCATTTTACCAAAATTAATGACAATTTTAAATAAAAAGACACAATTGGATTCATATCGGTCACACCATGCATCATATTGAGGTGAATTTTATTACTACACATCAAAAGTGACTTATAGATCATTTTACTAAAGTATCAAAACAATATGAATTCTTTTGCTCAGTTTTTAGTATGTCAATTTTTCTTTTTACTAAATTTAATGTCAATTTTAAATAAAAAGGCACACTTAGAGTTATACTAGTCACAAATTGTGTCATATTTAGGTTCATTTGATTAATACACATCCAAAATAACTTATGGATCATTTTCTTAAAGTATAAAAATAATCATAATAAGTTTTCTTGGGTTTCAGTATGTCACTTGTTCTTTTTACTAAAATTAATGTCAATTTTAAATAAATAGACACACTTGGAATTATAACAGTCACACCATGCATCATATTGAGGTGTGGATGATTCCTAAAAGTACAAAATTAATTATGGATTGTTTTACTAAAGTATCAGAACAAACCAAATAAATTTTCTCAATTTTGAGTATGTCACTTGTGTTTTTTATTAAAATGTAATTTGAAACTGGAAACACACACTTTGAGTCATAATAGATAAATCATATGTCAGTTTGATGTGAGAATGCCTCCTACACATCAAAAATTACTTACAAATCATTTTCCTAAATTATAAATAAAACCAGTGCATGTTTTCTTGGTTTTTAGTGAGTGACACGTTTTGAACTAAAATGTGAATTTTAAATTGATAACAGAAACTTTGAGTCATATCGGTCACATTATACATTATATTGAGGTATGATTTATTTCTTAACTTCAAAAAGGACTTATTAATTGTTTTAATAAAGTATCAAAACAATCTGAATGCATTTTCTTGGTTTTCAGTATGTCACTTGTTCTTTTTACTAAAATTAATGTCAATTTTAAATAAAAAGACACACTTGAAGTTATAACGGTCACACCATGCATCAAATTGAGGTAGATTTTATTCTTACATGTTAGAAATTAATTATGAATTTTTTAACTAAAGTATCAAAACAATACGAATATTTTTTTCTCAATTTTCAGTATGTCACTTGTTCTTTTTACTAAAATGTCATTTGAAGCTGGAAACATGCATTTTGAGTCATACCAATCACATTGTGTGTCAGTTTTATGTGATATTACTTACTGCATGTCACATCTAACTTATGAATTGGTTCTATAAATTATCAAGACATTAAGAGTATTTTGGTTGGTTTTTAGTGAGTGACACATGTTTTGAACTAAAATTTCAATTTTAAACTAATAACATACACTTTGTGTCATACCGATCACACCATGTGTCATATTAAGGGTTGTTTGATTTCTACTCCTCAAAAATGACTTATGATTTTTTTATAAAGTATCAAAATAATAAGAATGATTTTTCGTGGTTTTTAGTATGTCACTTGTTGTTTTTAATAAAATTAATGTTAATTTTAAATAAAAAGACATACTTTGAGTCATAATGGTCACAACATGTGTTGAATTGTGGTTTAGTTGATTACTAAATGTAAAAAATGACTTATGAAACCTTTTCCTAAATTTTCAAAACAATATGAACGCATTTGATCAGTTTTGAGTATATCACTTGTGTTTTTTACTAAAATGTAATTTTAAACTAGAAATACACACTATTAGTCATACCAGTCACATCATGTGTCAGTTTGATGAGATACTGATTCATACATATCAATAATTACTTATAAATAATTTTAATTTTTTTTAATACAATCCAAGTGTGTTTTATCAGTTTTAAATGAGTGACACTTTTTGAACTAAAATGTCAATTTTAAATTGATAATAGACACTTTGAGTCATATCGGGAACATCATGTATCAGATTGAGGTGAGGATGATTCCTACATGTAAAAAAATTAATTATGGATAGTTTTAATAAAGTATTAAAACAATCCAAATGCTTTTTCTCAATTTTGATTATGTTAGTTTTATTTTTACTAAAATCAATGTCAATTTTAAATAAAAAGACACACTTGGAGTCATACCCATCACACCATGCATTAGATTGAGTTGATTATGATTCCTACGCATTCTAAATGACTTATGGATCATTGGAATAAACTATGAAAACAACATGGATGTTTTTTCTCAATTTTGATTACATCACTTTTTTTTCCTAAAATATTATTTTAAATTGGAAACACACACTTTGATTCATATCAGTCACATCATGTGTTTGTTTGATGTGAGTATGATTCCTATATATCAAAAATGACTTATGAATCATTTTAATAAATTATAAAGACAATACGAGCATGTTTTCTTAGTTTTCAGTATGTCACTTGTCTTTTTTACTAAAATTAATGTCAATTTTAAATAAAAATACATAGTTGGAGTTATACTGGGCACACTGTACATTGTATTGAGGTGCACCTAATTCCTACATGTCACTAATTACTTACATATTTTTTTTCCTAAAGTATAAAAACAATATTAATGCGTTTGATTAGTTTTGAGTATGTAATGTGTGTTTTTAACTAAAATATAAATTATAAACTAAAAACATACAGTAGTCATACCAGTCACACCATACATCAGATTGAGGTATGACTGATTGAGTATGTGATGTGTGTTTTATTTAAACCATCTTCACCAAGCCATAAAAAAAATAAATGTTCCATTTTTATGGAAGAAGAAACCCCATGCTACCTGAAATGGATCATCCAAAAAGAAACATGTTCTCTATCTTCTGGCTTGCTGCAGATGATTGAAAGAAAAATATGACTTCCCAAAATATTTTAAAATAATAATAATAATTAGTAGATCAAAATGATAAGGAAATTAACTTAAAATCAGTAGATAAAATAGTGAAAAAATTAACTAAATAAGCAGTATGAATTCACCTTTTCATGATGGTTGTATACATTCTTGACCCATTTCTTTTTTATTGTTATCTCAGTTGTAGCCTCGAAGTCCAATATCTCATGAGCATGAGAAACTTTGAACAAACCACCCTAATTCATGTAAAATAATCCAACTCTATAAGAAAAAAAATATTAGGTGATTAATACTAAAATAAAATAAAATAAACATAAATAAAAAATAATACATTACTTATATGGACAATGATTTTACTGTAAAAACATCAGTATTACCTCTTGATTAAGTAGAGACAACACTGTTTCACTTCTTGAAAAGGCAATGAAGGGAATTTTAAGGAAAATGATAAATGAAAACATTTCAGGGGTGAAAAGGTTTTGAGGGAGAAGAAGTCTATGGAAGTTTCGGTATATAAAGTCCTGAAATATGAATAGAAATACTCTAAAATAAATGAACTATGCAAAGAATAATGAAAATTAAACCAACATTTCATTTTATAATTTTTCAGTAAAATAGATAAAGTATATAATAACATTATCTTTACATATTCCCAAAGGGTTTCCTTCATTATAGTATGTTCTTTTGCGGGATTGGTAACATCATCATTTGGAGAAGACATTGTATGCATGAGTAGTAAAACATTTAATTTAGATTATGTTAATAGAGTAGAGAAAAGATAATATTATAAAGAAAAACATAGCATATTAAATTTTTTTAACCTTCTCATTGAATTGTAATGAATTGTATTTTCTATGGTTTTATTTTTATAAATTAAATGGGAAAATTATAAGACTAGGCACTGAGAAAACCTGTGGTTCCGAGGCCCGGTGTTCCCAGAACAGTTCATTGAAAAATGTTATGTTTTTAATAAAGTGTATGGGTGTTTTTTTAAATAGGAATAACTTCTAAATGGGTTCCCGAATTAGATATCTGAGGGAAATATTGCATTCGAAACATTGAATTTACCTTAGGTGGGGCCTAACCTTGACCGAAATAGGTCGAGGGAGAAAGATAGTTTTTGGATGTAAACGTCATTAAAATATTTAATAAATTTTTTTTATGTTGATGCAACATTAGTTTTCTTTTAATTTTGACTATTTTTAGGAATCTTGGGTTACAACATAACCCTTTAAATTATCTAAGTCAAGGAGAAAGAGATCCTTCTAATTAACATTGATGGATTTGGGGAATCAAGATTGACGAACCTTGGATTCGATGGATCAAAGAATGACAGCGATGCAGCTTCGCCCTTCATCAACGACCGATCTAAACTCCAGGTAGGGAATTTCTTCTTTGTGATTCTTTCCCCATTCTAAAATTCAATGAAGAACATGGACTAACCAATGAATAATTTGATATGTGGTTTGGTCATTCTTACGATATGGTTAATTTGTGGGGTTTAGAAATGGGAGATATAATGTATGTGATTTCATAAACCTTAGTTCTTTATTCTTATGGAATAGATCATGGTCGGAATGAAAAATGAACAAGGTTCATTCCTCAGGTTATTCCTTGTGATTTTATCCCCCTGATATTATTCATGTTCTTCGTGTTCTTCATGGTTTATGAATGAGCAATTGTTGCACCTTTGATTCATGGACTAACAATCCAAGATTGAAGATCTGACCCTGTGACAGCACATCGGAGGTGTGATGATGAAGAAGGATGGATCAAAATAATTCGAGAGATATTTCATTTTGAATTATTTTCATCAGAATGGATTGTGAAGATGATCTAAGCCCAGGTCCGTGATGATCGTGACCCGAGGATCATAGGCATGCCTTCATTTCAAAAAACTAAGCACTAGAGGTGAACCAATGGCCCGTGGAAGGGGACACTGGCGTGCTGGTGACAATCGTGTGAACGCGGAAAGCCTTGTTGGACCCAAGTAGGTAGGGACCATCCAATTTAGGAGGCTGAAACACTAACTAGGTAATGTGGTGAGGGACGTCACATCAACCAATGGGGCACATGGTCGGGGCGGGCCACATGCGGCAAGGAGGCCGCCCCACGTGCATGCGGGCTGGACTGGGTGGAGCCGGGCAGCTCCAACGACCTAGTGGGATGAACCCAATATCCTAATGTACTGAGACCAGAAGACGCCATGAGATAATCCCAATAGGACAGGCCAGTTCGGGTCGGACCGAACTGGGTCAGGTCAGACCCGGACCGAACCTGGGTTAGAACTTTTCAGTAAAACAACCATAACTTTTAAACCGTGTGTCTGTTTGAAAATATGTTTATAGTGTTGGGACCCTTGATATGAGACAATACTTTTGAGATACAATAAGTAAGATGTTGTGGATGTTTCCATATGACCTAGTGGATTGAGGAGTTGGTTGTCCCGGTACAAGCATGCTATGTGCAGAATCCTACGGCTAGCTGTGACTTGGTCACTTGGTGACTATGTGACTTGGAGACTATGTGAATTAGTAACTATGTGACTTGGGGGATTAATGAATTATCGACAATATGTGTGTTATTTAAACTTCATGTATTATCAACACTCTGTGTGTTATCGACACTCCATGTGTTACCGACACTCTATGTGTTTTTGACACTCTGTGTTTTATTAACACTCTGTGTGTTATCGATACTGGGTATTCTGTGGACTATTTTTGATAACACTACTTTTCATTATATATGATTACACCTATGTGAGATTACTATACTTAATGTTCTTTCTTAGTGGTGTACTTTGTGTATTTCTTCGTGGTGTACTTTGTGTATTTCTTAGTGGTATTCCTTTGTAGTTTTGGGATGCACTATTGAGTATTTTTTTACTCACACCTACACAGACTTTTCCCACATGCATCGTGTCTTGTGAAAATGATCAAAACTTTGACAGAGTTCTAGGTGGACTAGGAACAGGTGGTTCTTAGAGTGATCAGATAGAAGAGGTGTGCTTCTATGGCTTCAGAAAACTATTCTACCCCTACCCATCAGGTAGGGTTTTCTATGGATGAGTTTCAAGAACTTGTGTATTCACTATTTCATACTCTTTCTTTAGTGGGATTATATTCTGGACCTGTTTAATTTCTAGTTTCCTACTATCATACTCTGTGGTTGGTATCTTAGTGTATGCATGCATTGTCTACTCTGTGTTTTTACATTTTAGCATTTTGGGCTTGGATATTGTGTGCATGTGTACAATTACTTAGGCAAATGACTTCCATTTTTGGGATATGCCTACTCAGTGCTAGTCACCATACCCTAGCCTATTGAAGGTGGAATTGGGGTAGTCACAACACATATACATCTAGGAAGGTTCGTGACTGAGTGATATCATAGTTGGTTAGTTCTACTTAAGGACTGAGAGTCTATGAGGTTGGTTTGGGGAAACAGTGTCGAGTGTTTTGAGTTCGGCTTTCAGGACAGGGAATCCAGTGTTGGTGTGGTGGCTGATGTATCCATACACCATGACTCTAAATTATGATTTTTGACTTGGTACATGAAAACACTAGTTTCATGGAAAACAATGGTACATACATCCTATAGGATTTGGGTGTTTCCTCATTTCCTTCTTGAGTTAGTTCACCATGTATACTCTATTGATTGTGGTACATCTTGATTTGTTTTAGGATACATCCATGCAGAAAGCCATCTAGGATTCCATTGCATGATCATTAAGATTATCAACTTAGTTATGAGGTGTTGATAATGAGGTTTGTACCAGTGATACACCCCACACCAGAGATAGCACCTCTGGGTGGTTTACCAACGATACCACCACCCCAGTTACTACTAGCGTAACTGGATGAGGATGCATGTAGACTTAACACATTTTATGAGTTATAGAGGTAGAAAATTACCTATTCTATGGGTGATCCAAACCCATAAATAGATGAGTATTTTCTAGAGGCATTTACTTGTGTCTTCTGTCTTGTGAGGACACTTACCGACCAGATGGAAAACCTAGCCATGAGCCTTCTTTAGGGCTCAGCAGGGCAGTGGTGGAGCTTAGTAACCCATAAACATGATGAGGTGACTCTCACTTGGGGGTATACTTTGGGAGAATATTCAGAGGGGATTTCTTGCTAGATACATTATGCTCAATTTGCATACAGGAGCTCCTGTATCAGCAACATGGTAGTTAGACTGTGGTGGAGTACTCAATGAGTTTTTCCGATCTTTCTCACTACTCCACGGATATAGTGCGAGACCCATTCTTCAGGGATCAGACCTTAGAACAGGGGATACACTAAAATATTAGGGAATCCATGATATTACTTAGCATCCCTATACATTCTAGGGTATTGGAGTGATCTTTTCTCACAGAGAGCTTTCTGGTGGAGAAGATGCCAGTAGTGGGAGAAACCAGCAGGCACTAGGTAGCTGAGTCTTCAGTGGTAGTTGGCCGACAACAGACTCAAGGACCTAAGTGGGTTAAGAAATCCAAGGTATGAACCTAGGACATAGTATCATTAGTGTGAGTATCGCAGGGAAGAGCGAGTTAGCTGAAGGACATGCCATGTTACTTGTGCAGCGGTCAGGGACATCTGGAACGAGATTGTACGACCCGCCATACGAATGTTAGGAGATGATTGAGGAACCTTTGAGGAAGAGGAGGAGGCATGATAAGGGTGGTACGTACAAAAATGTACATATTAGAGGAGAATTTATAGTATTAGGTGATGGGCATAGGTTTGACGTGTTACTACCACCACCCCTTAGGTGGTCCACACTAGGCTTAGGGAGCCGGTGGATAGGGATGAGGACAACTGCAGGCAATGGAGTCTTATGACCCCAGTGCTCCAGGGATTATTATAGGTACTATATATGTCTTTTACACCTTATATTTAGTTTTTATAGACATAGGTTCCAATCATTATTTTCTTTCCATGACCCTTGTTTGAGACTTAGAGATTCTATTGGAACCGTTGAATCGACCCTTACACTTAGAGACTTCTATGAGAGTGGATTAGATGATCACACACTGGTGATGACAGTGTGACCTTACTCTTGAAAGTGAGAGTTTTAGTTGGGATCTCTTAGTAGTGGAGTCGAGGATTTATGGCGTCATTATCGGTATGGACTGGTTATCTACAGTCCATGCTCATATTGAATCTTTTAGGTGTAGAGTGCGGTGTGTCTATAGTGATGGGACCATATTTTCCTTTGTTGGAGACACGGAAACATATGAAGTATAGGATGGACTTACTCATAGGAGGGTACAATTGATTACTCATCACTTGGCTAGTCTCAACCTCAGTGCAATGGATAATAGGAGTCCTTAGTTTTCTAAAGTGGTGGTGGAGTATGAGGACATATTTCTTGAGGATGTGCTTAGACTACCTCCTCATAGGTAGGTTGAATTATGAATTTATCTATACCCCAGTACGACAACAATATCTACACCTACATATTGGATGGATCCCACGAAGCTTCATGAGTTGAGGGTACAGCTGGAGTACTTATGGAGGAAGGGCTTCATGAGACCCATTGTTTCACCCGAAGAGGCCCCAATTTTGTTTGCCAAGAAGGTAGATAGGATCTGGAGGTTATGTGTGG
The DNA here is from genome assembly GCA_963277665.1 of Viscum album. Classification (NCBI taxonomy): domain Eukaryota; kingdom Viridiplantae; phylum Streptophyta; class Magnoliopsida; order Santalales; family Viscaceae; genus Viscum; species Viscum album. Next base: position 1,882,102,211 of record OY728135.1, on the reverse strand, counting down.
AATTTTGGTGCCTAAATTAGGTGACTGTGAAGAACAAGTATTCACTAATTAGGATCGAATACCTCTTTGAATATCTTAAGGGAGAGAGGTGGTTCTTGAAAGTTGACCTCATATCTGGATATCACCATCTTCATGTATAAGATGAAGATGTACCAAAGACAATATTAAGATGTTTGTATGGAAACTATGAGTACTTGGTGATGCCATTTGACATGAATAATTCCCCAACAGTGTCATGGGACTCATGAATAGGATCTTCCAGCCTTACTTAGACCAGTTCATGGTGGTCTTCATTGATGAAGTCCTGGTGTACTCTGCGTTTGAGGAGGAGAACTCGATACACTTGAAGATGGTCCTGGACGAACTCTGAGAGAAACATATTTATGGGAATCTCTTGAAGTGTAAATTATGGATTTGGGAGTTCCACTTTCTAGGAAACGTAATTTCAGAGGTTGGAGTTGCAGTGGATCCGGTGAAGACTGAGGCGGTGCTTTCTTGGGATCCACCCAAGAGTGTTACCGAGGTGTAGAGTTTTTTAGGTTTGGAAGGGTACTATTAAAGTTTTGTAACCAAATTTTCCAGAGTAGTATCACCCTTGATGGCTTTTACATGAAAGGGTAAGCTCTTTATATGGACAGATAAGTGCCAGCAGTGGTTTAAAGAGTTGAGTTAGAGGTTGAAAAGTGCTCCTATCTTGAGACTACCAGAGGAGGGTGTTGAGTATGTTGTGTTCTATGATACATCAGGGACTGGGATTGGTTGTTTCTTGATGTAGGGCCATTCAGTGATTTCCTATGGTTCATGGTAGTAGAGACAACATGATCATAACTACGTGACCCATGCTCTTGAGTTAGCAGCGGTAGTCTTCGCATTGAAGATGTGGTGAAACTACCTATTGGGCGAGCGATTTATCATCTACTCTTACCACAATAGTCTCAATTATATATTATCTCAGAAGGATTTGAACTTGAGATAGAGGTGATGGATAAAGTTCCTCCAGGACTATGAATTTGAGATTGTCTATACTCTTGGTAAGGGGAATGTAGTGGTAGATGCTCTTAATAGGATATCCAACTTATAGTTGCTGAGTGAAGCATCATAGTATTTGGATGCGTTGTAGATATCCTTTGTGGATGGAGATGGAGCAGATTACCTCTATTCCATGGTTTTTACCTTTACACTCTTACAGTGAGTTGGGGATACACAACTAGGGGATACCGACTGTGAGACCCAATGTGCTCAGTTGTCCATGGGTTATGCCCCTGATGGATATTAGAAAGGTGGGGAGAAATTCGTTCTTTTTAGAGGGTGCACAATTGTACTAGTGGAATTGAGAGAGGAGGTTCTGAGGGAGTACCACACATCTAGGTGTGGAGAATATGTACTAGGACCTCCGATGCCAGTTCTGGAGGATGAGGATTTAGAAGGCAGTGTCAGAGTTCATTTCTTTATGCCTCACTTTCCATAAAGTAAAGGCTAAGCACCAGGTTCTAGTGGGCTTGACCCAACCACTTGAGGTGACAGAGTGGAAGTTGGATGGGATATCGATGGACTTCATGATAGGATTACCATGTATGTCTAGGGGACATGATACCATCTTGGTGATCATTGAATGAATCATCAAGTCAATCCACTTCCTACCAATCCGTGAGTAAAGTTCAGTAGAGAGCTTGGGATACCTCTATGTGCAGAAGATAGTTCGATTTCACTGAGTGACATCGATGATCGTTTCAGATCGTGATTCTCATTTCACATCCAGTTTATGGAAAAGATTAAAGGAGGCATTTGGGACTCAATTATGCTTGAGCATGGAATTTCATACCTAGACGGATTCCTAGACAGAGAGGACCATTCAGGTTCTTGTGTACATGAAAAAATGCTTACATCCTAGACTTTGTCCATAGTTTGGAGGATCACCTACCTCTAGTGGAGTTTGTGAACAACAACAACTACCACTCAACCATCAGTATAACATCATTTGAGGCCTTGTATGAGAGACCATTCATGTCACCACTCTTCTGGACTAACCCAAGAGAGTCAACACTCATGGGTCCAGAGTTGGTATGTGCTACCACTGAGAATATGCAGATCATCCATGAGTGGATGGGGATTTCATATATCTAGTATAAGTCATATGACAATAGAATACAATGGCCTCTAGAGTTTGAGGAGGGAGAACATGTGTTCCTTCAAGTCTCACCTCGATGGGGATTACAAATATTTGTTCAGGGTGATAAGTTATCTATGAGATACATCTACCATTTTCAAATTCTGAGTAGAGTTGGAGAGGTAGAGTACCACCTAGCTCTACCCCCATAGTTTCACCAAATGCATGATGTATTCCATGTGTCGCAACCAAGGAGGTATTTGCATGATACATTTCATTTCATAGACTGAGGTGATTTGGACATTGATGATGGGGAGACTTTTGTGGAGTACCTGGTGGAGATCAAGGATCAATAATAGAGGATACTTCATGGGCATTTGATTCCTCTAGTGCATGTTTGGTGGTAGCATGATAATCTATAGGAGAGCACTTGAGTGTGGGAGGCTCAAGTTCGTGCTCAATACCCTCACCTTTTTGTTGAGTCGAATTTGTTTTGGATTTTGGGGATGTAAATACCTAAGGTGGGTAGAATTTAATGATTCTAATTTTCTCTAGTTTTATTTTTATAAATTAGTTGGAAAATTATGAGATCAGGCGATGAGACAACATTTGGTTCCAAGGCCCGGTGTGCCCAGAATAGTTCATTGAAAAATGTTAAGTTTTTAATAAAGTGCATGGGTAGTTTTTATTTTAAATGGGAATAAAAACTAAATGGGTGCCCGAATAAAAAATTAGAGGGCACCGTTATGTTAAAAACATCTAATTTACCTTAGGCGGGGCCTAACCTCGATCGAAACAGGTCTAGGGTAAAAGTTAGTTTTTAGATGTAAATATCGTTAAAATATTTAATAAAAATATTTTATTTTGACATGGAATTAGTTTTATTTTAATGATGCTTATTGTTAGGAATCCAGGGTTATAACATAAACCTAGAAATCTTATGATACAAGGAGAAGGATCTCCCTCTAATGAACATCGATAGTTTTGGCGAATCAAGATTGATGAACCATGGATTCGAAGGATCGACGAACGATGAGGACACAACTTCTCCCTTCTTCAATGACCAATCTAAACTTCAGGTAGGGTGTTTCTTCTTTGTGATTCTTTCCCTATTTGAAAATTCAATGATGAAAATGAACCAACCAATGAATAGGTTGATCCACAGTTTTGTCATTCTTACGGGATGGTTAATTTATGGGGTCTAAAAAGGGGAGATATAATATTTTTGATTTCATAAAACTTTGTTCTTCCTTCTTATGAAATGGATTGAGGCTAGAATGAACAATGACCAAGGTTCATTCCTCATGTTGTTCCTTGTGATTTTATCCCCCCAAAATTCTCTATGTTCTTCATGTTCGTTTTGGTTTATGAATGAGTGATTTTTGTGCATTCTTTTCATGGTGCAACAATTTGAGATCAAAGATCTGACTCTGTGATAGCACAACAAAGGTGCAACGATGATGGTGACTGATAAATCAAAGAGATTTGGGAGATATCACCTATCAAATTATTTTCATTGGAATGGATCATGATGATGATCTGAGCCTAGGGTAGTGAAGAACGTAACTCTAGGATTCTAGGTGTGCCTTAGTTTGAAAAAACAGAGCACTGGGGGGGGGGAACCGATGGATCACAGAAGAGGCCATAAACAACGGTAGCAGTGGCCATGTGAACGTGGAGGTCCATGTTGGACTCACAGCGGTGAGCACAAAACATGGTAGGAGGACATGGTGCTGACCATGCAACGTGGTGAGGGGATCCATGTCGACCAGTAGGGCATGTAGCTGGGGCGGGCCACGTGCGGTAAGGAGGCCAGCTCGCGTGCATGCATGTCAGATCGGGTGGAGCCAGGCTGATCCAGTGTTTCAGTGGGCTAGGTCCATTAGGCCCCATGAGCAGGTCCAGTTTGGGTCAGACCGAACCAGGTCAAGTAGGGTCTGTAAGGTCGGGTCGGACCCGGACCAGACCCGGGTAAGACCTTTTCAGTAAAATAATTGCATCTTTTAAAACATGTGTCCATTTGACAAAACATTTGTGTATTTGGGACCCTTGTGATGAGATAATACTTTTAAAATACTCTAAGTGAGTTTTTTTGGAAGTCCAAATATGGCCTAATGGCTTTAGGAGTAGGTTCTCCTAGTACAAGTGCACTACAAGCGGAATCCTGCGAATGACTGTGACTTGGTGACTTAGTGACTATGTGACTCAGATACTATGTGAATTAGTGACCATGTAACTTGGAAAAACATGACTTATTGAAAATCCATGTGTTATTGACCCTCTGTGTGTTATATACACTCTATGTTTTATCAACACTCCGTGTGTTATCGACACTCCATGTGTTATTGAGACTCCATGTGTTATCGAAACTCTGTGTTTTATCGATACTGGGTGTTATATGGACTACATCTGATAAAACTTCTTTTCATTCCATAGACTTATACCTATATGAGATGATTGTACTTTGTGTTTTTTCTTATTGGTATACTTTGTGTATTTATTCGTGGTGTATTTCATGTATTTTTTAGTGGCATTCCTTTGTGGTTTCACGGTGTCCTACTGTGTATTGTTTTACTCACCCCTGAATGGGGTTTATCTACATGTGTCATGTCTTATGTAGATAATCAATGCTTTGACATTGTTTTAGATGGATCAGGACCAGATGGTGATTAGAGTTATCAGAGAGACAAGGTGTACTCCTATGTCTTCGGACATCTGTTCTATACCTACCCTCCAGGAAGGAATTTCTGCAGATGAGTTTAAGGAACTTGCGTATTCACTGTTGCAGAATCTTTCTTTGGTGGGCTTGTATTCTGGACCTATTTAATTTATAGTTTCCTTCTTTCATACTCTGTGGTTGGTATCTTAGTGTATGCATGCATTTTATACTCAGTGTTTTTACATTTCATCATTTTGGTCTTGGAGATTGTGTGTGTGTATAGGTATATAGGAAAATGCCTCCTATTTGTGGGATATTTCTACTCAGTGCTAGTCTCCAGCTCCTAGCCTATCAGAGGTAATCTTGGGGTAGTCCCAGTATGGGCCCCATTAGGATGGTTCATGACGTGAACTATCTTTATTTTTTTAATGGTGTAGGAATTCACCTTTTCATGATGGATGTATACATTCTTGACCCCTTTCCTTATTTTCATTATTTCAGTTATATCCTTAAAGTATAATCTTACACAAGTTCATTTCTTTATGATCTCTTTAAAAATCAACAACATAAGTATTAGATATAAATTCCAAGAAAATTAATTAAAAAATTAGATAAAATGATGATTAAATCAACGAAATAAGAATTACAAAGTCACATATTCATGATATATGTGTACATTCTTCCATTAGGTATGCTATCCATTCATTTCAAAACAAATTTGTATCATCTTATGAATGAAATTATTTTTTAAAGTCATATTAGTATTGGAAAAATATAAATACATAAATTATTAATAAATATTTTAAATGAAATAGTAATTATATTTAAAATACCTCTTTGGATATGCTATTCTGTTGATGGTATATGATGTCTATTATAAATTTACAAACATATTAACCACAATATTATCAATTTTTTTGTTTCATAAATTGTAGAAACATTGATAAAAATAAGTAATTTGTTTCGATATGTGTTTGGATAGTGAAATATTATAATATATACCCTGATACTTGTCCACTTGTAAAACTTGTTAGGATCCTTATGTACATGGACTATCCTCATACCATGATTTTCATGATATTTAAACACCACTCTATCATAAAAAAATTATCATTCAAAACATAATATAAAATATATAAATTGTTTTTTAGTTCTAAAACATTGTATGTAGTGTATTAAAAATTGAAAAATGTCTTCATGTGTGGTCAGTTTGTTGGGTATCCATGCAGTGAATCTAGAAAATAAATATTTGGAGTATCCAAATTGACCACAATGAGTTTCCAATATTATTTAAAAAAAAGGAATAAGTAATGAAATGAATGAAAATATATTTTATATGATCAAATTTTAGAGTTTTACCCCTGCATCATTGGTATTAATAAGAGTCTATCATCTATAAGTTTCCTTTAAAACTATTTGTCCAATTTTTCCACTATTTCATCCATTTTTTTATTTTTATTTTTGTAAAAGTGACATGAGGAATAATGAGTCCATATATATTTTCATGGGGTAATCCCTTCAATTTTTATTCATATATATATATATATGCCTATAAAAAATATGAAATTTATTTAGTCATAATTAACATAGTATATCAGTTATTGGAAAAACAATTTATAAAAACACACGTCATATATACATTTAAAGCTAAGACTCCTAGCCATTCATACTTGAGGATTTCATTTACATTCTCAAGAGCAATGTATTCTATGTTGGCCTCTCCATAAATTTGTTCTTAAAAATCAACTATGTGACTACTACGACTTTGTAACTTTATATCTGCATGAACCTTCAATGTTAGTAAATGAAAATATTAAATGGGTGGGGTAAAGGTGATTTCTAAAGATCTTTTCATTTGGTTGGTTGATCCTTTAGATGGTTTTGATTCAACATTTCATTTCACCCCCTTCACTTTGTCCATCCATAATAACATTCATCAATTCATAATTTTTTCATTCATTGTTAAATGTTTAGCATAAAAAATAAATTATAAATAAATACCTCCTTATCGACATATTTTTTACAAGATCCAATGAGCATGCTATGAATGTTTTAACATCTTGGTCAACCATAGGAATATATGCATCATCAAGTTGAATGTAGAGACCTAATTTTTCCTTATAATACTTTGAAATATTTCTTTATATATTTCCAGAGTTAGGTGTTGAGACGGTGTGCGATTCCAAGATGCGATGTTCCCATAATTAATTTTATAAAAATATCAAATATATTTTATATTGAATACATGCAGTTAATTAAAGAAAATGGGATAAATATATAATTGTTGATCAAATCAAAAATATGAGACCACAGTTAGGTCTGAAACGTGGTGTTTACCCTAATCACAACAAAAAATAAGTCGGCACAGGATGTTCGGACTCATCAGTCGTTGGTGGTACATTCAATGGATTAATTAATTATTAAATTAATTAAATAATTAATTTTAAACCTAAATGAAAATCCTATAAGTACACTTCCATGACTAATCCTCTAGGGTCAGCTGTATAAAACCTGGGAGGATTATATATCTCTCATTCCTCATCCATTTGCGAATCAACAATGAATATTCGATGGATCACAATGACATTGAAGATCTGAGTAGATCATAACATGAAAAACATAACAATCATTATAGGGTGTGTTCATCGATTAAGAATGGATAAAAATATAATTAGTACTTTTCTATTTAGAATTCTTATCCCCGATTAAATTTTCTTGGAATATGAAAAATATTCATTTTGTCAATTTCCTTATCCTTGAACCTCAATGTAGATGGTCAAAATAACATGGCCATCGATCAATCTATGCTTGAATTTCATATTTATTCTCTTCCTCCATTATTTTAATAATCATTGTCAATTTATTTCTTCGGACAGTGATGCAACGAATGACCACGACATTTTTTGACATGTCAAAATGATAGCTAATCATTGAGTGGGGCATAGATCAGTGTTTGTTGTGAGATGGGGATGGTTGATAAAATATTTTGGAGTCATATCTTTTCATGTTGAAGCCATGGAAATTTTAGGAACTCACAATGGTGTTTGGTGGTAGAAGATCTGAGAATAAGGCATCCAAATATTTAGGTGGCATAATGAAGGTTGCAACAGCCAGGATGGTGTGTCGTGGTAGCAGTCAAGCATGACACGCAAGGAAGATGGTGGTGTTCTAGGATGGAAGGCTGAAGGTAGTGGATGTGGGGTGAACACGATGATGGAGAACACAAAGAGATAGGGCTTTCACACGAGGATGAAAAGGGAAAGGGTTAATGGGTGGGGAGAAAAAGAAAAAGAAAAAGAATAATAATAATAATAATAATAATAATAATATTAACAATATTATTATTATTATTATTATCAACATATTTAAACCCCCATAACTCCCACTTGGGAAGTCTGATTCGCACACCATCTATGAAAGCGTGATCTTGTTTATAATATGGTAATTTTAAGACCATTTCAGACAATTTTCCCCAACCCATGACCTAGGCTCATGAAATGCCCGTGAAGTAATAGATTTGATAATATTATTAAATATTTGACCTATAATAACTCTTACATGGGGAATTCAAATGACATGCCATTAGTGACTGCGTGACCCTGAATTCGAGAAAAACTTTTTAAGACCAATTTTTTGGCATTTTTTGGGCCCATGGTTTGGGTCCACAAAGCACCCTTTTATATTATTATTATTATTATTATTATTGCAGAACTTGTACCTAACATATCTTCTACATACAACATCCAAACAATGTTCTATCTATGAAATCATGTCCCAAATTATGTAGAGGAATTTTATGAACCATCGTCAGGTATTTTTTTTTTCAGATTCATGGGTGGGGCCCACAAAGCACCCCTTGTGTGTTTTACAATGAAATGTAAATTTCACACTGGTTGACCTATTTGAGAAATTAAATAGCCTATCCTACATGTTTTTCAACGTATAAAGTGACGGTTCCCTCCAATTAGACTTTTGAGATACGATGCCAGGTGTTTTGAACATGAAGAATATTCAGGTGATGTTTGATGACATTAGAGTGGAACCCTCCATCCAAGCTGGGCATGGGTCCTCAACCTATTCTAAGTGGAAACATCCAACCTGGATGGGCATGATTACTCAATCTATTTTGAGTTTCACCCTCCAGCCGGGCTTGGCATGGGTCCTCAACCTTTTCTGAGTGGCACCCTCCAGCTGAGCTGAGCATGGGTCCTTGATGACACTAGAGTGAAACCCTCTATCTAGGATAGGCGTGGGTCCTCAACCTATCCCGAGTGGAACCCTCTAGCTGGGTTGGGCATGGGTCCTCAACAACACTAGAGTGGCATCCTCTAGCTGGGCTGAGCATGAGTCCTCAACCTTGAAACATGACCCATCGACTGTACATCATAGTGATGAGACATGGTTTTACATAGATTTGGAATCACGAGTAATTGGAACAATTTAACCACCAAGATACATCCTTGTGATGTGACCTAAAAGTGTGCAGACAATTCAGTATCACCCAACACAGATAATATCAAGGTGTGGTGTTTGAGTTCCTTATACTTGTGTGTTAAGTGCAGACACGTGAGATACTAATCTTTGTTGATGGACTTCTAGAAATGTTGGTGACTCCTTTCCTGGGTTGAACTGTGATATAGAGATCCACTTACTCTCTCATTTTGGACTCTTTGAATGAGAATATATATATTATTTATTCTGGATATACCCTTTGTATTTGGATACTATCCTTCCAGGAGAGGTGAAGACGCACGGGGTATGACATGATCTTTATAATTTTAGCTTCTCATGATTGGATGAGTCCACTACCATACTATAATTAGTGAATAATTGAAAAGAAGTTCATCTTCTCACCATGTAGAGAACCTTGTGTTGGATGAGTTTACTTTCACCCTCTTGTTGGGTTGAGCATTACTCTTTCTCTGTATCTTGTTCTATCTAATACTCTTCTCTTCAGTTGTAACTCTTACTACCCCCTTACCATTTTTAGGGTGTTCTACTAGGTATGTATATACTCACCCCTTTATGGGCTTTTCCCAACACATGTCGTGCCTTTTACAGATGGAAGACAGGTTGATCAAGACATCATATGAGCTTAGGAATACAAGGTTCTTAGACCGCGTACAGTAGTCGTAGCTTAGGGATTCAAGATTTGGGAACTCTAAATTATTTTAATTTTCTATTTCTTTATTAGTTTGGGACACCATTCTGGTTGGGTGTGTATTTTCACCTTTTCTTTTCAGTTTACACTACTGTACTTCATACTGTTTAGAGGTCTATGCATGTTTGGTTTATTTATATCAGTGTTGCATATTTTATTTATTTACCTATACAATTTTCATGTATTTGGATATGTGTGTGCATACAAGTACTTAGGGAAAGGCCTCCCCAAGTTTAGTTGTTCCTTCGACACTTTTCGCCACCCCAAACCTATAGAGGTGGGCTTGGGGCAGTTGCAGCTCGAGTCCTGATTTGGGTCGGGTTGTGACATGGAACATGTATCTCGGTACTCAGCTCATGAGCTATGACAATTCCCACTATCACATGACCTATTAGAAGTGTTCTATTATGTAGACTATCTTCTTGGATATTTAATACGATATCCATCACAACACGGTGATGGGTGGGTGTTGATAGATATAAATCAAATTCATTTTCACTATATATAATATCAGTATAAGAAAGGTATCAATGTTTGTATAATTCAAATTTCACAAAAAAAAATTATGATAATATTGATTACCTCATCTAATATAGCTCTTTAAGGGGAATGGGTTTCCTCAAAACTGGTGGGGTATGGGGAGGTATCTTCATGTAGTGGTTGTTATTGAGTTGTTTCTTCTCTTTAGTTCCACCCTATAACATTTTCTAGAAACTTAAACTGCAAATGAAATTTTTCTTCAAGGGAAGCTAATATTTCTTTCATATCTTTTATTTATTTATCCTTATCCTCCCTTTATTTTATTTTCTCAAAATATGTTCGGGGTGTCACCCTAAAACCCACACCTCTGACGCGACAATACTATTCTGGCCACTTTAAGGCCACCGATAGTATATGTTCATCTGGTATAGGTGTTGATGATTCCTATGACTAAGTCAAATATAAAATATTGGAAAATAAGTAATCATTGTTATATAATAGGGATTTAAATGATTTTTTTATTATGTCATACTTACACATTCTTCCCATAATTTTATGTGTTATTGTCTATTAGTATCCTATCTTTATTTACAAGTGACTCCTTCCATATCTTATGACATGGAATGAAAGTGTATTTGGATTTTGATTCATTAATCTGCATATAAATAGAGGACCATAATTATGTTGTTGTTACATGTCACATAAAATTATTATGGTAGATTTAAAATATGTATCAATATTTTTTCAAGTGAAGCATACCCCATCCCTGATTTACAATAGAGGTACATTGGTTTTTATTCCCATTTCATATTTTCAGCACTCAATTTCTATTTCTTAAATAAAAAATTCTCAATCAAAGTGATCAATACACTTATTTTCAAATAATGTATTAATAGACAAAATGTACCTAAAAGATATCTCCCCAAAAATGACCAGTAAACGCATACCATTCTTCTTGAATTACTATGTTTCCATACATAATCAGTGGGTTCAAGTTTATTTTCCTTTCAACATATTTAAGATGAAATTTTGTTAGAATTGGGTGAAAGCCTCTGTGTAACTTTCTAGTAATATTTAATACAGATTTATTATGGGATTCATCTACTATAATTATATTCTATAAGGGATGATGAAGAGTAATTAAATGTTTCATTGTTTTATTTTTTAGTAAAATAAAGAAAGGATATCATAATTTTATTGTAATATCTTCCAAAATAAATATTTTAATCATGGTAACAACATGGTTCCATGAATGTACATCAATCAACATGCACTTATGAGTGATGAGTCCAATGAAAATACTAAACATGGCCCTATTGGAGTTAATAGGATGGCCGAACACATTCCATCAGACCTCAAATTTGATGTCTTTTCTTTTTTTCCTTAATAATTTTCTCTAAAAACATCACGCTACGATGCTTCTATTTTTTCTGCAATATCAATTCTTCACTGTTTACCATTTTATTGGGTTTAACATCATCAATATATTCTTCCTCTTGATTGGTAGCCACAACATGTGAGGTCATTGTTCCTCTGCAATAAGAGAAATATCAGTTTGAGAAACCTGTTGTTTCTCTAGATTGGTAGCATGTAAATGTGAAGAAGTTTGTTGTTTATCTACACTGGGAGTAACAATAGGTTGAGAAACCTATTGTTCCTTAGGATTGGGAGAATCAACACGTTCATAAGTCATTATATGTATAAGTGGTTTAAAATTTAATTTATCTTATATAAATGAAGAAATGAATAAATAATAACATGAGGTAACATAATGTATATTACAAAAAAATATAGCATGATTATTGAACTCTTTTTTTAAAGGTTTAAGGGATTCAAACCCTCTATTGAGTAGCTAAATCCCTTAATTGTGGTCTTCTATGATATAAAAAACCCCTTCTACATTAGGACCACTGTGAAATGATTACAACATCCTAATTAAAGGGTCATCCTCAATTTAATTTTCATCCCACCCTTTAGTGGTTTTGTTCAATAACAAAACAATTAACTAATTTTGGTTTTCATGATCTGTAACATAAAATACTTGTACTACCTATGATTCCATTATAAACGGTTTGTCTTTTTACCCTTCCTTACTAAAATCCTCTTTCAAGAATCCCAATTCATCTATTTTAATAACACTCCTACTATCATCCCACTTTCATTAAAAAATTGGAACTTGGAATATTGTATAATCCAAATCCCATATTTGTTTGATGATTCCAAAGTATTAAATGTTCACATAAATTGTATTTCTATCCATAGTACTAGAAACATGGATCGCTTCATCCATAAGTGTAACTCCACTATTTTACATGGTACTAACTTTATCATGTTTATTTGTATAAAACATATAACCATTAGTTATATAACCATTGTAAGATAATACATACACACTTGGTTCTCTAGCTAGCCATCAAAGTCGTTCTGAAATTGAATCCATATTTTCATCTCACTCCTTAAAAATATGGTCTCAAAACCATCCTATAAACTGTTGATTATGTGTATTTGATATCCATATTTAATCCCATGAGGGATTCAAATGCCTAATATTTTTTGTTTGTTTAAACATATGGGAAAACCTCAAAGCTACTATACAAAACATAAAGGTGGGCCTACTTTCGATTAGTAATATTGATTGTGACAACATCTATTCCAGAAATTCCTTTACCTACAAGCCAACCAGTATGATGATATTTTAGTAGAACAATTCTTTCCACACCGGATAGGTTGTCAATATAGAATTAAATAGATTCCTAAAAAATATATCGCTCCTTAATAAAACCTTATGGAAAAATTTGATTTTTTATATACCTATTTCCGATGCTTTTTTCAGTGTGTGCATCCATTCATAGGGATGCGCTGGCTATTTTTTGCCCTACATTCCTGCTTTCCAAAGGTAGGGGACATCCATCCCTTATTCAGGGACATTTTCTCCTTGATTGAAACAGGATGATGGGATGTCAGTCTCTCATTCTATGGATTCCTCCTCGAAATTCATCACCTAGTCTGGGTATCCGTCATAGATTTAAGACATTATTAGTGAAACTCATCTTGGTGACACATCTTCATGGATGCTGGTTAATTACACTACTTCTACCAGGACATTCCATGGGGTCAAGTCAAGGTAGTGACCTTTGGTCAGGGGAGTATTCATGTTGAGCATCGCTAGCTTGTCTGGGCACTGGAACACTGGTAGACATGGATTTATTCCCCTTATTATAGGGCTTCTCGAGGGCGCGTAAGCCCGAGGAATCCCACTTTGAGTGTGGGGAATTGTATACCATAGGCATGTCTCTAAGGTTTTCCTTGGATTCCCATGTTTAACATGGGGTATGCCATGAGTTTAATTTCTAGAAGAGATAGATCAAACTGATTAGAACACTGATGGGAGTGGATCAGACCAGTACATCCCTAGGAGGGATTATTTGGGAGGCTTACTAGATGGGTGGATCAAGATGCCCAATGAAGATGGATCTGAGGATGTTGGGTCCTAACAAAGGGGAAATCATGGTTTACCATTGGCTGGGATTGAACCTCATGGATTCCTTTTATGTACCCTTCATAGAAGATAGGGATCAAAACCCACGTAGTTCGAGACGTTGAGTCATGGGATCAGTGTGTACACAATGGACAACAACCTGAAGACATGCTAGGGATTACGCATGGTTAGCGGCCCATGTACTACTAGGATCAGTGAGGAAGTGGATGACATGATCTCACAAGGATGTGGTGGCCCAGGTAAAACCAAGATGGATGATGGATAACTTCATGATGTGTATGAGATTAATGGGATGGAACCAATGTGAAGATGACGGTGTTGTTGGGATTGAACCTTATGGAGGATTACTATGTATCCTAGTGGGTGGGAATCAAATTCCACATAGTTTGGTGGGGAGATGAGTCACCTAAGGAGGTAGCTTGTGAGAATGGATGCATGGATGGGACCCAAAAGAAGTAGAACCTCTGGGTTAGGGCATGACCTTCTTGAAACACAAAGGCTCATGGGAGAGACCAGGATGGGATATGAGTGATGAGATTGAACCTCATGGAGGCTTCCTACGTACCTCACTCAAAACGGGTAAAGATCAAATTCCACATAGTTCTAATATGGGGCATAGTATAGGGGTGTACACAATGGAAAACATCCTGAAGACATGTTGGGTATTATGTGTGGTTAGCATCCCATTGAAAGAGGGGAACTCTTGGTTGGAGGAGTATAGATGGAGTGTAGGGCTCATGCATGGTTATAAGCCCTAGAACTAGTTTGAAACCACTAAATGGTGGACAAAGGATGGGGCTCCAAATAAGGGGAATGAATAAGTTTACCAGTGTTTGGGGTTAAACCACAAGGAGGGTTCCTACATACTCTATCTAGGAGATAGGGATCATAACCCATATAGTTAGAATGCATGCAGTTTAACATCATATGAGATGAAGGAGAGATAACATGAATTGGTCAGGATCAATGGGTGATAGAGAATGATGGGGCTTGAACCTCAAAGAGGCTTCCTACGTACCCTGCTTAAAAGGCATAGATCAAAGTCCACATAGTTCGGATGGGAAGGAGGCATGGGGATTACACAAGGTTAGTGGCCTATATAGGATGTCATGGTCTATTCATACTCTAAGCCCATGTGAGTCATGCTCAGTGTGAGAAACGAGAGGCAATAGTAAACCTGACGACCATTTCATGAAGGTGCATTAGCGAGAAGTGGGGCAGGGCTTACACATGGCTAGCAGCACATAGAGGAAATAGGGGCTTACACTTAGTTAGCAGCCTGATGAGAAAGGAGGGTTTCCAGGCATATGAGGATTATATGGTCATCATACCTAAATCATCCCCTTAAAGGGTGTCGGGGTTTATATGGAGAATGCCTGAGGTACTCAAGGAGACAAAGATTAGAGGGAAAGAGAGAGAAAGAGGGAACCCTTTACCATCCCCTCTCTGATCCTTTTGGACTTACCACACATGTAGCCATCACATTTTAACATCTTTTGTTGAGGAAAATGGTGGTTGGAAGTTTAACACCCTTCAGCTCGGATGATGAGGATCTACTCCTCACTCCTAAGACTTATATAACTAGTGCAATTCAATCATTGGTGAAGGGAAGACACCAGAAATTCCATATGGAGATGGGGTTGTGGAGTGATCCATTGAAGGTATCACATTATCATGACTATGCGAAGAAGCAATAGTCGTTAACATGCCTATGCAAAGAAGAATGGGGCAAGGAAATGCAACACAAAGCACCACTCGAGGGACCTTAAAGTCAATTCATAGAATCCTAGAGGCCCGCACGAAAGGGGGTGTGCTCAAAACATGGGGTTGCACATTATATTGAGGGTTTAAACATGGTACCATGAAGGAAGGGAAATATATTAAAGGCATTTTAAATGTTGTGCACAAGAGGGATTGATTGTGTGAAAATTTGGAGGGTTGTGAGTAAAAGGGATCGATTGAGCACAAATTTGGAGGTTTTATTGCAAAAAGAGGAGTTTTACGTGAAATAGGGTAGGATTGCATGCAATAGGGTAGGTTTTCATGCAATGGAAAGTAGTTCACATAATTGGACAATTGGGAATGCTATAGGGGATGTTTGTACGTAATAGGGTACATGCGTGCATAATGGGAAGGTCTGTTGTAAAAAAGGAATCTTCACGCGCAAAAGAGGAGAGTTCCATGCAAAGGACACATTTTTTGTGGAAAGGACAGGCTTTGCACACAATTTCCTTAGACTCAAATGGAAATGGGAAAGGATCAAACCCTATTGCCCCCCGAAAGGTGGACCTCTAGGAGAATTTTTGTGTGAAATACAGTACCTTTAAGCCATGTTTTTCATGTGAGAGGGTTTATATTTCATGCACAAGACACGAGTCCAATTCCTTAGTCATCCTAAAGTAGGAGGTGAACTTCTATTTATAGATGATTTTTGGTAGCAGCGGCATGAAAATGGGGCCAGCACATAAATCTGCAAGGGAGTATTCTGCCCCGACCCATGCCTTTTGCGTGCACAAACATCAGGCATCTTAGGAGCCAGATGTGAAATATTTTCTCTAGGAGAGTGATATTGCGCACTAAATTCCATGTTTTATGTGTATATCTTTCATTTTATGCACACCTTTCATATGGGTATCAGGGTCATCCACTGAGTAAAAATATGCCTTCAGGTTGTTCCACAATGTCTGTTTTCTGGACCAATCAGATTTTGGCACCAAAAAATTCCCCCCTCAAAATTTGAGCTCTAAGGGGGTGTGAAGGTCAGATTCTGAGGGAAACACTGAAAAGTCCGACTGATTGCAGCTGGGGAATGAAAAAAAGGGGCCTTTGGTGCGAAAATAATTTTCATGCACACAAAAATTCTAATCCTCACATATAAATTCCTTGGGGTCCCATGATCCATATGGTGTTTCTCCCACAACAAGACCAAGTTCTCCCATACACAAAATATTCCCTTTTTAGCACAAAATTTCCTTTGTTTAGCATGAAAACCCTCAGCTTTGTCATTAATTTGTGTGTGCTTGCTATTTTTTTATTCCAAACCCCAATTTTTCATGCATTTTCATTAGTATATTCCTTTTTTTTCATGCCCACTTATTTTTCTGCATATATTCCCTATTTTTTTCACGTGCACGCTTTCTAAATTTTAGAACTTACCCAAATGGCCACTGATTAGACTGATGCCAATAGGGAGGCTGCCTATGCTGCTCGGAGGACTGAGATGGTTGAAAAATCTTATATTTTTGGCATAAAGAGAGCTTCATCTGATAAACAGATGCTCTTTGGTATGATGACTCAAGCTCAAAGGGACTATGTGTTGTGTGAAAACCCGCTGATATGAAATTTCAGCATTCTAGATGAAGTGCTGATGCCAAGCTACGAGATCAATATTCCATGGTCGTGGGTGAGACAAGAGGATGATCTAATGTGGTATAATATAACGAATAATGGTTTCCCCACCAAGGAAAGCACACATATGGCCATTTAAACCCTGAATTAAAAACCAGGAAAGAGTAGATTGCTGAGGACTCTCCGACCCATTACACAAGAACCTTTAGAAGTAGCATTTTTTATGAGACCAAGGGTTGGGAGGAAGACTAGGATCTGAGGTCCAAAGAAAATTTCACAAGTGAGTTGGAATGAGTGTATTGGGTATGCCAAACCTGAGATCAGTTTGGAGCCGAGCTATGACACATCATTTTGTTTGAGGCTGTGTGGACATCACAATTCCATTTCTACCATAAAAAAGAGCTAGTACCAGAGTTGTTTAGTCGATGGTCCCCCGATACCAAAAAATTCCATCTCCACCATGGGGAGGTTGGTATCGGCCTTTGGGATTTTAATTTTATTAGAGACATCCCTTTAGATGGATACCAGTATGACGAGTTTTTACCAACAATGAATACCTTGTGGGACTGGTCCCAGACTCCCATTCTAACATGGAATCTATTGGAGCTGGCCAAGGAGAGGCTGGGAATCAAAGACGTTTTGAAATACATTGCTTAATCAAAGTGGTTCGGCTTTTTTCTGAGAAAAGATAAGAAAATAAAGATTACAGGGCGAGGAAGACGGTGCCCGACTATGTCGCAGAGAAGCAAGAATGAGTCATACTAGAGGATCTTGGAGACAGGTGGATATCAATCCTAGGGATTTAGTGTGAATGAAATCCAAGACTTGAATGTCTGATATTCTAGATTCCTGGATGAATTCCTGAGTGGGTGGCTACTACCAGTGAGGGACACGAGGATGAGAGTTCATCTAGGGATGCTATTGATGGCTAGAAATTATGGAGGCCAATCACAGGTTCAACCTAAGGTTACTCATGTTAGCCCGAATGTATGCAATTTTGGGGTGTATTTCAAGAGGAGGCATGCCCAACAGGATCTGTATCCCCTTCCAAATTCTTCACAGTTGGGTTGTGGCTCACTATTGCAGATATGATTTTCCAAATTCCATTCATCCCTGAGGTGATGAACTGCGACCATCTTTGTTGAAAATTGCTGGGATTACGCCATTGATGCTAAATAAAGCAGGGATGACACTCAAGATTGGAAGCTATAATAACTTTATCTTTATCCCATTCCAAACCCTAACCGATCAGATGGTGGATGATGGGTGAGGCCCATTAGAATAAAGGGTGTAAATAAAAAGTATGTAGGGTGGGGTGTTTGTAGCCCGCGTCAATGAGAAGATCCTTTGCGAACCCTACATGCCATCATGGTTTTCCAGGTAGTTTAGATGTATACAACAAATGTCCAAGAAGGTGTATATAGAGGTATGGGAAGAGCATCATCCTAGTATCCTTCACTAATTGTGGATAATGTTCACAACTTTTGTATTTGGTGAGGTAATTACCCTTCCCCCCTCTAATGTCAATGTTGGACTCTCAACAAAGTATGCTAAGCATTGGGTGGTGACATATCTGGAGAAAATTTTACAGAAATGTGTTTGAAATATCAAAGCAACAAGCATGGATTCCAGAAAGAGAGAGAGAAATCAAGGTGCTTCTAGGGGAGTAAGGCTGGGAACAAGTCAGGCGTTTGGGACATCACATGCTGGTACCTCGGTGGCAGGAGCGTCACATGGTGTGGTCCTGCCTCCTCCATTTGGAGGGAGGAGTCTAGTGGACCGCCTCCAGGGGAAGCCATGTAAATCCTTAGAAAGTAGATAAGGTACCTACTCCAGCCTTATTAAGATGCAGTCTTCCCTGCACTTTGGTCAATTTGGATGACCTTATAGTAGTCACTGAGCACTGAAGTCTTATTGAAAAAATTGACACAAGACGGGCTCCAACTTCCAGAGGTTGGGCTCATTTGAATTGATGACAGGGTGATATTTCACCAACGACACTCATATATAATTTTCATGGATGTATATTCATGCCAGTTGGGACATTGAAAAGAAAGACGTCTTCTAGTGAAACTGTTTCTCATCCAGGAGCACGACCCAAAAAACCTATTGTTCGAGGATGACGATGGTGATGAGTAGGAGGAAGAAGAAGAAGGGGAAGATGAGGAATGATGAGAGGAACAAGGAGATTCTAAAGGTTATGGGCCCCAGGGAACAACAACCCACCAGATGAGTCCTCATGAGAGTGGCTAGATTGTCGACTCTATCGCAAAAATAGCTAAACAAATAGAAGTAGGCCTCAATACTTATCCTGGTCCTTTATCTTTATATATTTGGATTCATTGACCAAGATATACTCTATTTAGGCACACATTGATGTTTGTGATCATTCCCTAGAACCTAAAACTAGGGTGGAACAAGGCAGAGGATCAACCATAGTTGGGGTGGCCAGTGGTAGGCCGATCGGAGGGGCTGCAACGGCCACCTTTGAATCTCAAGCCATCCCCACCACCTCAAAGGAGACGAAAAATATTATTTAACTAACAAGTTCCAAGGTATTTCCTATGGTGGTATCTCCTGTAGTCTCCAAAGAACCAGATGTTTCCATACTAAGCTCTTGTAAGTCTTAGTATTTAAATACCTGCATTCATCATCAGAGAACTCGATTGACCAAGGTACCACTTCCCTATTCAGTAATCACAATACCAGAGACTTGACAAACTGCTAAATTTAGAACAAATACGATCAATATACCAGTGACTGTACCAAATCATGCAGAGCTAGTCCTTCAGATAGATCTAGGCTCGGTACCCAGTGAACAGAGAGTTGCAGTTGTAGGTGATGTCACTACTAGGGTGGAGTTAGAATCTGGAGAAGGTGAATTCATTGAGGTAGAGACAAGTGAAGAGGGATACATGCCATAGGAGGAACCTTCCACTGAACTTGTAGCCACCTTTCCTGAGTACCAGCATAAATAACTCAGATAAATAGATGATTATGACCCTGAAGCAGCTGAGGAGAGCCAAATGACATGGCATACGATGTGGAAGTGTATCAAATTATTCCTTAAACATCTAAAGGTCGAATGGTTGACCCGGTTGGGGTTATTATGCATCTATATGTGCTTACTATATGGTGGAGGGGTGGATTCCTATCATCTTCATATGACAATCCATGGTTCCCTTGATAAGAAGATGTAGGAGAGAAGCCAAGATCAAGATGTCTCTCAGATTTGAGAAGAGTCTGAAAATGTTCAGAAACTTTATGAGGATAAGTAGAAGATATAACACCTGGATGAGTAGGTGGTTGAGCATGACACATTCATCATAAGTAAATCTATAGTTATTTAAAGATTGGAAGTCTAGCTAGGGGAAGACTAGGAGAAAGTGGTGTAGGTGAGCCGTCAAATGGTTGAGTTCCAAACTGAGTGAGAGTCACTAAAATCCAGGGCCAATGCATTCTGCTTTGTGGCTACTAGCGAGGAGAGAAGGCTTAGGGAGAGATATGAATCCCTAGAAGCTACACCTCGAAGGGTGGAGGAGTTGATGCGGTCCATTGAAGGGGATGACCCATAAGGGCCCTATTTTGGCTGAACTATAGAACACATATTTTTTTGCTTATTCCGAGCTGCTTGTATAGATTTATTATTTTCCCATTTTAATTCATCTCAATAATATCTATGTGAAACAACCAATGAATGATCCCTTAGCTCATGTGGGTGACACCTAGTGTGAGAAACAAGGGATGACTATATAATTACCCACTTTGTGTATGAGAGTGATATCCGTTCATCAAATTCTCATGGTACAGATGACCATACATGATACTTAGAACTAGGAGAGGGGGATATAACTAGAGAATAGGGTTTTTGGAATGGGTGAATCACCCTTTTTCCAATATGCTCTAGAACATGAGCGGGGTAATGCTAGGGGCATTAGAATCAATCCGAACAAAGGGTAGCAAGAAGTGTTAATTTCAAGGCCCAAAATCCAGAACATGGTGATGGGCGACATGAAGATGGATGATAACTATTGACCATGTTTGAAACCTAGAATCCATATTGCATTATCCTGATATGGGAACAAACAATTGAGGTTCAACCACTGACTAAATTCAAAAACGTGGGGCCAAACTCAAAATTTCATCTGATGTATTTTGAAAAATTGACCCAGAAGAGCAGGTGAGCCAAAGTGGCTTGGGACCAAGCCATTAGGGGGTCCTTTAAATAAAAAAAAGGATGAGTATCCGAATAAGGGGTATGAAAATCATGGAGATGGATTGATGGGATGTTCGAATGGATTCCAACACTCTTAAAATTATGCCACCATGATGAAATCACATCGAATGAGAATATAAGTCTGAATTGGGATCACAACTATTTTCTTGGGGACCTCTCTAATGAGGACCTAGAATGGATTGTAGTTTTATGTCATACAAATGGACGTTATTCATGTAGTATAGTGTCATACAGTGAGGACGATGCATGAAATAATTTAACGTCATATAATTATGACGTTGCACATAGTTTAAGGTCATACCATCTAGACCCTACTCAATAGTTTAAAGACATGTTACATGGTCTAGGAAATACTATCTTAAGTTCATAGAGTTCATACCATGATTTATGGAAAGGAACCATGAAATTTAATGGTCCTGGGTCTAGGACTGAGGCGGAATTAATAGGTGTCGCTATGTATCCCATAAGGATGGGAATTGAGTCATACATAGTTCTTGAACATGACGTGGTCAGAGACCAACACTATTGGGGGAAATCCTCTCTAGAAAGGAGGCTAAAACTTCCCATAATTGTCATGGGGCATCCTGAACTTGTTTATGGTAGGTTCACAGTTTAAAGTCATGCATCGAGGACATTCCCATTCAGTTTATTGTCATGTGGTAAGGACATAGAAATGGAAAACTCTTGAGAAAGGTACGTGGTGTGGATAATAGAAACCCAACATGAATGAGGACATAAGTCCACACCACACCACATACTTCCAAGGAAATTCAGGCCAAAATGGCATAAGAGGGTTCCTGGTGATGCGTCTGGACCACAGATAGGAAGTTTGGGCATCACTACGTATCCCATGAGGATGGGAATCAATCCATACATAGTTCTTTAAGGTGGTATGGTTGGCAGTCAATACCGAAAGGGGAAACATATTCTCAAGTGAAGACATCGAATGGATAGGTAATTTATCATTACACAGCCTGGGCATATAAGATGTAGTTTAGCGCTATATGATAAGGATGTAAGAGATCTTAGTTTATGGTCATAAAGCTTGGACCAAAAATGGGAATATTCCCAATGTATAAATATGTGACGTGGTTCCATAAAGTGACCCAACGTGAATGAGGACAAAATAGTCCATGCCGCACCTTAAATTTTCAATAGAACGCACATAGTTTAAAGTCATGATGCCCGAACTAAAAAACCAAATCTCCTAGTTTAAGGTCACAGAGTTTGGACCAAAAGAATTGTTGGTTTCCCATGTATGAACAAACCTTAACCATATCTCTAAGCCCACGTGAGCTATGCTCGATGTTGGAAACAAGGGTGGATAATATCTTCTCAACACATGGAATACAAAATAAGGGGAAATAGTGTGGGGTCATGGATGAGACCATGCCGTTGTTTTTTCCTCTTAACACGCAACTGCACACGGAGGGATGCCACCAAGGGTGTTGAAATTCTACTTGAACATGATATAGTGGAAAGGGATGTGAATCATGATACAAATATTTAGGGTTTAATGGGGGTGGCACAATGATAGAGGATAACTATTGACCCTGTTTGAAATAGAGTACCAGTATCACATTAGCATAAAATGGGAATAAAAAATGAGGTTTAACCACTAACCATATTCGAAATGAGGAACTTGTCACATAATATCATTCAAAATCCTCTGGGATGTTGGCCCAAAGTGGTAGGGAATCTATAAGTCAAAGCATCCATACTGTCCGGGGGTCCTTTCAGATGTGAAAGATGATGGAAAACCAAATAAAGGGAGATGTAAAGCATGGAAATGAATGAAATCATGTCCATGTAGAATTCAACACTCTGGGTCCTAAACCATAGTGCATCTGTGCATGTTGGTGAATCACCCAAAAAGGGTTGAGGGGCCCAATTGAGAGCAGATGACTCAAGGAGATGATTGGAGGAAAGGGGAAGGCATATCTCTCAAGAGAGAGATATGCGAGATGGTTATTGAAAAACCGATGTGAATGAGGAAATAAGTCCACACCACACCACACCCCCCATATAACTTAGTCTATAGGTCCATAAGGAAGTGAATGTTTCTAAAAAAACAGGGTTGGACCTAAAAAAATGTTCATGTGTTCCTACGTACACCATAAGGATGGGAATCATGCCACACGTAGTTCTAAAACCGCCGTGTAGTTTAATGTCATACGACAAGGATGTAAGGGGTATCTCGAATAGGAGTGTGTATGGAGTGGAAAATAACCCGATGTGAATGAGGACATAAGACTACATATGCCACACCATTCATAATTCCAAGAGAATACTCAGGCCAAGTGGCCGAGAGAAAGAATAGATGAACCCGATCTGGACTTGAAAACAAAATGTTTAGGTGTTCCTACATATCCCATGAGGATGGGAATCAAGCTAGATGTAATTATTGAAGACAAACTACAATTTAACATCATGGAATAAGGATGTTGGATGAAGGATGTTCTGGAAGGAGGGGAACATGATACGGCTGTTGTAAACTTGATGTGAATGGGGACCAAAGAAGTCCACATACCACACCATATGAAATTCCTCTAAGAGAAATAAACCTGAGGGGGATAAGAGATTTGTTGGGATAGACTCGAAGACAAAATGTCTGGTAATTCTTACATATCCCATAGGGATGGGAATCAAGCCAAATGTAGTTCTTGAAAATGGAAAACAATTTAATATCATGTGGTAAGGACGGTGGATGAGGAGTGTCTCAAGGGGATGTGTGTGGCATGGAAAAAAATGTCTTATTGTGAATGAGGGCATAGAGTCCATACCACACTGCACAATCCTAAGTGAGGACTTGGGACAAAAAGCTAGAAAGGTCGAGGGACTTGGGGTTAGGCCATAGATGAAAGGTCCGGGCATTCCTAAGTATCCCATAAAGATGGTAATCAAGCCATATGTAGTTCTAAAAATACAGTGTAGTTTAATTTCATGTGACAAGGATGTAAGAGATATTATTTTAAGGTTGTATAGCTCAGATCATTTACAATTTAACGTCTTGCAGGATGAGGATAGGTAGTTTAACATCTTGCAGGATGGTGATGAGTAGTTTAATGTCCACCAGAATGGTAATACAGTTTAACTTCATGCAGGAAAATAATACAGTTAACGTCATGTGAGATGTGATTCCCTCACGTAAAGTTCTACTTGAGGAATTTGGTGTTGGTGGGAGGAGTAAGATGCTCACCATCCATAGTGACCAGAGAGTATGCACCATTTGGGTAAACCTTGTGAATTATATAAGGTCCCTCGCATTTAGGCTCCAACTTTGGTGGCTTCCTGCCTAATATCATTGGTGTTATCAGGGACAAATCCATGTCACCTTGTAATAAAGAGTGGTGGTGAACTTTATTATTGAAAGCTCTGGCTATCTTCTTATGATGCTTCTATAGATTGTGTAGGGCACGAAGCATGTTCTCATTAAGCACTTATAGTTCATCCAGACGGATTTCGGCTACTTTGGTGCCTAATGATCATAGATGGCTATGTGTAATGAGGGTAACTAAATATAGATGGGTAGGACTGCCTCTGTTCCGTACACCAGGGAATATGGAGTCACCTGAGTTGAATTATGAGTCGTCATCCAATAAGCCTAGAGAGCATTGGGGAGTTTGTCTGGACAACTCTTATTGTTTTGACTAACCATCTTTTGCAATATGTCAGAGAGGGTTTTGTTTAACACATCGATCTTCCCATTTTCTTTCACATGATAGTGAGAGGTATCATTTGAATAGATGTTGCACTTGGCATACAATTTATTCAACTCAGATGTCTATAATTTGGTGTCGTTATCACTAAGGACGATGTGTGAGACTCCAAATCGATGAATGATATTGGAGCTCATGAAGTTGAAGATAGAATGGGCCTTAATTTCCTTGAGTGTAATTTCATCTTACCACTTGGAAAAGAAATTTGTAGCGATCTGGATGAACCTGCACTAGTGAGCTATTGCCAGTGGATATGGTCCCATGACATCGAGTCCCCAAACCGTAAAGGGCCAAGAGTACTTGGTAGTATGGAGAGGATCTGGAGGGCTATGCACAAAATTATCATGGATCTGGAATGAATGACACATATTGGAAAACTTGATATAGTCACAGATCATGGTGGACCAAAAATACCCCAATCTTCGGATCTGATGAGAGAGTTTCAGCCTTGTTTAACGAGCCCTACAAGAACTGACGCGAACTTCCCGCATGAACTGAGAAATCTCACCTCCTTGAATGCAACGAAGGATAATACCATCAAACATGCATATGTAGAGTATATTCTCAGTACTGGGACCAATATGTAGGGTAAAATATACTATGCACCGATATAATCTCTCATGTTTGGCTCAGTCTGTTAGGAGATTACTATGCTGGAGATACTCGATAAATGGAGTTTTCCAGTCAGGGGTCCCTTCCAACATCACAACAAGGGGAACTGAAGGTCCCAAAGTGAAGGCACCAGTGGTAAGGTGTCTTACTTGTGGGCTGTCATCATCTTCCAGAGTGACGGGATACATTACTATTCGATGCACCACATGGATAATCAAATAATCCTGGTCATATCTATAAGAGATGAATCTAGGCTGGTCAAGGCATTAGCTTGTCTATTCTACGATCAAGGGACATGAGTAACTTCTGGACGAGAAGAGAACTATGCCATCAGTTGGTGAGTATGTTCTAACAGTGGTACAAGATCCAGCTTCCTGACAACATAATCACCATTGATCTACTTGATGACCAGTTCGGAGTCCCCTTTCACATGCAGGTGGGGAACGTCAATCTTGAGAGCCAGCTCAAGACTAGTGATGAGAGACTGATACTCCCCCTTGTTGTTGGTACAAACTTTGGACAACATTAATTTATAGGGTATGACAGATTGTGAAGATGTGATGAAGATGATACCCAGGACCACTCTGTTGAGTTTGGGATCATTGAGTCTTCTTCTGGTAGGGCTTCGAGAAGCGCCATCAAAGTGAATTTTCCAACACGGAATGGTTTGATCCTTTTAGAGGATTGAATCATATAGAAAATCAAGATCTAGAGACTACTTTTCGGGGTCTATATGGGTGGAAAGAAATTATACCAATGCCTATCCCTTGATAGACTTATGGGGGACAAACTTGATGTCGAACTATTGAAGGATCATTTACCACCAAGCTATATATCCTATCAACATCGGGAGGTTTAGAATGTAATTTAGCGGATACACTCAAGACAATATCTGTATCTCATGTTGTTGTAAGTAATTTCGAAATTTATTCAATGTGAATACCAGCGCAAGTCATCTCTTCTCGATATAAGAATATCTGGTCTCTATATCAAGGAACATACAGTTGATATAATATAAAATATTCTTTATTCCCTCATTGTTCTTATGGGTCAGAAGGGCGCTGAGGGATCATTCCAGAGCAATCACATAGAGGAACAACGACTTTCTAAAAATAGGTGGCATTAGAACCATAGGATGTAGTAGGTACTACTTTATTTCCTCAAAAGTAGTATGAAAATCCTCATCTCACTAATAATCAAAACATTTCTTCATGATCAGAGAAAAAGAGATTATACTTTCTAGCCATATTTATGATGAATCTGTGTATATAGGATAAGTGAACTTGAAAGCCTCAGAGCTCCCAAATGTTGCTTGGAGGAGACATATGATTGATGGCCTCGATATTTTCCATATCAATCTTAATGTCTCTGTATCTGACAACGAAGTCGAGAAACTTTATGGAGGTGACTCCAAAGGCACACTTCAAGGGGTTCATCTTCAAATGGTGGGAACGAAGGAAGCCTAACACTTTCTCAATATCCCTAAGATAGTCCCAACACTGGAAATATTCAACCACCAGGTCTTCCATGTAGCATTCCACCAAGGTCCTGAGGATCTTCTTGAATATTTGGTGCGTGGAATGGTGATAGAAAACACCTGCATTCTTTAGACCGAAAGACATTACCTTGTAGAAAAAAGTACCTTGAGGTTCCCTAAAGGTGGTAGACTCTTCATCATTAGGTTCCATTCAAATTTAATTATATCTGGAATACCCATCCATGAAGGAGAGAGCCTAGAACCCAATGGTGGCATCAATCAATAGTTCTATCACAGGAAGGGGAAAACCATCCTTTGTATAGTAACATTTGAGATCCAAAAAGTCGATAAAGACTATGATCTGTCCGTTCTTCTTCCTGACGAGAAAAATGTTATCAAACCATATTGGGTACTGGACCTCCTTTATGAAGTTTTCTTTGATGATATTATCAAACTCATCCTCAACCATGACACCGTTAGAAGGGTGCATCTTTCTGGGAGGCTATTTGAACCTACAATGATTTGCTGGGAGACCAAGATGGTGGATGAAAACCTAGGGATCTAGTATTGGAATATCATCATAAATCCAAGTGAATACATCATGATGTTTCCTTAGTAAATCCACACATCATTGTTTCTCTTCTATAGGAATAACGACACAGATTAGTGTTGGTTTTAGATCCATCTTAGTACCGAGGTTCACCTGTATCAATTCATCGACTGTAGTGGAGACACCCTCTTCAAATGTATGCGGGGTTTCTTCCAAATCCTCTTCTTCATCCATAGTGAGAGGATAATAGATAAAAGTCAACTCCTCTAAGTCGAAAGATCTTAATGGGACATTAGTGCCATCTAGGGTGGTAGTGTAAACTTCACCGGGAGACTCTTGTGATGCTGAAACCATAATGATGAAAGCTGTCGACCCGATCCCATATGGCCTTCAACCCTAGGGGCCACACTTGATAATATAAAAGCAATAGTGGTGCATCATCTTGATCTGGATTATCCTAGCCTAACAAAATAATAAATTATGACGCATTTCTGTTGCCAAGGGGTATAAATCTTGATATCTTATAGGAGTACGGGGCTCTGGGATCACCCGAGCTTGATTTGTATAGGAATACGAGGTGATCTCACAACATTCCTTATACTTGGGAGCACGATTCCCCCTCATTCCAAAGACAATAACACATTGGCACAAGTATGAGGTTGTGGCCTCCAATCAGTGAATTGGGAAAGCATAGGCGTCATCCAGGTCTATCCACAGATCGGTCATAGTCGTAGCGTGTTCAACCTCATTAGCCTAAATTTTCTTGTACTTGCTATTGTAATAGTCAAAATCCAAGTAATGGGATTCACAAGAGTCAAAGGGAGACACGTCAACTTGGATTACACCTACTTGAACATTAATGGAGTACTTAAGGCATTGGTGATATGAGGAAGGAACTACCGCATGCAGGTGGAGCCATGGTCTACCCATCAATGCATTGTAAGCATTGTCTTGTGAGACAACCATGAATTTGGTGCTGGAAACTAAGCCACTGAATTGGGTCTACAGGTGAATTTTTCCAACTGGTTTATGCTACATCCTATCATAACCTTTAATTTTTTGGTCATAGGGACTCAGATTTGCCTCAAACAGTCCCATATTTTGGACTATCCGGGTCAGGATAAGGTTGATCCTAGAGCCTGTGTTGAAAAGACATTAGTGGACCTCCATGCCATTGAAATGTCTAGTGATGTATAATGGGATAACGTTCCCTTGTATAGAAAAACCTTCATATTCTCTAGAGAAAGAGATAATGGCCTAACATTCTGCATTCTTGAATGCATCAACATGGAATGATTCTACAGTTTCTACCTCTATCTCAAAATGGAGAGAGATTCTTAAAGCCTTCGTAAGGGATTTATACATATCCGCTGATAGGAGGATAACCTTAAGGATAGATAACTTCACAGGAATGCTAGAAAGATTATTGAGGATATCATACTTCTGTGCCAGGCGTACACTTATGCTAACATGAGTTCTCTCTGTGGAAGGAGGTTTTATTTGCACTGTTGGTTGAACTGGTGGATTTTGGTTGGTGTTGGGAACATCCCACTACTCACTAATCAAACCGTGTAGAGTGGATACCAGATGACGACCTAATTATTGAGGTCCATCCAAAACAGAATGTGGATGATCATAGCACGATATTGGTGTCTCTTCCTAACCAAGTAACACAAACAACAACTAAGGATAATATGATGAAACGAGATGAAAAGGTTGCACATGTTGAGCCATACACTGGGTTTGCTGTGTGGTCTCACTGGTATACACATATTGGCTGGAAGCATTGATCAATGCATTTTAGTGATTCACATACCCACATATTTGTCGACTTTGGCATTTTTTGGGGATGTTGGGAGGGTCCTCCTGGTGCTCTTCATCATTGGGAACCATGTAAGGGTTTACCAAATCAATGGTATTGACTAAATTGTACCCATGATCATCACTTACAGAATCCTCCATAACTGGGAGGATTATGGGGGAAATCTCCATCTCTGGGGGCATGAAATCACCGAGAGTACGAGATAATGATGACATCGGTGGGGGACTTTTCTTTCCCTTACATCATCAATGCTTTCCCTTTTGGGAAGAGGAAGACTGAGATATTGATGCAGTAGTAGTGGCTGTTGGTAACATGAAAAATTCTAAAGGCTCAGGTCGATCCAAACGTGTGTAGATAATACCATGGGCATGGGTGACTGCCTTGAGAGACATCCGATCATCGTATTTTTGAGACCCACAGTTAGAAACTTGCTACCTTTCACATTGACTATCACTGTCAGGCTTTATAAACACATATTTTACATGTACTGGGGTTGGTCCCAACCAGACTATATTGTTATCGACCTAGTCTTGGATACATTCTTTAAACACACAACACTTCTTGAGGGTGTTCCCAAGGAACCGGTGATAGGGGCAATAATTTGGGTGATCAATGAGTTTTACCTCTTCGGGCCTCTTGCATTCCAGTAACTACATGATTCCATGATCAAAGTCACTTTGGAAGTAACCAGGAACCTGAGCCTCATTAAATGAGTAGGTCCAATTTCTTCAGTCTAGTAAGGGGGATCTCAGAGCTTGTCTCTAATGAGGGGTTGGCAGAGGCTGACAGGGATGAGGAACCTAATTATCTCGCCTAGGTGGTGGCGGTGTGTTATACGAGGGCGCCTACTGATTCTGAGGTGGGAACTATTGGGTCAGAGGCTGCACCTGAGGTGGTGGGACTCAATGAAGGTATGGAGGTGGCTCTACTGGTAACAATTCCAGCTACCTGGGGGCCTCTATTTGTGCTACCACGATAGGATTGGCCTTAGAGGTTCTTCTTGCGGGAACCACAAGAGGTAATAGATGTGCCTTCTTGGCTTCCTTCAAGAATTATTTTAAACGTTGAGATTTATCAAAGAAATCTTAAAACCCACTTGGGAAGTTCTGAGTGATGAGATAAGGGACCAGTTCAGTCTTCACATTCCCCATGCACATCATCAGCAGCTACTCCTGGGTTAGTGGCATATCAAGGGAATATGTGAGGCCCTTACAGCTCGAAACAAAGTCTACGACACGATCATCATGCCTCTTATTACATTTGAAGAGGTCAGAAATTATTGTATTCTAGGTGGTGGAACTGAAATGGTAGAGAAACATACAACAAAGGTCCTCCCAATCAGCTACTGACCCAATAGTTAAATAACTGTACCAAACAAATGTGGGCCCTTCTAGTGTCTACATGAAACACCGTAGCTTGGCGGTCTCCTGCTGTGATGGAGTTCCTAACATTGGTCCACACCTTGAAATGAAGTGGGATAGATGTTTTAGTGGATCATTAGACCCATTAAAGGGGGAGAAATTAGGATTCCTAAAACCTAGGGGTGCTATCATATCATATACCCATGCTGGATATGGCTTTCCATCAGGCGGGATTGCCACCTGTCGAGTTTCTAGGGCCTCAAGGTGAGAAATAAGTGATTCCATCAGATCATATGGATAAGGATTCCGATATTGATGAGTATCTCTGATGACTAACATGTTGTAAGGTTATTCAATGTGGTAAGCAGGCCCAACAACTCATAGAGTGGCTGGTGGGATGAATTGCAGAACTGTCGGGGGAACGACCTGTGGAACAATTAAGGGAAACTAAGCTGGGTCCCAAGGAGGGTTATCACTCAACTCGGGTGGATTTGGTGATGCATATTACACCCTATTTCAATAAAATCCATCCTCTACTCTGTCTATATGGATAGGATGTTCAAGTCCACCAGGAGGAAACTCACTAGGGAGAGGATGCACCTGCCCTGATCAAGAGTTACCATAATATGGTGGCTGTTCCAAACCATGTTCAGTGAGAAGTTCATTGACCATCTTTTTATGTTTCGTAATCTATTGACGTGACACAACATTTTTAGGGACATATTCCTTATTTTGTATTGAGCTAGATGGTTCAGAGGGTTTGACGGTCCCAATATGCTCTTTACCCTTATTGGGGTCCCAAATTAAAGATAATTACTCAGAAGGTTCTGAAAGGCCCAATAAGTTTCTTCGCTGGCGAGTAACCCTACCTAAAGGATCCAACAGACGTGGCACCACCCCAGGGGGTAAGTTCTATTCAATGATTCCTAGCTCGGTTTTTTCCTATAACAGGTCAGCCATGTTAACTACAACTGTTCTTGGAGGCATATCCTCAATATCACCTGGAAATTTGGGTTGGCACTAGATAGGACTAAAATGAAGGTCAACATACTGCCCCAAACACAAATCTAAACATGGGGAGAAGCCTCATTAATAATACTTCGGAGCACTATAAAAATATAGACGCATCATTTATGGAGGGTCCAATGATGAACAGGTGACTTAGGGCACTGATCCACGAGGAGCATAGCCAAGTCGACCATGCTGTATTGCCGACCAATGTCGTCAAAGTGTTACCAGATCTTGGGATAAGATACCCTTCGATGAAGAAGATGGATGTAACGTCCCAGATCCGGGTTCCACTCAACGGGTTCCCCGAACCCAGTTCACCACATGACCTCAAGCGCATTTCTACAAACGCCAGAGGCTGCCGACTAGCAGCAAGGGCCTAGGTCTGATAGTAAGGAAACTATGCCCTCATTTGTCAAAGTGTAGCGCAGCGGAATACAAAATAAAACATACATCAACAGCGGAAGCAGTAAACCATAAAAAACTGAAATAACCAACAGTAGTGAATATAACCAATAGTATGTAAATGATGATGCTACATGTCTCAAGTTGTAAGAAAATAGCCAGAACATGTTATACATCAATACAGTACAACCAAAAGCAGAGTACAACAAAACAAAGCAAAACAGCTGGCAGCGGCATCACGAGCCTAGGCTCGGTCCCATGCCCTCCTACTCCTCAACAATAGTCAAGTACCTATATAGGGACTCTTTCCCCTATATACACCTACAACAACATAATCTGTTTGGTCCGAAAAGCGTGACCCAAATAGGGTGTGAGAAATATATCTCAGTAGGCACCCACCAAAGGCCCGTGCCCTACTGCGTGTAAGCATGCAACAATAGTGTGCAATAGTAAAATTCAATAAAAAAAGCAATACTCAAAAGTAACTAACTTACCAGTTATATTTCCATTTAATTATTTATTTATTCCATTTAATTTAGTATCATTTTGTGCTCAACAACACTAAGACCTCAGGCCAACCAGTGTCTTGCCCTCAGGCTAAAATAGTGAACCATGACCTCATGCTATACAGAATCCAACCCACAGGTATTGACCTTAGGTGTAACATAAATTTCCCTCAGGCGTAGGAAGTGTCGCCCTCAGGCATAGAACTCTAGCCCTCAGGCACGAAAGGTTTCCCTCGGGATAAATAACGACAACCCTCGGGCTAAATAGTACAGTGCCCTCAGGCTAATAACAACAATGCCCTCAGGCTAAATAAAACAATGCCCTTAGGCTAAATAGGTAACCGGACCATGCCCAATAGGTAAACAAGCAGTAACAATCAATTACTCTCAAGGAAATTCTACAATTACTACTTTGAAGGCATACCGTCGGGTATCCTGGCCAAACGGCTAAACAGTGGAACACACCCCCGGGGTGGTTCCAGATCCAAGCAATGATCCCAACCAGCATTTTAATATCATAATTACATACCTAATCAATTCTAGGTTTTTAATATAGCAACAACCTCAGCCACACGACACCCCAACATGGGTTTGTGGCACAAAAATGCAAAAAACACACGACAGTTGGAAAAATAAACCCCAAGACACCTACCTTAAACGCCAACGAGCGTTATACCCAAACACTGACTCCAGAATCACCCAAGAATGGAGTAGATCTGATGAAGAACGAAACCCACTCAAACATAAATAACTTATGTTAGGAGAAGAATTGGTAAGAAACACTCTAGGAGAAGAGAGGGCTTACCCATGCGGTTCCAACGAGATCGTCTGAAGCGAAAACCGATTCCAGACGAACACCCGGTGAATCTTCAAAGGTTCGACCACCTCCCTTGGCTCCCAAAATAGCTGAAATGCCTCCTCTACCAAATGAGGAGGCTACTGCCTATTTTAAGCCGAAAAACAAAGTACATGGCATGTACTTCCAAGTACATGGCGTGTACTCCCTTTATTTAACTGTTCCTTTGGTGGCTTCCCACCAGCATGACACTGTTCACTTGCCGACATGAGTACATGGCATGTACTTCTAAGTAAACGGCGTGTACTGTCACCCACCTGGTGGCTGCTCCACCACCTTACTATTTTGGCCTGTCGACTGACTACACGGCGTGTAAAGGACCACTACACGTCGTGTAGTCGGTTCCTACACCCTTTGTCTCCGGCAAGGCTACACGCCCTGTGTACTCATCCCAACACGGCCAGAAGTACACGGCGTGTGGAAAAGTACATGGTGTGTAGTTCCAAAATTTAGGATTTTTCCCCATTTTCCATATTTTCATTAAAACTCTTAAGGAAAAGAGAAAAGAAGAAGCCCGTACCTCAAAGAGAAGAACCGGGTTCTTACAATGGAAGTGCATTGCCTAGAGAGTTTGGAAAAATCACATGACCTCCTATTGGGTGAGAGATTCTGGAATGTTGAAACCTAATATTTACATGTCCTAGAACATCGCAGGGAGATGATCTACGATGAGTAGGTTCCACAAAATTCTCATTTCAGACTCAGGATTTAGACCTTAGTTTCCCCATTCATCAATTGTGGGCAGTTGAAGGACCGATAATGGCACTGAAGCAGACCGTTGTAATGATAGACTGGATGGTGGAGAGTATGGTGTGTGAGATGAAAAGCCACTGCATCTCAGGCTGTCTTCTTAAGAATGCACTGATTACACAACCACATACCTATAAGATAGACTAATGGCCACTGCTTCCCATGCAAGGGCTGCAGTTGTTGTTGGTGGGTCATGCTATTTCTTGTCCTCTTTTGGTCTCCAAAATAACTCTTCACGATCTCTTGTTGAGGTAGAGAATGATCCTATTGACAATAAGGAGGATTGTATGACCAGGATCAAGAAAGGGGCCAAATATTCCTCCTCCTGTATGTATATTTGGAGGGATGAATGGATCCGGTAGAACTCACTTTCTGCAAGGATGAGGATTATACGCCTTGTTCCTACCCCATCCCCTGACATAAAAGATAGGGGTGATGGTTCCATCACCGAATCACACTCTACCTCATAATATGAAAAGAATATGGATTTGATTGTGGTTTGAAGCTTCTCAGGATTCTTACTTTGGCGGTAGTGACCCACCCTCCTACCCCAGGATGGTTCTTCAGGACATGGTAGGTTTTTGACATGGGGAGGTCCTCCATCTAGATTGGTTCTAGAGTGGGGAGGACCTCCACCTAAACTGGATGGGATATGAGGAGGGCATTCATATTGGTTGTTTCTAATGCAGGGAGGACCTCTGCTCTGATGAGATGGGGTTTGAGGGGCACCCAAAAAAATTTCGAATGTAACAAAGGGAGGACCTCTATTTTTGATAGTGTCGAAGTGGGGAGGGCCTCCACTGGATCTAGTAAGCACATGGTGAGGACCTCCATGGTGGCCATCCATAGTGTGGGGAGAAACTTTATGCTGGCTGACCCTGGTAGTAGCGGTATGAAGAGGGCCTTTATACTGATTATACTAGACAAGAGAAGGGCCTCCCTATTCACTATTGATGAATCTGGGAGGGCCTCCTCTTCGGTGATTTATGGCATGGGTAGGACCTCCATCGAAATCAGTATGTACATGGGGAGGGCCTCCATGCTGTTGGGTGACTGGGCAAGGAAGACCCTCGTGTTGAGAACCTGGTATGTGAGGAAAATTTCCATACCTGAAATTGAAGGTATAGGGAATAACTTTGTTCTGGGTGTCAAAAATATGAGGAGGGCCTCTTCTTGGCCTGATGATAGTTTCATGGGGAGGGATCTTGTACTGAATGTCACTATCATGGGCTATCCTGCGATGGCTGCTTCTTTCCCCATTAACTGGGAGATCCAGTTCAACCTACTCATAGGGTGACTAGTGCTTCAACTTTTGATGGGCTTGGAAGTTCCCATACTCTATAAATGGGAGGTTCCCCTACCCAATAATTATAGGGGGTTGATAGATCATGATAATGGTGGATCGGTCCACTAAAGTTGTAGATGATGACGCCCCATAGTGGGCATACTCTTGATATTTTACCTAGCATTGAAATTGGGTCAGCCAAACTTGAGCCGGATATGCAGGGGGATGGACCACCTGCTCTTCAGTTTGTAGGACTGGCTAGCGACGCTGACGCGACCGGGTGGGAGCCCTCCTCGGAGGCTCCCTAGCCGAAGTCCTGGACGGGTGGACTCAGACATCCCTTACTTCATTAGCATAAGGGAGTGAGTTGTAGGAGTGCTCCAGGGATAGGCTCCTGAAGTTGTTGAAGGTTGGAGTGGGGAGCAGCGACTCCCTATGCTGCCCTTTGGGGAGGTGGTGTTGATCGGGCACCGAGGCCACCATATCCTGGTGGGCCATGTCCCTCATTGGGATAACCCCTTCCTGTTAATATCATTGAAAAAGAGTATAAATTACCCTTATATGAATAAATTCAGAAGGTGATAGGGGGAATGGGTGCCCAGTAGCTGTGGGTGTGGGATCCATCGTAGAGGAGATGAAGCTGTGGGTATTGCTGCATTCGTACTTCCCCTACCCCTGCATCTATGGGAGGAAGATGATAGATTTACTATAGCTTGAGATTGGGTCCAACAAAGCTAGAAAATTCACTCATCAGTACAGAAAATAGGAAAGCGATGCACAGTGCCCCAATTCCAATTAGTCTTCCATGTATGGATAGAAAGATCAACATTGACAACATTGCCGACTGGAATACCCAAGGATTAACTTCCTCAAAATTTGGTGAGTTTCCAGCTAGGCTCACTATTTTCTTGGCAGGACCTGGCACCAAATAGCTGGATCTGGTGACATGATTATCTGCTGATGTCTTGAATTATACTAATCTCCATATTGAGAAGATGATTCATGTCGGGTTCACCATTTCTATTTTTTATGCTTTTTTCAGGGCACACATCCATTCGTGGGGATGTGCTGGCTATTTTTTTCCCCGCATTCCCACTTTACAAAGGCAGGCATCATCCATCACTTATTCAAGGAAGTTTTCTCCTAGATCGAAACAGGATGATGGGATGTCAGTATCTCCTTTCTTGGATTCCTCCTCAGAATTAGTTTCCTAGTCTGGGTCTCCCTCATAGATTTAAGACATTGTTCATGAAACTCTTCTCGATGTAACATCTTCATATACACCAGTTAATTACACTAATTATGTTAGGAAATTCCATGGGGTCAAGTTAGGGTAGCAACCTTTGGTCAGGGGAATAGTTACATTGAGCATCGCTAGCGTGTCTGGGCACTGGAAAACTGGTACACATGGATTTCTTCCCTTTATGATAGGGATTCTCTTGGGCACAGAAGCTAGAGGCATCCCACGCTGAGTGTGGGGAACTGTATTCCATAGACATTTCTCAAAGGTTTTCCTTGTCTTCCCATGTTTAACATAGAGTATTCCACGAGTTTAATGTCTAGAGAAGATAGATAAGACTAATCAAAACACTGATGGGAGTGGATCAGATGGGTACATCCCTAGGAGGGAGCACCTGTGAGGATTACTAGATGGGTGGATCAAGACACCCAATGAGGATGGATCCAAGGATTATTGGGTCCTGAAAAGGGGGACACCATGGTTTACTATTGGATAGGATTGAATCTCATGGAGTCCTCTTACGTACACTGTATAAAAGATAGGGATCAAAACCCATGTAGTTCGAGAGGGTGAATCATGGAATCGGGGTGTACACAATGGAAAAAAACTAGAATTCATGATGAGGATTACATGTGGTTAGAAGACCTGGTACTGCTAGGAGTAGTGAGGGAGTGTATGACATGATCTCTCTGGGATGTGGCAGACCGAGTAAAACCAAAAAGTATAATGGGTTACCTGATGACGTGTATGAGATGAATGGGATGGAACCGAAATGAAGATGGAAATGGTATTGGGATTTAATCTCTAGGAGGATTCCTACATATCCTAGTTGGTGGGAATCAAAGTCCACAAAGTTTGGTGGGGTGATGAGTTACCTAAGGAGGCAACTTGTGAGAATGAATGAATGGATGAGACTCAAAGAAATCAGATCCTACGGGTTGGGGAATGACCTTCCCAAAACACAAAGGATCAAGTGAGAGACTAGGATGGGACATGAGTGATGGGATTGAACCTCAGGAAGGATTTCTATGTACCTCGCTCAAAAAGGGTAAAGATCAAAGTTTTCATAGTTTGGATATGAGGCATAGTATCGGGGTGTACACAAAATACATATGCCTGAAGATATGTTGGGGCTTATGCATGGTTAGCATCCCATAACAAGAGGGTAACTCTTGGTTGGAGGAGTATGGATGGAGTGTAGGGATTATGCGTGGTTATCATACCTAGAACTGGTATGACACCACTAAACGGTGGACCATGGATGTGGGTCCCAATAAGGGGAACACCAAAGTTTACCAGTGTTTGGGGTTGAACCTGAGGGAGGATTCCTACGTACACTATCTAAAAGACAGGGATAAAAACCCACTTAGTTTGAATGAATTAAGTTTAATGTCCCTTGGGATGAAGTTGAGCCGACGTGAATTGGTCAGGACCAATGGGTGATAGAGAATGATGGGGTATGAACCTCAGAGAGGCTTCCTATGTACCCTTATTAAAAGTAATATATCAAATTCCACATAGTTCAGATGGGAAATATGTATGAGGATTATGCATGTTTAGAATCCCATAGAAGATGTCATGGTTTATGCATACTCTAAGCCCACGTGATTCATGCTCGGTGTGAAAAACAATAGGTAGTAGTAAATCTGACGATTGCGTCGTGAAGGTGCGTCAATGAGAAGTGGGGTGGGGCTTACACATGGATAGTAGCCTACAGAGGAAACAAGTGCTTACACTTAGTTAGAGGCCCGATGAGAAAGGAGGGTGTCTAGGCGTATGCAGAGGATATGGTCATCGTACCTGAATCATCCCATCAAAGGGTGTCGGGGCTTATGTGGTGACTGTCTGAGTTCTGCATGGAGACAAAGCTCAGAGGGAAATAGAGAGATAGAGGAAACCCATTCACATCACTTCTCTAATCCTTTTGGACTAACCACACATGCAACCATCATAGTTTAACATCTTGTGTTGAGGATGTGGGTTCTTGGTAGTTTAATATCCTACAGCCCGGATGATGAGGATCCACTCCTAACCCCTAGGACTTACATAACCGGTGCACTTCAAACCTTGGTGAAGGGAAGGAACCAACAATTCCGTATGGAGACTAGGTTGTAGAGTGATCCATTGAAGGGATCACATTAGCATGAATATGCGAAGAATAAATATCCATTAGCGTTTCTATGTGATGAAGCATGAGGCGGGGAAACACCACATTAAGCACCACTCAAGGGACCTTGAAGTCACTTCATACAATCCTGGAGGGCCGCACAGAAGGGTGTGTGTGCATAACATGAGTTTTTTTATTAGATTTAGGATTTAAACATTGTTCCATGAAGTAAGGGAAATATATTGAAGGCATATTAAATGTTTCATGAAATAGGGATCAATTGCACAAATATTTGGAGGGTTGCATGAAAAAGGGATTGATTACGCGCAAATTTGGAGGGTTTCATGCAGAAGTGGAGTTTTTCATGCAATAGTGTAGGATTGTGAACAATAGGATAGGTGCGTATGCAATGGGAAGCAGTGCATGCAATTGGACAGTTGTGAGTGCTATAGGGGATGTTTGCGTGCAATAGGGTATGTGTGCGCATAATGGGAAGGTCTGCTGTAAAAAAGGAAGCTTCACATGCAAAGAAGGAGAGTTTCGTGAAAAGAACAGGCTTTGTGCACAATTTCCTTAAACTAAAATAGAAATGGATGAGGATCAAACCCTAGTGGGCCCCCTAAAGGTGGACCACTAGGAGACTTGTCGTGCGAAATCCAGTACCTTGAAGCAATGTTTTTCACGTGGGAGGGGTTGTATTTGGAAGATGAGACACATTTCCAATTCTTCAGCCGTCCCGAAGTGAGGGGGGGGGGGTGCACTTCTATTTATAGATGATTTATGGCAGCGGCGGCGTAGAAATGGGGTCGGTGTGTAAAGTAGCAAGGGAGTATTTCGGGTGGACCCATGCCTTTTCAGCATGGGCAGTGACCATCTTGGGAGCCTGGTGCACAATATTCACCCTAGGTGCACGATATTGTGCACCAAATACCATGTTTTACACACATATATTGCATTTTATATGCACCTTTCTTATGGGTATTAGGGTCATCCACTGAGTCAAAATATGCCTTCAATTTGTTCCACACTGCCTGTTTTCAGCCCCAATTGGATTTTGGCACCAATAATACCCTTTCAAAATAATCATATACCATTCAATGAGGTACATCCATAAATAATGTATAGGATCACATATTTGAATCTCTCTCACCAAGTGAACTATCAAGTGAACCATCATATCAAATAATTTTAGGGGGAAGAACATTTCCAATTTACATAATATGATGACAATTTACTTTTCCATAGTTGGCAATTTTTTTGGGTCTATAACTTTTCTACATATAGATTTGAAAAAAAAATATATCTTG
This sequence comes from Viscum album, assembly GCA_963277665.1. NCBI lineage: Eukaryota > Viridiplantae > Streptophyta > Magnoliopsida > Santalales > Viscaceae > Viscum > Viscum album. The sequence goes on along the minus strand of OY728135.1, from coordinate 1,882,061,715 downwards.
GTTAATGTATTATGCACATTCTTGGAAAAAATACAATGTAAAGCTACAGAAATTAGATCTTACATCAAAACATGACATTCATGTGAGTTTAGCCCCTTTAACTTTAAATCAATAATTGAAATTATATTCTTGATATTTGATGAATACTCATCCTAAACCTTTAAATCATCTAATAAGTTGTAAAAATGATATATCTCCATCCTAGAAAGTGTGTAAGTATCTGTAGGAAGAAAATTCTATTTTTCACCATTCACAGGCTCTAACTCTTCCCATATTCCCATGTCAATCATGTCTAACATAGAATTGATTCCATCCTTTTTTTTTCAGGTGCATTTAGTAACGTTCTAATGAAACTTTCACATATTTTTTTTCAACATGCATAACATCAAGAACATGTCAGATGTACAAACAATTATATTATAGTAATTCAAAAAAAATATCTCTTTTTCCAACTAGTTTTCATAAGGTTTTTTGATTTTTTTTACCAAAAGTAGTTTACATATATTTTACTTTCTCAAACAATTGATCACATATTAGTGGATATGGTGTTATATATTCTTCTGAACTCCCATCTAATGATGTCTTCCAAGATTGGTACTTATGTTGTCGGGGTAGAAATCTATGATGTCCTAGAAACATGATATTTGATGAATTTTTTAACCTAATTGAATGTGCTCCTTTTTCAAAAATGGGGCACCCTTGAGTTCCTTTAATTCTATATCTTTACAAATTTCTATAAGTAGGAAAGTCATTTATCATCCCATATATTATGGATCTCAATGTGAAATCTTCAATTATGTAAGAATCATACAATGTAACACCTGAATCCTATAATAATTTCAAATCTTCGATCAATTGTGACAAATAAGCATCAATATAATTACATAGTTGTTTTGGTCCTAATATAAGGATAGATAACATAATTTATTTTAGTTTCATGCATAAACCTGGTGGAATGTTATAATTTACCAACATAACTAGCCATGTACTATGAATGCTTATTTAAAAACCAAAAGTATTCACTCCATCTATAGATAACATAATATAAAGGTTTCTCATCTTTTTTCCACATTCAGGATACTCATGATCAATTAGATTTTACTAAGGAGAGTCTTTTGGGTAAAGAAGTTTCCCATCTTTATTTATTGTATCTGCATGCCACGTCAATTGACTTTCATTATCATCACTTCCATATAGGAGCCTAAACATTGGAATGATTAGAAAGTACAATAAAATTTTCATAGGACCCAATTAATCTTTCTTGTATCGAGAAGCACCACACTTTGGTCATTCTTTAAGTGATTTATAGTCCTTTCATAATAGTATACAATCATTTGGAAAAGAATGTATTCTTTTAGTGATCATACCAATCAAATATAGCATTCATTTAAAATCATATGTTCAGCTAGGGAGCTCATTATCTTTTTAGGAGTATATCATTCAAGAGAGCAAGTAGTCTAGTAAAACTGGAATCTCTCTATCTATTTCTAGCTTTTAAATTATATAACTTTAGTATGGATGAAAATGCTACATATTTAGTACAACCAACATAAAATGGAGTCTTTGTAAAAATCTTTAACTTCTCAAATTTTTTTGGACAATCACAAATTTCATCTTATAATTTATTTGTCATTTCCTCAATATGATCCTCATCATCATTCACACATGTGATCACATACTCGATATAGTCTTCTTCATTTTCCACACTTGTAATCATATCAAATGATCTATAAAACATAGTTCTATCCCTGTCACTAGATACATTATCTTTTCCCCATGTTTATTCCAATATTTATAACTTTGATATATTCTATAACAGATCAAGTGTTCATTCAACTCCTTTAGACTAATTAGTCTTGAATAAAAACAACATAAATACAGAAAAAGGATTTGAGATGGGTCATCTACATGATATTTTACAAATTTAATGAACTCTTTCACCCCATATTCATACTATTTTGTCATATGATTTTAATCTATCCATTCAATATTCATATACATCCTATTTTATTCGGTAATATTAATATTTTTGAAAATAAATAAATACAAAAAGGGTAATTTCAAATAAGGGGAACCCAACATTTGAATGTTTCAAATAATTTCATCATGTTTTGAAGGAAATAGATAATTTATGGATATCATATGGGTTATATTGAGTTAGTGACATTCTCTTAACATAGTTTTTTTATCAATCTATATTATATAAGAGGTAAGATTATGTGTATCTAGGAGGTCTTTGAAAGTTAATATGATCATATAAATATATATAGAACCCTTTATGAGTAATCCATGGTCTACTGATGAAATTATAAAAAGGAATCAAATAAGTTCCCCCTTAGATACATTGATGAACATGAAATCCAAAAAAAATCTAATTTTGAAACTCATTAAACACTCAATTAAAAGGATACATTAAAATTATATCCATTATCATATTGATTTCTAGAAGATGAGAGTTGGATAAAACCCTTATAATTGATTTTAGGGAAGAGATTACTTTTAAATTTACTATTATTTCACACCAATAATGAATCCATATCCATAAGAAGATATAGGATATCATGTCTTGAAGAAATATGGTGATAAAAATGAAGAAGAGGAGAAACATATGAATTAGTAGATATAAATATATATGTTGGAAAATATTTGGATTCCTATGTTAGTTATGAGAAAACATAATCTATTATTAGAGAATAAACTTAAAATTTTGAAGTAGAGGAATAATAAGAGAAATAAATTAATTTTTGAGGAGAAGGAAGTGGATATACACCTAAGGGTGTGGATTTTACTATGGATATTATATTTCATGAGTATGAGAACTAACTTACTATGTATTGTATGTAGATGAAATTCAAAAAATAAAAGTTTAACGACCTGTGTTTTAGAACTAGATGAAAATATAAATGAATTTAAATTTTGGAATTTAGTGGATGGGACATTATTTAACTTTAGAATGTAATTCTGAGAGTTGTAACACTTAAAAGTGTTGTTTTTAGACTTGGGTAAAGACCCTAGAGGTTTTTTATGTTCTCTGTTGAGTTTTGGGAGGGCCATACCCCAAAAATACAAAGTTTGGAGGGCATGAACATGGCACATGGTTTGTCTGAAACCGTGTGGCCCCTAGTATTAAACTGTGTGGCATGTATCATAGGAGCATAAGTTCCCCGCACGAGATTCACATAGTTTGACCAAACCACATACCTAGCCCACATGGTTAGTTCCACTTAGGTAGTACCCTCACAATATTCATTACATGGTTTGCGCACAGTTAAGCTAACTATGTAGAAGAATCATGCAAGTTGTGTTTCCTAGGAATTTGTAGCCACACAGTTGGCACAAAGTTTGGAAAACCTATTCATCCAAACCATGTAACCCAGTTTTGAGGGTGAAATGACCAAAATTCCCTTAACGAGGTTTATGTTTCCTTTCCCTATCCTTTCTCCTCCTCCATTTGTGTGATCCCTATCCTTTGGAACCTTGGGTTCCTCCTCAAGTATAATCTATGCATGGTTCACTAGTATAAAAATGGTTTTTAACGTCGTCAATTTGACATCAGTTTCTTATAAACTTTTGTAAAATTTGTTTATGAAGAGTTTTTGGAATTAGTTTTTTTAAAACCGATGCCAAAAAGGGAAAAAATTAGTTTGGGCATTGATTTTTTAAAAAACCTAAGTCAATAATTATATATTTTTACTATGTTTTATATTATTTCCTAATCTTTGATTTGACTAGTTGTGGAGAAAAAACGGAGTTACGAATTAAAAGTTATGGATGTCGGAAGTTGATCTTCTCTAAGAGAAGTCCTAAATAATTAAAACATTCAAAGGCCATATCTTTTAATCGGTAACTCTGTTTTAGCTCCACAACCATTCAAATTGATGTTTAAGAAACTATCTAAAAAATTGTGATTTTTTTTATTTCTGGCATCGGTTTTCATAAAAAGAAATGCCATTTTTCTCACATCAGTTTTTATAAAAATTGATTCCAAAACTATTTTTTTAGTTTTTGGCCTCGGTTTTTAGAAAACATGACCCAAAAAAGTATTTTTTTTTACATTTTAGCATTAGTTTATTTAAAAACCGACACCAAAAACAATTTTTTTTTCACTTTTTGGCGTTGTTTTTTTTAAAAATTGACTCAAAAAAATATATATATTGTAACTTTTTAGCATCAATTTATTTAAAAACTGATGCCAAAAATGATATTGATTGGAATTTTTGGCATTAGTTTTTTAAAAAACCGATGCCAAAAAGACCAATTTAAATTATATTTTGCATCAGTTTCAAACAAAATCGACACCAAAGAGTATTCACCAATACATAGGATCAAAATTTCAACTTTTTTTCACAATTCACATTTAAAATTTTTAAATCCTACCTACATTTTCATACAATTATATAGAAAATATTTTCATTTACTATATATAAATCCATTTTCTCCTTTGTTCATCATTTTCAACCTCTTCAATTAAATCAATTTTTCAACATGGCTTCGATCGTTAATTTGAACATGGTACCTATTATAATCTTTTATTTTCTTACTTATTATATTCTTTCATTTATAAAAAACTCCATTATATTGCTTATAAAGATGATTTATTCTTATGATCAATTTACAAATATAAAACATTTCTATTAGATTTACCAATTGTGGTGTAAATTTAATTATCAATCACCATTTTTATTGTCATATGAGTTCTACACTAAATATAATATATATGATGATAAACATCTTATCATTTTTATGGAAGCTCATAAAAACATTGAAATATGTTTGAAATATTATGTTTATTTTATTTCAATTGGTGTATGTGATGTTAATTAATGTTTATCATGTTTTCATTGAAATATTTTGTATCAATCGAAAATTTGAAAAGTTCAATTTTTGATGGCCATAACTTTTGATCCGTAACTGCGTTTTTGTTTTACAACCAGTCAAATCAAAACTTAATAAATTCTATAAAATATAGAAGAACAAAATTACGTTTTTACATTAGTTTATATAAAAACTGGCACCAAAAATATTTTTTTTTTTCACTTATGGCATCTATTTTTTTTAAAAGTTGGCGCCAAAACTATTTTTTTTACTTTTTGGAGTCAATTTTTAAGAAAACTGACACAAAAATGATACATATGAGTTTTTTGGCATCTATTTTTTACAAAACCGATGATAAAAAACAAATGTAATTCATTTTTGGAATTAGTTTACAAAAACCAATGTAAAAATTAATATTTTTTTACATAGGTGGCTTCAACGTTGGTTAAATATCGATGTCAAAATTAAAAAAAATGTTAAAGACCATTTTTATACTAGTGGTGCTATGTCCTCCATCCATCGTCTTAATTGAACATCGTCGATATCTATGGGTCCACATCAATAATCTCTCAATTACTTTTAAACATTTCTTCATCTAATCTCATCTTGATAGATTTATCATGGTGTAATATCATTTTCCTTATTTTTAGGGTGGATGTCCATTTATTAGATTTATTCCAAATTGGATCGAATCAGAACTTGATATTGGATGAGTAGAACATCCTAAGCATGAAGTAGGGAGTCAATGGATTTTACCCTAAATTTTTATTTAAATATAATGTTTCTATTGTGCCATGAACCATCATTTTATGAGCATTTCCTTTTTTTTATTTCTTCATATCAATTTGATCAATGAACCTAGATAAACTCCTCATGATCCTTGTTATGTAAATAAAGGATGTCAACCTCAATCACGGACACCCCTTGGGTGTGACAGATTTAATTAGCCCTTTATAATTAATTGATTAAATTCCTAGAACACCTTATAAGCATTCCTCTTGGATTGATAATGGAATTTACCCTTGTAGACTTAGGTCCTAATGGTAATGGAAACTCCTAAGTTCCATGTTGAATTGTATATAATTGAATTTCCATGTATGGTATCTTTTTGAAATGTTTTATTTTGATTAATTAAATTATGAATCTTGCATGTGATGTTTATTTGGGACAAATGAATTTTCTGATAAACAATGTCATGCTTTTATAATAAAACCCCTCAGATGAGGTGATTTGTCTTCAAAATTACAAAGTGATGATTAGTAGTTTATAATGTTTTTGGTTTTATTACTTTATCCATCTTTGTACATAAATATTTTTTTAACCATTGTACCTTCTAAGTTCATGTCATGGACACTCCTATTTGGTTTAATAAATATCCAAGAACTGCTTATGGGCTTGTTATACTTCATAAATAGATTTTACCAAGTGGGAAAATTCCGATATAACCTTGGTACGTTCTAAGTACTTCTTTGAGCCTTGTAAAATAAATTTTCACGTTTGATAGATTCAATTTAATGCTATTAATTGTGTAGTTTATTCATGATAGTTGTTTTATTTAAATATTTGAGGTGGGTTTAAATGATGGATTTCCTCCCTTGATTGATTTAAATGTCATGTTTTTATTTGAAAAGAATTTAAATGATGGATTAATTTCCTTGAAGGCATTAAATGGTTTAATTATTGAAATTGATTTGGGTGGTATGGCCACAACTCTTGACTATATTAAACAACTTATATGAATTGTTATAATTATTGTGCCTTAATATAATGGATTAATAAATGTTGAGAATGAGAGGTAATTACTCATGGATATAGTTATTATTATTGTTATATGATTACACCTAGATATAGGATGTGGAATGAGGGTAAGGGATCTATTGAGCATGGAAGAAAATTATGCCCCCTTACATCAGGTGTTGATTCATGGAATCTTGCACCATTGGTATTATGTAGGACATTGGGATGAGGCTCTACACTCCCTATTTAGAGTGTTGGCATGATGACTCACTCACCATCCTGAGCATCATACATGAAGTCTCACACTCCATTAGGATGTAGGGAATTTACCCTATTTTTGGAGCTTATAGGGTCTTTTAGACTGTTTATGGATGATTGAGTTATCCTTGTCCATGCAACACTTAGTAATCCAGGTATATGATCACTTACGTCTGCACGTACTTGGTTCATATAGGTGGATGCAATATATAACTATTCCATGTATATATATTATTACTATATGCATATGATCACTATTCAGGCTCTCATATTCCCATGAGCCAAAGTAGGTAGAGTATGCCAAGTTTCCTATTGAAACCTGAGCTGACCCATTTTTATTTATTTATTTCAGTATTGTTTATTAATTCATATTACCTGCACACTGATTTACTTTATATTCACGGATTGGATTCAATCATAGACACCATGGGTGGTAACCTACTGGTATTTATCTCTCCCACCCTACTTAGGCCACAATTGCACTGGGGTACCCGAGTAGACCTTATGTTCATAGTAACATAGATGTTTTTCTGTGTTGTTTTACTAGTACCCGGGTGTTATGAGTACAAGACTTAGATGGGGCTCGAGATGCTCGTGGAGATTTTCCTTGAGGATTTTACTTATTTTATTTATTTATGTATGGTACTGTATCTTATAGAATTATTCATGTCAATTATTTTATATTATGTATCATCATCTGTACATGAATGCATTTTTTGTATATTGGAATTGCCCATACTTTATTATTTCAGTTTATATTATTATTCTACTTCTCTATCTTTCATTTATTACAGCTTCTATTGTTTTATATTGTTTATTTCATGATAAACCACTATTATACTCTGATAATAAGGGTATATTCTCCCAATTATCACCTCCTTAGACTCTCGCTTCTAGTCGGAAACATTTGGAATACGAGGAGGCACACTTGAGGCCATGTAACCCATTGGTCCGATGACCTTCTTAGTGGTCAGTTGGGCTGGGACATTACAAATTGGCATCAAAGTTTGTTTTTTTCCTTTGTCTTACCTTTTTTGGGTTGTTATATAGGAGACTAGGAATGTGTCAATACTTGGAAAATAGTTGTGTTTGGGACTGATCACCCCACCCATGGGGAAAAGTTCAAGTTTCTAGGTATTGGACTATTGTTAATGATTTTTTTCTATTATAGTTGATTATGATTTCACCTTGAGTGATTGGTGTATCTTATACTATTTGTTGATTTATGTATTTTATGGTATTTTACACTTGTTTTGGTATGGTAAGGATGAAGCATTACATGCATCATTATAGGCACATAGAAATTCACATTCCATGAATATTCAATGTCATTTAATTTCATTTATGGGTTACTTGATGATTTTGATTGTGTGACTTGAGTGTATGCTATGATTTAATTTATTATCATGCCTATTATATTCCATGATAGGTATTCTAGTCACATTCTTAGTTATATTCCTATGTAGGTATTTCTTTAGCATGCTTGTTGATATAACATGATTGGGATATTTATTTATCATGTTCTTCCTATGTATTTATCTTATCCTCTGTAAATGTCATAGTTCTATATTTATAACACGTTTCTCTATGTTTACTACTTTTTATAACATGATAGTTCTATTTTAATAAATTATTGGTTTCATGGGATGAATTTATTAGTTTCTATTAAACAGGAACTGGTTTTTAGTTGTAAGGTAAATGATCGCCTTATAATTGGGAAAATGTAACCCATTTAACCAAACTATCATTTGGGCTTGGTATATACATAACTAGATACCTATATTAAAATTAAAATGTAAAGGATGATAAAGTTCAAATTTTAAGTGAATTTGTTCTGGTTAAATGGGATATAATCTGTGGTATATAAAGTTTATGGGTGCTTTATAGGATGGGTAAACATCGACCCATATAATCATACAATTTTATATGACCATGTTGTATTGTAAAATGGTTGTAAATGTGATAGAAGTTTAAATTTTTAATTCAAATGAATTTTCTACCTTTTAAAATTCACAACTATACCTAAGTAGTTCAGTTGGGGTATGTTTCTTATGAGATGGCCCATTTGGCTATTTGTAATTTCCATAAATAAACAATTGTTATTAGGTTGCATCTTAATGAACTTAGGTTGGTTAAATGGGACCCTCATAGGTCACCTTATCTATTACTACTAAGTATTATGAAAAAGGAATTCATTTCATAAATTTTCTAATTATGATGGGATGTCAATAAATGGTTAATGTTTAAAGAAGGAAGTTGATATAACTTTCCTTTTTTTCCTTGAGGCGTTAGGTAAATCAGGTACCAAGTTCTTTTTTTTTACAAATGCTACTCTTTGTCTATTTTAAATCTTTAAATTTTTTAACGACTGAATATGAGTTAATGTAGTGACTTAAAATGAATCCTAAAGTGGGTTACTTTGTTTAAAACCATGTGTAAGGGTAGTTTTAATATCTCTTGGAGTTTCCTTGGAACAGAAGTGTGAGTGTTTTCCATTGGCCTATTTTTCTTTTTATCAAGGGATAAAATGATAGGCATTGGATCTAGTGATATCTTTTTTGCATGACCTAGTGGTAGGGTCGATGATTATACAGTTGTAAGAGGCTAGCTTGTGGTAGGTAGAACCCTTAGAGCTTAAATACCTTGCTAAATTCTATGATATTTCTATTGTAAAATACCATTAGGGCATCTTTGTCCTTAGTAGAACTCTTGGATTCTAAATTAAACCCCTGTTCAGATGAGTGGTTATGATTTTCTTGCCCTTTTTTATGGGCATGATCATTAATTAATGCTCAGTTTCAGAAGTTTAGACATGCCTAGGGAATGGTCAGCCACTTAGTAGGTCTTGTGACCCTTTTCTTTTTCCTGGGTGACTCGGGAGGTCATCAGTCTATTTTATAGTCTTTTAGGATAATGATACTTGAGCTAGTTTTTGGTGTAGTCCATCTAATACTATATTTAATAGGGCAAACAACCTATAGATAGTATCTAGGGTGTGTCCTCTTTATTATGAAACCTTAGGGTAGTGGGTTTCTTCATACTCCGTACCCATAAAATTGTTAAATGGATTAATGAACCGGATGATTTTTACCGAATTAATGATCCTTGAGTCATTGAGTACGTTCTCAGGTCATTTCCTGAGTAGAGTGACCTAGACGTTAAATAGATCAAGTTTGTCCCAATTTTTTGGATGACTTTTCAATGAGGATTGAGTGTTTTGACACATCAACCCGAATGGTTTTCCCCCTATTCCAAGTGATATTAATTACATGAGTGTGTATTGGAGGAGCATCACGTGTGCGTCTATGGTGAATCTATCCTAGCGTGCTTGTGAGTAGCTAGTCTTTCTCTCCTCTTCGACAACTAAAAAACTCCTAAGGTGGGGAGCATCACGTCAGTCTTAGTGTACGTATTAGTTCTTTCTCAAAAACACAACATTTATATAGTTGGATATGTATGAAATATATTAAAACACCATCAATATCTGATGGAATTTGATGCTTATGTTGAGCGATCAAATAATTCATTCGGGTGGCAAAGGTTTGTGATCGGTTAATGGTGATGCATCGGTAGGTGAATCCAAGATTCTTTCAATAAGTTTACCAGTAGTGTTTAAAATATTCTTATTTTGGTTTTCTTGGTTGGGTGGAAACCATTAAAATCATCTTAGTGTAATCTTATTTAAGAGACAAATATTTCCCCTATCATGACGTCATCTTTGATGCACTAAGAGAGTGTCGGTCTTACACCATGCTAAAGTTTAAAAGTTTTTGGGCTTGATAAGTGATCTCTATCAAAGTTATGCACTTAAAACATGGTTTTTTTTTCGAGGCATGTTTATTCTTGAGTGATACTTGGGTTCCCATGTAAGAATTCCTTAGATGGACTCTTATACACCATCCGTTCTTCTCTAACTTGAACACCATGAGAATTTCACTCTAGGACTGATCAATGATCTAATTTAGACGTCTTGGTATTTTACCAATGTCTCTTTTGTAAACATGGGGTATGAAATGCCTTGGGTTAGGTCCTTGGACTCTAATTAATTTCATCTTAGGTTACCCTATTTTTTTTGGGATCAGAGGTGTTGTTTAAAGGGTGAAAATTCTAGTGGGGTGAATATGGGTTACACCCTTGTTTGTGATGAGGCATGAAAAATTAAAAGGTCAAGTGATGGTTTATCTAAGTGATGTCATTGGAAGTCAATTAATGGATTTGGTAAACATGCTTATTATAAAAACAAAATTACTTAAGAAGAAGAAATTGTGGTTATACTTATAATACATTGGTTTTCTATCCAATCATTTTGAGAATGGTTAGTCAGAGGTGGATCAAACTTTTTTCCTTCTTGTTAGATGATATGGTCAGTGGAGAACTATTTTTGGAATGTATTCAAGTGGAGGTGAGTGCAGTATGTATCGGCCAAGGATTTTCATGAAAAGCTGGCTTGACCTATATAAATGAGGATGGTGGAGAATCAACCATGTGACCGATTTAGAATCACGCCGGAAGAGTCACTAGAATTATTAGAGGAATGTTTGTAAGGAAATTATGATGGTAGAGGTTTTATGGTTTATAATTAGACCCTTATAATGTTAAAGCGTAAGGTGGGGAGAACCTTTGGATGGATGTTTAATTAGATGATGATGTGATCTTGTCTCTAGCTAAACATGCTCGGGTAAGATACGTTTTAGTGTTTGGTTAGAAATCGAGCATTGGATCAGGTTTTGATGTCCTAAGTGTCTAAAAGCGTGGTCGATATTTATCTATCAACCATTCAAATTTCCAATGCTCTGCTATTGTGTATAGCAGCACTCAGGTCGAATCCTCGGCGATGATACTTTTCAAAAGTTGATTATTTTTAATTGATTGTATTTTGATTGGGGGTTTGTTTGTAGAGATTAAATGAAGTGATTAATGATTGGTGTTTGATTTAACAATTTTATAAATATTGGGGTGAGTTCATTTTTAGGGATTTAATCTTGTGACATCCTTTAGTTTTGCTTTATATTGCATTTAAATTAACACCCACTTCACAAGATAACTTTGATTGGAATTCCTAAGTGTTAAGGATTTAATCCAAGCCTTAAATTAACTTAGAGTTATACTATAAATCATATATTGTTGATGTTAGTGTATTTATGGTTCTAATAATCCATGGAAACCACATGTTAAACAAAACAAGTCATTAATCCATGACATGTTAAGTCCAATATACACAATGTAAAATTAAAGAATACTCATCGAGAAAAAGCTCTCAATCGCTTAACATATCTAAATAATGATTCACCCCAATGGTATATTTACTCATACATTAATATAGTTATTAATCTGGTAATATATTATTATTTTTATGAATTATAAATATAACAAAAAGAACGGGATAATAAAAGAGTAGTGCGTCGAACACACACGGTCATTGAAGAGAGTTAAAAAAAGACTTTCGATTGAATGAGGAATAAAAATAAGGGAAGGGGTTTTAACTTGATTTAAACTATTTTAAGAAAATTAATATTAATCTATATAATGTGGATTATAATAGAAGATATTGAATAAGAAACTTTCATTAAAATAGAATTACAAAAAATAAACACTTACGCGATTACAAACAAAGAACAACACAAAAGTAAATGAAAGGAAGAAAGGAGGAATGGTTTCTCAAGTAAAAACTTGAGTATAGAAGATCCACCCAATAATTTGGAAGATCCTTGTTTTTGCCAAACTATCCTCCTTTTCTCTGAAATTCCAACCCTTTTGAAAGGAGATGAGGGGATGTATTTATAGCCCAAGGTGGTGGACTGTTTGCATTCCAAAACTACCCCTCCACTTGGATCGATGATTTGGACATCCATACATATGCATATAGAGATATATACTTCTTCAAAGTTGTATATAATAATATTTTAAGACTAATATCAAAATTTGGAGGCCTTTTGACTTATAAATCCAATGTTATGGCTATTTGATTAAACAATGTTAATATGTCCACTTCAATCCATAATTTTTATAAGACTGAAATGTGAATGGGTTTATCAATAGTAATATGCCTTAAAATCCAAATAATTTTTTCAAAAAATTTGGCCACCTATATCTTATATTTCACAATGAAAAATCTTAGCTTGATTTGAGAATTAAATCACGAGCTATGTCATGAATAGTGTCTGGATTTTAATTTACAGCTAGAATGATGGGATGGACTTCAAAGAATCAGTTGGGCATCTCTTTCATGTATTTGAACCTTAAAATTTTAATCCATTATTATTTTGGATAATAAAGAACATATGGTGGAGTTTCATAAAATTTGGGCTTTGGTATTTAGACCAATAACTCAATCATCATGGCTGGTCCAGTTTCTTCACAGTTTCTTCGGGTCTTCTTGTGTGGACTATATGACCCTCCAAATGGACGATTTGGCCAAAGGTTACTTCTAATGAAATGTTTTAATTTGAGTAAAGAACCCTAAAAAACAAGAATAATGCAATTTTAATAAGAAGGGTGAGAGTTATAATTAAAATACTAAACTGACTCGATTTGATTAATTCAAATAAGGCTCAAAAATTACATTTAATATTAAAACATTAATATTTCACACAAATTATGCACATTTTATATAAAATAAGTAAACAAAGTATATAATAAGTTATAAAAATATTAATAAAATAAACTCCCCCACACTTTTTTTTGTGCATGTCCTCATGTACAACAAATATAAAACCATGACAAAATCATTTTCACTCACCAACAGATATTAAAATTTTGTTTTCCCCAATCTAGGGAGGTTTAGACAATTTCACTCATCCATATTGAATTACACCACAAGTTGTTACAAAAAAAATGTTCAAAAAATGATTCATTTTTTTCATGCTCAAATTTAGAAATGGAAAATGGTGGCACACAAAACTTACTCCTCTCAAGATGATAAAATTAATTTTTGGAGCTTCACTAATTCACTAACCAAAAGTTAAAATATTAGATTTTGTAAGAGCTCTCAGCATCAAATCCCTATACTAAAGTGAAAAATAATCAAGTGGTCTTTTTAAGGGGTTTTTTGTGGCTATGGGATGATAGTAATTTAATGTCTAAGAGAGATAATAAGAGGGGTAAAACACAAACATGGGTAAAACAATGCAATTTTTTTTTGAAATGAAACATGGAAGGAAATGAAAACATATATTTAAAAGGGAATGATTGTGTGAAGAAAGACACAAGAGAGGAAGAAAATTTTAAGGGTATGAGAAGATTAAATATTTACAAAACACAATACTTCTCCCAATGAAATAAGTGTTCTTGTTTTTATTTTATTTTCTTTTTTTTCGAATGTGGAACTTGAAAAATATCTCACACTCATATCCCAACCCATGATTGATCTCCTTATGACACTAATTGAAATAGTTATAACAAGATCAAAGGTTGAGGAAGAGTGATTTTTGACCTACCCAAGAAACCACCCAATTTTTTTGTACTTTTTTTTGATTGATTGTTTTTTGAATTTTTTTTGAATTTTTTGAACACTTGTCAATAACATTTACAAAATTACATAAATGAAAGTAAATTATATTCCCCAAAACATATTGAATGAAAAAATCTTACCCACACTGAAATGGATTTTTTCCCTCAAGCATATGATAACATAATGAAATCAATAAAGGGTACCCAAAATTAAATCCATTCCCCCACACACTTAAATTTCAAAAAATTATGCAATGAAAATCCATGTTGATATTGGGTGGGAAAAGGTATTGGACTTGTAATGTGGCTATCAAAGAAAAGGTTTTCATAGGCTCGAAGGGGCTTTCAAAAGGAGGATTAATGTAAGGGAAATTGGGGGATATTTGTTTATTGTGATTCTCATGTGGTTTAAAAAATGCCTCTATCGGATCAATGCACACTAAAGTAGGAAATTCAGCTCAAAGGTCCACAAACTCAAGAATTATAAATGGGGGTGAAAAACACACATTTTGAAAATATGGACATAGGTGGCCTTAGCATAAAAGAAAATGGTGTTCCTCATTGGTGGGGAAAATCTGTTTCCAAATCAAAAATTAAGCATTCAAAATTTGTTGAGTTTGAAAGAATATTATTTATCCAAATATATGATGAAAACACAATATTTTTGAGATGAAACCATGTATTTTGACTCCCAAAAATTGTTAGAAAAAATTTCAAAATTGGATGGTGAATAAGTATGGCTCTTTTGTTTTTTTTGCATTTTTTTTTATTTTTTTAGTTTTTTAGTGTTTTTAAATTACACACCCACAAAAAAGAGAAAGAGAAAATAAAAAAAAATTGTGATGAGTAAAGTGGTAAAAAACAAAATGAGAATGAGGGAGGAAGAAGATGAAAGAGAGAGAGAGATAGAGAGAGATAAAATAAGAGTTAAAGGGAAAGAGGTTCCCCCTGGTTTGGATTTGGTGGGTTGCCATCTCCATCCAGTAGTGGGTCAACTAAAGAATTTGGGGATCCAAAGAAAGTTGATGTTGTTCTAGTATTGTGCATCCTCTCATGGTAATGATTTAACCGATGTCCATTAACTGTGAATATCCTTTTGGAAGATGGGTCTTGGACTTACACTGCACAAAATGGGTAAACATGAGAAACAATAAATGGACCTTCCCAACAAGAATTAAGATTAACTGGGTGAATCCAAAATGAAGAGTTGAAAATAAATACCTTTTCACCTTCATGGAATTACTTTATTAGAATGTGTTTGTCATGGAGTACCTTAGAATTTTCTTTGTACAAATTAGAATTCTCATAGGATTCAAGTTGAAGCTCCTCCAGTTCATCCAATTGCAACAATCTTTCTTCACCAGATTTTTAACAATCAAAATTACAGGTTTTCACAGCCCAAAATGAATAATGTTGGGTTTCAACTGGAAAATGACATGCTATACAAAAAACTAGCCTAAAAGGAGACATATTGATGGGTGTTTTATAGGAAGTTTGATAATCCCAAAGTGCTTCACCAAGTCTTTTAGGCTAGTCTAATCTGGTGGGTTTTACAATTCTCTCAAGCACTATTATCACTTCTCTATTATAATTTTAATCCATGCCATTTGTTTTGGGGTGATATGAAGTTGAAGTTTTATGTACAACACCATTCTTTTTCAAAAAAGATTCCATGGTTTTATTACAAAAATGGGTTCCTAAGTCACTTATCAAGGCACATGGTGTGCCAAATCAGTGGAAGATGTGTGTCTTTAGGAACTCACTAATGGTATGTGAATCATCCTTTCTAGTGGGTTTGGCCTTGACCCACCAATAAACATAATCAACCATAATAAGAATGTATGAGAATCCATTGGAATGGGGGAATGGTCCCATGAAATCGATGCCCCAAACATCGAAGATCTCACAAAAAAATTAAAGACTTTTGGGGAATTTAATTTCTCTTTGAAATTGTTCCAAACTTTTGGCAAGTGAGACATGATTGATAGAACTCATGTGAGTCCTTGAAGAGTGAATACCAGAACAATCCAGAGTCTAGGACCTTTTGGGAGGTCCTTTATGGTCCAAAGTGGCCACCACCAGGCATTGAGTGACAAAATTATAAGATGGAAGATTGTTCATTTTCATCAACAAATATCCTAATTACCATGTCTGCCCCAGTTTTCAAAAGTTTATTATCTTCCCAAAAATAGAATTTTGAATCAATTTTCAACTTCATTTTTTGTTCGTTTGAAAAATTTTCTAGAAATACACCAGAAACCAAGTAATTTAAAATTGGGGCATAACATGGTATTTTTGGAGTGAGAGATGAAAGGTGCTCAATTGGAAATTCTGGATCAATTATTTCAGAATGAAAAGAATTATAAAATTCTACTCAAGTGATCAGCCACATGGTTTTCTTTTCTTGGTCTATCTTTGATTTCAAGGTCAAACTCTTAAAGCATTAGGATCCATCTTATTAGCCTCAGTTTAGAGTCACTTTTCTTGAGTAAGAACTTTATAGCAGAATGGTCTGTGGAGATGATGATTTTGAAACCTAAGGGATAGGGCCATGATTTATCTAAGGAAAAAACCACTAATAAAAGTTCCTTTTCAGTGATAGTGTAGTGATATTGAGTTTCATCCGATGTTTTTGAGGCATAATAGATGACATGAATAATTGTTTCTCTTCTTTGACCAAGAACAGCCCCAATGGCCCTATCAGAAGCATCACACATCAACTCAAAGGGTAAGGACCAATCTGGGGGTTGGATTATCAGGGCAGATGTAAGAGAATTTTTGAGGTCAACAAAGGCTCTCTTGCAAACCTCATCGAAATGGAAAATGACATCATTTTGGAGCAACCGAGTTAGTGGGAGGGAAATCATACTGAAGTTATGGATGAATCACTGATAAAAACAAGCATGAACGAGGAAGGAATATATGTATTGAATAGAAGTGGGTTCAAGAAGTGATTGGATCACTTCAATTTTGGTAGGATCAACTTCAATACCATCTTGTGAAACTATGTTCCATAGAACAATCCCATTTGCAACCATTAAGTGACATTTTTCAAAATTTAACACAAGGTTACACTTGAAACACTTTTGGAGGACTAGAGAGAGTGAATTTAAGCAAGATTAAAATGACTCACCATAAATGGTAAATTCATCCATGAATACTTCCATCCAGTGTTCAATGAATTCAGAAAAGATACTCATCATACACCTCTGGAATGTTGCAGGAGCATTGCAAAGGCCAAAAGAAATTCTCCTATCTGCATATGTTTTAAAGGGGAATGTGAAATTAGTATTTTCTTATTCCTGATGTACGATTGGGATTTGGAAGTAGCTAATGTATCCATAAGAAAGCAATAGTGCAAATTTTCGGATAATCGTTCTAGCATCTGATCAAGGAATGGAATAGGGTAGTGATCTTTTCTTGTTTCAAAATTCAATTTCCTGTAGTCAATGCACACAAGCCATTTGTTCTTCACTTGATTTGCGATTACCTCACCATGTTCATTTGTGACAACAGTTATCCCACCCTTCTTAGGTACAACTTGAATTGAACTAACCCATTAACTATTAGAAATTGGGTAGATAATACCATCTTGAAGAAGCTTGGTGATCTCTTCCCTAATTACCTCAAGGATGTGTGGATTGAGTCTTATTTGTGGTTGTCTAATTGGTTTAGATGACTCCTCAAGATGGATGTGATACATGCAAAGGGTAGGGTTGATTCCTGGTATGTAATCTAGGGTCCAGCCTAAGGCCTTTTTGTTTTCCTCTAACAACTGAACAATTTTGTACTCCTCGGTTTTAGTAAGTGAAGCAGAGATAATGACAGGATATGAGTGATCATGGAAAATGAATGCATATTTTAGGTGTTCAGGAAGAGGTTTTAGATCAGTATCATCTCTCCTTTTTGGGTTAGACAACTCAGTAATGGAGGAAGGGACTTCAGTTGCTTCAGATTCATTTTCCTTAATACTATCCAAGGTGGAGTAGTAGAGATCAGAGTTGATGTAGTATTAAAGAGAGTTTTCAAGATCCTCTAGATTAATGGAGTCTATGAAAGAGAGGTCCACATCAAATTCACCATTTATGAATTGGTTAATCATGATGAATATTTCACAAGATACTTTATCATTAGAACATGATGAACATGATGGATTGGGGTTCAATTGACTCTTAGAAGTGTCCTCATAAGCATGAGTTGAGAATGTAGAGTGATCCTCAGATGGGTATCACATGGCTTGGAAAATGTTGAACTTGACTAGTTGGTCACCAACTTCCATGGATAAGATGCCTGAATAGAAATCAATTTTGGTTCTTACTATCATTAGGAATGGTCTTCCTAGAATTAAGGGATATCAAGAAGATTTTTTCTCACCTTCCATGTAAAGGACATAGAAATCAGTTGGGAAGACAAGATCATTAACCCGAACAAGGAAATATTTGATTTATCCTCCGGACTAGCTGTGCTTCGATTATCCAATTGAATGAAAAAACCCATTGGATGTAAGATACCTTTCCTATGGTTGGAGAAGATGGATTTGGGCATGACATTAATTGAGGCTCCTAGGTCTATGAGTGCATAATCAAAGTTGTAACTTCCAATTTGGCATGGAACCATAAAGGTCCCTAGATCTTTGCACTTTATGGGAATAAACTGCTGGGTGGAAACATTTTTGAAGGTACCAAGTTTCCTCTTGTGGGTGCACAATTCCTTAAGAAACTTGGCATACTTAGGGATTTGTTTTATGGCATCTAATAGGGGAGTGTTGACTTTAACACGTCTAAACATGTAAAGCATTTCAGGATCAGGTTCAAAGGAATTATTTGGCTTAGAAATGGCTTGATGAAAAGAAATTGGGTTTCTAAGTTAAATGGAAAGAGGTAAGGGAATTGATTAAGATTCCTTTTCGAGTTTATTTTTCTTTTCATTTTCTAGGTCAATATTTAAAGGGGGTTGGAGGAATTTTCTTGAGGAATAGAAATTTGCTTTCCTGGTGTAAGTGCAATTTCACTTACATTACCCTTGGGGTTGGGTAATGGTTGAGCCAGAAGTTGGGAATAATTTTATTGTTGTTTCTGGATTAGGTGGGATGCAAGTTGACCAATTTTTGTTTCAATGTTTTTCAGGCTAGACTGGGTGAAGGAGGCAATATATTTCACTATACTTTCCCATGGTTTCTTGGGAGAAGAGGCTTTTTTAGGATTGGGATTACCTTGATTTTGGTTCTTGGTAAAGAGATTATATTGGTTTGGGAATTGGGAAGGCTCACTAGGATAGTGGAATCTAGGAGGAGGAAGAGGAGGATTGATCCTTTGAGGTTGAGGAACAAAAGGGTAAGGTTGTTGGATGTTACCAACACCTTGACCATATTGGAATTGGTTTGGGTTTTTATGGGGGTATTGTGGGGGATGAGAAATGGGATTGTCATATATAAATTTAGGGTTATATGTATAAGAGAAGGTCTCAGAATGGGGTTGGTTGAAGTTTTTAACAAACTGACCTGATTGTTTAGGGTTGGGGTTCCGCTGAGCATATGTTTCATTGAGATCCATTGGTCCAGATGAATCAGAGGGATCCTATTGAAGTTGTGGAAATGTGTTAGTTGGATGAGATGGGGAGCTACAAATTCCATAGTTCTTTATAGGTCTAGAGAACAAAGATTGTGGAGAAGATGAGGTTGGGGCTTTGGCCACCACAACTAGTTGTCACACAAGACCTATAAGTTCACTCATCCAATCAGTCATCTTGTTCGGCTCTATTGATTGATTCTCTTGTACTTGTTTGAATTGATCATGTGCTCGAGTATGGAATTGTTGTATGTTTGCATCCATGCTTCTTATGAGATCTCTTGTAGCTGCAGGAGTTTTATCAACAAGAGCACCACCACTTGTAGCATTAATAAGAGTTCTCTCCATAGCCAATAACCCCTCATAGAAGTATTAGATCAAGAGTTGGTCATGGATTTTGTGGTGTGGGTAGGTTTTCACAATATTTTTTAACCTCTACTAATACTCATGAAGTGATTCATTGTGGAATTGACAAATACCACTAATTTTATTTCAGATAGAAGCAGAATGAGAAGCTGGAAAGAATTTCTCTAAGAAGAGTCGCTTGATGTCATTCTATGTGGTTATGGAACCAGTAGGAAGTTAGTAGAGCCATGACTTAGTAGTGTTATCTAGGGAGAAAGGGAATTCCTAGAGTTTGATTTGTTCTTGAGAAACCCCTTTATGCTTCATGGTAGAACACGCCACTTGGAACTCTTTAAGGTGGAGATGTGGATCCTCACCAGCTAGAACATGGAAATGAGTAAGAAGATGAATCAAGCCTGATTTGAGTTCGAAGTCATCCTCTATGTTTGGATATTAAATACCAAGGGGTTGGTAATTCATATCAGGGGCAACGAGTTCTTTAAGTGTTTATTCCCTAGGATTGGCCATTTCTAATTCAACTGGTCGGACAAGGACTAGTTCTTGAATTATTTTATTATCCCCAATGTTCCTCCTAAGTTAGCGAAGAGTTCGCTTGATTTCAGGGTCAAAAAATTTCGAGATATTTCTTGGGAGGCTATGTGGCACTTAGAGAGATGTTTGAAGAAAGAGGAAGTCGGGTTTTTCTTTGTGTTTTTTTTTTCATTTTATGATTTTTATGAGAAGACGGGTTTTTCTTTGTGTTTTTTTTTCAATTTTTTTCAATTTTGTTTTTTTACAATAACCAGAAACTAATGACTACATAAAGCACCATCCCTAGAAATGGCGCCATTTGAAAACGCGGTCGATTGTCTCCTATCAACCATTCAAATTTCTGATGATCTGTTAATGTGTATAGCATCACTTGGGTCGAATCCTCAGAGATGATACTTTTTAATAGTTGATTATTTTTATTTGATTATATTTTGATTGGAGGGTTTGTTTGAAAACCTTAAGTGAAGTGATTAATGATTTGTGTTTGATTTAACAATTTTATAAATATTGGGGTGAGTTAATTTTTAGGGAGTTAAGCTTGTGACATCGTTGATATTTTCTTTATATTGCATTTAAATTAACACCCACTTTATAAGATAACATTGATTGGAATTACTAAGTGTTAAGGATTTAATACAAGCCTTAAATTAACTTAGGGTTATAATATAAATCATATCTTGTTGATGGAAGTGTATTTATGGTTCCAATAATCCTTGGAAACCACACATTAAACAAAACAAGTAATTAATTCATGACATGTTAAGTCCAACATACACAATGTTAAATTAAAGAATACTCATCGAGCAAAAGCTCTCAATCGCTTAACATTCCTAAATAACGACTCAACCCAGTGGTATATTTAATCATACATTAATATAGTTATTAATCTGGTAATATATTATTATGGTGATGAATTATAAATAGAACAAAAAGAATGGGATAAGAAAAGAGTAGTGCATCGAACACACACGATTGTTGAAGAGAGTTAAAAAAAGACTTTCGATTGAATGAGGAAGCAAAAGAAGGGAAGGTGTTTTAACTTAATTTAAACTATTTAAAGAAAAATAATATTAAACTATAGAATGTGGATTAGAATAAGAGACATTGAAGAAGAAACTTACATTAAAACATAATTACAAAAAACAAACACTTACGTGATTACAAATAAAGAACAACACAAAAGTAAATGAAAGGAAGCAAGGAGGAATGGTTTCTCAAATAAAAACTTGAGTATGGAATATCCTCCCAAGAATTTGGCAGATACTTGGTCATGACAACCTATCCTCCTTTTCTCTGAATTGCCAACCCTTTTAAAAGGAGAGAAAATGATGTATTTATAGCCCAAGGTGGTGGACTATTTGAATTCCAAAACTACCCCTCCACTTGGATAGAAGATTTGGACATCTAGAAATATGAATCTAGAGATAACTACTTATTAAAAGTTTTAAATAATAAATTTTTTCTGAATAATATAAAAATTTGGATGCATTTGGACTTATGGAGCCAAAGTTATGGTTGTTTGATTAAACAATGTTAATCTGTCCATTTCAATCCATGCCTTTTAGAATGAAGAAATGTGAATGGCTTTATAAATAGGAATATTCCTTCAAATACGAAAACTTTATTCATCAAAGTAGGCCATATATATCTCCTCTTTCACACTAAAAAATATTATCTTGATTTGAGGATTACATCATGATCTATGCCATGAATAGTGTCTAGATTTTAATTTCCGGCCAGAATGGTGGGATGGACTTCAAAGCATAAATTGGGCCTCTTGTTAGTGTATTTAGACCTTAAAATTTTTATACATGATTATTTTGGATAATAAAAAACATATGGTAGAGTTTCATACAATTTGGGTTTCAGGATTTAGACCAGTAACTCAATCATCATGGATGGTCTAGTTTCTTCACAGTTTCTTTGGGTCTTCTTTTGTGGACTATATGACCCTCCAAATAGACGATTTGGGAAAAGGTTCCTTATAATTAAATGTTTTAATTTGAGTGTGGAACCCTAAAAAACAATAATCATGAAATTTGGATAAGTATGGTGAGATTTATAATTAAAATAGTTAACTGACTCGATTTGATTAATTCAAATGAGGCTCAAAAATTACATTTAATATTAAAACATTAATATTTAACACAAATTATGCACATTTTATATAAAATCAGTAAAGATAGTATATAATAATTTATTAAAATATTAATAAAATCAGTTCCATATGATTAAGTAAATCTTAGTGGTGTATTTGGTGTTTGGGAACATAACATGACTATTTTAATGAGACTTCATGAACCTTGTAGTTTGGATGTTGTTTTCACTGTTCCTAGAGGCTTCTTAGGAATAAGAAGTTCTAAGGTGGGGAGGTTGTAATGACCCGTGTTTTATAATTGGATGAAAATACAAATGAATTTTAATTTTGGCATTTAGTGTATTGGATATTCTTTAAACTAAGATTAGGAATTTAATTCAGAGAGTTGGAACACTTAAAAGTTTTGTTTTTAGACTTAGAAAAAGGCCCGAGATGTTTTTCAGGTGCTCCGTTGACTTTTGGTAGTGTCGGGCCCCCAAAATCCAAAGATTGGATGGTCTACCCAAGGTGTATGGTTTGTTTAAAATAGTGAATCCCCCAGCTAAAAACCGTGTGGCCTGTATCAGAGAAGAAGAAGTTCCCCACATGGTCTACACATGGTTTGACCTAACTATGCACATAGCCTTCTTGATTAGTGCCACTTAAGAAAAACCATCTCACTATTCATCACATGGTTGGAACATGGTTAGAATAAAAATGTGGAATAACCATGTGAGGTGGATTTCCTAGGTGGTGGTGGCCACACATTTGGCGCACGGTTTGGTCAAACCATGAAGCCAAACCGTACGACCCATTTTTGAGGGTGAAATGGACAAAATATCATTAATGAGATGTAAGTTTCTTTTTTCCTCTTATTTATCCTCCACCATCCATGTTATCCCCCTCCTTTAGAACCTTGGGTTCCTTCTCAAGACCAATCTAGTCATGGAAATATCTCCTCTGTTCGTCATCCAAATCAAACACCACCAGTCTCTATGGATCCACATCGATAAGCTCTCGATTACATTTGAACATTTATTCATTTAATCTCCTCTTGACCGAGTTATTGTGGTGCAAGCTCATTTACCATATTTTCAGGCCGGATGTCCATTTATTATATTTCTTCCAAACATGACTTAATTAGACCTTGATATTGGATGAGTGGAACATCCTAAGCACGATTTAGTTGGTTTATGAATTTTCTCTAAATTTATGTCAAAATATGAATGTTTCAGTTGTTCCGCATGCCGGACTTTGTTTAGCATGACCCATTTTTTGAGTTCTTCATATCAAATTGTTAGACTCACCTAGATACACTCTTTATAATTATTTTTATGTAAATAGAGAATGTAAAACTCGATCGTGGACACCCCTTGGGTGTTTTGGCTTTAATTTTCCATTTATCATTAATTGATTAAATTCCCAGAATGCCTTCTAAGTGTTTGGCTTGGATTGATAATGGGATTTTCCCTTTTATTATTTGGTCATAATGGTAATGTAACCTCTTAAGTTCTATGTTGAATTGTATATAATTTAATTTCCATGTATGGTAGCTTTCTAAGATGTTTTCTTTTGATTAATTAAATTATGAATCTTGAATGGGATGTTAATTTGGAAAAAATGAATTGTCTGATGAACAATGTCATGATTTTATAATAAAACCCCACAGATGAGGTTCCTTATCTTCAAAATTACAAAGTTATTAGTAGTAGTTTATTATATGTTCGGTTGTATTTCTTTGGCCCTCATTTTATATAAATGTTTCAATTTAACCAATGCACCTTCTAAGTGCATGGCATGGCCACTCCTATTTGGTTAACTAGATAACCAAACACCTCTTAAGAGATTAACATGATTCATAAATGGAATTACCAAGTTGGAAAATTTTCAATTGAACTTGGTACCTCATAAGTACTTCCTTGATCCTTGTTAAATAAATTTTCATGTTTGATATATTTAATGAAATGATTTTAATTTTTTAGTTTATTCATGATGGTTGTTTTCCGTAAAAAAATGGGATGTATTTACATGATGGATTTCACCCCTTAAGTTATTTAAATGGTATGTTTTAATTTGAAAATCTTGTTCATGATAGCTTGATTTCCTTGAATGTATTAAATGTTTTAATTAGAGAAATTGATTTGGGTGGTACAACCACACATATTGACTATATTAAATGGATTATATGAATTGTAATAATTATTATTCCTTGATATAATGGATTAATAAATGTAGAGAATGAGAGGTAATGCCTCATAGATCCAGTTATTATTATTGTTATATGATTACATCTGGATATAGGCCGTGAAATGATGGTAAGGGATTTGTTGAGCATGGAGGAAAATCACACTCCCTTACATCGGGTGTTGAGTCATGGCATCTCACACCATTGATACTATACAGGATGTTGGGCTAAGGTGCCACACTTCCTATTTAGAGTGTTGAAATGATGGCTAACTCACCATCCTAAGTGTCATGCATGATGTCTCAAACTCTATTGGGATGTAGAGAATATACCCTATTGATTGAGCTTATAGGATAATTTAAAATGGTTACAGATGACTGAGTTATGCCCGATCCAGTCAACACCTAATATTCTAGGTATATGTTCACTTAAGTATGCAAGTACTTGGTTCATATAGGCAGATGAAATATATAACTATACTATATATATATATATATTATTACTATATACATATGGTTACTATTTATAGTCTTATTTGACCAAGAGACAAAGTAGGTATAGTTGGATAGGTGTCCTATTGGAACCTGAGACAATTAGTGTTTATTTATTTATTTCAGTATTTTTTATTTATTCATATTACCTGCACACTGTTTTACTTTATATTCACAGACTAGATTCAGTCATAAACACTGTGGGTGGTAACCTACTAAAATTTATATCTCACACCATGCTCATGCCTCTATTACACTAGGGTACCTGAGTATAACTTATGTTAACAAGACCATGGATGTTTTCCTATGGTGTTTTCTAGTACCTGGGAGTTAGGAGCATAGGACCGATCTGGAGGTCGGGATGCCCGTGGAGATTTACCTTGAGGATTTTACTTATTTTCTTTATTTATGTACCAGATCGTATCTTGTAGTATATTGAATGTAAATTGTTTTAAATTATGTATCATCATCTGGACATGCATGAATCTATTGTATAATGGCATTGTCCATCCTTTATTATTTAAGTTTATATTATTATTCCACTACTCTGTCTTTCATTTATTACTGCTTCCACTATCGCCTATTGTTTATTTCTTGATACACCATTGTGATACTCTGATCATGAGGGTATAGTCTCCCTGCTATTACCTCATTATACCCTCACTGCTAGTCGACAGCCTCTGGTGTATGGGGAGGTGTGATTGAGGACATGTGACCCACCGGTCTGGCGACAGTCTTAGTAGTCAGTCAGGTTGGTACATTGAAAAATGTTTGGTTAAAGATACACTAGTTCAGAATTATGGACAAGAAACAACTCAGGGGTTAGATTATCCCATCTTTACCTCGTTGGGATATCCATATACTTCATCATGCATGGGAATTTCACTAAATTCTAGAGAACCACTGATATACATTAAAAAATTTCTAAAAATTTTATAATAAAAAAACATGTAAATGATATAGATATTGAAGGGATGATTGAACCAATTGTTCAAGTTATTCCTTAGTGGGAATTAGTGCTAGTTGAGACTGTTATTCACAAAGATGGTATTATAATTGATTTAATACTAAATATTTTCATTAATAAAGACATATTATATAATCATATTATGGATGGTATGGATAGAGTTTATATAGATGTGTTTGAGATAACAAAAAAGGTGTTTAAGTTATAAAATCTATTGATATAGAATATAAAGGTATTGATACTCCACTACTTTTACTTATTATTAAAATAGTTACATAGATCTATATGATCTAATTCATGAATAACCTGTCATTGGAGAAGCCTTAGATGAGTCTCTTGGTATAAGTTTTTGTGAATATAAAATGATAAGTTATATTACAAATGTGTTTATAAAGAGAGATAATAATTTCAGTTTAATTTTTACTCATAAAGACCTGAACAATTTAAAATTAGAGATGTGACATCTATTGAATATTTAGTTTAATTAATTTATTAAATGGTATTAATATGAAATGGTATAATAAATCACTATGTAAATCATTGTTATAGTAACTCACATGAAACCCAAAATATTTCAAAAAATATATTTAGGGACCATCACATTGGATGATTTCTAGAAATACGTAACAAATGTTTAAAGGGAAATTACTAACAAAAATAGAAAACTAGAAAAAGACCCACTTCCTATAATATAACCAAATAAAGTTGATATAATGACTCATATAATGTTTTATCCAACAATGGATGTATATGATCTTAGTGTACAGATCATGAAAATGACATTTAAATAGATATTTGAAGTAAATTTCACTCTTATCATGTTAATAAAGGAGATGTAATCCACATGCCATATAATCAATAACTAAATGGATGAACAATATGGCATGGTAACACATAAAAAACATTCCAATAATGAATCAATATACATAAAAAGGTAAATAACTGAATACAATTTCCATTTAAACAACTACATAAATCATAATCAATATGGAAAGGTAATAAACTAAAAACACATGACACTCAAATAAATAAATTGAAAGTTTAATTCATTCATAGATATATCGACAAAAAATATCATGAATAATAATAAATTAGTATATATTAGAGTTTTTATATAAACATGGAATAATAAGAGTTGAGGGGGTGGAGAGTGTAAATAAAATTAAAGAGCTTTAGGAAAAATGTTACCTCCTAATAAGGTAACTCATTTTGGTTTGTACCAAAAGGATTCTTTGGATTGATTTCTACCCAAAGGGAGGCTTCTAAGATAAGGGTAGGAATATTTAGGATCTATTTGGGAAGAATCCTGACATATAAGGAAGACTAATCATGTCACTAAAATACCCCTTTCAATCCACTATCTTCTCCTGGAAGTATTATGTGCTAGTATGCATAGTGGTTATATTTACCCATATATGTTTGTAGAGGTATTTAATGGATTGCGGTTATTTCACACACATATATCTTTAGATATAGTTTCCTAATGGTTATTATAGGTATGTTGTGCATGGTATGTGATGGCATGAGGTATAATACATGACGTACAAGATTTGGTGGATCCCAAAAACTACCTAGTTACTATGTGGATATGTGGATGGGATGATGATATATTGTGATACTTGGGGTGCATGTTTTATCCGAAGTTTATTTAGGATAGATTAATTTAGTACAAGTGTCTTTGGGCTAGAGTTTGGAGAGAGGTGGCTCAGGGTGTGTGACATTGAGACAGAGCAATAAACCAGGGGGAAGTTGTAGCATAGTACCATTATTATTATTATTATATTATATGATCTCTTGAATGAGATAATTAGTGAGAGATATCCATGTTGAGGATAGGAAAAGAATAATAATTTTTCTTAGGTGATGAATTGATTTCATTTATTTACTCATTAGTATTAATATTCTTCTTTCAAATTTTTCATAAGAGGTTTCATGGAGGATACTATTGTGTATACATGTTATGATCACCATATATATATAAAAACTATTTTCAGGTCAAAAAGAACTTTTTGGTGATTAAGATATACATTTATAGTTTAGAGAGTTGTATATGAGATATTAGAGCTTCACAGTTTCTTATGAGGATTTTTTAGTGTTTTTTATTGTTTCAATTGTATGTTAATACATTCACACCATATATTGGGGTTTATTATTCTTTTTTTACGAGAAAAAGTTTTTTGGTGGTTGATTTTATCATATCTCTCTCATTTATCATATCTTAGAGGGTAATGCTTCCTATATGCATGTATGTTATACCCTCAATGCTTGTCTCCAATCCATGACCAATTGGAGGTGGGATCAAGGCTTCATTATCTCCCTTCTACCATTACTAGCCCATAAGGTGTACCTTTGGTGGTAGGGGGTTGTAAAAAATTTAACTATTTTTTATGTATTTTTTATAGAAACTTTCATGTTCAAATAGTTATCTTTGAGAATAAATATGTTTGGTGAAAAATTTGAAACTGATGTAAAGATTCATTATTTTTTTTCATTCCCTAATTAAATAAAATGGACATAATTGGATTTTACTTGTATTGGATATAAAATCATAGTAATATAAGTATTAAAAAACTCTCAATCCCTAAAAAATGAACTATGTATACCCACACATGGTTGAGTCCAGTGATACGGTATGAATTCCTAATATTTTATTTTTGAAGTTCCTTAGGATCATGAAAACAACTGAGAAGGGTGGGGGTGAAATAATGGTGAAATTTTATTGATTTCAATTCTCTAAAATTTTACCCCTATAACATTTTTTAGTTATTTTTCTTATAAACATTTTATAACAATCTAACAAGCATGAAATAATAAGAAAGTGAAAATGGAACATAAGATTTAGATAGTTTTTCCTCAGTGTGGGAACCTAAATATTGGGAATGGCGACTCCCATCAATCCATATAAATTAAATATTAATTATAAGTGAATAAAAATTGATCCAAATAAATTTATAATACTTTTATATCCTGATAGGAATGATTATACTGACTCCCATTAGTTTTAAAAGTTTTTATTACAAAATTGATCCAATAAAAAAATATTTTAGACTTTATAAAATAGCTCCCAAAAGTTTGTCCAAAAAAATCTATATAGTAAATGTCCATATGGTGATCCTACATTCATTTGGAATTATTAATTAGATGTGCCTCACTAAAACTATTCTACTTTTATAGCATGTATTCTGGTATATTAACAAAACCACTACACCAAAAACCCTACCCAGAAACTCAATTTGTTACTCTTTGTCTGGTTTCTCTAAATGAATTCCCATTTTTATTCCTCTATACTAAAACTATATTTGGGACTTTTATTTAACTCAGAATTAATCTTGGTTAGAAACTCAATCTTACATAAAACCTTTAGAGTTTTATATTTTTTTACCATGTAAAAAGTACTATATTTTTCACACTGTACTTACACCCTATTATAAAGGGTGGGAACTCTATTTTTTTTGTTTCAAATGAATTTTGTTGGATGCTTCTCAAATATTCTAGAGTCTTACTGAATATTATTGAATTATCCAACAACCACAAAATTATTAAAACTTCCCTAAAATTAGTCATTAAACAACTTCTTCATACTTCCTTATATAAACTAGAAAGAAAACCAATTGAAATATTAGTATAACATCCTCATTCATGAGGGATTTACAAATATTTATTTAAAGCTTCTCAAAATATCTATCTCGTGGAATATTTTTTTGGTGAATTCTTTAGGAACTCCTTTATCTGGTAAAAAAATATTCAATTCACTTCATCCATCAAACTATATCTAGTCAACCTACATCTACTCAGACTTCATACATTTCTTTGATTCATAAAACTCAGTCCAGTGCAATATCTCTAAATCATCCATACAATGGAGCATTATCCATCTATTATACTTCATTACATCATTTCATATTTTCTACATCTATTGGTTCATCATCCGATGGATACAAACCATTGACTTCATAACTCATCCTTCATGAATTAAAACTTCATATAGTTTGTAACATAAAACTTTCATACTTGAAAAAACATATAAATAATCTCTCTGGAAATTATATCATCCCTTGTCTGATAAAATTGAGTTGTTGAAGACAATTGACTACATTTTTCAAACTTCTAAAGAATCCTATTACATGAAACTTCTATGTCTGATTACCTTCTTGGATTTATCCCCCTTTGTGTTTTCACAGATAAAAACTCAAATTCCAACTTCTCATTTTTTATACTCATCCTCATTTGTTCTTTATTTACTAGAGTTGAACCTTTTTACTTTTTGTTCATACCCATGAAGACCTTAACATATAGACTTCTTAAAACTATTTTTACAGAACATCTATCTTGTTCCCTATGCTTGGTGATACTTTTTTTGGGTAAAGTGAATCCATTAAAAAAGTTTTACTACTCTCCCTTTAGAAAGTCTTCATCTGATGACCTTCTTTATGGTGACACATATTCAATATTCTCATAGATCTATGTCCATAACATCTGTTTGGTGACTAGTTCTTGGTGTTTATCATCTGGTATCCTATGCCTGGTAGAAAATTTGTACTTCGTATAAATATTCATTTGGAACCTTCAACCCAAGTTCATCTAGAGAACCGTGTCTAGAACTCTCTGTCTAGAAAACTTTGTATGGTGGTCTGTGCCCGATGGATCAAAACTCCCCTTTGAACAAAATCTTGAATCATGAAGCTTTTCATTATTTTAGGAACTTTGAAGAATAACTTAGCATTGTTTTCCTTTGTAATAAAGTTTATTAAAAAAGTTAAGGAAACTTTCCAACCTCCCCCAAAAACTTCATAAAATAAATTTCTTAACAAACTTTTAACAACTTATTTCTCATCTATTTAACAAAAATATTCATAAATAAATATGTTGTCAATAAATACAAAAAATATGTTATAAAAAAATCACAAAGGATCTTCAATATCCCCCTTTTTATTTTTTTTATCAATATTCATTTACAACTTTTAAAAACTCAAAACCTTTACCAATCATTTTTCACTATAAGTAAAAAGGTTTTTAGTAGTGGTTTTTTCACAGTGGTTTTAAAAACAGTCGATATTTTTTTAAAAAAAATATTTTTTAAATTTTTTTAAAAATATCTTCTAAAAAAATTCAATTTTTTAGCGGTGGTTTTTAAAAAAACTGCTACGAAAATTAAGAAAATTTTAAAAAATTATTATTTATTATTTATTATTTATAATAAAATATAGTTTATTATTTATAATTTTAAATATTTATAATGTTTCAGTTAATTAATATTTATAATTTTTAGTTAATAATATTTTTAAACTGAAAACAAATCTTCAATAAGTAGAAGAATAGACTTCGACATCAAATGACCATAACTTCTGATCCAAGAGTCCATTTCAGCTCCACAACTAGTAAAATCAAAGTTTATTAAATGAGAAAAAACCATGTGAGATTTAAATCATGTGATAATCAAAGAGAAAAAAATATATTCAAAATTCAAAAGTCAAAAATCGAATTGGAACTTCAAACCACCATAAATTTTAATCCGGGTGTCCGTTTAGGATCAACCACATATCAAATCGAAGCCTGTGACGAGCTCTATGCCGCTTAGATCTGGTACCAACTCTTTGAGTATTATACCCCTTTTATTCTACCAGAAAAAACTAGAAAGCCTTCGAAACAAATGTTTTAGTTGTAGACACCGATTTATTAAAATTTAAACAGTTATAACTTTCGATCCAGGTGTCTGTTCGGCCTGTAACACACATCATATCGAAGCTCATTTCATGATCTTCGATTTGACTGGTAGTGGCAATGAAAAAAGAGTCTCAGATCATATTTTATGTCCATTTCAATGTTTTTAGGTTATTTAGAGGCTCTTAATGTTTTATAATAAATTGATTGATTGATTGATATATTTAATATTAATTAATTAATTAATTATTAATTATTTATTTATCTATTATCTATTATCTATTATTTATTTAATATTTAATATTTTTTATTTATTTATTTAATATTTAATATTTATTTATTTATTTACTTATTATTTAGTTATTATGTACACATTAATTATTAATTTATTTTTAATTAATTAATTATTAATTAATTATTATTAGTTTATTATTCATTTATTATTTATTTCTTTATTATTTACTTATATATTCATTATTCATTATTAATTAATTAATTAATTAATTATTAAGTATATAATTATTATTTATTAATTAATTATTTATAAAATATTAAATATTGAATGTAAAATATTAGATATTAATTAAGAATTATTAATTATTAATTATCAATTATTAATTATCAATTATTAATTATTAATCATTATTAATTATTAATCATTATTAATTATTAATTAATTATTAATTAATTAATTATTTATTTATTTAAGTATTTACTTATTTATTATTCATTGTTTATTATTCATTGTTTATTATTTATTATTTATTATTTATTATTTATACTTTATACTTTATTCTTTATTATTTATTAATTTATTTTTAATTTACTAAATATTAATTTATTATTAGTTTATTAATTATTAATTATTTATTAATTAAATTTTAATTATTTATCAATTATTTATTAAATATTTAATATTGAACATTAAATATTAAATATTAAATATTAAATATTAATTAATACTTATTAATTTTATAATTATCAATTATCAATTATTAGTTATTATTAATTATGAATTATTAATTAATTAATTAATTAATTATTAATTATTATTTATTATTATTTTTTAATTTAGTAAATATTAATTTATTATTAGTTTATTATTCATTCATTTATTATTTATTTATTTATTCAATATTAATTATTTACTAATAATTTACTAATAATTTATAAAATTTTAAATATTAAATATTAATTATTAAAGATTAATTCTTAATGATCAGTTATTAATTATTAGTTATTATTAATTATTAATTATTAATTATTAATTATTAATTATTAATTAATTATTTATTTATTATTTATTATTTATTTATTTTTCTATTATTTATTAATTTATTATTTATACATTACTTATATATTATATGTTATATATTATATATTATATATTATATATTATATATTATATATTATCTATTACCGATTATATATTATGTATTATATATTATATATTATATATTATATATTATGAAATATACAATAAATAAATAAATAAATAAATAAATAAATAAATAAAGCCAACGAGCATGTACCCAAGTGGTAAAGGCTCCTGCTTGGCATCCAAAAAGACCCAAGATCAAATCCGGGTAGGGACGAATTTTCGAGTACTACAACATGTCACTGTAATGGAACTGTTGCAGTGGTGGGACTATAGTAGCGATAGGACTGTAGTAGCGTCAGGACTGTATCAGCGACAGGCCTATAGCATCGGCGTGGCTATTGCATTGGCGTGGCTGGAGTAGTGGTGTGGGTGTAGCAGCGGCGTGGTTGTAGCAGTGGCGGACCTGTAGCAACGACATGCTCCAGTGGCGGCGGGCTGTAGCAGTGGCTGGACTGTAGCAGCGACGAAACTGTAGCGGCGACTGTACTATAGTAGGAACTATAGCGGGGGCATTACTATAGCAAAGACTGTAGCGGCAGCAATACTGTAGCAGTTTGGGTACTGTAGCAATACTATTCACCGAAGGGCCCTTTGGGCTAAAAAATAGGATTTCAGGCCTTGTATTCAAACCACTTGGTCTTGGGCCTTCAGACTATGTAATGGGTCTCTCTCTACCCAATTAGAAAGATATATTTGCTTTAAATAAAAAATGAGGCTTTGGCCCCAACCTTTAAAAAAATAAATAAATAAATAACTAAGTAAGTAAATAAGTAAGTAAGTAAGTAAGAAAATAAGTAAGTAAGTAAGTAAATAAGTAAATACGTAAATAAGTAAGTAAGTAAGTAAGTAAGTAAGTAAGTAAGTAAGTTAGTAAGTAAGTAAGTTAGTAAGGAAGCAAGCAAGCAAGCAAGCAAGCAAGCAAGCAAGTAAGTAAGTAAGTAAATAAGTAACTAGGTAACTGACTAACTAACTAACTAACTAAGTAAGTAAGTAAGTAAGTAACCAAGTAAGTAAGTAAGTAAGTAAGTAAGTAAGTAAGTAAGTAAGTAAGTAACTAAGTAAGTAAGTAAGTAACTATGTAAGTAAGTAACTAAGTAACTAAGTAAGTAAGTAACTAAGTAAGTAACTAAATAAGTAAGTAACTAACTATGTAAGTAAGTAATTAAGTAACTTAGTAAGCAAGTAAGTAACTAACTAACTGTAGTTGGGGTTTGGCTTATTGGTAAGCACCCTATAATTCTACATGAAAAATGAGGGTTCAAAACCCATTGGGCGCAGGTACTATAGCAGCACTGTAGTGCTACTATAGCAGCTGAGATATTGTTGCAATGACAGCACTGTAGTGGTGGCAGAGGCACTGTAGCGGCGATGGGTACTGTGCGGTACTGTAGCAGCACGGGTATTGTACCTATACTATTCACAGAATGGGCTTTGGGTCAAAAATTTGGGTCTACGGGCTATGTAATGGCCTAAATTCCAAGTGGGCCTTCGAGCTATGTAATGGGTCTCCCTCTACCCAGTTAAAGAGGTCTTTTCTTTGCTTTAATAATAAAAATGAGGCTTCGACCCCAACCTTTTAAAAAAAGTAAGTAAGTAACTAACTAAGTAAGTAAGTCACTAACCAAGTAAGTAAGTAACTAAGTAAGTATGTAAGTAAGTAAGTAAATAAGTAAATATGTAAATAAGTAACTAAGTAAGTAAGTAACTAAATAAGTAATTAAGTAAGTAAGTAATCAAGTAAGTAAGTAACTAAGTAAGTAACTAAGTAAGTAAGTAAGTAAGTATGTAAGTAAGGAAGTAAGTAACTAAGTAAGAAAATAAGTAAATAAGTAAGTAAGTAAGAAAGAAAGTAAGTAAGGATTTAAGTAACTAAGTAAATAAGTAAGTAAGTAAGTAAGTAACTAAGTAACAAAGTAAGTAAGTAAATAAGTAAGTAAGTAAGTAAGTAAGTAAGTAAGTAACTAAGTAAGTAAGTAAGTAAGTAAGTAAGTAAGTAACAAGTAAGTAAGTAACTAAGTAAGTAAGTAAGTAAGTAAATAAGTAAGTAAGTAACTAAGTAACTAAGTAAGTAAGTAAGTAAATAAATAAATAAGTAAGTAAGTA
Source organism: Viscum album (assembly GCA_963277665.1). Lineage (NCBI taxonomy): Eukaryota > Viridiplantae > Streptophyta > Magnoliopsida > Santalales > Viscaceae > Viscum > Viscum album. The sequence goes on along the minus strand of OY728135.1, from coordinate 1,882,026,127 downwards.
AGGTACTAATTAAGTAAGTAAGTAACTAAGTAAGTAAGTAAGTAAGTAAGTAAGTAAGTAAGTAAGTAAGTAAGTACATAAGGTAGTAAACAAGCAAGCAAGCAAGCAAGAAAACAAGTAAGTAAGGAAGTAAGTAAGTAAGTAAGTAAGTAAGTAAATACATAAGGAAGTAAACAAGAAATCAAGAAAGCAAGTAAGTAAGGAAGTAATTAAGTAAGTAAGTAAGTAAGTATGTAAGTAAGGAAGTAAGTAACTTAGTAAGTAACTAACTAACTAAGTAATTAAGTAACTAAGTAAGTAATTAACTAAGTGGCTAAGTAAGTAAGTAACTAAGTAACTAAGTAACTAAGTAACTAAGTAACTAAGTAACTAACTAACTAACTAACTAAGTAAGTAAGTAAGTAGCTAAGCAACTAAGTAACTAAGTAACAAAGTAAAAAAGTAACAAAGTAACTAAGTAACTAAGTAACTAAGTAACTAAGTAACTAAGAAACTAAGGAACTAAGGAACTAAGTAACTAAGTACCTAAGTAACTAAATAACTAAGTAACTATGTAACTAAGTAACTAAGTAACTAAGTAACTAAGTAACTAAGTAACTAAGTAACTAAGTAACTAAGTAACTAAGTAAACAAATAAATAAGTAACTTAGTAAATAATTAAGTAAGTAACTAAGTAAGCGAGTAACTCAGTAACTAAGTAACTAAGTGACTAATTAACTAAGTAACTAAGTAAATAAGTAAATAAGTAAATAAGTAACACCACACTACTAGATAAAGTAATGTTTTTAAAGGAATTCCATCCATCGATGAAAAGAGAATGTTTGGCCATGTTAAGATAACCCTCTCCCCCTTTGACAACATAATCCAAATCACTGTGTGGGACTTCCATAAAAACTTCAAGAAGTGTTTAGTGGTTGATGAAAATGAAGTTTTGTCCACAATTCCATAAATCTTTATCTTGACATAACTTTGGTGAAAACATCATCAATTTGATACTTTATTGAAATGTACTCAATCATAACATCTCCACCAGAAACTTTATATTTTATGAAATGATACTTGATATCAATGTTTTTTGATCTTGAATTTTGTACATGATTTTTGGAAAGATTAATGGAACCTTGATCATCACAAAGAATCATCAATGGTTTAAAAACTTTCAATATCAAATCCTAAAAATGAACTTTCATCAAAATCATTTCCATATAAGCATGGGTGGAGGTAATATATCCTGCTTCTTTTGTACTTAATGTTTCTAAAATTTGTTTTCTACTATTCTATATCACACCAAATTCTCCCCAGAAAAAAGTTCCTCCTGATGTTTATTTTCTATTATTGCAATATCTATCCCAATTAGCATCAGCGTATCCAAGAAATTTCATGTCACTGATTCGTTTCTACAAAAGACCATAAGAAAATGTTCCTTTAACATATCTGTGTATTCTCTTAGATTCCAGAATATGTGATTCCTTTGGATCACTCTAATATCTTTCACATAAATTAAAATCATAAATAATGTATTTCCTTGAAGATTTAAGATTAGATAAATATTATTATCAACTTCCAGAAGTCCTTTTGATTCACACTTTTCCCAGCTTCATCTTCACTTATCTATTTTCTAATAGAAATAAGTGTAGAAAATTATTTGGAATCCTCCATTCTATTTTTTTAGAAACTACTTAACATAATTTTCTTATGAAAGAAAGATATATATTTTCTTATACTTAACTTATAATCCCAAAAATAAAGTTAATTATAACATTTTAAAGTTTTTCTTTATTTATTCAGAAAAATCATTACAAGATATATCTCTATCCACTGCAAAAATTATTTCATCAACATAAATAATAACAATCAGGGTACCTGAGTTTATCTTCTTCACATGTAAGTCTTTTTTTCAAATTTTCCTTTAGAAAAGTTTAACTTCTTTAAGAAACTATAATGTTTTGAGTAATAGGATCATAAAGATTGTTTCAACCCATAAAAATCATTCTTCAACTTACACACCTTGGTTCCATATTTATCAAGTAAGAACCCACTAGGTTTCTCAATGTAAAATTCTTCTTCAATTTCTCTATTTAATAAATCTTGTATAACATCCATCTAATAAAATTTTAAAAAACAATGTGAAATCACTACCAATAAAATTATTATACTTTCCAATCTTACTGTAAACTTTTTTGATTCAAATATATCAGGGAAGTTTCTTTGGAGTTTTTTAACAATGTTAGAATCTTCCAAGACATATTCAAATCCTCTAATGTTGCAAAAAAAAAATCATTAACTATGGTGAAGTACTCATCAAAAGTTTCATCATCTACAATTATGATATCTTCAAACTTTCTTTACCATATTTGTAACTTTTCTTACCTCAATTTTTTGTTCCCCTTAAAGATACTTTATAGTTTTACCAAGTATATTTAACTATTTTGAGAACCATCACATTTATGAAAACATTTTTAAAAAAATTTAAAAGAATAAAATTTCTAGATTTCCCATTAACCATAATATTTCTTTTGTTAGAAAATATTTTAGGATAATTTTTTATGAATGGGTGGAAACCTAATTATAGTTTCATTAGTTACCTCTATTCCAAGTGATATAATATAAGGTATCATTCTATTTTTCCAAGCATGATAATTTTTTTCCCTCGAATATAAGAATACATCTTGTTAGACATAAGAATTTTCACTACTGGAAATGGATTTTTTTTTCAATCCACACTATGGTTGATCAGGGAGTTTGCAAGGAAAGTGATCTTATAGATTTAGTGTTGAAATTGGTGTCATTTCCTAGTTTTTTCAAAAAATTTAGAGCTTAAAATATGGAGGAAGGGGTAAGAATCGTGAAATAAATATTTCTAGAATAGACACATAAAATATATAGTAAATTCATGGGTTTCACGAAGATTATAATTTTTAAAAGATGTGTATCTTTGTGAAGAAATATGGTTTAGAAATGGTTTGATTATTTTTGAAAGAGACTTTGTGAAAATGGTTAAGTCATATTGTGATGATGATAATATACATGATTTTGAGAAGCTTCATGAATGGAATAATTTCACCAACACTTTGTGAAGAAATAGATCTTTATAAACATGAATGGAGATATTCAAAAAAATTTCATGGTGAGTTAGAAATATTCATGAAAGGAAAAGTATACAAATATGAGGTTTCTTATCTTCAGAAGGCATAGATAGAATTTGGATAAAGGGTGAAATTCTATGATTTCACGATGGTGCTTCAGGAAGGAAATACTATTGCAAATATGGAACTCTTCATGAAATCAAGCTTCATGAAAAGTATAGTTTAAAACTATTTGACATTAATGAATTTTAGAAAAGTGGGTTTCATGAATATTGAAATCTTCATGATTTATTGGAGATTTGAAGAGGTTGGGATCTTCACAAAAGGTAGTGGGTTTTTGAAGGATGAAGTGTAATTGAAATAAGAAGGGGGTTTCACGAAGGCCAAAAGCTTCATGAACAATAGTGTTCATCATTTGGAATTAGTGAATAATGCCTCCAACTTCATCAATTAAGGACTATGGTGAAAGCATATCCTCATGCTAATTATGAATAAATACTTAAATTATCAATCTATTTAAGTGACCTTCAGGCCAATAAAATGTGTATGACTTAGCCCAAATAAGTGAGAAATGGTTAGTCGACGGAAGTGATCCAAGAGAGGAAGCGTGCTATCCCTAAAAGTCTTGTAAAGGAATGGTTCCTAGTATAGAGTGGCCAAGTTTAAAAAATTACAATCCACAATACATTGCGAAGATTAGTGGATTTTGGTATGTCTGATGCACTATCATCTTATGCTCCTTAGACTAGCTTTTATCAGTGAACTAAGTAAAAACATTGTGTTGTGTTTCTATTTATGCGTCTTGGTGTTTGATAATGACACATTTCCATCAGACAGGTTTAACAAGTTCCTACTAACATGAGGAAAATATATGAATCATTTGAGGACAAATATTACATCCTGATTCACCCCTCCTCTATCACGGTGTTATAGGATCTCATAAGTGGTATCTGATCGAATAGGTTATTGATGTTAAATTTATCCTATGTTGTTATAGATAATTCAGTGAATGTTAGGGGAGTTATAATTTTTGATGGAATAAACTTTCAGATTTAAAATAATTGAATGGGATCTCATTCGTGATCTATTTTAATGGAAGTTATCTATGACATAGTTCAAGGGATTTAGATCAGTGATGCGACATGTATTTCTTCGACTAAAACATATAGGAAAATGATTGATGTAGATTCCAAAGATCAAAATGATCTTATTTCAGTACTATCTTATGAAATCTATTTTAAGGTGATGAGTTTTACTTCATCCATGTACATTTGGAAGAAATAGGAAAACATATATGAAGGTGATAAAAATGTAAAAGATACCAAACTTCAAGTTATTCACAATCATTTTGATGATATGAAAATGAATTCAGATGAAAATGTAGATAGTTTCTTTAATTACATTACTAATTTTTTTGGATATATTCAAGGTATTGGGGAAGAAATTAAGGATATTTAAATTGTGAAGAAAATACTAAGAAGGATCCCATGTCTGTACAATCCAAAATTTCCAGCCCTTGAGGAAAGAGATTTGTCTAAGATTTCTCTTGATGATCTGCTAATATGTTTGGTGGCTTATGAAATGAGAGTCAAACCAGAAGATACAAAAATTCGTGTAATCAAGGAAAAAACATTCAAATCCATGAAAAACCTGAAATCACCAAAGTTATTGAAGAAGATGAGGATGATGAACTTATATCCCCTTTTTAAAAAAGGTTCAATAGAGGAAAGGGAGGATTTTAAGGAAATATTCCTTTGGATGTTTTTCAGTGTGGTAATCAGGTCACATTGCCGCTTGGTGATCAAGGAGATTAAATGATGTATAAAGTAAAGAAGAAATCATGTAAATACCTCAAAATAGGTTCCTACAAAAGGGTGACTTCAAACTAAGAAAGAAATTATAGAGAAAGAGATTCTTCTATAAAGAAGAACAAGATAATAATAAATTTTTAGAAGTTGTATAACTATATTTTAAATTATATATTGAAGCTTCTATAATAGATATATTTGAAAAGATAGAGTCTATGAAATATGAATACAATTAGTAAAATAGTGTTGTGGATATCAACGTAGAACTTGAGGGTGATATTGATGAGATTGACATTCAAATGAAGAAAAATATAAAGATGGGATCTATGTTGAGAGAGTCTTTAGAGTATGCGGATCAACTTGAAGAAAAAATTGATTAACTATAAAGAGAGGTAGAAGAACATTTAATAACTCTTGAAACCATGGAAGAGGTTATGAAGTTTAATATCAGGATTGAATAGCTGGAAAAAGTCATCAATTCCTATACATCGAGACTGAAGGAAAATTCTAAGATAGTTTAGGTCCATGAAGAAGACTTCATCACTTTAAGGAGTAAACTAGAAATTGAATCAAAATTAATAGAAGAAAAAAAGAAATTACAGTTTTGAAGGTTTTCAGATGCAAAGATTTTGGAAAGTGTTAAACATAGTTCTGAAGGAGTAAAGAAAGCCTAGAATGATAAAAAATATTAGTTTATGGGAAAAAAGTGGGATTGGATGTGTTACTAAAACATCATAGGCTATAAATTGGATGATCCAAAGAAAAGGGAAGTAGAAAGTTGGACATATCACAAAGGAATCTATTGTCTTAACAGAGATATCATCAAACCAAATAAAAAAGAGAGTTGAAAATAATCCTCAATTATCTAGAGAGGATCCTTAGTCAAATTACTATAAAAAAAGGTACATGTGGAGGAATGGAAGTGAGAAGATATTTACTCTTATGAAATGTAACGTCCCAGTTTCGGAAGCCACCCAGCGGTGCCCCATACCTGGTTGGTCACATGGCCTCAAGCACATTTCCCCTAATGCCAATGACTGCCGACTAGCAGCGAGGGCCTTGGGTGTGATAGTGGGGAAACTATGTCCTTATTGGACGAGTAACACAGCAGAAGAGAAAAACAGATAACAATAACGAAATTAGTAATAATCCATAAAAAAGTAAATAGTAGAATTTTGAAGAAATAAACAGCTAGATTATACATATATAAAATGATGCATGGTACATATGTCTAGGAAAATAGCCAAACACATCACAATACTGGAATAAAAAACAATAAAAAGCCAAGTAAAAAAGAAAATAGGTAAACAACTCCTCATCATCGAAAGCCTCATCTTGGTCCCATGCTCTTCAGCTCCACAACATATCAAGTACCTGAAGTAGAAGGGCGCTTTACCTTATCTATACATGCAACAATATAATCTTTTTGGGCCCAAAATCATAGCCCAAACAGGGTGTGAGACTAAATCCTAGTAGGAAATCACCACAAGATATGTGCCTAACAGTCAGTGAATATATGGAAGGTAATAAACAAAAGAAAGTAGTAAACAAGGAAGTACTCAGTAGTAACTAGTCCTACAGTTCAATGCAATCAGTTTCATACATCAACAACAGCAAAACAGAGAACCCTCTAGGTAGTTCTCTCAGCCTAACCCATCTGGTTCAATCAAAACAAGGATACTACAGAGACTCTCTGAGGAAGCTCTCTCATTCAATTCCCCTTATAGTCCCAAGCATTTAAAAATACTCTCTGAGGAAGCTCACAAGGTCAATTCCCCTTATAGTCTTAGGTAGCCAAGGACTCTCTGAGGAAGCACACATGGTCAATTCCACTCATATCCTTAAGGTCAAAGACTCTCTGAGGAAGCTCACACGTCAATTTCCCTTAAAGTCTAAGGTCATCAAGGACTCTCTGAGGAAGCACACATGGTCAATCCCTTTATAGCACGAAGTGGTAAAGGACTCTCTAAGGAAGCTCTCTTAGTCAATTCTCCTTATAGTCTAAAATAGTTCAAAGAATCTCTGAGGAAGCTCAATCGGTCAATCCCCTTATAGTCTAAAGTGCTCAAAGACTCTCTGAGGAAGCTCACTTGTTCAATCCCCCTTAGAGTCTCCTACACCAGGTTATCACGGCCCTGTGTAAGTCAACGAGCATAGAAATGCAATATTTCTAAAGTAAACCTCAAGAACTACTTGGATAAACAGTCTACAATATCTCTAGAATGTCAGATAAAAATAATCACTCCATCCTACAGTACTAGGAATGGGAAACATCAAGGAAGCCTAACGGATAAACAGGACCAAACATCCATAAACAAAACATGCATGGTCAAACACATACAAAGCATAGTAAACAACCTATTCACATCCAATTAGCCTCTATTTACACATACCAACATAGCTGGAAATTAACAGGGGTAAAACAGTAAACACACAATACCCCGTTCAAGGGTATTGGGAAAAATTGCACATAATAATCAAAGACTTTCAACGTAAAGGCACAAACCACCTACCTTGGAATTTTGAGATCGATATACTCTGGGGTCGGCCCTTGGATCGACCTAGAATGTGGTAGATCTATAAAAATTTCTAAAACGTTCAACCCAGAATATCTCACGAGAGAGAAGAAATCAGTAGATGGTGCTCTAGGAGAAGAGAGAACTCGCCGATGTGATTCCAACGAAACTGACAATGTTCGATTCATAGGATGGATGCTCACTCAGGGTCTCGTCGAAGATCTGTGGCCGTACAACATTTTCAGATGAAGAAGTCGAATAAGAACACATTTCTGTCGATAAGACGCGACCCCAATCCGTTTAAAGAAAAAAAAATACACGACGTGTATTTTTAAAGTAAACGATGTGTACTTGCCTTTTCCATACTCCGATTTAGGAAACCTCTAGGTCACCCCCACATGGCCGTGTGTATGGCCGCTACACGGCCAGCACACAGCTACCTGCAGTAACCGAGTACACGGCGTATACTCATTAAGTACACGGCGTGTACTTCGAAAATTTCCAGAAAGTCCTCTTTTTATCAAAAACGACTAGAAAAGGAAAACATACCTGAAAAAGAAGATCCGAGTTCTAAAAAACTTCCCCCCTTAGATAAATTCATCCCTGAATCTCCCTAGAAAGGCTGCATAGAAGAAGAAACCCTAAAAAGCTCCCGACACTATGCTCGTATATCGGCCTCCCTCTCCCAAGTCTTGTCCTATACTCGCCCGTGCTGCCATAGAACTAATACCAGAGGAATATACCATCCATGGAGAACCTTCGTACTTAAATCAATGAACCAGATAGAATTATCCTCAAATGATGAATCCACTTCCAACTCAACATCCTCGGGTTGAAAGACATGAGACATGTCTGAGAAGTAACGTCGAAGCTGAGAAATGTGGAAGAAATCGTGCATAGCCTGGTACCTATAAGGTAACTGAAACCTATAGGCAACCAACCTAACTCTCTCCAAAACCTCAAACGGTCCAATGTACCTCGGCGAAAGCTTACCATGTCTCCTAATACTCCTGTGCCCCAACCTCAGTGTGACACACAGAAAAACCTTATCCCCGACCACGAACTCCAAAGGTCATCTCTGCTAATCAGCATAAGACTTCTGTCGAGACTGTGTAGTATCCATCCTCTTCCAAATCAACTCTATCAGCTATGTGGTCTCCTGAACAAGACGAGGTCCCAACATAGCTACCTCTCCTGGCTCTATCCAATATAAGGGTGATCGGCATGACCTACCGTACAAAGACTCATAAGGTGCCATCTGAATAGTTGCTTGAAAACTATTGTTGTAGGAAAACTCCACAATAGGTATGTGCTTCTCCCAAGAACCTCCAAAATCTAGGATGCATGAATGAAGCATGTACTCAAGAACCTAAATCGTACGGTCAGACTGTCAATCTCTCTGGGGATGGTAAGCTGTACTCAAAAGTACCTGTATACCCAAAGCCTTTTGAAGCCCCTTCCAGACCCGATAAGTAAAACGTGTATCTCGGTCTGAAACAATGGAGTGTGTAACTCCATGTAAGCGCATAATCTCTCAGATGTACAACCATCCCATCTCATCAACACTAAAGGTATCCTTGATCAAAAAGAAGTGAGAAAACTTCGTGAGTCTGTCAATGACAACCCAAACTGCATTATTCTTTTGAGGAAACCTCAGTAAACCTATCAAAAAATCCATCGCGACATCATTCCACTTCCACTCCGGAATGAGAAACTGTTGTAAAAGCCCTGCTGGTCGCTGATGCTCTACCTTCATCTGCTGATAGGTGGAACACTTCATGAAAAAAACAGAAATATATCTCTTCATACCTGGCCACTAATACCGACAGTGTAGATCATGATATATCTTGGTGATACCAGGATGAACTACCAAAACTGAGGAATGAAAGTCCCACATTAACTCCTTCCGTATGTCCGTTGGCACCCATACGCACCCCTAGAAATGCAAGATCTCATCCTTTCCTATGGTCCATCTTGGAATAGGTTCCTATCCTGACATTCTCTCCCATAGGACTAGGCCTTATGAATATGATAGCTTCCTCATTCACACTCGACCAAGAAGATTAGAGGTAACAACCACAGAAGAAAGAAAAGTCTGCCCCTATCTGTCATGAACCTCCAAATGCATCTCAAAGAATAGATCCATAAGCTACCACTCACTAATGGACTCCTAAAATACCTGTATCTGAGTCCTCCTGCTCAATGCATTAGCCATTGTGTCCTTTCCTAGGCGTATAGGCAAGCTCAAAGTCAAAGGACTGAAGGTACTCAACCCACCTTTGTTGTCTCAAATTCATATCACGCTGAGTGAAGATGTACTTGAGACTCTTGTGGTCGATGAAAACAAAAAATTATCTCCCAAAATATAATGTCTCCAATAGCGCAAGGCATGTACAACTACATCCAACTCGAGATCATGCATCGGGTAATTTCTCTCATGTGGCCTCAACTGCCGAGACCCATACGTAATGACTCCTTCTCCCTACATAAGCAAAGCTCCCAAACCAATACCTGAAGCATCACAGTAAACAATATATCTCTTTCCTGGCTCTGGAAAGACTAGTATTGGTGCTGAATTCAACCTCCCTTTCAGCTCCTGAAAGGCTGACTCACAAGAATATGACCATAAGAAATTCACACCCTTCTTAGTCAGGCCCGTCAGTGGAACTGCTTAGTGTGAAAAGTTATGTATGAAACGTCTATAGTATCCATCTATCCCTAGAAAACTCTGTACCTCAAATATGTTCTTTGGCTACTCCCAGAAAACTACTGCTCTCACTTTCTCTGGGTCTACTTATACTCCTATCTCTGAGATAACATGACCCAAGAAGTGAATCTGGTCCATCCAAAAGTGGCATTTTAAGAGCTTAGCATATAATTGATGCTCTCTCAGTGTACTCTAAACGATCTCAAGATGGGTAGCATGAGAGTGTTGAGTGTGAGAGTACACCAAGATATTGTCCACAAAGACTACCTTGAAGGAATCCAAGTATAGATGGAACACTTGGTTCATCAGTGCCATGAAAAATGAAGGCGTGTTCATGAGGCCGAATGGCATAACCACATACTCGTATAGACCATACCTATGTCATAAGGCTGTAAGAGGTATATCATATGGTCTAACACACAAATGATGATAACCAGATCTCAATTAAATCTTCGAGAACACCCAGGCTCCTTGAAACTGATCAAAGAGATCACCAATACTCGGTAAGGGATATTGGTTCTTGACCTTCAACTAGTTCAGCTTCTGATAATCCACACAAATCCTGAGGGTACCGTTTGCCTTCTTCGCAAACAGGACAGGTGAACCCCAAGGAGAAGTACTGGGTCAGATGAAACCCTTTGCCTGCAACTGATCCAACTGCATCTTGATCTCCTGTAACTCTGGTGTAGCCATCCTATAAGGAGGAATGGACACTGGTGCCGCTCTTGGAACAATATCAATAGAAAACTATACCTCACGTTTTGGAGGAAAACCTGAAATGTATTCTGGTAGGACATCTTTGAAATGATCCACCACTGGAGGAAAGTCTAACTGTGAAGCCCCTGGTCATCCAGATATAGACTAGTAATCGTGGCTATAACTCCTCCCAACCCATGATGATCGGGTCACGCTCTGGTCACCTGGACATTCCACTTTCCCTTATGAAGAAAAGATCCACCCTCTGGTGATGTGAAACTCACCCTACGACGATAGCAATCAATGACTGCCTGGAAGGGAACTAACCAGTCCATTCTGAGAATGACATCATAGCCCGTCATCTCTAGAACATAGAGGTCCCATAAAAAGTGACACCCACCAACCTCTAGAGGGTACTCCTTGCACTGATTTACACTCACCGTTCTAGTCCCCAATGGAGTGACTAGCGTCAAGATATTAGCAGAAGAAAAGATACAGAGCCTGAGGCTCTCCCCAATCACAACAGATATAAAGCTATGGGAAGCCCCTGTATCGAAAAGAGAAGAAGCTAAAACTGAGGCTACTAAGTTCGTACCTCGAACTGTAGAAGGTTCGGGATCCTGCTCCTACTAGGTCTACTCCACTACAAAAGTATGGACTGTACCACGACCCAGTGACCCTGCCTGACCACTCTGAGTTGATCCACCCCGATGTCGCTGAAAACCGGGTGACTGGATACCACGACCACGACCTCCGCCTCGGCTTGAACGACCGGAATAACTCCATTTCCCAGACTGGTAAGAAACTTCTGGTGCTGTTCCTGAATGAGGAGTCATAGGAGAACCCCTATCACCAGCTACTGGTGAAAAGAACTGGCAGAAATGCTAAAGATGACCCATCTTGCCGCAATATCGGCACTCCACCGGGTCCCTTGAGCAATGTGGCCTCGTATTCTAACTCCTACTACACTAGTAATATACCACCTGGCTACTAGAAGATGCATCTCGCCTACCCAGATATCCTCATGCAATCTCCCTATGGTGCTTCCTACTATTAACTGGAGGAGCACTAACTCTGGATGTCGAACTGCACTGGCTCACAGCTCAAGAATCCCTCAGATTGCGCTCAGTGATCAACGTCTCGTTGACTATAGAAGAGATAGAAGTCAACCTGAAGATATTCTCCTGAGATCAGATGTCGTTCCTTAGACCATCCTCAAACTTCCTTGCTAGAAAAAACTCATCACCTCCTGGAATAGGCGTGAAACGCTGTAGCTCTATGAAGCGCGAGGAATACTCCATAAAAGAAAGGGTACCCTGCTCCAGACTTATAAAATCTCGGGCTCGATCATCACCCAACATCCATGGGTAGAAGTAATCGTAGAAGATGCACTGAACTCATCCAAAGTCATATTCTTCTAGCTTCCCACCTGTGAGATCACATCCCACCACCTCTTGGAGGAGTCTCGAAGAATGTAAGTAGCGATCTTTTCCCTCCTCTCTAGAGATATCTCCAGATGCTCCAAGATCGTCAGCATGGCTTCCAGCCATGACTCTACAGCCTGGGGTCCTCCATCCCCTGAGAAGGTGGGAGGATGCTACTGCTGAAAGACCCGCGTAAATTATACCATCGACAGGGCAAGAGGCGGTGCTCCTTGGCAGTTCTGCATCACCCTCAGAAAGATCTCCCTGAACTGTGGATCGACACCTGTGTCAGGTATAACTGATGGTGCCAAGACTAGAACAACTGGAGGATCTTCCAGCTATCCCTGATCAGCCATGTTTAGTGTATGATCATCTCCTTTCAACTAGCGTACAACCAGAGGATGTCTCAGTGGCATGACTCTGCAAGGTCAAGTACACACATTAGATTAAGATCATCAAGGACTAAAAACTGGAAGCATAAGAAGGGAACATGAGAAATAAAACCTTAAATTTTTACAAAACAAGACTACACGACGTTTATAATAACTACGCAGCGTGTTCCTTTAAGTCTTTCACATGGGCATGTACTTCTTATAGAACTGGTCGTGTAACACCCCAAACACATGACATGTTTTCCTTACACATGCCGTGTACTTTAATTTTCTTCCCTTTCATGATTCATTCTACACAGATAAGCCACATGGTTCTCCTTAGAACAAGGTTACACAACGTGTTTGTTCCAGACACGGCATGTACTAGACGAGCTTCACCGAACCGTGTTGTTCGTGACACGGCTGGATACACAGCTCACACTATACGACATGTTCCATATAGACATGACGTGTACTAGAAAAGATAACATCGACCTGTGTTGTTAGTTACACGACTGGATTCCAAGATTACACTACACGACATGTTCATAACTGACATGGCGTGTATCACCTAAGGTTTCTCCGTCTGTGTTATTAGTCACACGGGCGGACACAGGGTCAACCCTATATGACCTGTACAACTGGTACACGACATGTTCCCACAAGAACTTCCATATCCCGTGTCTTTGCCCACACGGACTATGACATAGTTAGAGACTACAGGACCTGTACATAAGTAACACAGTGTGTACATAATAAAAACAATTTCTTCCCAAACATAAGAACACATGACATGTAGTCAAAACTACACGACATGTATTATGGGTTTTTCCAGACAGTAAGCCTCACAAACTACTCTGGAGCCTAGAAAAACACTGAAACGAACACCAAAGTTCCAAATTCCGATCCATGAGGGCCCATACTCCCCGCGAATCAAATATTGGCATCTTATACATGTTATAACAAGAAAAACAGGGCAATAATCCACCAAATTCTGGTCCATGAGGGCCCATAACACCTCAAGAACCAAAGTTTGGAATTCATTCAAAAAAAAACTTACACAAACAATACCCTATAAAACAGTAGGTATTTTTATCATGGAAACTATCACAACAGCATGCATATCTAGCACAACACCTATCACAACAACACACAATTGATAATGCACCCTATATGGCATGGTAATAATTCATGACATGTGATCCATAGAAAGTTCCTATATGATGCATGAGATGAAATACCCTCATCTCATCGGGTTACAATAGAAATAGAACCTTAATAACATGAACAATAACAACACAAATCATGTGAATCACTCAAGGTGAAATCAAATCAACCGTAATAATCGAAAAACCTGAAAAATTACAATTAAATGAGGTAGATTGGATTTTCCTTGTACATGGGTTAGCTACTCCCGGGAACAACTTATTACCAAGTTCCAATTACATCCTATCCCTAGCTATAGGATCCAAACAGTAAGTCAATAAGAAAATAATTCCTCTGATAACACTTTGTAACGTCCCGGTTCCGGAAGCCACCTAGAGGGCCCCCGTATCCGATTGGTCACATGGCCTCAAGCGCATTTCCCCTAATGCCAGAGGCTGCCGACTAGCAGTGAGGGCCTTGGGTGTGATAGTGGGGAAAATATTCCCTCATTGGCAGAGTAACACAATGGAAGAGAATAACATATAACAACAATAAAAGTATTAATAATCCATACAAAAGTAAATAGCAGAAGTCTGAAGAAATAAACATCTAGAGTATACCTATATAAAATGATGCATGGTACATATGTCTAGGAAAATAGCCAAACACATCAAAATGCTGGAATACAAAACAATACAAAGCCAATTACAAAATAAAACAGGCAAACAACTCCTCATCATCGCAAGCCTCAGCTTGGTCCCATGATCTCCAACTCCACAGTATATCAAGTACCTGAAGTAGAAGGGAACTTTCCCTTATCTATACCTACAACAAAATAATCTGTTTGGGCCCAAAAGCATAGCCCAAACAGGCTGTGAGACTAAATCCTAATAGGAAATCACCACAAGATCTGTGCCTAATATTCAGTGAATATATGGCAGGTAATAAACAAAAGAAAGCAGTAAACAAGGAAGTACTCAACAGTAACCAGTCCTACAGTTCAATGCAATCAGTTCCATACATCAACAATAGAAAAAGAAGGTAACCCTATGGATAGTTCTATCAACCTAACCCCTCTGGTTCAATCAAAACAAGGATACTACAGAGACTCTATAAGGAATCTCTCTCAGTCAATTCCCCTTATAGTCCCAAGTGTTTAAAAAGAATCTTTGAGGAAGCTCACATGGTCAATTCCCCTTATAGACTAAGGTAGTCAAGGACTCTCTGAAGAAGCACACATGGTCAATTCCCCTCATTTTCCCAAGGTCAAAGACTCTCTGAGGAAGCCCACATGTCAATTCCCCTTATAGTCTAAGGTTGTCAAGGACTCTCTAAGGAAGAAAACATGGTCAATCCCCTTATATCCCCAAGTGGTCAAAGAATCTCTGAGAAAGCTCTCTCAGTCAATTCCTCTTATAGTCTAAAATATTTCAAAGACTCTCTGAGGAAGCTCACTCAGTCAATCCCCTTATATTCTAAAGTTCTCAAAGACTCTCTGAGGAAGCTCACTCGGTCAATCCCCCTTACAGTCTCCTACACCAGGTTCTCACGACCCCGTGTAAGTCAACGAGCACAGAAATGAAATATGGGCAAAGTAAACCTCAAGAACTACTTGGTTAAAAAATCTATAACATCTCAAGCATGTCAGAAAAAAATAATCACTCCATCCTACAATACTTGGCATGAGAAACATCAAGGAATCCCAACGGCTAAACATGACCAAACAACCATAAACAAAACATGAATGGGAAAACACATAAAAAGCATAGAAAACAACCCTATTCATATCCAATTAGCCTCTATTTACACATACCAACATAGTTGGAAATTAAAATGGGTAAAATAGTAAATGCACAATACCCCGTTCAAGGGTATTGGGAAAAATTTTACATAATACTCAAAGACTTTCAATGGAAAGGCACAAAAAACCTTCCTCTACATTGTGATAATGATATACTCCGACATCAGCCCTTGGATCAACCTAGAATGTGGTAGATCTACAAAAAATTTTAAAACTTTTAACCCACGATATCTCACAAGAGAGAAGAAATCAGCAGATGGTGATCTAGGAGAAGAGAGAACTCACCGATGCGATTACAACACAACCAATGGTGTTCGATTCAGAGGATGGACGCTTGCTCGGGGGCTCATCAAAGATCTGCGACCTTATGGCGCTCTCGAATGAATAAGTCGAAGAAAAACACATTTTTTTCGATAAGACGCGACCCTGGTCCATTTAAAGAAAAAAAATACAAGGCATGTATTTTTAAAGTACATGATGTGAGCTTTCCTTTTCTGTACTCCACTTTAGGCAGCCTCCAGGTCACCCCTACATGGCCGTGTGCAAGGCCGCTACACGACCAGCACACGGCTACCTACGGTAACCGAGTACATGGTGTATACCCATAAAGTACACTATGTGTACTTCAAAAAATTTCCAGAAATTCCTCTTTTTCCCAAAAATGACCAGAAAAGGAAAACATACCTGAAAAAGGAGATCCAAGTTCTTACATGAAATTTTAATTTTGTGGTTTTTTGGGATATACCATTTCTTACTTTGAAGAGGCAAGGGGATATCTGGATGGGGAATAACTTAGAATTCAAAAAAGGAGAATCAGACCATATCCTTCATCATATTGAATAAATACTTTCTATGGATATTGTTTTCACTATTCTAACTTTGGCATAAATCTATTCATTGTAGGAAGAGGAAATGTGGGAATAATAACTATAGAAATCAGAGACAAGTCAATACCAATAAAATAAGAAGAATTACCCTTGAAAATAGGTATTCTCATATAGAAAAAAAATATGAGTATGATTCAACCATGCACAATGAAGAGAGATTGCAGAGGACATATTTGTTTCTCCACTCAAACAGGTATCTCATGAAAGGAAAAGAATAATATTGAGAAATCACACATAGTATAAATCACTCACAAAGCTACAAAGAATATTAGCACCTATATTCTTGACATCGGATGCTCATACCACATGATAGGAAATGAAAAATTGTTAAAAAATGTTATGAAAAGTGTTGATTGGATAGAGATATTTGAAAACAATATTTCCTTAAAAATAAAAGGAAGTGTAAATATAGAATTAACAAAAGACGAGCTTATGAAAACAAAAGTTCTCTATGTGGAAAGTCTGCATCACAATCTCCTGAGTGTGATTCAACTCTATAACTTAGGACTGGAAGTGACATTTAATCAAAATGGGTGAAACATCTAAGGAAATATAGGTAATTATATTATGAAAGTCTATAGGAAAATGGTAATTTATACCAGGTATACAGTAAATAAAACACTTGATTCTTAAAAATTTAAGAGTAAAACAACTTGTGGCACTGAAGGTTGGGTCACATTAATCAATGGATCATGGAGAATATATCCCGGATAAAGGATATTCTCGACATTCCCAATCTGAAGAATGATTGATAAAAGACAATTGATGCTTTCATGTGAGAAAAAATGGTCCATAATTATTATATGTTGAAGAAAAAAAGGGAATCAAATCTTCTTGATCTAGTCTACATAAATGTGTGAGGTAAAATAAATTTTTATAGCACATACGATGATATATACTTGATTATTTTTATTGATCATTATAATAGAATGACATGTTTTATATTTATGTATCATAAATGATAAGTTCTTAATTTCATGAAGAGTTATCTCCGAAGATTTTAGAAAGAAACTGACACACAATCAAGATATTATGATCCAAAAATAGAATAGAATAAACATCCATTGAATTTAAAAATTACCATGAAAAACATGGGATCAAGCATGAAGTGTGTTTAATGAGAACACCTCAATAGAGTGGGGTCGTTGAACAAAAAAATTGATAGGTGAATACTATGGAAAAAACTATATTGATTGAGAGTTGTGTTTCTCATCATTATTGGAAGGAGGATGTTCAAGTTTCAATGTACACTCAAAATTATACAGGTCTATTTATAGGATAGGATGAAAAGACACCATATGAGATATGGAATAGAAGAAATCCCTATATGATTTTTTGTTTGTTTTTGTTTTTGGAAGTAAATGTTTCATCCAAAACAAGGAAGATAATCAAGGAAATTATGTTGATTCTATAAATGAAGAAAGATTCCTTGGATATTTAATGAATATTAAAGAATAAAAATGCTATAATAATCATCTTAAAAAGATTTTGGAGTGAAATTACATCAAGAACATTGAAAATAAAACCATAAATAACTCAAGGAGATAATATGTTGATATGATTGAAGATAAATAAGAAGGTAGAAAATGGAAAGATTCAAATATAGAAGTTATGTATGACTTTCCAAACATTCAGGGTTCTAAAAATTATGATGATTCAGAAATTGAATTAGAATAGGAAAACATTGTGGAAGAAAATCTATAAGAACTTCATAGAATAAATAGAAGAGTAGAAGTTGATCAATCCAATAACATTGGGGATTGGGTTGTACCTACACAGACAAAGATAATGAGGAATGAAGAACATTTTTCAATCCTATCAATTGTGGAACCAACCTCGTTTGAAGAAGCAGCAAAGGATGAATCATTGAATAAGGTTATGAATTAAGAATTGGATCAAATTGATAAAAACCAGACTTGGGATCTTGTTAAGAGAAAAAAAATAAAAATGATATTGTAACAGAGTAGATATTCAAAAAAAATTTATGATTTAGTAAATGTGATAAAAAACAAGGGTTTACTAGTGTGTAAAGGATATACATAGATTGAAGGCATTGATGTTAAATAAATTTTTTCTCCAGTATCTCGATTGTAGTCGATTAGGATATTCCTAGCCATGTAGATTCATAAAGGGTACAAAGTTTATCAAATGGATTTCAAAATAGCATTCTTAAATTTATTCTTATAGAATAAGTCTATATTGAACAACCAATGATATTTATGATTGAAAATGATGAAACAAAGGTTTATAGATTAAAGAAGTCTCTTTATGGTCTAAATGTGGAACCACGAGCATGGTATTATCAACTGGATGTTTATATTAAGAAGATACAATTTAAAAGAGGAGGTGTTGACTATAATATCTATGTAAAGAATTAATAGGAAGATCAATTTGTGGTTATTATATATGTGGATGATATTATATTTGGAGGAAACATGCAGGGATCTGTGGAAGTCAGATGAAATAAAAAATTTCAATGTTCATTATTGGTTAACTCACAAAATTTTTAGGGATATAGGTGATTTAAAATAATGAATAAACATTCATCTATTAGGAAAAGTATGCAAAATTACTTATAAATAAATTCAACATGAATGACTCAAAAATAATGTAAACTCTGATTATAGTTGGGAAAAAACTTGGAAAACATGAGGAAGGGAAATATGTGGATCCCACTTTGTATAGAAGAATAATTGGAAGCTTATTATATTTGACTGCAACATGACCAGATATTGTCTTTGAAACATATTTAGTGGCTCACTTTCAAAGTAATCCGAAGGAAGAGAATTTGGTATCATTTGAAAGAATCACGAGGTATGTTCAAGGTATTATCAAATTTGGATTATACTTTATAGTAGGAATAGATAATGAATTATCAACATTTTTTGATGCTGAATGGGTTGAAGATGTTGTGGATAAAAATTCTACCAGTGGTGGTGCATTCTTCATTGGAAAAAAAATGTGTGGGAAGGTTAATAAAGAAACAAGAAAGCACTTATCTTAGTACTTATGAAGTAGGATATATCTCTGTTATAAAGGAATGAATTCATCTATTTTGGATAAAGAAGAAACTTACTGTTATTGGAGATGAGGTGAAATAGCTGATGATGATACATTGTCACAACAAGAGCATGATCGATCTTATAAAAAACACAGTTCAACACTCTCATACCAAACATATTGAGATCATATATCACTTCATCAAAGAAAATTTTGAAGAATTTGTGATTAAAATAGAACATGTTAGAACTAATGATCAAGTAGCTGAAATTCTAACTAATATATTGATAGAAAAAATGTTCAAGAAACACTAGTTGAACCAAAATGTTCATCCACCTCCCATTTCATGAGGAGATTCTGGTTGTTCCCCTCTCCCCATTTGTGTTAATTTTTTTAAATTTTTTGTGGATATGATGTAGGTATATGGGGAATATATGATCCAAGGGGAGTTTTTTTTTCAGGAATTAGAAGTACCAATACATATTCTTTAGGTTTATTTATAAAGAGGGATATAAGTGGAATTCAATGATTTATAGGTTTGCAGGATTGGTCAGTGGTCTATCGAGGCATGAATTTCTCTTTTTCTACTATTTTTTCTACATCTAGGTTTACTCACATAGACATAGAGTGATTTATAAGATATTTCAGGCCTATCAGGTTTTTGATTGAGGATGGTGTTTTTTTGAATTTATCTATAGATTTTCAACAAACCCAAAGGGAGAGATTGTTGGAACCAAGGATTTGCATAGTTGGAAACAAATTTTTGTTTGTTTGTTGTCAATCCATACTAGGGTTGACCAAGGAGTTTGAAAGTCAAGTGATCTTATTGTTAAAGAGGCTTCTATGTTGAAAGTGGCATCATTTTCTAGTTTCTTCCAATTTTTTGGAGCTCAAAATCTAGAGAAAGTGGTAAACATCGTGAAATATGAATTTTCAGAATAGAATCTTCAAATATATGGTAAAGTCATAGGTTTCATGAATATTGGAATTTAATGAATATGTGGAGATTTATGAAGGAATCTGGTGCTGCAAAGGTTTCAAGGTTCATAAAAGAGACTTCATGAAAATGTCCGAGTCATGATGGGATGGTAATAATCTACACAACTAAGAGAATCTTTGTGAATATAATAATTTAACTAAAGCTTCATGAAGAAATAAAGCTTCATCAACTTGAATAGGGATATTCATGAAAAGTCCACGATGATCTGGAAATATTCAAAAAAGGTAAAGTCGATAAATAAGAGGCCACTCATCTTCAGAAGACATGGAAAAAATTTGGAGAAAGGGTGAAATGATCTGATTTCAGAAAGGTTATTAGTGAAGGAAATCCTTTGAAAAAACTGGAACTCTTTATAAACATAAGATTCATGAAAATTATGGATTAGAACTATTTTAAATTAAGGAATTTTATAAAAGGGGATTTTTAAAATACTGGGAGATTCATGTTTGTTTGGATCTTCACGAAGGCTGGGATATTTGTGAAAGGTAGCGGGTTTGCGAAGGCTGAAGTATCATTGAAATAAGAAGAGTGTTTTGGTAAGGCTAGGATCTTCACAAACAGTAGTGTTGAACATCTAGTTTTAGGGAATAGTGCTTCCAAGTGCATCAATTCGGGACTATGGTGCAAGTAAAGTCTCATGCTAATCAAGGAAAAATAATTAAATGCCCAATTTATTGAAGAAACCTTCAAGTCAATAAACTAAGTAAGACTTTTCCCGACATAGTTAGCAAGGGATAGTCGACAGAAGTGATTTGAGGGAGGCAATGTGCTATCCCATAAATTGTTGTAATGGTAGTGTTCCTGGTATAGATTTACCATTTTTAAATAATTGTAAATCATAATACCTAGTGACGTTTAGTAGATTTAGGTATGAATGATGCACTATCGACATATGATCCTTGGACTATCCCTTAATAGTGAACCAAGTAAAACTGATGTGTTGTGTTTCTATTTTTTCATCTGTGTGTTTGATAACTACACATTTCCATCAGACATGTTTAACAAGTTCCTACCAACATGGGAAAAATATCTTACTCATTTGAATAAAATGTTGACACCCAGATTTACCACTCCACTCTCAGTGTGTTCTAGGGTCCTACACATCTTTTATTCACTGAGTTATGGTTTTCCATGATAAGGATATAACTGGGTGGAATCCCCTATGATACCATTTGAAGTTTATTAGGATCATGAGAACCAATGAGGGGGGGGGGGATTAGTGGTCAACTTTTATTAATTTTAATTCTCTGAAATTTAACCCCTGTAGCTTGTTAGAGTTATTTTTTTATATAAAATTTTATAGAAACCTCACAAGCATGAAATTATATTAAAGTGAACAAGGCATGAAAGATTTACAAGTTTCAAACTCAGTGTGAGAACCTACATCCTTACCATAGAGAATCTCGTCAGTCTATAAAAATTCACTATTAATAAGAAGTGAATACAACTTGATCCAACTCATGTTAGAATCCTTCTATATCTCGATAGGAATGATTATACTGACTGCCATTGGTTTATAAAGTTTTTATTAAAAAAAAATTTAATAAAAAAGATGTGATACTTCTTAAAACAGCTCCAAAAAATTCATCTATAAATCTTCATCCATTTTCCTCCATTTGGTAAATATTTTTTTGGTGTGCCTGCCTTTGTCCAGTATTCTCTATCCAATGTGACTCATCTAAATTGCACTACTTTTCTAGCTTATATTTTTTCTAATTAATAAATTGATTGTACCTCAAACCCCACTCCGAAACTCTATCCATTAAACTTTAATTATTTTCTCTAAACAACTTCTCTGTCAACTTCCTTTGTACTAAAACTCTATTTGGTACTTTTCTTTATCTTGAACGTAATCTTGGTTGGAAACTCACTATGACACAAAATCTTCACAATTTTATATTTTTTCCTTAGAAATAGTAATATATTTTTTATATTATACATGAATCCTATTTATAGATTCTCCCAAAATAGAAAAGTTATAAACTCATCTTTTTCCTACTCAAATGAATTTTGGTGGATGATTCTCAATTATTATAGAGTCTTCCTAAAGATTCTTTAATTCCTTGTCATCCACAACCTTCTTCAATCTTCCTTTACCTCAGTTGTTAAAAAACTTCTTCAAACTAACTTATCTTAGATAGATATAAAACCAATTGAAATATCATTACAACATCAACATTACTAATAAATTTGTAAATATTTATGTAAATATTTTTTAAATCTCTGTCCGGTGGAATTTTTTCCATTGAATTCTTTTTGAAAGCCTCCATTCAGTAGAAAATATTCACTTTTCTTTATATGGATAACTTTATCTAGTAATCCTAACTCAGATCAAAATTTATACATTTATTTTATTCACTCAACTCAAAATGGTTAAACGTATCTAAATCATCCATATTATGGAGCCTTATCCATCCATTGTACTTCCCTACATCATTTTAGATTTTCTATGTCTATTGGTTCATCATTAGATGGACTCAAACCATTGCCTTAATAAATCATCCTTCAGGAGTTCTAAATTCATATAGTATGTATTATAAAACTTTCCTACTTGAAGAAAAAACATATAAATAGTATCTTAAGAAATTCTATCAGCCATTGTATGATAAACTTGAGCCATTGAAGATAGTTGACTAAAATGTTTCAAATTCCAAAGAATATTATTACTTGAAACTTCTCTATATAGTTTCCTATTGGATTTATCCCCATTTTTGTTTTCATAGATAAAAACTATAATTCAAACTTATCATTTTTTATACTTCTCCCTATTTTCAATTTATTTATCATATTTTAAAATTTTCTATTTTTTGTGGATACCCTTGAAAAATTCATTATATGGACTTCTTGTAACTTTTTGTCCAAAAAACTTTCTAGTTACTTGTATATAGTGATCTATATCTAGTAAATTTCATTTGATAACAATGTTTTAGTACTCTTTATAAACTCTTCATCTGATGAACTTCTATTCGATAATTTGTGTCCAGTAAAACATATTTAATCTTTTTATGAATCTATTTGTAGCAATTTTTATAGTGAACTATGTTTGGGGTCTTCACATAGTATCCTATGTTCAGTAGAAATTTTTTACTTCTTATATATAACTATCTAGAAACTTTTATCCTGGTCTATCTAGATAATTTAGTTTGAAACTATACATCTAGAAAACTACATCGGGTGGTCTCTATCTGGTGGCTCTAAATTTCCCTTTGAATAAAATCTTGAATCACAAGGATTTTCACAATTTTATAAACTTTTAAGAAAAACTTATTATCATTTGACTTTGTAATAAATTTTATTAAAAAGGTTAAGGTAAATTTCTATCATCCTATATAAAATTTATAAAAAAACTTTCTTAAATTTTTTTAGAATCTTCTTTCTCACATGTTTAAAAAAAATGTTCATAAAAAAATATATTTTCAACAAACATAAAAATATGTTATGAAAATATCACAAATGATCTTCACTTTTTTAAATTTATTCTCAATTTAAATGTATTATAAAATCACTATTATTTTCAAATAATATTTTATACATGGAAAACCTATGCAAGTGACCTAAATTTTTTGATTCCAAACATGAAATAGTACCTAAAATGGTTGCACTAATGGATCCACAACAACTAAGTCATTCATGATTTTTTTTTTAATTTTAGTTTTTGAATATGTTTTCTCTATGAGATTATTAAATATCTATTAAAAATTTCTCAATGAAATAGGCATGAATATGGGGTTATTGTATATTACATGATAGAATAAATTGTGAAATAAGAGGCAATTGATGTTTTCATGTGTCTTGGTTATGTCAAATGAATATAAGAAAATTTATTGCATTACCTTCTTAATGATGGAAATCATTCAATATCAAAAGATGTAATTAGTCTGCTGGAATTCCTAGAAATTTAAAATGTAATTGATGATTAAATGCCTAGCTGATATGGGTTGGGTGGTCAAAATAGAAAACTGAAATCATTTCTCTCTCAAATTTTATTTTTAACTTCTTAGTATCTTTTATTTCATACTCCTTAAATAATTTTTTAATTTTTTTTCCTTTATATGTAATGAAATGAAATTTATCTCACTATTTTGGTGAGTTTGGCACTAGGAAGGTGTCATTAAAAGTTAATGGTGGTAGGATTGGTATCTGTTTCCATGGTATTAGATGTTGGCTATAGTATGTTACATTCTATATTTAAAGAGGAGTTCTAACTCGATTAATCATTGCAGATATTCATGATTTTATTCATGTTTTATGTTTTTATTTCTCTTGTAATTTTAAATTTTGTATTTATTCAGGTTTTATAAATCTTTACTGTGTTTATGTATAAACTTTTAAAAAATATTTAAATATATATTTACAAATAAAGATGATAGTTATCTCTATTTATTTGTAAGATAAATTACCCCAACAACCAAATGGATAATCACATTATAAGAAGAATTTATCTCATTGGGTTAGTGTGATATTTATCTAGTACCATGATAATATAGACTACTAGGTAGACAATTATTTTGAAAATTTAAATTTATATCCTTGATGGTGAGATAACCCCCCTTCATTAAATATTAGAATGATATTTAAATCAACAAATTATTTTCATTTTTTCATTGAGATAACTATCCACCAAAAATTAAAATTCATAAATTGAAAACAAAAAATTATCTCACTATTTTTCTGGATATACTTCACCCCATTAAAATTCATAGAAGACACATTCTGACCAAAAAATTATCTCACTGTGATGGTGAAATAAATTTATATAGAAATTTTAAAGTCACGATCAAATTTAAAATTGAAATGTATCTCACTAATTTAGTTAGATAACTCGCATCCATTAAAATTAATATAAGTAACATTATAACCATACATTTATCTCAATTCCCTAGCCTTAGTTTTATATTAGAATTAACATTATCATCATTGGAAGAACTAGTTTGGAGTCATTGGTCTCCGTTGGTGATCCAAAAAGCCTACTCCTTTTCAGATATAGTTTTTCATATCTTCTCCCCCTGTATTCCTGCCATCTTTTCGAGATATAGGGTGATGGTGCTAGATTGTTGACATCATTCTGGGTCAACAGGTGGTGACAGCATGAGGACATGTAGGAGACGGGTGTTTGGTGTCATTCTGGGGTTCTATGAGAAGTGATGACTTGAGATTGTGTGGATACCACTGGGTGTTCAGTGTTATTCTCTATGCTCCTACTTTATTTTTTGTTGGTGGAAACATTGTAGCTGGGTTTCATGGAGTATCCCTCAGGTTAGAGGTCAATGATATTGACGATGGTGGTGGAGGTTGTAGGACAATGACATGGGGTGTGGTTGGGGAATAATCTTGGTTATTCTTGGGCCTTTGGACTGATTTTTATTAGTATTTCCATTTTGATGTGGAACCATTTTAATGAAATTTGTCTACTGGGATTTAAATATATGCATATTTGGGTTGCAGGTGTCATGAAGAGAGCATAAAAATGACTTGTCACATTTGGTAGGCGGTACAACATGACAACATACAAGTACTACTAGGTGGGTGGCCTCGAATGAGGGATGGGTGTGCTAACACCTATCATTCATCCATTTGTCTTTATTTCAATGGAGAATGAATGAGTGTCCTACCACATTTTAGTCCACATGGTGATTTTATCTTGATGAAACAAAGCATCATGATGATGATGCGGTGAGGATCATTTCTACCATCATTGGGTGGGTGAATTGAAAGAGATATGGGTGTGTTGGAACCCATCATCTAGACCTCCCTCACATGCCAATGGAGTATGGAGGGGTGCCTTTCCATGACGTGTCAGACCATCATGGTACAACTTCTCGATAGGGGGGAAGTGCAACATCTTTGACTGATTTCACATGTGAAATACTCTAGAAGGGGGTGGTGAGACATTTTACCAGTATGTTTCATGAAACATACTTCATCTTAGGTCTTTGGACCATATCTTTAGGGGACCAATGGACCACTTTTATTTTTTGGTCTTTTTCACCACATTCGTTTGGTCGCTCATGTCATTTTTCAATTGTGAGGTCCACATACCTCTATCTCTTCGGGCTATGTCAAGGGTTACCTATCAACCCTATTAAAATAGGTTCTCTCTCTCTTTTAATAAAATGTTCCTTTGACTCATACCTATTAAAAAACAAATTTATCTTATTATTTTGGTGAGATACCTTTACCTATCCATTAAAAGTCTTATAAAACACATTGTAACAATATATAATGGTGAGATAACTTTCCATTGATAATTAAAATTCAAAATAAAAATGGAAACAAAAATTTATCACACTAGTTTAGTGATATAACTTTCCCCCTCCATTAAAATTCATAGAAGGAACATTGTAATCATAAATTTATCAAACTGCAATGGTATGCTAACTTTCCAACAATAATTAAAAGTCATAATCAAATAAAATAAAAATTTATATCTCTATTTTGGTGAGATAACTTTCCCCCTTCATTATAATTCATAGAAGACACATTGTAACCATAAATGTTTTTAACTATGACGGTGAGATAACTTTACATTGATAATTAAAATTCATAATCAAATTGAAGACACAAATTTATCTAACTAGTTTGGTAAGATAACTTTCCCCCTCCATTAAAATTCATATAATATATATTATAACCATAAATTTATCTCACTGTGATAGTGATATAACATTTAACTGGAAATTAAAATTCATAATAATATTGATTTTTTTATCTCACTTGTTTGGTGAGATAACTTTCCCCCTACATTAAAATTCATAAAAGACACTTTGTAACCATAAATTTATCTTACTATGATGATGATATAACTCTCCACTAGAAATTAAAAGGAACTATCAAATTAAAAACATAAATTTATCTCACTATTTTTTCAAGATAACTTTACCCATACATTAAAATTCATAGAAGAAACATTGTAACCATAAATTTATCTCACCGTGATGGTACAATAACTTTCCACAGGTAATCAAAATTCATAATAAAATTAAAAACACAAATTTATCTCACTAGTTTGGTGATATAACTTTCCACCTCCATTAAAATTCATAGAACACACCTAGTAACCATAAATTTATCTCATTACGATATTTAGATAAATTACAATGACAATTAAAATTCATTATCAAATTAATGAGATAACTTTCCCCCTCCTTTAAAATTTATAGAATACCCATTGTAATAGTAAATTTATCTCATTGTGATAGTGTGATAAATTTACACTAGAAATTAAAATCTATAATCAAATTGAAAGCACAAATTTATCTCACTAGCTTGGGGAGATAAATTTCTCCCTCAATTAAAATTCATAGAAGACACATTTTAAACATAAATTTATCACACAGTGATGGATATATAAAATTACACTAGAAATTAAGTGACATAATCAAATTGAAAACACAAATTTATATCAATATTTTGGTGAGATAACTTCCCCCACTAGTATAGACAATATCTTTTATATCAGAGTTTTAATGTCAATTTCTAAATAACCAATGTTAATGGTTCTTAAATTTAGTCATTTAAATAACCAACATTAAAAGTAATAATATTGGGGTTTTTATTTCATATTTATGACAACCAACATGATAATATAGTTTTTTCACAATGGTTATCATAAAACCAATATGTTTTTAACATCAATTTTAAGATAACCAATGTGAAAATATAGATTTTTTCTTGTCAGTTATCATCAAACCAATGTGAAAAACAAAATTTTTAATGTCATCTTTAAGATAACCAATGTTAAAAATGTGTTTTTCACATATTTTATTTTAAAACTGATGTGAAATTTAAAATTTAATATCTCACCAATGTGGAATTCAATATTTTTACTACGTTTCTTCAAAATTTTAATTTCTACCTAAAATTATGGATAATGTGTTTTCTTTTTCAGTGTTATTTATATGTTTTCACACTCCACATGTATTCATTTAATGATCAATTATTTCAATCATCATTTTCAAAGAAATTGAACTCTTTTTATCTTCATCATAATTCCATTAATTATTCTTTTAGTGATCTCATCATGGTATTTATAATTATTTTTTCATGATTTATATTTTTTCATGATTAGTGTTCTTAATTTATATATATGTCAATGATTCATTTTTATTATAATTAAGGATCCTTCTTCAAATATAATTAAAACTATAAAGATTCCTTCAGATTATAAAATTTCTTCTAAGATGAAGCTTTGGTTCCTCATGAGATATTTTCTCAAAATAAAATTATACCAACAAATACTTCTACAAGATTAAGAACTAAGTCAAATATTTAAGTTTTTTTTGTATTTCACCAAGTTTCTGTGATATTTTTCTATTTTTCAATCTTCTATTTTCCTCATTTTAATTGAAGAACCAAAGACACTCACTTCATCAAAATTATTGATCAAATCAAGAAGAACCTTTCTTAATGGAAGGGGAAATCTCTTTCTATGGTAGGTAAGATATGCCTGGTTAAATATATCATTGTTTCTAATCTTTTGCACTCTTTTATGATATATAGATATCCCATCTCTCTTATTAAGAATATGAAAATTTGTATTAAGAATTTTATATAAAGTGGAATCATGCTGGAAAGAAAATTTTTCATAGTCTCCTAGAGTACTTGATGTAGAACCATTGACAAGGGTGGTATTGGAATTAAAAATTTCAGACTCTTTAATGAGGCTTTGTAGGCCAAGTTTACTTGGAATATCCTCTATAGTGACTCAGTGTCCCTTGGTTTTTTAAGAGATGGGTTCCTTGGAAAATTAAAAAAGAGAAGTAATTCATATATGGGATCATCAATCTAGTCATCCGTCAAATAATATTTCTTGAACATTATGACTCACTCAAGGTGGATTTATTTTAGGGATTATTCTCTCAATTTCTGTCTTGATAATTGGATGGGCTCTCCTTTGATCAATTAACTTGATCTGCAAGATCTTCCTCCTGACACTAGTGTCTCAATACACGACTTTCTAGTCTCTCCCACTCCAGACATGAATGATGGTATCCAAATACAGCTAATCAACTATCTTTTTATGCCACATAAAGATACTGTTCTATGGGAACTATCCAGAAATGGAATTATGGATTTCAAAAGGTTTGATCACTCATCCGTCAATTCAGATATTGACTTCTCTTAGATCAAACACTTTGATAAACCCTGGATCCGACCATCAAGGCTATCCCTCATTTAGAGGACTTATCATTACATACTCCCTACTAATGATTACTTTTAAAATTATGGTATTTTCTTATATTCCATGTGAAAGTTCTAAAATTAGCATAAGGAGGATATTTCACACTTATCCTTGTTATGTTCCACCACATAATCTTTATGGAAGTCACTTCAAGAAATTTCTGAAGTTCTGCTTCCTTTAATTCCCAATGTATCAGACTTTCTTCAATACTAAACCACGATTCAAGATTCCACTCAAGTCAAAAATTTATTATTGGATACTATTTTTGAATTTATTCACATTATATAGAGAAATAGGAATGATATTCAGAATGGAAAGAAGGATATTCATATACAAGTGTCTTTGTTTTAACTCATTATTGCTACAAAAGATACAGATGTTGCCCAGTCTGGACACTGTAGAAGTATAATGTCAAATTTCTTGATCCTAAAAAAAATCAGGATTGCTGGAAAATAAATGCAGCACACAAGCTTGCTGAAAGTATTTAGGCATCATCCTCTCTATGGTTGGATACAAATTAATGTATACGATGATTTAAAGAGAAATATAGGACCGACTGAATGTGGATCAGTTTTTAGAGATCACAATGATAAAATATTTGGATGTTTCTTTGGCACCTGTGGTAACTCCCCATCTTTAGATGATGAAATTCTTAGTGTGATTTATACTATTCATTATAAAAAAATAAAAGGTTTAGATAATATTTGGCTGGAAAGAGACTCTATCACTGTTGTTAAAGCCATCCAAAATGGTGTGACTCATTTATCTTAGAAACTCGCTTCTAGATGTATGTATTTCCTTAAAACTCTTACATGGATCAACTACCTTATCGCACATGTGTACCGAGAAGCTAACACTATGGATGATTGTCTTGAAAATAAAGGAATCAATAAGGATCTCACATGTCTTGATGAATTACCTTCATATATAAAATCTCTCTATGATAAGTATTGTAAAAAAATCTCTTCCTTTCGTATTTTCTAACTTACTTTGTTTTTAATAAAGATATATTATCCCATTGGGCCAATACACCCCCATAAAAAATGATGTAAAAAACCTATTTTTGTACTAGTTTACCCTCCATTAAAATTCATAGAAGTCACATTGTAACCATAAATTTATCTCAATGTAATGGTGAGATAAATTTACACTAAAATTAAAATTAATATTAAAATTTAAAACACAAATTTATATCACTAGTTTTTGTGATATAACATTCACATCTATGAAAATTCATAGAAGACACATTGTAACCATAAGTTTATCTCATAGTGATGGTGAGATAAATTTTCACTAGTAGTTACAATTCATAATCAAATTGAAAACACAAATTTATTGCACTGGTTTGGTGAGGTAACTTTTACCCTCTATAAAAATTTATACAAGACTCATTGTAACATAAAGTTATCTCACTATGATTGTGATATAACTTTACCCAGATAATTAAAATTAATTATCAAATTTAAGAAAAAATATTATCTCACTATTTTGGTGAGATAACTTTCCCTCTATTAAATTTCATTTAAAATAGATTCCTATCATCAATTTATCTGACTATGATGGTGGGATAACTTTACAATGAAAATTAAAATTCATAATCAATTTGAAAACACAAATTTATATCAATGGTCCGGTGAGAATTTTTTTAAATATATTAAGATTTATTGAAGACACATTATAACAATAAATTTATCAAATTATAATGGTGATATAACTTTACACTAGTAATTAAAATTCATAATCAAATTGAAAACACAAATTTATCTCACTATCTTGGTGAGATAACTTTCCCACTCAATTAAAATTCATAGAATGTTCATTATAATTAAATATTTATCTCACTGGGATAGTGATATAACTTTCCATAAATAATTAAAAATATTATTAAAATTAAAAACACAAATTTATCTCATGGTTTTGGTGAGATAACATTCCCCTTTTATTAAAATTCATAAAAGAAACATTGTAAGAATAAATTTATCCCACTATAATGGTGAAATAACTTTCCTCCTATAATTAAAATTCATAATAAAAATAAAAACACAAATTTATATTACCAGTTTTGTGAGATAACTTTATCCCTCCATTAAAAGTAATATAAGACACATTATAAGTATAAATTTATCTCATTATGTTGGTGATATAACTTTTCATCATTAATTAACATTCATAATAAAAATTGAAAACACAAATTTATTGTACTTTTTTTGTCAGATAACTTTTCCCTTCCATTAAAATTCATATAAGATCATTTTATCCATAAATGTATATTATTATGATCATGAGATAACCTCCCATAGAAAATTTAAAGTCATAATCAAATTTAAAAAAAAAATTATCTCATTATTTTGGTGATATAACTTTACCCTCAATTAAAATTCATAGTAGACACATTGTAACCATAAATTTATCTCATTGTGATGGTGAGATAACTTTACACCAGTAATTAAAAGTCATAATAAAATTAAAAATGAAAATTTATCTCATTGGTTTGGTGATATAACTTTAACCTTTCATTAAAATTCATTTAAGAAACATTATAACCATAAATTTATCTCACTATGACAGAGACCTAACTTTTCACCAGTAATTAAAATTTAAAATAAAATTAAAAACATAATATTATCTCACTAGTTTGGTGAGATAATTTTATCTCACTATTAAAATCCATAGAATAAAAATTATAACCATGAATTTTTGTCATTATCATGGTGTGATAACTTTCTAGAAGCAATTAAAATTCATAATCAAATTGAAAATATAAATTTAACTTTGTAGTTTGATGAGATAAATTTACCCCTCTAGTGACATAAATGTCTAATTCCATTGAAAAATTATTTTCAACATAACAAAAAAAACTTATCATAATCATATTTTTAACACCTCAAATCTTCATTTGAGAAATATTCCCAGGACCTGAATTTACATATTTTTTTTCAATTTTTTCCTTAGCCAAATTTTAGATAATTCAAATCATTACAAAAATTTGAATTTTATGGGACTTAAAATTTTGATAATATAATAACATATATGTTATCCATGTTCATTACATTAAATATATTTTTATTCATTTCTACTTGGAAAATAAATATTTATATATTACATTTAATTCACAAAACATTTTATTTAATTAATAACTACAAGTATTGGTAAATTGTTTTTTCTTGGAATTGTTATCAATTGACTAAAGCTATTGAACTTATCTTGATGATCAAAAATGTGCAGAGTATGAAAATTACTTGTGTTCACCATACCTTGGAATTAATATACTTGTAATTTAGGTATCAATGGCCAAATTTTATGAAAATTTAAAGTACTATTAACAAATTGAATTTTTCTTCCATGATGAATTCAGAATGACAGTAATATTAAATGAAATACTTGCTAATAAAAAGGACTATTACCTCATATGAATCTATTTTACCCTACCGTTTAGTTTATTTAGAGAAAATATTTCTTATAACTTAATCTACAGTGGATATTTTTCACTTTTATAGTGGTTATACCATTTGATTAACATGCATAGAGCTATGGGTTTCATTATTCAAATCTTGATTATCACAAAGTGCACTGATTGCACCATAATTTCATCAAATTTACTCAAAATGGTTATCCACACTTACATTTTTTCTTATATAATTCATTTTTAAGGAATTTGAGTCATCATTAAGTGATTTTGTTTATTATTCACTATGAGTATAATTTTCAAAGACTTTATAAAAGAACTTTCACAACCCACCTTATTTTTCCTTTTTTAGATTTATTTATCTAATATCATAACTGATATTTCCATATGTGTACCTCCATTTTATATCTTTACTCCATAAAAAAAAAATTATTTAGAAGATACCTCTTTAATCTTCTCTTGGCATAGTATACATAAATCTTATCAATATAAAATTCCTCTGAACTCAAATAAGAAGTATAAACGTGCCACATCATAATTAGTCCGATTAGAAAACCAAATTATTAACTTATTTTGTTTTATCCCAATAAATAATTTTCACTAACTCATTGTATATTTTATCATACCCTTCACTATGTAAATTATTTGTGATACAATTCAACATTCCTATAAATTCAACTCGAACCTCTCCAAACTTTTCTTTTGTATATTCAAATTAAAATTTCAAATCAAAAAGAGATATTTAACTCCAAATGTTTATACTATACATTGATATAAAATATTATTCATATTAATTCTCATCCTTTTCATGTAATTTATTTTTATATTGCAACAAAAATTGCTATAACGTAGTACTTGATTTTGTGTGTAATGACCCAAAATTCTAGACTTTCTAAAACTGATGTTATGTTGAATAACTTACATTATACACCACACCTAAAAAAAATCCAAAAAATATTAAGACAAAATTATTAATAAATATATAATAAATACTATGATTTTAGACCATTAAATATTTACAAGGTAAATAATTAATATGAGTTAATATTGAAATGTTTAATTTCAATAAAATCCGTTTTAATTGTATTAGGTATTATATTTTAAAAGATAAATTTAAAAAATTTAGAATTTAAATTTTATAAAATAAAATTCATTTTTTAATTCCTCATATCAAAATTTATTTAGTATTAATTGTAGAGTTTTTTCAAAAGATGTTGTTTTTTCGACGAAAAATACAGTTTTTATAAAAATTGTAATTTTTATGATTTTATCATTATGAAAGCTCATCTTAGAAGATTAAAAAGCCTTTTAATTAATAATATATTTATTTAAGGAATAAAATTATTTATTCTAAAATATCATTTGAGCTTATAATATTATGTCTAATATTTTTAAAACTAAATTAAAATGATACTTTAATAAAAAACCTGTTTTTTGTCTTTCCCTATAATTAAGTGTTTATATAGTGAAATTAGATTTTGGATTTACTTGAAAGACTTATAAATTTTATTTGTTTTATAATTAAAAAATTATGTTATGAAAGTAGTGTCCAATATTATTATATTATATATATAAATTCAAATAATAAAAAAATTATTTTTCTAAAAAATGTTTTTATGAGATTAATTGTGTTTATTTTAAAATCAAATTTTCAAAAAATTATAAATCTTATAAATTAAAACAAATTTTAAATTTTAAATCATAAAGATAAAATTATTTAAAAGTATATAATCTTAATTTTTTTATTAATGTTAATCACTATGGTTAAAAATTAATTACCAAGGTAAAAGTTAATTTAGCTAAAAATGTTAAAAGTACAAAAAAATACTTAAATCACTATTAAATTATATAAAAATGAATGTATGAGAGTATTTTAGACCTTATATTGTCCCACAAACCATATTTTTTCACTTTTGAGATATTTATCCTTGAATAGTGTCAAGACATTATTTAAAAATCATGCGTGTTTCTTAAAGTTCACTTTTCTTCTCTTATAAAAGGATACTAATTCCACCCTTCCAAATTTAAAATTAACCGTAAAATTACTCATTTAAAATATGAAAATATTATCCTATTATAACCTTCTCCATTGTACATATGCTTATGGCAACCTTATGTTTTCTTAAATCATTCACTTCCAAGGAGTTTTCTAAGAGAAAACCCAAGTTTCCAATGTGAGTATTAGCTTCCATTATTCTTTTATTTTATTCCAATACTTCATAAAATCATTTATAAACTTGTTTATATAATGAAATAAGTATAATTAGAATATTTAAATGTAATTATATTAATTATACAACAAATATTCAATCCTTTCCATCCATTAAGAAAACAAAATAACATCGATCGTGCGTACGTGCAGACTATTGCCTCCATGATGCGATGCAGTTTATTTTCTATCGCTACCTCTAAAGTCTGGTATAAAAGATATATTTTATTAATAAATAGGTTTTCTATGTCATAAATATAATTATTCAATGATCATTTTTCATATACCATCATTCTATCCATTCATTGAGAAATGAGCTTGTTAATCGTGCGTATGTGCGGACTATCATCTCCACAAACAACAAATTTCATTTGTCATCACCACACATATTTTATGGTTATTAGAATGAGTTTAATGGAGATATATTATACTTATTAAAATTTTAATATTATTTAAAATTTATATTAACATTATATAATAAAATTCTGTAACATCCTAAGTTTAAAAAAAAGAAATACTATGTTTGATAGCGTACATGATACGCCACATAGAACTTAAAAAACTAAATATTATTATTTAAATATTATCATTATAAACTATATTTTATAATTTTAGGTATGAACATGATTAAATGAATTATTAAAATATGGTTTACACATGTATATATAATTAATTTTTTGTTGACCAATTAATTATAAATGAAAATAAAACCCTTTTTAAAATAAAAGGAAATCATTTTTTGAAAAACTATTTAAACGTGAACAAGCATGTTTATAAAATATTTCAATAATTTTTTTAGATTATATTAATGAAATATATAAATAATATATTTAATTTAATTTTTATCATTTATCTTATATGTTTTGTAGACATGATATAAGAATAAATCCAATTTTATGCATAAAAGAATCATTTTTAAAAAAATATAGTTTTTCTTCCTTTTGATGAAACAATTATTTTAAATATAATTTTTGTTACTTTTATAAAATCAATTTTATAAAATTAACTTCTTATTTTGAATCATAATATCAAAATTTAATGATTTTTTTATTACCACGATTAAAGGTAAATTTGGTAATTAAGGGTAAAAATAATATTATAAATATTATAAAATTATACTAAAACTTATCCTAATTTTAAATGATGAGTATTTTTAATCCCTAATAATTAAATTATTTGTTATGAGACCATTTATAGACTTTTGTATGAGAATATAACCATGATAATATTATATTCAATGGAAAGTCAATTTTGTCATACTTTTGTTTTTAACAAGTGAAATATTTTTAATATGAGGTTATATATGGGATATGTTCAACTATAAATATTATTTTGAAATATGAAAAGTTTATATTTATCATGACTATTTTGTTTAATTTTTATGGAATAAATAATTAAATTAAATTCTTGCATAATGATGATGGAGTAATTGTTTCATTAAAGGAAATATCAAATAAATGATATTAAAAATACTAAAATAAATATAATTTGAGATGATTGATCTCATACAAGAATTTTTTAGATGACTTTGACATTTTATTTATGTTTTAGAAGTATTCGTTATAATTTATCTTATTTTTATGATATTTTTAAAAAGTCATGTAATGAATAGTTTCAAAATTGATATTATTGATATTTTAAAATAAATAATATTTTATTAAATGATATAAAATTTATAAAAATATAAATTTCATCCAAATTATTGGGATAAGTCTTAAAATATTATCAATGACTCATTTATTTGTCTTTTTTAATTTTATAGTAATTATATTAACCCTCAAAGTGTAAACTACATGATATCACGATAAGGTTTAAAAAGGTTAAATAATGGTTAAACCAAAAAGATAAGGATTGAAAATAATAAAAATAACTTATATAATTTCAATTGTATGAATTTATTTAGACCAATAATAAAAATATATTTTAAATAAATAATTTTTTATCCATTTGGAATAGAAAATTAATTTATATTAATTTAATATTTTAAAGAATTCCATCAGGGATCCTCCCCTATCTTATAAAATAGAACACATTATTATCATTTAAATCCACTTAAAAACATATTTTTAGGTCAAGATCAACCAAAATACCTTCCTATAATCCCTAACCACATTATGGAGGCCTTATTTTAGGAATAAAACCCTCCTTATAGGTGTGAAGTTGTTAATCAAAGTAGGTCGTCTGAAAGAGATGTATCATTTTTAATTAAGTGTTTCTGTATATTTATTCTTCCACTTCATTAAAATATTCTTCAACCATGATGAAATAATAACTACATTTTATTAAATATAATGAGATGTTATTATGTTAATATAATCACCTAAATCCATCTCCAATTCTATCAAATTGGAAAATAATTAATTGTTCGTGTGTACGGAGAACTACCACGTCGCAAATCAATATAATTCATCTTCCATAATCATCTCCCATGACTATTTATAATGATGGGATTAATGTTTATATATTATATTAATTAAATATTTATCATTATTAAATAATAACATATCATTTATTTTTTACCTTTCCATGAACATAAAAATGATAACGTCGTTTGTGTGTACGTGTGAACTATCACCTCCATGAAGTGATGTGATTCATTTTTCATCACAAAATCACATGGATGATATATATAATTACATTTAAATGTTTAATATGATATTAATTATATTATTATCTTTATTAAAATATAAATTAGTACTTACCTTCTTTCCTTAATGACCATTGAAAAATGGAAACATTACTTATGCGTACGTACGGAATACCATCACGATGATTATAACATAGTTCATTTTTCATAACCATACTAAATGGTTTGATTTAAAATTAAAATTTATGTATAAAAATTATAAAAATGTTATCAATATTATTATGAATATAATTTACTTATAAAAACTTTGACTATTGATATCATACAAAATTCATTTTGGACTCAAGTATCGAATGCCGACAAAAAGTCCGACATGAACTTAAATAATTAAGTAATTGTTATAATGTGATAATAAGTGATATAAAAGGAATAATAAACATTAAAAGTTTTATAAAGAGATTAAATAATTAACCTAATTTTATTATTTAGGAAGATAAACATTGTATGTGATGAGTCAGACTCAAGCTATGGGATTCCCGTCTCAATTTTATTTTTTGTGAGATGCAAGCCATGTTCACCACATATTTCTTATATGTGGTGTATATACTTCCCATGAATTTATTTTATCATTATTATTCTGAATATTATAGAATTTAAATATCCATATAGTTTTATTTCTTTCACGTGGCATATGATTCGATTGATTATAAAGGGGTAAGAGTTTATTCATAATCTCAATAATATTCGGGATTGTTTCATTTTAAGTCTCCACTGGGGAATATTTTCTTCCATGTACATGTTTTCTAAACAAAATTGAAAAGGTTTTTAATATTTTACTATGAATTTTTAACTTATTAAAAAATGGTTTGAATGGAATGTTTTTTTCATTTTCTAAATAAGGATATTTGTGATATTTCAAAAAAAATGCATGGATGGAATGTTTTTTTAACTTATACGACATGAGATGATTTTCCTATTTTTATGATGCTTTAATATTTTGATGAATAATTTACAAGTTTAAAATTTTATTTAAAATAAATTATTTTCATTTATGATTGTCCAGATTTGTAAAATTGAAA
Organism: Viscum album; assembly: GCA_963277665.1. NCBI lineage: Eukaryota > Viridiplantae > Streptophyta > Magnoliopsida > Santalales > Viscaceae > Viscum > Viscum album. The sequence continues at coordinate 1,881,987,223 of OY728135.1, read as the reverse complement.
AATTATTTCAAAGTAGAAGAGTTATTTTTTTTATGCAAGATTTATATGTTATTATTATGTTTTCATTTTTGGAAATTGTTTATGAGTACGGGTGGTTCTGTGATAAAATTAGGGTGTGTGAGACCATTATAGTTATCTAATGCATTGGGTAATTAGAAAGTGTTTATCAGTAGGGTTTCTCCTAAGAGATTAAGGGAATATATTATGATGGTTATTCCAAATGTAACCATAAAGGTTACTCCTTATGTAGTCGTGATAAATACAGTAAATATAATAGTGAAATGAAATTGATGCCATAAGTTACCTTTTTTGATTTATGATTTCTATGGGGTTTTATAAGAATATCATGATTTCATGAGGTAATCTAAAGATATTATGTTTTATGGGTGAAATGTATAACTTTTTGAAAATGTTTTCATGGGTTTATAATTATTCCCAGAATAATGGTTTCTTTTATTCTTTTTATTTCCCTTAATGAGATTTTTGTGTTCATACTAAGTTTTAAAATGTTTTTCAAATTTTTAATGGATAATAGTGACAAGGATGATATCAAGGAGAAAACTGTCAATATTTTTCATGAATATAAACCAGGTTTTATTTTAAGGACCTTTGTTCAGTGAAAAAAATGGATACTAAGTACGAGTGTCTAATTGTAATGTATGGGTTAAATATTAAATATTTTGTCCTAATTATCTAAAAATATAAAATTAAAAAAATATTTGGGAATAAAAAATTATTTCTAGTTTTAAAATAACTAGAATATGTAATGTTTAAGGTCGAGTCCTTACAGTTGGTATCCGAGCAGGGTTTAGACGACTCTAGAGATTAGGATGTTTTCTTAAGAGTTATGGATATAATTATGGGTTTATAATTTTTAGGTTAATTATAAGTGTAGTGTCTTGTAAACCCCTTTTTAGGCTTTAACTTATGAATTGTTAAGGTGACTAATGGTATTTTTGGAGACATTCATCTTTGAGGTAATTATGGGCTATTACATTTTGGGATGAAAAATGAAAGGTATGAGAAAACATTTAAAGTTAAAACATGTTATGGTTATTTTTTAAGGATTTTATCATATTTTGGGAAATTATTTGGTGATTAAGTGATTAATTTTGTTTCAGAAGAAATTTTCTATTTTGGGTATCCTATATGATTATGTTAAATATAATACTATGGGATTTTATTTGAGGAGTAAAGGTTTAATTATATTTTAGAAGAATATATGATTTTATTATGGAATTTTGGTGATTTTAGTTATTTATGGAAAATATTATCCTATCTTGGAGAGTATGTGATTAAATAAACTAATTTTTGGTATGATACTTTAAGAGTGATTGATGTTATTTAGAGATAAATGTTACAATTTATCTTGGAAGACTATGTTATCAAATCTTTCTGAATTTTGGGTTTCAAACTTAGTTTGGATTATTTTGAAGAATTTTAATGACACTTATTTTTTGAATGGCCTATGTTGAAATTTCGATATTAATTTTTGATTTTATATATTGAAGTGTTTTTTCATCATATAAGGATTATTCTTTTTGGGGAATTATCTTACCTTGTACTAATAATTTTATTTTTTAATGTCTAATGATAAGATAAATAAATACTTAATCTTTTTTAGACATGTGTTTCTATAGAAGTTGATTATAGTGATTCAGGAATGAAAAATTCATTTTGAATACTCATCATGTGGAGAAAAATATGAGTTTGTGGTGGAAATTGATTAAAGGATGAAACTCTACTTTTTAAGTAAGTATGTTTCCTTATGTTCTTAACCAATTAGTAAAATAATTCCTCAACTCTATGAAAAGGATTTTGAAACAAAACAATTACTCATATACTAATATTACTAAGAAATTAATGACCTTCTAAACCATAATAGATTTATGGTTTTATGATTATTAACATTTTTATGACCATGTTCTCTATGATTCTCCACCAAAACTTGATAGTTAGTTTTCTCTTCTATGTCCATGTTTTCTTATATGGAACCTTAATAAGTATCATATCAGGTGAACATCATAATTAACTTTATTTATTTTAAAACAGAAGTTTTATTAATCCTTTTTATGATGTGTAATTTCAATAAAGTTATTCTAAAAATTCAAACCTTAGTTACTGAGCCCAAATTCAAAATTGCAGGGATATAATTTCCAAAGGGGTGGGATAATGTAACATCCTCAGTTTTTAAAAAAGAAATACCATGTTCGATATTGTACATGATATGCCACATCAAGCGTAAACAAAAAACTAAATATTATTTTTTAAATTTTATTGTTATAACAATGTCATTTGTAATGGGTTTATTCTTTTCCCATTCTTCAAAAGAGGCTTTTAATTTTATATTAATAAAGGGGGATTTTCCCTCAACTTGTAAAAGAATCACTCCTTTTGGATTCTATTAATTAAATATATATTTAATATATTCAATATAATTTTTAATATTCATATTACATGTTTTATAGACATGATATAAGAATGAATCCAATTTTACGCATAAAAGAAGTATTTTTCAAAAAAGACAGTTTTACCACCTTTTGATGGAGAACTTGTTTTAAATATAGTTTTGGTCACTTTTATATATTATTTTTAATAAATAAACTTATTATTTTTAATATTAATACCATAATTTACTTTTTCTTTTTAATTTTTTATATTTTTTTGATAAGTTTCATGTTTTTATAAATAGTGAATAAATATTGCATTTTTAATTGAAAACAACCCTTTCATATAAATAATTTAGAATTTTAAATTATATTTTTAATTGTTTTTAAAGTATTATTAGATAAATTTTATATCATTTAATTCAATTTAGTTCATTATAATCAATTTCTCATTGAAATTGGATATAAAAACATTGTGAACTTTTGAATGTTTTTACTTTCAAAAACTGTTTTCTCATTCCATCAATGAGATTAAATTTTAATTATTTTTTATAATTTATGTGTTTTGAATATTAAAAAACGGATTCAATATTTTTAATAAGAATTTACCAATTAATTAAATAGTTCTATTTTATTTTTTGGATAATATAAATAGTAACTTTAGTTATTGTTTTTATTACCACTATTAAGGGTAAATCAGGTAATTTAAGGTAAAAATAATATTATAAATACTATAAAATTACCCTAAAACTTGTCATAATTTTATTAGATGAGTGTTTGTAGTACATAAGAATTAATTTATTGGTTATGATACCATTTATGTCCTTTTGGATGAGAATATAACCTTTATAATATTATATTAAAAGGAAAGTTAATTTTGTCATACTTTTATTTTTAACAAGTGAAATAATTTTAATATGAGGTTATATAGGGGATATATTAAACTATAAATATTATTTTGAAATATAAAATGTTTATATTTATCATTATAATTTATTTTTAATTTTTAGGGAATAAATAATTAAATTAAAGGCTTGCACAATGATGATACAATAATTGTTTAATTAAAGGAAATATCAAATAAATGATATTAAAAATTCTAAAATAAATAAATTTGAGATTATTAATATCATACAAGATTTTTTAGATTATTTTTACATGTTAGTTATGTTTTAGAATTATTTTTTTGAATTTACAATTTTTTATGATATTTTTAAAAAATCATGTAATGAATAGTGCAAAATTGATATTATTGATATTATAAAATAAATAATATTTTATCAAATAATATAAAATTTATAAAAAACTATATTTTGTCCAAATTATTTGTATAAGTCTTAAAATTTAATAAATGAGTTATTTATTGGTCTTTTGGAGTTTTAATGTAATTATATTAACCCTCAAAGTGTAAATTACATGATATCACAATAATTGTTAAAAGGGTTAAATAAGGGTTAAAATAAAAAGACAAGGATTAAAAAAATAATAAAAACTTGTATAATTTTTATTGGATGAATTTAGTTTTACCCATAATCATCATATATTATAAATAAATCATTTTTGATCCATTTGTAATAGAAAATAAACTTATATTAATTTAATATTTTGTATAATTCTTAGAGTGCCCCTCCCCTCTCCTATAAAATGGAAACCATTCTTATCATTTAAAAAAAATTCAAAACCAAATTTGTTCAGAACATATCTACCAAAATACATTTATATAATCCCTACCAAAATTCTAGAGGCCTTATTTTAGTAATAACACCCTCCTTATAGGTGTTAAGTTGTTAATCTAAGGAGGTCGTCCGAAAGAGTGGTATTGTTTTCAATTTAGTGTTTCTGTTTATTTCTTCTTCTACTTACTTAAATTATTATTCAAAGATGATGAAATAGTAACTAAAGTACCCTAAATATAATTATTTTTTATTATGTTAATATCTTCACCTAAATCCATCTCCACTTCCATCAAATAGTAAAATAATTACTCGTTCCTGTGTATGACAGATTACCACCTCACGAACTGATATAATTTGTTTTCCATCACCGCCTCTCAATACTAGATATAATGATGGAATTAATGTTTATATATAATATTAATTACATATTTATCATTATTACATAATAATATATCATTTATGTCATTACCTTTCCATGCACATAAAAATGATAACGCCGTTCATGCGTAGGTGTGAACTATCACCTCTATGAAGTGATGTGATTCATTTTTCATCACCACATCCCATGGATAATATATATAGGAATATTTAAATGTTTAATATTATATTAATTATAATATTACCATTCTATAAATATAAAATCATACTTAACTTCTTTTCATAATAATCATTGAAAAATAGAAACGTTACTCATGGGTACGTACAACCTACAATATCCGTGATTACAATGCAGTTAATTTTTCTAACCATAATTAATGGTTTGATTGAAATGTATAATTTATCTATAAAAATTATAATAATTTCATGAATATTATTTTTGATATGATCTAATTATGAACACTTTTACAATTGACATCATACCAAATTTATTTTTTACTCAAGTACCGAATACTGACAAAACATCAGATATAAACTTAAATAATTAAGTGATTGTTATAACATGATAATAAGTGATATAAAAGGAATCATAAACTTTAAAAAATTTCAATAATGTAAATAATTAACCTAAGTTTATTATTATGGAAGTTAAATATTGTGCATGACGATTTAGGCTCAAGGTAAGAGATTTCTATCCCACTTATTTTCCATGATATGTAAGCCATGTTCACCACCTATTTTTTATATGTAGACTATATAATTCCAAAGAATATATTTTATGAGTATTATTCTAAATATTATGGTATTTAAATATCCATATAATTTTTATTCTTTTGTGAGGCATATGTTTTGACTGATTATATAGTGGTAAGGGTTTATTCACAAGATCAATAATATTTGGGACTGTTTTGTTTTAAGTCTCCGCCAGGGAATATTATCTTCAATGTATATGTTTAATAAAAATGATTTAAAAAAGGTTTTTAATATTCTATTATTAATATTTTAATTCATTTGTACCAATTTCTAAATTTTTACTAAATGGTTTGAATGGAATATTTTTTTTATCATTTTCTAAACAACGATCTTTGCGATCTTTCCAACAAAAATGTATAGATGGAATGTTTTTTAACTTAGATAAAATGAGGAGATTTATCCATTTTCATGACGATTTAATGTTTTTATGATTCCAATATAAGTTTAAAAATTAATTTTCAAATAAAGTGTTTTTATTTATGAGTGTATGACTTTGTAAAATTGAAAAATAATTTCAAAGTGGAAAAATTATTTTTCTTTTATTCAAGATCTATGTGCTATTATTATGTTTTGGTTCTTGGGAATTGTTTTTGAGTATAGTTGGTTCCAGGATAAAATGAGTTTAGGTGATCTCATTATATCTCTATAATGAATTGGTTAATGAGATGGAGTTAATCGATAGGATTTATCATAATATATTAAGGGAATATACTACGGTTGGTATTCAAAACGTATCCATGATGGTTACTCTCTATATAGCTGTGATTGCTACAGTAAATGTAAGAGTGATATGGAATTTATTCCACAAGTTACCTTAATGATTTGTGTTTTATATAGAGTTTTATAGTAATCTTATTATTTCATGAGGTAAGCTAAAGAGCTTATGTTTTACGGGTGAAAAGTATAACCTTGTGAAAATGTTTTCATGGGCTTATTAGTATTCTTGGACTAACAATTTCTTTTATTATTTTTATGTTTCTTACTAAGTTTTTTGTTCCCATACCAAGTTTTAAAATGTTTTTCACAGGTTTTAAGGGATAAAAGGGACAAGGATGAGATTAAAGTAAAAACTCTGAAGATTTTTCATGAATAGAATCTGTGATTTATTTTAAAGACCTTTGTTTAGTGAAAAAATGGATATTGAGTATAAGTATCTAGTTTTAATGTATGGGTTTACTATGTAAGTGTTTTTCCTAATTCTCTATAAATAGAAACCTAAAATATATTAAGGAAACTTAAATGATTTCTAATTTTAAAATAACTATAATATGTAATATTAAAGGTCAAGTCCTTACACATTCTCTTACTCGCTCAATTATTATAATACACTCTTGTTTAGGTCGTTTTTATCACCTACATGTGTGATGTTATAATTTTTATGTCATGGATGATTAAGGAATTTTATATTTCATTAAAAAATGTAATAAAAACGTATAAAATATTTAAAAATTATTCTGGAGTCATAATATTGATATCTAATGATGTTATTAATATATCACCTTTTAATATTTAAACTCACCAAAACAAGCTCGTCTTCGATTTAATCATCACAAAACATTACCAAAACACCTAATAAATGAAATTATTAATTTATAAAATTTTTTAAAAATAGTTTCTAATAACTAGAATGATCTAGGAATGATGAACCTTGGGATAATAATTAATAAAAATACCAACATTACAAAACTATTTTAAGATGATCAAATTTTCTAAAACCTAATTTTGAAAATAGTTGATAACTAACTAATAAAAATGTATTGAATATTTATAGAGTAATTTTTATAAAAGTGTATATAAATAAATAAGGTTATTAAATATTTGATCAAGATAGTTATTTTTGTGATACATAAGGTTAGATTTCATTCGACTAAGCGAGAGTACAGGTAAGGGTTTTTCATGACTCAAACCCTTCTCTTGGGTCATAATCACTTATCTTCATATAAAGCCTTTTAAAGTATGATCATATATAACCTATGATAATATTATGTTGTATTTACACCTTATATTATGGGTAAATATGTTTCACACCAAATTATTCTTCCTTGATGAATCTATTATTTTGTGGAAATGAAATTTGGTTGAGAATAATTACTGTCTCTTTTAAAGGATTATTCTCTCTATATCCATATTTTTTACTTCCCAATAACTTTCTCCGTTTCTTAGTAGAAACTCAAAATTTTCATTATATCTAATTATAATTATTTTTACCTTTATTTTAAAACCATGTTTTTGATTTCCTTTTAACAATGTGGGTTTTCAATAAAGGAATTTTCAAATATTTCAAAGGATTTTCCTTTCAATGATTTTATATTTTTCTATTCTATAACAAATTTTGACATATTATTTATTTCTTTTAAAGGTATATTTTTTGTAATTTTATTTTTCTTAAAAGAATAAGATGTTTATTCTTAATTTTTAATTATTTTTAGAATGTGACTAAAAAATCACATCTTTTTTAAGATTATATTAAGAAACATTTTTTATGAAAAAATATTTATTTATTTCTATTTCATTTTAAAAGGATAGTTCTACAATAAATTAATTGTTTTAAATCAACCAATATATTCTATTTTGTGGTTATAATGTTTTTAGTATCAAATGATCATGTTTTTTTTCATCTGATACCATTTGGAAAAGTTGTGAAACCCATTTTATTCCCATGGGTAATTTATGATAATATTAATGATTTGATTTTTATTGGAACTAATATGTTTGGATGATGATGGGTGGGGTCCTATTTAACCTTCCAATGAATTGGTTATGGTTTTTTATCTCACGAGATAATTATTCATGGACATACTTGTATTTTTTCATAAAACTAAAGGGTTGACATACTTGGATTTGTTCATAAAATTAAAGGGTGTACATACTTGGATTTGTTCACAATAATTTACTATTAGTATGTTTGTGCCACTAATTATCTAAAATGTTCCTTATTGTTGATCTATAATATTATTTATGATATTACATGTTCTAAAGATATTATTCTTTCTTATTTATTGATTTAATTTTTGTTATATGCTTTTGTTGACACCATGAAATGTTTTCCATGATCTTTTCCATAGAATTCATGATTTAAACCACAATTAGATACAAAATGTTGAGTTTGAGTAGAAATAAATCTTTATTCCTGAAGGAGAATATTATAATTCCATGGGTCGCTACCCAAAATGTCCTCAAATAGGCCAAAAATGTTCACAGGACACTTGTGTGGGGTATTTTCACCAAGCACTTGCACCATAGACCTACACCGAGCACTTGTGACTAGGACCTGTGTGAGAAATATCCTTTGAATATGGTCTCCTTTTTTTCTATAAATAGAACCCTAGGGATCCTAATTTTTAAAGGAACTAGAAAATAGGAAAATTCCCCAATCTATAGTCACACATCCCCTTCACCCAACTCTCTAAAAATCCTTCAGGTTTCTCTACAAAACCTGAGATGGAAAATAATTAAGAGGGATAAGTGATATCAAAGTCCCTTCAGAGTCTGAAACACAAGATACCTATACAAGGAAACTTTATCACTTAGTATAAAACCACCCATGCAAGGCCCCTTCCATTACCAAGGACCTGTGTGAGACTCATCTAGGGATATTAGAGGAGACCTACAGTTCCTAGGATCAAGCCTCTCCCAAGTATTGTTTTCTAGGTGGTCCCTTAACCAAAGCAATATCCATCTCGCATAAGACTACCCCCCAAGAGAAGAACTTATATTTTATCCTAGGCCTTTCATGAGGCACCTATACTCACTAATCTAGGACCTAAACAAGCCCCTATTTGAGTCCTCTTCCAATACACCAATGGCAAGAATCCTTTTCCTTTGGTTCCCGTGTCTGAAAGGGACCAAATTAAAACCTCCACTGAAGCCTCTAGACATGAAATACCATGATGAGGGGAACACTAGCATGTATCTCATTTGGATATTCATTCCTATATTCAGATTTTTCTCTCAATTTTCCCACCATATGGTTAAGGTCCTTAGGATTCATGTGGATTTTCATTCCTATAGTCATGAGGATCCAGAACTTGAAGATGGTGTTAGGGAGTTCCTGGTCTTGGATAGAAGGGGTAGGATCATGTTCTCCCTATTTTGTCTATAAGAACTAGAGCCTTAAGTTATAGGAAAGGAGGGTTAGGATTACTCTTGTGTTTCCATTCAACATGGAATGATATCCTCCTCCCTTACTATGGAACAAATTTTAGGGAATCCATCATGAAGTAAGCCCCTAGACTTTCTTGTATGAGGTTTCAGTATTGCTCCTCCTCACTCCCTAAGGGTCATGTCTATACAGGTAGTCATACCTGACTATCCTGGATATGAAGATCAGAGAGGGGATGCAAACTGGAGTCCCTCCCATCTCTTTTCACCCCTTACTCTTCCACCATTTCCCTATCCTCTTCCATATGCGGAGGAGGAGAAGGGTGTGGTTTCCCGAATCTTCTAACTCCTCTTGTTTCTCACATTCAATTATGAATCATCATGACTCATGTGGTATTAGAGGCTATCCATGATCACAACACCCACATGGTTAGATACTTGTTTTTTCAGAGATTATTATTTTGGATCCTCATATGGCCTTCCTTTAGAGGGCCTCTGTAGGCATGAGTCCTCAAGTCTATGTATACAACTTTGAGGTAAAAGAAAATTGTGTGATTTCCTAGATCCTCCATTTACTTTGGTTTTTCACACAAAGCATGACTTACGTGGGATTAGAGGTTGATGGTTTTCATGACATCCACATGACTTTAAATCCATGGGCCTCATTCCAAGTTTAATCCCCAACCAATCAAGGTCATCCTCTCCAGGAGTAAACCCCAACTCAACCTATGGGAATCCTTATTAAAAGTAATCCCCAAACCAAACCAATACTTGGTCATCCTCATCAGGAGTAATCCCCAATCATAACCCCAATTCACTAAGTAATCCTTAGTGTGTAATCCATGAAATATTATACTATAAGAACTCTGATTCCTAATATAATAGGATTCCTACCTAAGTCTTGAGATCAATGAGAATCCTCCTTAGGTATAATCCTAAAACAAGCCTCTAAATCACCACAAAGAAAAATATCCCTCATGGACTCTTTCATAGGGAATCATCTTCATGGGAAAGCCCCCAATTTAATTCTCTCTAAGAGACATACTCCCCTACAAGACAAATCTAAGGTCCTCCATAGGCATGGGTACTCACAACCTAAATTCGTGGGCTTTGATACCCATCCAAATGGGATACATATAATTCCTCCCTAAGGTCCAATCCCAACACAAAAAATTAATACCATTCTCTCTGGGTCACATTCCTAGTAGGGTCTGATTAAATATGAAAATCTTATCCCTTCTAGATTTCCTAATCTAATTCGACATAAGTACCCCACTAATATTTGACTAGGAATATTTATCGTAGATGTCCTAGCTGCATGATGATAAATTGCATGATTTGGTCCTTATCACATGACCTTAAAATGTATGATGTTCCCTATTAAGTGGAACTGAACTACATGGGTTCTGATTCCTTTAATGAGGATATATAGGAATCCCAAAACATGGGTTTGATCCTAACATCAAAACAACTCATGTCTCCCTGGATGATGATAAACTCTAGAGAAACCCATTGTGTGGATATAAAACCAACATTTTCATAATAACGAATGAATAATATATAATCCATACATAATAGGATACCATATATGGAGAAACTCATATACATACATATATATATATCTCCATTGATGAAGAACCATAGATACATACAAATGATTCTCAACTCCACACATACTAATGATTGATTGTTAATTCATGGGTTACCCACAACATACATGGGAATTAATGAAGGATTCATGAATATATCCTAAATATATAAGAAATTCCCAAAGTAGGAAAAAATTCCCCTAAAATGGTGTGATGAGCCCGACCTCCCATTCTCTCAACCAATGTGAGTTCTTAAGCATCATCAGTCAAATGTCCCAATGAGCACCTTCCTTTGGAAAGAAGGTACCTCATGGATATAGAACCGGTGGGTGTTTTTGGTTCCACAAACAAAACCTCTATAAAACATTTATAAATAGTGAGCCTGATGTGAATTATTACACACAATTCACACCATGTGATTGACCATCGGGAAAAACACGTCTCTATTAGAAAAAGAAATTGTGAACCTGGTGTGAATGAATTAACTAGGACATCTCCTTAACAAGATAGAAATGATATGTCACACATTCCTAACAAGATCATTCTGTAACTGAACCAAACATATTTTCATTGGAAACAAAAAATGGTGAACCCGACATGAATGCTTAACTAGGAGGAGAATGTCACCCATCTGTTACTCCCCCTCCACACTCAAAATGAAATAGGGATAAATAGGAAAATCAATCATGCACGTGTTTATTCAAATGATATGATAATTTTATGGAGTTTTTTTGTTTGTGTTTTTCATATATTTAGGAACATATTTTCGAAACTCCCTTCAATTCAATGGCGTCATACCAACTATCACTAAGGCATGCCCCAACTATTGCTCAGGCTTGATCTTTGTCCACACAGAGGGATCCATCACCAACCCAGCGTATTTAATGTTGGGTCTCTAAATCATTGGTCTATGAGTACCATGAGATTTGTAAAATCGTGAACCTAGAGGCTGCCTGATAGGCCCTCCAGCTCATGAATCCCCACTGATCATCTGATCAATGAAGAGCAGTTGTCCTGAAGTAGATGGAACCAACTGTCGTCTTCAACCATTTTGGGAGCTTATATCCATAACACTGCAAATAGTCCCTCCCTCTTTTTAGGGAGGTGGATCAAGAGGATACACATGACATAATACAAAAATACATAAGGGTCCCCTTCAAGGAATCATTCCATATATTTCCACCGCCAACACCACATGATAGTGAACCCTGAATATGATGAGGGTGCCATTATCGATGGATAGAACCTGGTCACCCATACCCGAGTGTGCAAGATAAAACATTGTGAAAAACAATCAGTCAACAGGGATAAAGGATATACCCCTATCCCCTTTAGAGAATTCCACCAATCAAATTTAGTGACCAACTACGAGTGGGCACACACACACCCTCACCTTAATAAAGCTAGCCAATAGGCTCACCTGAAAATATACAATGAAGCTATCCATTCAAATATGGTGGAAAAATGACTGCATGAACATAAAACTTACCACAATAATCAATCCTATCAGCAGACTCGTCTGATAGTACTTGAAGAATCCCTCCAGTTAATTTTGGAGGAAAACTACAAACAGACGCACACATCTACCCACATTCATCAAGATGAAAAGTAGTTTCATCTGAAAACTTCTAAATAATTCAGTCAAAAATCCTAAAAATGAAAATGGGGAAGAACCAACTCTCTTAATCCCACACGAATAATGTCAATATCCAAAGATAGGAAATAAAGGATATGATCAAGCACAAACACTTTCTCTAGATACATAATGAGAATATATCTGCATTAGAATCACTAAAGTCACCAATAATTTCCTGAAAATGGTGAAAGAGAAGAAAAAAAATCATTTCCCACATCCTATAGAACTGTTAGGAATTCATTATAGTGACTTCAATAGTGATGGAGGGACCGATGCATAGTTCAATCCTCATTAGTGGGGCGACTCATCAGCATGTCACCCTGGAGTAGACACACACCTATACTCCCATCTAGGAGGGTCATAGGGAAAACTCCTCCATATTATATAGAAAAATGTATTGTTATCATACACTTGTTCCAAATGGAGGTATCCATCCTATCCTAATAGACACTCTAAGGTAGGCAAAAACACCTTCCCATGAAATCCACTTCCCCCAACAAGTGTCCCCAGTCTCCTGCAAGAAGGAATCCAAAAAGAAGCCTCACTAGAGACAACTAGAAAATGAATATCTAATCTATGATACTTCTCTAATCAATAATAGAGTTCTTGAATCCCTCATATGCTTATATTTGAAATATCAGGATCGTATTATCTCAATACCAAATTATAGGAGTAATAACAATAATTCTGAAGGTCCTCTCCAGACACTTCACCAAGAAGGCTTGCTTCCTGACCACAATTTGATTGATCTCGAGAGACCATATCCTAATGAGATTCATTGTATCCCTCATCATGGACAGAATATAAAGGAAAAATAGGGTATTCCCCTTACTTTATTCCACTGTGGTGGTCCTACCCATGATGAAACATTCTGTGAGAGTTCTCTCTACAGTAGTATTTCACTTTGTCAAGAAAATTATACAATTGGAAATCTAGTGATGAGAAATCCCTTCTATCAGGAGGCAATTGTGAAAAAAGGTTAGTAATGTTTGATTCCTTTCCATTAGAAGGTGAAATAATTTCTCAACTAAAAATATCCCTTGGTGACCATCATTCTGCGAACCACCTCTAGGTCACCTACCTTCTAGTGTAATAGAGGAATTCTCTACCAATCTTGCTGCTTATGATTAAGTTGCAGGAAAGAATCCACTATGGTCAAATTAGGTAGAGGTGCCTCTAGAAAAAGATGAATATGACATGAAAAATATGAGGAAATCGATAGATAAAGATGATATGCCAGCCATGTTTTGGCCTTTAGACACACCTCAGTAAAACATTCTAGAGGCATTATCAGAATATTGTGTGCATGAAAACCACATCAATAGATAGAAAAATATTCATCACTTAAAATAAAAGGTGTTACCCTACAATGAGCATTTATGTCATGTTAAGGTAATATAAGGGTTTCAAAACCAAATTGACTTGGAAGCTATCCTAGATTCATGACATCCAAAAATCAAGAAACAATAAGGATCCCTTCAATGTGCATTCCTTAGAAAATTAATGATATTTTGATTTATGATCACTGATACCCCATATGGTGTTCATATTAGAGGATGGGGTTCACATGGATTATTACATTTCACCACGCTCCTTAACTAGAAAATCCAACTGAAGGTTTTATCATGTAATGTCATAGATTTAAGCTGGATTAAACAAACCAAATCTATTCACAACTGAAGACATGATCAAAAAAATGGGCCCTGACCAACTCTCACTGATGTCAGTCCAAAATAGAGTAGGCTATTGAAAGAAATTTTCACCATGATTCTAAGAGTATTGATCAAGCCTCCTGTTTAGGGAAAGTCTATCATCAGATAATGAAAATTTTATAAATAGTGTAAAGATCTTTAGAAGTAGGCGATTTAAGTGCATAAAAAATGATACACCCAAACCATGGTCAAACAAAAATCTACAGATTTAGAAGGGAATCCACAACAGTAGCATCCATGATAGTTTAGGAGAAACCCCATCCCATAGGGATGGGTGATTTTTTAACCCAACCATCGAGGTTAGAAAACCATGTATAAAGGGTTGTGAAGGTCGAATGAGAAAATCCCTAGCCCTTAGGGATGTGGGATTTTCACCTCAGAAACCCCCTCATCAATGAGAATCAATCTTCTAATGATTAGAGAAAATGATGTAGAAAGGATTCTCCCAGTTTATCTCATTCTATGATCTGGTATATTCACTAGGTATACACACGATCAAACTGTATAGAGATTCCCTTCGGATTAATATTCACTAATAATCACCCAAAGAATCAGTAAAGGAGAGGATAATGCCTCTTGGAGGGAATAAAAAAATTCAGTCTCATAAAGACACTGATAAAATGCCTATAATGAATCTTGAATTAGTGAATGTAATCAATTCCACCCTTGTAGATTCTACATAACATGAGGCCAATTCATAGGAGTTAGAAGAGGAAGTTCCATTTCAAAATGTGGTCCACACCAAAATAATTTAAAGAGGTGTGTTTACACAGAACCAGAGGCTTTCCCAAAATTTGAGGATTCCCTTAGTAAATGAATCATTAATCCCTTTAAAGGAATCAAATAATGAAAAGGTAAAGGGTCATATTATTCCTCACCTCCCTCCTGAAGAGGATAATCCCCTTTCACTTGATGAAAGATTCACTCAATAGGAGGAGGAGATAAAGGAATTGAGGCGACTCAGTGCATAACTACTCCCAGGAAGCCTTCATGATGGATATAATCTACAAAAATATCCTCAACTTTCACCCCCAACTAGAGTACCTCAGTAGAGAGGGTTCATCACAGTGAATGAAGTGTGTTGAGAACACCTTATCAATGTGGGATACCAACCACCAATATATTTGGATCCCAAAACTACAGATCGGGAGTTCCCTACCTAGGGTTCACAACCATAATAGATTTAGATTCATCCTTATCAGACTACCTCCATGGGTTACCCATGGTAGATACTAGCGGTACTACCATCCATGAACTTACCAACTGGTGAACCTACTCAATCTCCAACCCAACCAAACATCCAGTGAGGACTCATGAATGCTCTTGTGTCACTCACGGATCAATTAGAAGCCATAGTGGAATAGAGAGAACTGATACAACAATAAAACAAGCCTTAACCTGGATGGGTAGATCCAAGTCCTCCCCCTATGAACTTTGGGAATCCAACATTTCCCATTTTTAATGGATCAGGAGACCTGAAGCAGAATTTGAAACATTTCATCTCTCACTATGATCCCATGATAGGAATCCCAAAACTATAGGATGTGGTGATACTCATGTGATTTTTTCAATCACTATAGGTTTCATCCTTCATATGGTACACAAGTTTGTAGGCTCAGCCAATTACATGGTGGGAAGACCTCCGCTAGAAGTTTCTATTCCAGTTTAGCTCAACACTACAAAAGAAAAAAGTCCTCAATCTCTCAAAATGAAAATAGTGGGAGAATGAAAGGGTCTCATATTTCATTACTTAGTGGAAAGGATTTAAATACTTCTTAAACCTATCAATACCTCAAGAATACTTGTTTCCCATCTGTATAGAGAATATTCATGATGATTTGTGCATGCCACTAATTCCTGTGAAGTATATAGGATGATTTTGGGACCTTTCCACAATTTCTCAAAAATTATAGGATTCCATTGCATAGACCAAGTAAAAATCTCAAGTAATCCCATTATCTCAAGGAAAGAGATTAGGTAATGTAGAGGTCACTATAATTACACTTAACCAAGCCTCTGTACTCACTCTAATTCTAAATACTACACCATATTGTGCGGCTCCACTTCCAGAGCATCAGAAAAAAATTATCTCATCATCAAAATGATCAATGAGAGAAAAGACAAAAATAGTTTGAGGATATGAAATATATGATATATTCCTTTAAAAATGACCAATCCCCTAGCTAAATTATATCAGAATTGGAAAACAATGTAATCAAGTTGCCAAATAATAGGAATCCCAACAAAGAAGGTGACAAAGATCTCCCAAAATATTGTCCCTACTATCAAGCATTGGGTTACAATATTCAAGAGTGTTTTGTTTTTAAATATATTCAGAAAAATATGGTAGAATCTGAGAATGTGAAGCTAAATAATTTTCCAACTCAGGTAGAATTTGTTTCTGACACCAATCCAAAGGAGAAAAATTAATGGAAATATGTAAATATAAATATTAAAAAAAAAATCAGTGACTGGATGGTCATAAAAATGATCCACCAGACTCATGATATCATATAAGAATAGTTGAGATAGCTATCTATTCCCTTAATTTCTTCTGCTACAACAAAACCAACTTCATCGACAACTCAGTCCTATGAAATCTAGTCCCCAAAGAAGTGACATAGATTAAAGGGTAAGAATAAAATGCAGGAATATGAGCTTGTGTCAAGGTCACAGTTAGCCTTGAACTTAGCATACTTCATGTCTAGAGTCTCAGAAGCACGGGCACCAACCCACCAAATGGTACAATGGGGGTCCACCCACCAAACTAAATCCCCATCTAATAAGGAGTTGATGTTAGTTTATTTTAATGTTATTCATTTAATGGATCCCTTCTCAAAATATGAGCATGATTATGAACCCAAATTCCATACAAATGGTTGGGTAGATGGGGAAAGAAGTCATTAGAGTCAATGATACAGGGGAAGATGCGTTCATACAAGGAGTCACTACTTTAACCATGCCCCTAATTGAACTATATACATGGCCAAAACTCATGGGAGAGCTCTCTAGTGAGGTCAGAAGGAGTAAGAAATCTCCCCCACACATGAGAGGGCATTCCCTGACATTATCATCCTAGAAGACTAGTTAGAGGATACACCATCAACTAATCATCCTTAGTTTATAGAAATACCTAGATGAACTAAGACACCAATAGAGAAAGCACCTTTAACTAATATTTAAAAGACTAATTAATACATATCAGGAACATAAACTCCCAAAACACCTGCAAAAGTATATTACATTGTTGGGAAGTACAGACCTTTGGATTAGAAATATGATTTTTAAAAAATTTATCCATGGTACCAGCTAAGCTTCCAATCCTAGATGTCTTGATTCTATCAAAATATCTTTGTGAATCACTTATATGGGACTTGTCAAGACCCCATGAGTTTTAAGTTGAGGTTGCTACCATTGAGGTGTATCATGTAGAGAATGGCCCCACAGAATGCCACATAACCATCTCTTTCATAGAATAGGATGAAAAATGATATAGTATAGGGGTGATTTTGACCCTTTTATATATCTAGAAAGATAAATGACATTGATATTCAATTATCCTTTATTGATAATGTATCAAGAGTCAAACTCATTCTAATTTGAACACTTTATCAAATGGGTTTCAATGAATCTCAATTTTTCCCATCTATACTAACGTTATAAGGGTATGAAAAGAATGAGAAAAGTCCTCTTAGAAAAATAAAACTTAAGACTCATTTGGGGGATCTCATATCTAACTCATAATTTATGGTTTTTAGACAAAAAAACTTTCAATGTTCTGCTGGGAAGACCTTGGCTTCATTAACATGTGGCTATACCTTTGTGGTACCACCAATGACTCAAATATTTTATCAATGGTAAAATTGGGAAATTTCATGGTGATAAGGCCCCAATAAAATCTTGTGAGTAAAAATACATTGATGTATGATTCAACCATAAGGAAGGGAAACAATATATAGCCGATAATATCACTCAGGTCAATGACCCAAATGGGCTGGAGATGATTCCATCTAGCCCTTTCAAACAGATCAGTGAAAAGTATGGGTTTCCAATCAAAAAATCGACAAGGTGGGTTCAAATTTGAGCATGCATATAGAAACTTCCATGATGTAAATTATTGAAACTGGGCTATATGACACTGAATTAGTTGAAAAATATCCAAATAGTAATGAAAACTTAGATGAAAATGTCTTCATTTCATCACCCTAGATTCAACACACCCATATTCCATTAGTTGGGCTGGAAGAAGTGGTCTTGTCAATGAGGGAAAATTAAGATTCTCATCTCAATCTAGCAACTCCCCTATAGAGATATAAAAAGGGCTGGAATGATCAATTGGTCCATAAATAGTGGATTTATCCTCTAAATGTCTGAATTCCAACTCCTCCCCTAACTCCAAGAAAGTTGCTTCATCACCTACTTCCTAGGAAGAGGCAAAAGAGGTAAAGCATGTAGAAGAGTAAGAGGAGGTAGACCTATGGGATGACCCTCCATCATTGGAAGAGGGAGTATCCACCAATGTAAAAAATTTAGGGAAATAAACCTGTGTAAGGATGAAGATCCATGACCCACTCTGATCATCATGGACATGACTCCTGAAGAATATGAGGTGTATACTTCCTTTCTAAAGAAACAACAGGATGTGTTCTCTTGGAATTACATAGAAATTCCAGACCTTGAACCTGAGGTGGCCACCCATCACTTGGGTTTTCTATAAGACCATTAGGGTTACAAACAAGAAGCCAGACAAACACACCCAACTCACACCTCTAAAATTGAGGATGAAGTGGATAAGATCATTAAGACAGACTTAATTTGAGTGGTACCATATCTAAAATTGATCACCAACATTGTCCCAATAAATAAGAATAATGGGGAAATTAGGGTTTTCATCAACTTCATAGATATCAACCAGAACTATTCAAAATATGACTTCCTAGTTCTAATCATAGAACTCCTGATTGATGAGATGGATGGTTATCAAGACCTCAACTTCATGGATGAATATTTAGGGTAAAAAAATCTAGATGAATCTAGAAGATGAATAATCCACCACCTTCAGGGCCCCTCGGGGATTATCCTACTATCAGGTAATTCCATTTGGCCTGAAGAATGATGAAGCCACATAACAACATGTTATGTATCGCATCTTCTAACCCTTTTTGGGTAAGTTTTTTGAATTTTATATTGATGATCTAGTGGTTAATTACTAAAAATGTTTTGATCAGTATGCTAACTTAGAAACCATCTCCAACAAGCTATGACAAAATAGCCTGAAGATGAACCCCTTAAAATGTGCTTTTAGGGTAACCTTGAAATTGTTTCTTAGATTTGTCATATTCTATCATGACATGGAATTTGATCATGAGAAATCAAAAGTTAACCTTAACATTTTCCATCCTCAAAACATGAAATAGTTGAGATTACTTTAAGGGAACTTGGAAAATATCTGGCACTTCATATCCAACCTTGAAAGAAAGTGTTTAACCTTCACTAGACTATTGAAGAAGGGGGTCACATATCAATGGTCCAGTGACTAATATGAAGAATTTGATGCCCTCAAGAAATACCTTTTAATCCTACCAATATTGGTGCCACTTATTGAGGGAAATCCAGTCACCCTATATGTAACGACACTAGATTTATCACTGGGTGCTTTCCTTGCACAACAAAAAACAACACTGGGAATGAAAACAACATTTATTATCTCAATCAAACCATGATCGATGTTGATACTTGCTATTTCGATATCGAGAAGAGTTGCCTAGAATCAATATTCGTAGTTTAGAAAATGAGGCACTACTTACAGCACCACGATATCTAATTGGTCTCTCATAATAAATTTCTAAAATATATACTCAATCATCCTATGTTGAAAGGAAATCTGGCATGATGGGAGATTATCCTACAGCTATTCAATATACAATTTTTACCTCAAAAGGTAGTGAAAGGACATGCCTTGGAATATTTTCTGGAAGAACACCCATCTGTAGAAGCAACATCATTAAATATTGAATTTACAGATGAGGAGATATTATCTATTCAATATGTCCCCAAAACATAGGAAATTTATTTTGATGGTGCATCTAGGATCCAAACAGGGAGGATAATGGAAGACCCTAAACTCAAAAAATTTGGGTTAGGGATCCTGTTTATCTTCCCATCAAAGTTAGTTTTACATTACTCCTTCCTATTATTAGAAGGTTGTACTAACAATGAGGTGGAATAATAGGACCTCATTACAAGCCTAGAAATGGAACTTCAAATACTAGTAGACCCACTTGTAGGTTAATGGAGACTCAGAGTTGGTAATAAAACATATCAATGAGGATTATGCTATTAGAAAAGAAGAGATAATTCCCCTTCTTGAGTAAGTATGACATTTCATGGAAAAGTTCCCTTTGGAACCAAAATTGACTCATGTATTGTGATCACCAAATTCCTAGGAAGAAACATTGGAAAATGCATCTATGAATTTGGAAGATCCAAATAGGGATGAAAAAGTCATCAACATTTCCCATCGTCGTATGATCTCACATTTTTTTTTCAATTTATAACAGAGGAGATTGATGAAGTCAGACCTATCCCCGAGCTGTATGGTCCTACCAAAGGATAGATGATTCCCATAATGGAATACCACAAAGATGGATTAGTTTCATTAGATAGATTTGGTAAATATAAAATTCATATGAGATTAGTCAATTTCACTCTTTATGATTTTTCAAATCACCAAAAATACATATATAAATGAGTCTTTAACGGAATCCTTCTCAAATGTATCAATAGAGAAGAGACCACTACTGTTATGGAATAAGTACATGTGGGATCCTATTGTTCCCACCATCCTAGGCATATGATTTTTGATCAAATCTAAAGACTTAGATACTTTTGGATTTCAATTATACAAGATTTCATAGAATTCACCAAGAAATTTCATTTACGCCAAGTGCATGAAAACTTCATCCATCAACCCCTAGATTTTCTACGTACATCCAAATACTCGTTGCTATTTTCTATATGGGGAATGGATTTTGTGGGTCCATACCCTCTGACTACAATGAATCAGTTTAAATATATCTTAAGTACCACCAATTTCTTCACCAAATTGGATGAGGAAATACCCCTCAAATAAGTTAGGGCCAAAAGAATTTTCAACTTCATGAAAGACAACATTATCACAAGATTTAGTGTCTACTATACAATACTAATAGTCAATGACACCAATTTTCATTCCACTATGATGGAAAATATATATTAGGAATAAATTATCAAATCCAACAATTTATCCCACTATCATGAAGTGACAAATGGAAAGATAGAGGACTTAAACAAGACCCAATCAAGCATACTCGAAAAGATGGTAGGAAAAGGTAAAATGTATTAGATTAAAAATATATTGCATGCCTTATGATATTACTGGACTATAACCCATACTACCACATGAGTGACCCCATACTCATTGGTATACAAAACAAAAGTAGTCCTACCCACCTAGATTCAATTAACATCACTTTGTATTGACATAAGTGATTAGCTATTTACAGATGAGAAATCCAAAAAATGACTAGATGAATTGGAGTTATTGGATGAAAAAATATTTCATACCTTACATCACTTAGAAGTTTTTCAAAATCAGATATTTCAATTCTTTAATAAGAAGGTTCTCCTCTATTCATTCCATTATGGATAATTGGTACTGGTCCTTAGGACTCCAGTGATATCAAGAAAGAAGCCTCCAAATTTTGAGCCAAAGTGGGAGGTACCTTACTCCTTATAAAAGTTCCACTCTAACAGAGCTTATTCCTTGATCTCAATAGATGGGGAAATCATTAAGACTCCAACCAATGTAAGGTTCCTGAAGAATTACTTTGTGTAATCAGACGATACTCATCCTAGATGAAGGACATTAAACTACATAGCACCATATAACATCCCAACCACAAGATGTTAAAATGCATAGATATTATTTGACACATGACCTTAAAAGGCATGATGTAATGTCCATTCCGTACAATGCTAAACTACATAGAATCATCATCTTTGTTACATGATGATTAATTGAAGGACATATGGTCCAAGTCATATGACCCAAAAATATAATACACCATTATTATTTACTGCATGACATTAAATTTCATGGTCAACATCCCTCTCATTCAATGTTTATAAATACCTTGAAATAACAGAAGATGGCACTCCTCATGGACCCTTAAATATGGGTCTCCATCTCAGGTGTAAGTCCCAATCACATCCTTCTAGCCTATAAATGGGCCGAGATTCCCTATTTTCTATACACGAGGAATAAAAAACATGAATCTCCCATTCATAATCCCAAAACTCATCATTTCCACTCCACAGTGGCACTTATAGGTCCCGGGCACAGCGGAAGCTCATGGGTGGATGTTCCCAATTGAGATTTTTTCATTAGCAATGATCAATCCAGGATCAATATGATGATAAACTCCAGACTCCATGGATCGAATGACAAAAATAGACAAAGAAGAAGTATAGTCCCGGAACCATAAAGGAGAATCATCACAGTTTGATTATAATTAATTTAATTAATTGAAAAGAAGTACCTTTTATGGCTTTCTTTCTTCATTGATATTTCTGATCATGTTCTGATGTGATTCGTCATTGCGTCATAGAAGCCAAGTGTAGAATTCCTCTAGTGGTGATCCACATGTGCACCACGTATCTCTGGACATCTCCAAAGGAATCTCCAGGTGCCATCATGGAGAATCCTTTTCTTGCATTGTCCATATTAGATCGCCTTGATCTGATAGAGGAGGATCTCTCTCAGTCTTGAGAGTGTTCTTGGAGGTAGGAGTTCTTTTGGCCATGAGATAATTCTCCAGAATTGTTGTGCACAACAATTAGGGAAAAGTGTTAGGGTTGTTAGGATATTTATAATCAGGTTTGAGGTTATAGAGTTATGACAATAAATAAACATGTTACTCGTTTTATTTATTTCATTAAATCTTATTGAAAACCCCCATGTCGAATCATTAATTCCTTGACATGCACCCACACTAATTATAATAAATACCATTTAATAAAATGATATTATTTCCTCAAAATATCGACTGGAAAAACTACACGGCATGTAATAATTAATACACGGTGTGTACTCGTTTTTCATTTCCTTTCCAAAATGAAAACTACACAGCATGTACATTCAATGTACACGGTGTGTATATCTTTTTTTCACTTTCTTTACAAAATGAAAACTACATGGCGTGTACATTCAATGTACACGACGTGTATATATTGTTTTCATTTTATTCTTCCTAAAACATTAAAATGATTTAGGCTTACTTGAATAATTATTAAACCACATATGGGAATAATCTTTATTCTACTTGAGATACTTGGATACACTTAGTGTGTGACCCTCTAGGCCTCTTTATCATTGTCATTAAGCGGTCTTGCCTAAAGTCCAAGATTACTGTCTAGAAATGGGTCAAGGCACCCAAGAGAAAGAAGTTGACGCCGCATTGACGTGTCACCTCATATGAATGATTACCGTGTAATTTAATCCATTTGTCTCAATATCTCATTAAGCAGGTTTCATGGCAGTGTCATAAACCTATATTATTGATCCATCATTCTTTGACTTCCAGAAATAAACTCGCCGTGACACCATGGCCATAGAATTTGGGTGATAGTTATATTTCAATCAAAGGGCCTGAGATATCTACTTACATAAATATGGAAGGGAAAAATACTTCCTTGACTTATCCATTAACAACATGTCATTTGTGACGCACCCAATATACCCTACTTCCCACCAACTATCTTTGTGACAGTTTTCGTCAGTAAATCTAAGTGTGTGAGTCATGACATGAGTTAATGATAATATTCCAGTCTAAGGACCATTACACACGCTCGTAGATAGAAATGTATGATAACACCAAGACATGCAGAATTACTATTGGTGGGTCTATTCTCATAATCTCCCATCTTGGAGATTACCAAGTGAAAACTCCATGAGAGAGAGTCTTGTCTTCTTATGAGTACTCACACATGATGGTTTGTATACTATGTGTCCTATCATAGTATGCCATCAAACTATAGAACTTTATTTAAGAATATTGTTATAACATTTCAAGGTTATCATCATAGCGGGGATCTTCCATGACTTTATTAATGCAACAAATATTCCAGGACATTATTATATTATAGTCATGTAGAACAATGAACAATATATAATAATTGTGAATTTATGTAATCAAAGTAAAAATATTAGGTTCTCAAGACACAAACTCTAACAAACTCCCACTTGGACTAGAGTCAACTACCTACTACTTTTATTATGATAGACCTCACATGATGATCATGATTCTGTTGAGTCAAAGATTTAGTCAAGGGGTCCGCCATGTTGTCTTCCGTGGAAATACTGCTCACTAAAACTTCTCCTCTCTGAGAAAAATCCCTCAAGAGATGATACTTTTGAAGTATGTGGTTTGTCCGCTGATGTGACCTTGTCTCTTTTTCAAGTGACACCGCTGCAGTATTAGCACAATAGAGTGTGATAGGATCTTTAATGCTATGTACTACATCTAGCTCTTGGATGAAGCTTCGCATCCATACTTCTTCTTTAGCTGACTCAGAAGCTATGATATACTCAAACTTTGCTGTAGAATCTACGAACACACCTTTCTTTGAGCTCTTCCAGCTCACTGCACCTCTATTCAAATTGAAGATGTATCCAGTCTACGACTTCATGTCATCTTAATCAGTCTGGAAAATAGCATCTACATGTCCTCTGATGACTAGTTCCTCATCTCCTCTATAAACCAGGAACACCTCCTTAGTACGCCTCAGATTCTTAAGGATAGTCTTGACTATGATCCAATGACAGTTTCTTGGATCATCTTGATATCTTCCTACCACACTTAATGCATAAGAAACATCTAGCCTTGTACATAGCATAACATACATGACTGACCCAATCATGGATGCGTAAGAGATCCTTTCTATTTTCATTCTTTCCTCATGTTTCCGAGGAAACATTTTCTTGGAAATATGAATGCCATGTGACACTGACAACAATCCCCTCTTGGACTATTCCATACTGAATATCTTCAGTATCTTGTCAATGTATGTACTTTGACTCATGCCCAACATTCTCTTGGATCTATCACGATGGATCTTGATCCCAATAATATATGCTACCTCTCCCAAGTCTTCCATAAAGAAGCATTTATCCAACCATAACTTAACTGATTGTAGGATAGGTAATTCGTTTCCAATTAGTAATATGTCATCAATATATACTATTAGAAAAATGACTGCACTTCCTCTAAAATTTTTGTAGACACAAGGCTCACATTCATTCTTAACAAATCCAAATTCCATTATGGGTTCATCAAAACGAATTTTCCATGACCTTGATTCTTACTTTAATCTATAAATGGATTTATGCAACTTGCATACCTTGTTGGCATCCTTTGGAGTCACAAACCCTTCAGGTTTTGTCATGTAGACATCTTCCTGGAGGTTCCCGTTAAGGAATGCCATTTTGAAATCCATTTTCCAAATTTCATAGTCATGGTCAACGATAATGGCTAATAGGATTCTGATAGATTTCAGAATCGCAATCGGTGAAAAGGTTTCATCATAGTCAATTCCATGGTGCTGTCTAAACCTTTTGCAACCAGTCGTGCCTTATAGGTGCTGACTTGTCCCTCCATGTCCAGTTTCTTCTTGAATACCCATTTATTACCAACATGATTTACATCAACTGAAGTATCTACCAAAATATAGACTTGGTTTTGGTACATGGAATCCATTTCAGAATTCATGGATTTTTTCCACTTGGCAATGTCTATGCCTTCAACTACTTCCTTGTAGGTAAGATGATCATCATTGTCAACCAATAATGAGTCACCATCCTTGGTGACAAGAAAACCATATCGTTCTGGTTCTCTTACCTCTCTCGTGCTCCTACACAATTCTTGTGTCTCTGGAACAGATTGTTTTTCCATGGGGCTTTGTGGAATCTGTTCTTGTAACAAGTCCTATGTATCTTGATCCTCGACTTCATCGAAGTCTATCTCGATCCAACTATATCTTTTGGAGATGTGATCCCTCTCAAATAATATGGCGTGTCTTGCCACTGTATCCTTTTTATCTGAGGGTTTTTATAGGTAATATCTCCTTACTTCCTTGGGATATCCTATAAAGGTACACTTTGTGCCTCGAGGTGCATGTTTGTTACATGAAGATGCATTAACAAATGATTCTCTACCCCACGCATGTAAATTTGATAACATGGCTTTGCATTCACTCCATAAATCATATGGAATACCATTTATAGATTTAGTTGGTAATTGGTTTAGTATGTGTGCTACTGTTTGTAATGCATATCCCCAAAAGGATAATGGAAGACACTCATGACTCATCATTTATCTCACCATGTCCAACAGGGTGTGGTTCCTCCTTTCACTTACACCATTCCACTGAGGCATGTAAGGAGGAGTGATTTGAGATAGAATCCCAAAATCTCATAAGAAATCAATGAAGTTCTAATTAAGATATTATCCTCCTCTGTATGTGTGGAGTTTCTTAATCTTCTTACCAAGCTGGTTCTCAAATTCATTCTTGTATTATTTGAACCGATCAAAAGAACCTGACTTATACCTTATTAAGTAAATATATCCATATCTACTAAAATCATCAGTAAAAGTTATGAAGTAAATGAAACCACCCATTTCTTCAACTAGAAATGGTCCACACACATATGTGTGAACTAATTCTAGAATCTCATTAGCCCTTTCACCTTTCCCACTAAATGGGGATTTGGTCATTTTTCCTTATAGACGCGCGAAACATACACCAAGTGGTTTTAGTTCGAAATAATCTAAATACCCATCTTGATGTAATTTTTTCAAACATTTCTAATTGACATGACCAAGCCAGTGATGCCAAATTTGGGTGTGGTATGAGTCATGTGAATTAACTTTTTCATCGATTTCCATTACTTGGTTTGTGTAGTCTAACACATAAAGGCCATTATATAAATGTGCCCTACCAAAACAAATGCTATCTTTATAAAAGTAGCAACATTAATTTCAAAACTTGAAGATGAATCCATCAGTATCTAATCTGGATACTAAAATAATGTTTTTGGATACATAAGGTACATAATAATGTACTTTTAATACCAAGACCATCCCAGTAGGCAATGTGAGGTGGTTGTCTCCGACAGCTTGAACATCAAGTCTAGCTCCGTTGGCTGCTCACAGATCCACATTACCTCGGTCAATATTTCTGACTCTACTTGGTTCCTATATTTGTATACAGATGTGAGCACCACAAGTAGTATATAATACCCAATTGGTAGAAATAGATATATTTCATTCGATAACAAATTCACCTGAAGCTTCCCCTTGCTTCCTTGACTGGGTGCAGTTTTTCTTCCAGTGGCCCTTCTTTCCACATGTGAAACAAACTACCTCCTATTTTCTTACATCCCCTTTGATATTCCTTTTCTTGGAAGGCCTTGAAGAAGCTTTGGTCTTAAATCTCTTCGCCTTAACTTTCCTTTTATTCAACATAAGGACATAAGTCTTTTCATGATTCATATCATTTTCCACTTGGAAAATGAGGATAAGAAGATCAGATATATACTTCTCAATGTTGTTCATATTTAAATGTACAACAAAGTTAGAGAATCTCTGGGGGAGTGATGCAAGAATGAGATCGGTACCCAGTTCTTCGGGGAGTTTAAACCCTAGAACCTCTAAGCGCTCAATGTAGCCAATGATCTTGACTACATGAGGCCCAGCTGGGGCACCATCTCCAAGCTTGCTCTGAAATAGAGCCTTGGAGATCTCAAACCTTTCCTGTCTTGATCTCTCCTAGTATAGGCCATGGAGTTGCTCGAGCATGCTATAGGTATCCATGTCTTCATGAGACTTCATGAGCTCACTAGAAATTGATGACAACATCATACATTGAACATCGAGTGCATCATTCAAATGTTGATCATAGACCAGAAAATCTCCATTACTCGCCCCTTGGGCAGGTGAATCAAGAAGTGAGGACTCCAGAACATAAAACTTTCGTTCATGGTGTAGGATAACCTGAAGGCACCTAAACCATTCCGGAAAGTTACTTACGATGAGGATATTGCCTTTATCTAGAATTGATCTCATAGAAAATGTGGTTGAAAAGTTTTTTATATTGATTCTACAAATTAAAAGAGCATATTTATCAGTTCCTTTTGATTATATTTTATGAAAAATAATAAATGAATTTATTAATTCTCCCACTATTTTATCATGTCCCAACAACCCCCACCATTGAACTTGGAATGCCTAGTTTCTATGAAATTATAGTGGCAAGGATCCATATTACCCTTCACATAACCCCAACAAGGGTTGGTCAAGCTATTTAAAGGTATTTAGGTAGGTAGGTCATTGCCAATTGTGAGCTTACAGTTCCTTGATCTATTGAGTGGACTCCGCAATCCTGAAATCCTGACTTGGATTTCCTCAACACTTGCCTCCATTTTACAACAAGTCTAGAAAGGGCTACTCTTCTTGATGTAAAATGTTTAAGTCAACCTGAAACTTTCATAAGAGCTTCCTTTATAAAAGTAAGTGTCCCAACAAGGGTTGGTCAAACACATAGTTTTATTGAGTCTTTCCCTTAATCAAGTAACAGAAGGCTTGGTCTGACTTAATATGGTATTTGAGTTATTTTAATCCTTTATGTGTAGTTTAAAATTATCACATGCTTGTTAATATTAAGTGATGCTTTCTTAAGTGATTAACCATGTTCTGATAATGTTTATGCATAGTCCATTTTTATTTTATTCCATATTTTCATTCTTGTTTATTTCATTAACCACGTGATCGTGATAACACATACCTAATAAATAAACCATGCAACCAGATAGAAATAATATAAGATGGTATGATCATGAACATCTATTAGTTAGCTTATCTAGCGATTTTGAAAAGCTAACCCTGACCTAGGGTAAAACACCTTGAATTAGATGGTTCGTGTTTTGCAGCTCCCACCTGTCCACCTTTGTATCTTCTTGGGATGGTTTCACCTCAGCTTCAGATTTTGAACCATCTTCTCTGGCTTGGGATATCCTCCATTACATGGGGTTTACATTAAAGAAACCATAGACACACAGACCCTACATTTTATTGGAAGAAGGCTCACAGGACAAAGAATTTAAATTAAATAAATTTAAATGAAACCATAAACAAACAAAGGGTCTTTGTTCTAGCTCATGATCATCCATACCATGAAACGACATTTATGCATATCTAGTATTCAAATTATTTTAATCATTCTTTTATTCATGATAAGTCAAACTTGAATTCAATTAATTATGATCTTATAATTAATAAATTCTTTATCTTAAATTCCTTTCTGAATTTCCTTGAGATTCTTCTCATCCATATTCCTTGTACGAGTCTTTGTACATTGGAGGAAACCTGGTGAAATTCCATTTCTGTAAAGTATATGGCATGTAGGCTATATTACATCATGTGTATTTGTTTTCACCCTTTATCCAAAGTACACACTGAGGGATTTGGTATGTTTTCTGTACTTTGTAAATTTTGGGGTACACGGCGTGTAGATTAATCTAACATGACATGTAATTTTTTATTACGTGGTTACCGGCCTGGAAATCCCATGTACACGGTTACACAACTTCTACTTGTACACAGTTTCACCTGGGCCGGATCAGACTACATGACGTGTTGATTCAACATACACACCGTGTATTCCGGTTTCCATGCGCCATTCAGTTCTAGTCAATATGGTGTATTAAAAAACTTAGGTATTCTCAATTCACATGACATAGTTTGGCAGACCAGTACTGGTTTATTGAACCTAAGTACACGGCGTGTAGATTTCACTATACACCGTGTATTCTTGTGTTGTATAGACAGAATGAGAGGCTCGTCTGGATGAGTTCCTTGTTTTTATTTTAATCAAAATTAAAATTAAAAGGTCATTTATGTGATGTGAATCGAGAAACAAAGGTGGAAGAACAGATCTAGTTCATTCAGTTTTATAGAACGATTTATCTTGAATTGAATAAAATATAAATGTGTAAATTATAAATGAAAATTAAATAACTATAATCAATGTTGTGACCCCTCTGATACCACTTGTAGGCCCTGGGCATAGAGGAAGCTTGTGGGTAGATGTTCCCACTTGACTTTTTTTCATTAGCAATGATCAACCCAGGATCAATACGACGATAAACTCCAGACTCCACGGATCGAATCACAAAAATAGACAAAGAAAAAGTATAGTCCTAGAACCAAAAAAGAGGATCATCATAGGTTGATTATAATTAATTTAATTAATTGACAAGAAGTACCTTTTATGAAGTTCTTTCTTTTTTGATATTTCTGATCACGTTCCGATGCGATTCGTCATTGCATCGCAAAAGACAAGTGTAGACTTCCTCTAGTGGTGATCCACACATGCACCACATATCTCTGGATGTTGCTAAAGGAATCCTTGGGTGCTAGCGTGGAGAAGCCATTGCTTGCATTTTCTGCCTTAGATCACCTTGATCCGATGGAGGAGGATCTATCTCAGTCTTGATAGCGTTCTTGGAGGAAGGAGTTCTTTCGTCCTTGAGACAATTCTTTAGAATTGTTGTGAACAACGATTAGGGAAAAGTATTGGGGTTGTGAGGATATTTATAATTGGGTTTGAGGTTATAGAGTTATGATAATAAATAACTGCATTACATGTTTTATTTATTTCATTAACTCTTATTGAAAAACCCCATGTCAAATCATTAATTCCTTAACATGCGCCCATGCTAATTATAATAAATATCATTTAATAAAATGATATTATTTCCTTAAAATACCAACTGGAAAAAATACACGACATGTAATCATTAATAAATAGCATATAATTTCTTTTCATTTCCTTTCCAAAATGAAAACTACACAGTGTTTACATTAAATGTACATGACGTGTATACCTTGTTTTCATTTTCTTTCCAAAATGAAAACTACACGGCGTGAACATTCAATGTACACGATGTGTATATCTTGTTATCATTTTATTCTTCCTACAACATTAAAATGATTTAGGCTTCCTTGAATAATTGTTAAACCACATACAGGAATAATCTTTATTCAACTTGAGATACTTGGATACACTTAGTGTGTGACCCTCTAGGCCTCTTTATCATTAGCATTAAGCAGTATTTCCTAAAGTCCAAGATTACTGTCTAGAAACAGGTCAAGGAACCCAAGAGAAAGAAGTTGATGCCGCATTGACATGTCACCTCATATGAATTCTTACTATGTAATTTAATCCCTTTCTCTCAATATATCCTCAAGAAGGTTTCATGGCAGTGTCATAAACCTATTTGCTTGATCCTTCATTCTTTGACTTCTAGAAATAAACTCGGCGTGACACCATGACCATGGAATTTGGGAAACAGTTCTATTTTAATAAAAGGTTCATAGATATCTACTTCCATAAATATAGAAGGGCAAAATCCTTACTCATCTTATCTATTAACAACATGTCATTCGTGACGCACCCAACATACCCTACTTCCCACCAACTGTCTTCATGACGGGTTTCCTCAGTAAATCTATGTGTGTGAGTCATGACATGAGTTAATGATAATATTCCACTTTAAGGAACATTATACACGCTCTTATATAGCAATGTATGATGACACCAAGACATGCAGAATTACTACTGGTGGGTCTATTCTCATAATCTTCCATCTTATAGATTACCAAGTACAAACTCCATGAAAGAGATTCTCGTCTTCTTACGAGTACTCACAGATAACGGTCTATATAATATGTGTCCTATCATAGTATGTCATCCAACCGTAGAAATTTATTTAAGAATATTATTATAGCATTTCAAGGTTCTCATCATAGAGGGGATCTTCCATGACCTTATTAATGCAACAAATATTCTAGGATATTATTATATTATAGTCATGCAGAGCAATGAATAATATATAATAAGTGTACCTTTATGTAATCAATGTAAAAATAGTTGGTTCTCAGGACACCAACTCTAACATCACTTGCGCCCCATTTATAGGCATAATCCTCAATATTATCATGCCCTTACCATAAGACATTAAACTACATGACCAATCTTTATTGAACTATTTGTGTCTTGATTCTCATCCCAAAGAGATATGTAGTGACACCTAGATCTCCTATCACAGGTCCAACTACAATGAAAATATATCCCTCTTTCCTCTATATATGGGTCATACCTACATAGTGAACCATTTAAGAACTACATATGACTTTATTATTTCTCCAACAAGATACTTAGTGATGCCTAAACCTCATGTCTTAGGCCTAACCATCATTCTGGAAAATATAAAATATTTTTCCCCATGTCAAAATCTAATTAATGTGAGGAATTGTTTTTAAGAACAACTTGGGGCTTGATTATCATTCTACTGAGATACGTAGTGATGCCTGATTCTTATAACCTAGTCTAACCATAATATTCATTTTCATGTCAAGTGACCCATGTCCTCACTACATGATGTTAAACTGCATGGAATTCCAATATTACACGCATCTTGATTCTCATTCTAATGAGATATGTAGTGACGCCCAAGTTTCCATCCGTAGTCCCCACCCACAACATTTCCCCTTTTTCACATTGGTTCATCCTCTTCCTTACCACATGATGTTAAAATGCATGGCCAATGTCCTTACCACATAACGTTAAACTACATGGACAATTTCCTCACCGCATGATGTTAAATTACATGGGAGTTCAAGAACTATTTATAAATTTATTCTCATTCTAATGAGATATGTAGTAAAGCCTATATTATACCTCATGGTCTAGACATTATGAAAATATAAATACCCCTACCCTTCACTTATGTTTCCTTTATTTCATGGAAGAATCTTTTTCCACTATTTTTTTTCACACCGAGCATAGCTCACATGGGATTAGGAGTCTTGTTAAAGGATCTCCATACACAAGTAAGGCATATCAACTTGTTTCATGATTATTATGGTCCCAGTTTCAAGACCTTAAAAGGCACACCATATGTCCTCATCACATTAAAATAAAATTTATGATATACTCCAAAACTAAATGTGATTTTATTCTCATCCCAATGAGATACGTAGTGATGTATGAATCATCAATATTGAGCCTAGATACACCATAGTATGATAAATTCCCCCAATTTTCTATGTATGAGTCATATCTATATAAAATAATTCAGTATGGGTTCTCACCCTATGAGTGATCTTGTACCCAGATAAAAAAATCCCCCTTTTTCCTCCACACATGAATCTAATTAGTGTGGGGGGTATCCACTTTAGAACTACGTGTGGCTTGATTCTTGATCAAACAAGATACATAGTGATTCTTAAGTTCTATACCTTGGTCCAGCCACAATCACATTGAGTCACTTATGTCCTCACCAAATGACATTAAACTACATGACCGATGTCCTTAACATATGACATTAAACTGCATGACCTATGTCTTGACCACATGATGTTAAATTGCATGGTACCTCACAAACTATGTGTGGATTGATTCTCATTACAATGAGGTATATAGCAACACATAGGCCTTATGTCCTAGTCCCAACCATGAGGTAAGGAGAAATTCCCCCTATCCTGCATACAAAAAAAGATCCATGTAGGAGATTTTAATTTGGGCCTCCTCATTAGGGGGTCCACCAAGGAAATAGAGATGTACCCCTTCTATATATAAGTAAGATCTATGAAAGGGACTCCTCACTTTTGGGAAAAATATCAGTCCAAAAACTTCCATTATGATTATACAAATCCACTCCATATGTCATAATCCTGATCTTGTACACTTTTGGATCTTCATAACCTTTCTCTATATTCTGGCGATAAAATGTTTGATACCCGAGGAATTCTTTTTTTAACCATGCTTTAATACACCCCAATTTTATTTGAATAAAATATCCCACAAAATGGGTTTGTAAACCAAAGTATTATAGTATTGAATATTCTATAACATTCCCTAGTTTTATTTGCATAAATCATCCCACAAAACAAGTTTTTCAATTAGTTGTAACTTTTTCCTTGAAATAATCCTTTTTTATCTCCTTAAACTTTGATGAAATTATGTTGGAACCAATGATTAGAATTTGGTCTAAGGTCATCCCCCACATACTTGTACCATATCCTTTCTCCTAGTCTGAGAAACCCCAAGAAAATGGTTTAAAATTTCCTCGCTCATGTCCAAAGTATGCTGGAACGACCTTGGTCTGATAAGGTCACATATCACCTATGGTTTCCATGATGTCTTGGTCCAAGTTGTATGAATTAAAACCACAAAACCATATTTCCTACGCTTGGGTCAGACATGCATAGAGAACATTTTTACCCAATTATTTTGAAATTTTGACATGAAATGATTCTCCAATAACCAGGTAACTTCCTTCATCTAACCAGACCCTTTATCCAAGGAAATCCTAATCTCCATAAACTTATATTGGATTTTAGCAATAGAATTTAAGAATTCCTAAGAACTTATTTTCTTTACTATGTTGTAACACACCCCAGATGTATTTTCATAAAGTATCCCATAAAATGGGGTTTTTAGTCAAAGGATGCCACTATTGACTATACTGTAATATTCCCCAGCCATCTTTTCATAAAACATCCCACAAAATGGGTTTTTCAATCAGCAATAACTTTATCATTAGGAGATACCTCCTATAACGTCATAATCCCTTTTCCCCATACCATTTTTTGGATTTGGAAATCCATATATTACCACTTATAATATTCCCTTTCTCATACATAAATATTATGGTACATTCCCAAACAAATTACCAAGGATGGTAGAATCATTAACCTTTCAATCAAAGATAAATACCTTAAATTATAACCACCTTAATGTCCTTGATATATGAATTTAAACTACATAGCATAATTTCCTTAATGTATGAATTTAAACTGCATAGTAGAATGTCCTTTCTATGTGACTTTAAACTACAAATCATAATTTTATTTCTGTATAAAATTAAATTTCATAGCATAATGTCTTTGCTATATAACTTTAAACTACATAGCATACCATCCTAGTCACACGATGATAAGTTGTATGAAAACTTCCTTTCTATAAGACATTAAACTATGAGGTAAATTTCCTAGTCATCCAACATTAATCTGCATGATGATTCAACCCCTTTCAGAAAGGGGCCTCCCCCTATGACATTAGTTATTTAACAAGATGTACCCTCCTTCACATAAACCAAATTCATGCAAGAGAGGTTTCCCATTCATGGATAATTCCAAAACAATTTCTCCCTTGATTCTTAGACATCTTCCCTTGTAAAAAACACCCATCATGGTATTGAGAAATCTAAATCTCTAGAAACATTATTTTGTTATCAAATATAGAATATCAGAAGTCATGATAACTCTTTACCCTAACTATACTATAACATACCCCCATTTCCTTTTCATAATTCATCCAAAAAATGGACCTATCAACCAAAGGATTCCACTATTTGACTATAAAAAAACACGCCCTAGATGGTCTTGCATAAAGTATACCATAAAATAGGTTTTTCAATTAGTGGTAACTGTTTTCTCAGGAGATACCTCCTCTATTCCCAAATATCATGTTATAATACTCGGAAACCATAAAATCATGGCACAAGATTCCCCATAAGTTATCTGAAGGATTTCCGAACATTCTCAGACCAAAATACCTATTTAGGTTTTCATTTAAAAACTAGTATTAAAATATTTTCAACCTAAAATACCAAGTTTTGTTTGTATGGATTTCATGAATTTAAACTGCCTACAAAAAAAGAGGCATAGTACTCACCAGATTGAAAACCTAAAAAGGGAACTATGGACAAAAATTGAGTCTTATCTCACTATACCTAAATTCCATGTTGTTTAGGAAAAAATAAAAGAATGAAAATAAATAGGCATAAAACTTGTTAGGATAAAAACCTAAAAAGGGGTGGTCTAATAAAAATACAATGCTAATCCACCAAGACATCCTTATATTAGACTTAGAAAATATTTAGGTAAATGACATAAAAATACACAAAGTTTGTAAGGTTTTTCATATGACCTTAGAAATAATCAAACTATGCTCTCTTGGCCCCATGAATTAGGAAACAATTATAGAATCCTCCCATAGTTTAGATAGCTAAAAATCCAAAAAAATGATTTTGGAATGAATCAAAGTTCCCTAAAGTTACCTTAGAACCATATTATTTTCATTCCGAGCAAATCTAATTCTAAGGGGGGGATTTTGTTGACACTGTGAAATGTGTTCCATTAAAATTTTCATATAATTCATGATGTTAACCTCACTAAAACACAAAATGTTGAGTTTGAGTAGAAATACATCTTTATCCTAGAAGGAGAATATTGGACTTCCACATTTCACAACTAAAAATGTCCCCAAACAAGCCTGAAAAGTTCACAGGATGCCTGCATGGGAAACCTTTGTGAGGTATCTCCACTAAGAACCTATTCCATGGACCTACTCTAAGAATCTACACCTAAGACCTGCATCAGAAATCAACTTCGAATAGGGTCTCCTGTTTGCATATAAATCAGACCCCATGGCTCTTCATTTGTAAAAAATAGGAAAATTGGAAAAATACCCCAAGCTCTGGGTACACAAACCCTTCATCCATCTCTTTTAAAATCCTCTAGGTAGCTCTCCAAAACCAAAGAGAGGAAATAATTAAGAGGGATAAGTGAGATCAAATCCCTTTCGGGTCTGAAACACAAGACACCTATACAAGGAAAGCTTCTCCCTTAGTATAAAACCACCTGTGTGAGGACCCTTCCCTTATAAAGGACTTGAACGAGACCCATCCATGGAAATATGAGGAGACCCATGGTTCCTAGGATTAAGACTCTACCATGTTTTGTTTCCTTGGTGGTCCATTTCCTAAGGCATATCTAGATCACGCAAGCTTATCCCCCCCCTAAAAAAAGCACTTCTAATTTCTCCCAGGCCCTATGTGAGTAACCTATTCCCTCTAATCTAAGACCCATACAACCCCCTCTTTAAGTCCTCTTCCAAGACACCAATTACAAGAATCCTCTTCCTTTGGTTCACTTGTCTGAAAGGGACCAAATTGAAGCCTCCACCAAAGCCTCCATACTTGCAATACCATGAATAGGGGCACACCAATGTGTCTCCCCTTTGGATGTTCATTTTTATGGTTAAAGTTTTCCTTAAATTATGCTAAAATATGGTTAGGGTACTCAGGGTGCATGTGGATTTTTATTCCTATGGTCATGAGGACCTCGACCCTAGGGATGGTGTGAGGGAGTTCTTGGTATCAGATACAATGGGTAGGACAATGTTCTCCCCTTATCATCTATAAGACTCAGAGACTCCATTTCCAGGAGGGGAGGGTAAAGATTACACTTTATTTTCTATTCCACATGGAATAAGATCATTCTACCTTACTATAAAACCAATTTTAGGGAATACCTCCTAGAGTAAGCCCATATCCTTTCTTGTAGGAGGTTTCACTCTTGATCCTCCTTGATCCCTGAAGGCTGTGTTTGTATGAGTAGTCAGACCTAACTATCTTGGATATGAATATTAGAGATGGTAAGAGAACTAGATATCCTTATATCTCAAATTTCCCATCCTCTTCCACCTTCACCCCGTCCTCTTCCATCAATAGAGGAGGATAAGTGTGTGGTTTCATAGATCTTTCACTTCCTCTTATTTCTCACATTCAAGAATTACTCATTATGAATCATGTGGGATTGGAGGCTATCCATGATCACGGCACCCACATGGTAAGATGTATGTTTTGGTAGATAATATTATTTTGAATATTCCTCTCTCCTTATTTTAGAGGGCCTCCATTGGAATGATTCATCAAGTCTATATATCCAACCTAGAGGAAAAAGTGCATTGTGTAGTTTCTTGGATATCCCATTTCCTTTTTTTATCACACCAAGTGTGACTCATTTGGGATTAGAGGTTGATGATGGTCATGAAATCTACATTAATCCAAACCCATGGGCCTCATTCTATGTTTAATCCCCAACCAATCAAGGGAATAATCCTCAAGAGTAAACCCCAACTCAACTTATGGGAATCCTTCTCAGGAGTAAGCCCCAAACCAAACCAATCCCTGGGAATCCTCCTTAGGAGTAAGACCCAATCATAACCCCGATTCCCCATAAAAACTTTAATGTGTAATCCCTAAAATATTAAGTTACAATAACTATAATTCCTGCTATAATTAGGATATGTAGGACTCCTACCTAAGGCTTGAGCTCAATGGGCCTCCTTCTTAGGTATAAGCCCCAAACAAGCCTCTAAATCACCATGAGTCAAAACATCCCCCATGTCCTCCTTCACATGGAATCCTATTTAAGATAAATCCCCAACTTAATAATCTCAAAGGGCCATACTCCCCTACGAGACAAATATGAGGGCCTTTATAGGCATGGGTCCATGCAATAGAACTATGTGGGATTTGATTCCCATAAAAGTGGGATACATAGGAAGCCTCCATGAGGTCCAATCCCAACACCCAAAATCAACCCCATTATCTCTAGGACACATTCCTAGTAGGGTATATTTCGATTTGGAAATCCATATCCCTTCCAGATTACCTAGGCCTCTTTGGCATAAGTCCTTTACTAAACTTTGACGAGGCATCTTTCTTCTAGATGTCTGAGCCCCATGATGATAAAATACATGGTTTGGTCCTTATCACATGACCTTAAAAGGTATGATGTGACCTATTAAGAAGAACTGAACTACATGAGTTCTAATTCCTTTCACAAGGATACGTAAGAATCCCATCACATGGGTTCAATCCTAACATAAAAAAAACTCTCGTCTCCCTAGAAGAAGATACACTCTAGAGTACCCCACTATGTGGCTAGAAAATTATCATCATCGTAATAATGACTGAAGAATCTATAATTAGTACATAAGAGGATACCATCGATGGAGAACCTCAGATACATACAAATATCTCTATTGACGAAGAACCTCAAATACATAAAAATGATTCTAAACTCCACACATTCTATTGATTGATTATTAATTCAAGGGTGACCTACATCATAATTGGGAATTAATGAAGGATTCACAAACATATATTAAATCTATAAGAGATTCCCATATTAGGAAACAATTCCCCCCATAAGGGTGTTATGAACCTAACCTCCCATCCTCTCAACCAATGTGAGATCTTAAGCATTGTTGGCCAAATTACCCAACAAGAGTATACCTTTGGAAATATATTACCTC
Organism: Viscum album; assembly: GCA_963277665.1. NCBI lineage: Eukaryota > Viridiplantae > Streptophyta > Magnoliopsida > Santalales > Viscaceae > Viscum > Viscum album. The sequence continues at coordinate 1,881,947,722 of OY728135.1, read as the reverse complement.
ATGGATATAGAAAAGTTGGGTGTTTCTAGTTCCACCAAAAAACCCATTGGAAACCATTCAGAAATAGTGACCCCAACGTGAATGATTACACACAATTCACCCCATGTGATCGATCATCTGGAGAAACATGTCTCAATTAGAAACAAGAAATGGTGAACTCGATGTGAATGATTTAACTATGAAATATACTTCCCAAGATAGAAAGGATATATCTCTCATTCCCCATCATACAATTCTATTCCTAAATCGAACATATTTATGTCTGAAACAGTTTCTAATACACATTTTATGACCTTTATTTGTTATTATGTTCCTATGTCATGATCCTTAATGATCAATCAAAATTTTTTGTCACTTATTATCTCTTTATCTATTTATGTGATATTACTCACTTACTCAAATTTTCCCTAAAATTTTGGATCTAATCATTATGACTAGTTTATATGTTTCCCTTACTAAGCATTTTAGGTCACCCCTTGTTATGTTTCCATTCCCCTGGTCATTTTATTTCCTTACGTGCATTATAATAGAAAAACTAAATACAATATTGATCCAGAAAAATAGCCCATTTAATTTTAAACTCTTTAATAGTAAAAATATTATACCCAACATTATTCATATCATTTATAATATTTTTATAGTATACATATGCATTAAAATCCTAAAATATTTTTTTTCATTATATTCCATAAGAACTGAATGGATTCTGAGGAATTATTAATAATTAATAAAATCATTATAAATATTTAGAAACCATGAAACTCAAGATCACCTTACCTATGAAATAAAAATTGGATACAACTAGAAATAAAGAATGTGTATATTACACCACAATATGCTAATATTGTTTTATTTTTTCAATGTTTGATATATATCACCAAGGAATAATCGAAAGGATCTTACCTCTAAGGTATATCCATAGGTTGCACAAAATAACCTAAACAGTTTGGATAAGACCATTTGAACCTCCATAATATACTAATATCTCATGGGAAAAAAAGGATGGACGAAGATATCATTAAGTAGAAAAGAATTTGGGACAGAGGATTATTGGAGGATCACACACACATGTTTACTAAAATCATATCATGGCCTCATTTATATAGGATATTGGGATTCTATTTGAGACCATGAATTTACTCATGAATTTTATACACATACCAATAATTCCTTAAGTTACATATCATATTACTCTTATCCATCAATGATCCCATCCATTTAATATTATGAAATAACTAATAGATGACAGATTACATGTAGAAGATATGATTATTAACTTTCTTACACACCACTACCTTTGGTGAATCATAACAGGTTCAAAATGAATCATACCATACAATTCATGGCACTTTTATATCCCCATGTTGTAAAATACAGTTGGAAAATATATTTTATACGATATCTATATATAATAAAATATGATATACCCTAAAGTCATAAAAAGTGCCCTTTTCTATATATATATTATACTTTACGTCATACTATATATTACCATATTATTTCACATAGATTTAGGGAATATTCCTTTAAATATACCACTTACACTAAAGCCTAAAAGTCTATCATTCCATTTCACCTTATATCTTATCATATATTATAACTTGTGAAACCATATCCAAAAATAATTTTAGATATATTCTAAAAAAAAATTTGTAAGGTGATCATAAATATTATTATGTATCGCATTATAAAGACCCAAACTTAAAAAATTACATAATCTAGCATCATTAGACTATAGTAAATTCACTATCTTTCATTCTTAATGACCTTTTAGTTTTATAGTTTTAGAGAATTTGGTCATAACTCTTACATAAAAAACCTATACACTAAAAAGTGGACACCTATACTTAGTATCCATTTTTTCCATAATATAAAACTTTTAAAATGAGAGACATTTTATTTTCATGAAAAATATTCACGACTTTCAGTTTGAATTATTCTTTTTTCTTACTCATCCTGAAACCCTTTAAAAACATTTAAAAACATGGGATAAGCACAAAAATATAATTAAGGAATGAGAAAAGTAAGGAATCCATTAGTCAACTAAAAAAATGAAAAACCAAAACATGTTTACCTTTTTCACCCTATTCTTGGATCATATAAAATAAATCATATCCATATAGAAAAACACACTTTTTTCTCAAGGAAAACCTTTAAATCCCATAGCAAACATATAGAAACCTTTATAGAAAACTTAGAAAAGAATATTAATAACTTATTTTAATTGTTTCATAAATAAATAGAGCCCGTTTAAATCAATAGGATAAACCACCCTAGTCAACTCCTTCCTTTACTTTGGAGAAAAGAAACATTTCCCAATGCATTGAAGATCCATATCAGTCTCACCCATTGTATAATTTGTATCGAGATCACCCATCATATACGTTGTATTGGGATCACCCATCATTATATACAATGATCAAGTACCATATAATATATAAAATATTTTTAATATTTCACATTTTCATCATAAATACTTTGAAAAACTCTTTTTAAACCAAAAGAAAAGCACATTCCATTTTTACATAAAATAGGGAGAAATACCCTTTTCTTTTGAAAACTATTTAAAATGAAAAATTATCGAAATATCGTGGAAATGGTTTTATTTGAAAATAACCATAAAAACTTTTATATTTAGCTTTGATTCAATAAAAAATAATTATGGTCATTTTTTTTCCATTTCATATTTTTTAAAGAAAAACATTACTTTTCACTGTAGTAAAAAGAGTCAAAAGTAACCCGTACAGAAAATGTTAAAAATATTTCTTTTTAAACCATTGTAAAGAAACTAAAATATTATAAAAAATGAAAATTATAAACCATTTATTAATAAATAAAAATTTCCATGAAACATTTAAAAGAATATGGACATGGAATAAAATGAGTTGGAAGGGAAACTTTAAAACATTATTTTTAAAAGAAAGTCCCCTACCTTAAATACCTTCTTGCGCCATACGTTCTTTAAATACTGAATAATAAAATTATATTAGCTATTTAATTAATTAATAAACTTTTTCACATTCATTACATTATAATTATCCATTTATTTCATCTATTACCATGTTTAATTTATTTATTAGATCAGTTAAGTTTACATCAGATGTTCTGGGGACGTTCAGTTCATAATCACTAAATAGTTTCGGTAGGATGACCATGGTCAAAGGGGTCATTATTACATAAAATATATAATAATAATATTGACATTATTATAATTTTTATTCATTAAAAACAAATTTATAACCGTCCATGAATGGCATACGTGATAAACGAATCACATTGCTTTATGGAGGTGGTAATTCACACGTACGCACAAACCACATTATCATTTTCCAATAGATAGAAGGTTAAGAAAATAAATGATATATTAACTCTATATAATTATAATAATGTCATTAAAATCATATATATATACCTTAAATCAATCATTATAAATGTCTATGAGATGAAGTGATGGAAATAAAACACATCGCTTCGTGGAGGTGATAATCCACATGTACGCACGAGTGATATTTTTATTTCTCATTGGATTAAAAATGAAATGAAAAATGGTTATAACATAATCATAATAAAATTTATTTATATTTAAGATAAGTATATTATTATTTAATCATGGTTAAATAACATTTTAAGAAGGTATAATAATAAATAAATATGAAATAGGTCGGTTAAGAATTATACCATCTAATCAGATAACCACCTTAGATTACATATTAAGCCTCATAGGTTTTTTATTTTGGGGATACTAGAACCTATACGACATGGGAAGATATTTTGGTTATATATTTAGGTAGTTATTTTATTGACTAAAGTTATAAAAAGTTGTTAGGAAGAGAGGAGAGGAGTTTCCCTTTTATAAGTGAGGGGAGGGGCACTCTTGGAATTAATTAAAGTATTAAATTAATATAATTTAATTTTCATGAAAAAGTAGAAAAATATTAATATATTTAAAATATAGGATGATTTAAAATTTTAATTATATTAGAAAAAAAAATTGGACAAGTTTAGATGATGTTTTCACCCTTATCTATTAGTTTTAACTCCCATTAACCCTTTTGATGTTTACCACAATATCAATAGTTTTTACTATTTTGGCATTAATAAAGTTATAATTAAAGGAAAATTGATCAATAAATAGAAAATGGTTGATATTATAGACCATATATCATTAAATTTTACAAATATAGGATTTATATGAATTTTAAATAATTTAATAAAATATTTTTTAATATAAAATATCATTAATATTTTTTTGGAACTATTCATTTAATTTGACTTTAAAGTCATAAATATAATAATGGAATTATAAAATAAACTTTAAAAACATCAATTATGTCTTATATTTTTATAAAAAATTCATGGAACACAATAATTCATCCAAATTTTATTACTTTTAATGTTTTTATAAATCATTTACTTGATTTTTCTATTACTTACACAATCATTATTGGCATTGCCTAATCTTTTAAGATAATTATTTCATCACTAAAAATTAAAAATAAATTAACATGATAAAAAAATAATATATTAAATAAAAATTTATAAATGAACATAAAATCTTTTTATCCCTATGAAAAATATTAGATATATTAAAACAAAGAGAGTGACATTTTATTTTTATTCATTAATTTAAATCAAATTAAGCTCATTATAAAAGGAAAGTGGAAAGAAATTGAATACTTTTTAAAAAATTTATTGTCCTGGTAAAAAAAACCATCCAATAAAATAAATAAAATTTTTAGGTATATTTTTAGGCCTTATAATATTATTTTTAAACTTAATTACCCGATTTACCCATATCTAGGTGACAAATATTTACTACAATTACTATTCACAATGAACAAAAACAAAAAAGGATCTAATTAAAATATTTTAACCTAATGATTTAAAATATGGAATAAATTTTTCAATATTCAGTTTATATTAGTAGAATAATTTGTTTTAATATAAATGAATAAAACTTAACAGAAAATAGGTTTTAGAAAAATGCATTTTTAAGCCCAAAAATGAACTTTTACCAAATTAAATTATAATGATAATTAAAATGTAATTAATATTATTATATATAATTAATGAATAATTATACAACTTTAATATCAAACTCAAATCATAAAGATCCTTTTTAATGAAAATAAATCATAGTTTTACAAAAATTGTTATTTTTCACCATTCACTAAAAAAAAATCTTTTCAGAAAAATCCCAAAACATCACCCTAAGATAATTTTGATATGGGAATTTTAGAAATTATATCCTTATTATTAAATAAAATTTATAAAATTGGTATAAATTAATTATAATATTCTCTAAAAAAATTCAGTAAAAATCATTTTTGAAGGAAACATATTTTTGAAGCATACAATGACTTTACTTAAAATTGAATACATATTTATTATGAATTAATCAATAAATTTTCATTATATAAAATCTATATACATATTATTAATAATATAGTTATTAATATTCATATGTTCTAGTTTAACAACTAGTTTATAATAATCACATTTAAATAATAATATTTTTATAGTATATCATAATTTTCTTAAAGCTTGGTGTTACGTGTTAAGAAATATATAAAGTATATTATTATTTTAAACTAATATTTTAGGGGTGTGACACACATATTATGAAATAAATTGTGAGTAAACATCCAAAAATCCTTCAAGATAAACTCTAAATATTTTTTAGAGTAGCTCTCTGAGTTTCCTAAACTCAATCCCTTCTAGGTAAATCGTAATGTGTGACCCCATGGGCCTTTGTAGCATTGAAAACAAATATATCCTAAACCAACCCCATTGGTACCCCTCAAAAACTATAAGTGAAGATGGGAGTGACCCATGAATCCTATATCCAATAGGCCACAAGGTAGTGACTAGAATCGAGGGAATAAATCACAAAATATGGTATGCACTACCCTTAATATATATCCCATTAAATGAATAAGTAATACACTAATAAACTCCATAATAATAAATAACTAACCCCATTACATGAAATTTCATAGAATGTGGAAACAAATGAAAATAACTAGAATAATGGTTAAGTAGTGACCATGAACACTCCTATCTCCTACACATTCCCCATGAGATAGAAACACCCAACTTGATCTCTCTCTCATGTTTGTAAACCAGAATTTTTTTATAAATATGGGTGACTATACGTGTATATTCCAAAGAATCCTCCTTGAAACCTCTCATGAAAATGTATATGAATCATACTAAATTTCTAGTGAATAAATATATAAATCAAATCATTTTCAAAATCAAATGAACTATATTCCCAAACTTACCATGGACTCGCTCAATAAGTAAAAAAAATAGATTACACTATATTAAGAGCAAATATATAGGATATGTATGACACTTCCACTTTACTACTATGGAATTCACCCTTAAACCTAGATATCTTATATCATGGTGCTCCCACCACATACATAAGTCATAATTCATGTCCATGAAAACATATTGTAGCCACATAATCATCAAATACTGCACATCCATTCACACACATCACATACAGATCATCATCCCATACATATAAGAAAATATGAAGACCAAGATCCATCACAACCCATGTAAATAAAAATTATACTATAATAAATTATAGACTATGAATAAATACACATGTAATAACCACAATTATTTATAACCTAGATACAATTATATACTATAACCTTAAACCACCAAAACCCATATATACACGTATGTCATAACTTAGATCCATTAGAGCTCGAATGAGCACATACCTTATATCATAAGCCACCATAACCTATATATGAACACATATAATGCTACATCTAGAAGAGAGTGTGGGGTAGTGGTGTAGTCATTCATCTAAATCATAGAAAACTTAGATGATGGAAAGACACTCAGAACCCAAGGACAAACATGGGTGTCATCTACCTAACAGACTTAGGTGGCGGAGAAAAAGAAATATCAGATCATAAATGAAATATATTTCAAAAAAAACTATTCCAAGAGAAAATACCTAGATATAGACTCAATGATGATGGCGCTACGGGCTGCGGGAGTCGGCACTCCCTCTTGCTTCAATGGATTTTAGGGTTTTGGTTCGGCCATGGAGATTCCATTCTTTCTCGGTTTCAATCGGCTTTCTCATCCCGGAGGAGTGGCATCGGTGGCTCCATCCTTGACGTCTGCTTGCGATCCTCGGTGATTGGATGAGGCGTGCAACCCTACTGTCATTGTGAAATCGATCTCTTCGGTCGGTGTTCATACGACTTTAAAGCCTCGCGCTGGATCTGCGGAAGCTTCCCAGCCATCTCATCCGATCTCGAAGACTGATGCGAGCCGAGGTGATTTGCGGTCTTCATCATGTCGAGAGGCGGTTGATGCGGCTGTAGCCGCTGTTGAGGCTTTTATGGCTCTGCCCCAGGAAGAGTTGCTTTTTGATTCGGTTCCGTCCTGTGGTGATGTTTTTCCTAGATTTATTTCCTCTTATGATGCGATGAAAAAATCAAATGCAGGGTTAAATTTGGATGGAGCATGTTCATTTGCGCGGTTGAAGGACTCAGGTCCTAGTAAAATTCTTCGCAAGGGTTCATCAGCTCATGTTGAAGTAAATTCTGCAGCTCTTGATGAGCGAATTTCAATTGGTAAAAAATCATTGATTGCACGAATTGTCCTTCCTAAAGGTGCGCAACCGTGGAAGTTTGATAATTTGATCCGTAGAACCTCGCTTTTTTGGGGGTTTTCAAATTGGAAATGTGTTTCGCTTGGTTGAGGATTTTTCCACTGCCTTTTTCCGTCTGATGATCTGATGCTTAGAGCATGGAGCATGGGAACCTTGTTTCTCAAACCTGGATGGCTTCATTTACATGAGTGGTCATTGGATTTTAATGTCTCATGTGCAAGAAATTATTTTTCTCAGTTATGGATTCATCTTCATGGACTCAATTGGGTCCTCTGGAACCCAAAAATTCTGCATGATATTGGCATGGCAATTGGGACTCCGATTCGGCTTGATAAAGAGACCAAGGATGTTTGGTTTGGTCATTATGCTAGGATGCTAGTGGAGGTTGATCTCAGTACCACTCTGATTGACAAGGTAACCCTTTCCACTCCTTCTGACAACATTCACATTGATGTTGAGTATGAAAAAAAACCTCTTTTCTGTAATGAATGTATGGCTATTGGACACTCATTGGAGTTATGTCATAATAATGTTTCTTGTGGGGAATGTGGTGTGAGAGGACATTCAGAAGCTCTCTGTCATAGGAATTCAAAGGGGAAGGATTCGATGTTTCCAAAATCTACTGCTCATGATGGTGATTCACTTAGCGAGCTCGTTCCCAACGATACTGGTAAAGGGTTGGCAATTGATGCTTCTCCGATGAAGGCCCATCGTGGCCCCTCTACGACTCCATCTGCTTTAGTCAAAGAGGTTAATCCAGTTGTGGACCCTGATACCCTCCAGGTTGATGTCTCTAAGAAGAATGATGCGCAACAACATTTTGATTGTCAGCAGGAAATCCAGAAGCTTTTCCATGTTTCTGAATTACCTGACAAATGGGGGAACGTTTCTGAGGGTGAACAACGGAATGTGGGTACCCTGATTAGGGTCTCGGACAGTGGCGGTCACACCTCTTATAGGGATGCTGTTTTAAGTGGCAATACAAAGGGTGCTTCCGGTGAGTGTTTCACTTTTTTTCCCATAAAGCGGAGACCACGCAAGGATTATTCTAATTTCCCTAGAAACGTGTCTACAAGATAGTCGTCTAAGGTGTCAAGGAAGGTGGATACAAATATTTTTCAAATCTTAAATCGGGATAAGTCTCAATTAGAGTGGGAGACAGCTGGTGACTCTGATTATGGAAATGATTTGTCGTATTATGATCTCTAGACCTGTTTTTAGTGGTTGTGGGAATTTCTGTTTTTTTGATCCCTTCTGCCACTCTTATGTACTCTTTTCCTTCTTTTTAATAAATGGTCAGAAGCTTTGCTTCTGACTGGACTGCTACCTAGATATAGACTCAAATGATAGTTAATGTCCCACATAAAAAACCAATTTTTATTGCTAAAGACTTATTAGTTAATGTTTTTCTAAGAATATAAGAATCAAGGTTTATCATTGACCATAATAATTTACCATAGTTTAGTTACCAACCACATTATAATATCCCATTATAAATTTTGGCTTCAATTTAAATTAATCATCAAAACCCATGGTGCCTTCATATTCAATAGAATAATTCCATATTTCAAAATCATTCCTATATAGAATTTATCTCAACTGGTCCATGGCTCCCAATTAATATATCATTACCTCCATCAACACCCATTCCCATGAATTTATTTATAATTCATTATAATTACATAACTCTAAGTATTTTATGATTTAGCTATACTAATTTCAATTAATATTTAAACCTATAATGAAATAAGTAATTTTTAATAATAAAAAAATAATCATAATGACCAATAATCAAGAAAATAACAGTCAATCAGGGCTCCTAACTCAAACCAACCATTCCAGAATCATCCCCAACACCATCACACATCAACTAAACTATCCAATAATTATATGCATAAATCCACTTCCAAAATTGGGTAAAATAATTCACCCCACCAAATAATCCAACCACACCAGGTTTTATTTAAATTCAATGCAAGGTCTCTCATTCTGATATATAAATTTTTGGAATCATATTTCCAATAATATTAATTTAATGGATAAATAAATTCTACACAATTAATAGCCTAAAATATTATAGAAAATGATTTCTGAACTCAATTGACCATTAATTATCTATTAAAACAACAATTTAAATTATTTAATAATTGGATTAATCAATCCATTATAATCATATTTTATCAAAAAATAAATATAAAAAAATAGCTAATATTAGTTATATCATCCAATAAACATGATTAAGAAACACTTAATCATGTTAAAAAATTAAAATATAAAATTCAATGAATGTATCATTTATTATCTTTCTTATATTACATCATTTATATTTTTTAATCAATTTAAATAATGCAAAAATATTCCATGAAATCACAAGTAATCATAGTATGAATCTTTCACACCATTTAGAAAATCACGTGATGCAATATCATGAATAAAAGTATAATCACACGTGAAACATCACAAATATACCTTAAATTATTTAATTATAGATTCATATCTTTGTTAAGGATAATATAAACCATTTACACATATATAATTAAGCATGATAATCCCACATTGACACATAAAATAAAGAAGAAGTTTTGAATCATATACCTTGATATAATGATTCAAGGAACACCATACAAGAAAAGAAGAGCTAGAGATAAAACATTAAAAAACTCAATAGAAACCACTTTGAGACCAAACCAAAATAGTCCATCATCAACAACACTCAAATATTGATTCAAAGACAGAAAAACCTAATGGAAATAACCTACGTGAAGGGAGATATTAATAGGAAAGGATGAAAGGGTAGAAGTGCGAATACCTTGGATCAAGATAGATCAATCCCTATGAACTAAGAGGTCTAAAAAAAATTAGGGATGGCTGGAAGGAACCAAATAGAGGCTAGGGTTAATTAGGGTTTAAAGGAAAGAATTAAAATTTAAACCAAAGGAATATTGACCCCCTTTTTATAGAGAAGATTCTATGGGTCTTCACCACTATGTCTCAACTTCAACCATGGTTGTGGTGTCTCTATTTAAAGATATATATAACAACAACCTTTAAAATGGAATATACTCTCTTTTTATTAGTAGTTATTTTCCCATTTTAAATAGTATTTACCAACACCATGATGTGTTTCTATCTAACTCATTTGTGGATCCCTTGACCAAGACTCCCTTCAAAATCCACCTAAACATGGATTAATTCACCTAACCATTTCTAACATACCACAAGTTAGGTGATGGTGTGAGGGAATTATTATCATCATTTCTAACATACCTACACAACCCAAATATACCTAAACACAACAATATAATGAAAATATAATGAACCATGTTATGGAGAACCTATACGGTAAAAATTCTCACCCAAAATAGGTTTTTAAAACCCTAGGGTTCACTATGAGAATTTTGTAGTCCATAGAGCCAAAACCATACCCTTCAACTCCAAACCACTTTCAAAATCCATCTTAACACCTATAAATTTCTAAAAAAAGGAAGGGACTTAAAAAATAGGATCATTTATTAGAAACTACTTAAATGATTCAAATCCTAGAGAATCAAAACAAAAACTAGAATAGAAAAGAAAGGGGATTAGCACATGAGCCTCAGCCTGATTGGTGAGGACTCCTTAAGTGAATTCAGGTGACCCGGGATCAAATCTAGGTAGAGGCTAATTTCTGGGAACTATAGCAGTACTGTAGTAGGTACTGTAGAGGAACTATATCAGGTACTATTTATCATTGTAGTAGCTGGGAATATTCCACTTTTTGGGCCTTCGGGCCACCGATTTGGTCCCCAAGTCCTTTAAGAACTTCGGGCCACCCAGGCCTTCGGGTCAGTAATGACTTCATGCCACCTCAAGGCCTTTGGGCCACCTTAAGTACAGATGAAAACCAGACAACCTACAAGGAACAATATTCAAAAGGAAGGATGAGAAAGGAGTTTTCACCATAAAAGAATCTAAACAGATTGCAAGAATGAGAGGGTATGGAACCTGCCATCAGGACAAGCCTATGCATGAACGGGAAAGCCTAGCCGAATATCCATGCAATGGTAGAGAGATGATTTTACGATGAAGATACTAGGGAGGAGAAGTTCCAAGAAGTTATTCTGGGTTTTATGTAATGTTTGAAGCCTACGGTCAATGAATCCCTCTAAGGCCTATGGTCCATGTAATACTTACACCTACGAGCCTTATAAGGGTTCCACCTCACTCCTTAAAAGGTGGATTATCAAAAATAAAAAAATGAAGGCCTTTGGGCCATTAGAGAAGGGGATTAGAAACAACCACCCCATGAGACATCTCTCGGTGATCTTACTATAATAAGAGCACAACCAACCCATCATAAGGGAAGATCACATAATCACACAACATCATCAATCGTATTATAAATCACTAAGGTTATACATATCATATCCATGAAATAAATCATAAAATAACTTAGAATATTGAGCATAAATATAAGACTCATATTTCTAAGTAAACTTTTCTAACTCTCCATGTGTTTATATGACACAAAAACATGAATTTTAATTCCCATGAAACACCTTATATTGATAACCCTAGATCTCAACAATCCATTATTAAAATTTCATATCATCTTCAACTTCCAACTCACCCTATTCAACGAAATGGGAATCATTATGAATATACCGATGAAGATAATATACGTAGAAAACATCATGTATTTATTTCATCTGTGATGGAATCAACAACTGATATGTGACTTCACAAACATAGTCTATCACCTTAAAAGGCTTAAAAAATCCAGGATAAATCTTACTCCCATGACTAAACCTCTTTATCATTATTAGGGGAAACCCAAAAAAACACTTCAATATTCTATAGATCTACAACTAATCCTCATTGGGACACAAAATTCCTCAATAAATGAATATCACGGGCCTAGAACTTAAACTTAAACAAATTTATAAATAGTTGATGACATCAACGGACCTCTAGATTAGATCATAAATTATTCACATGCCCCTTCTTAGACTCAAAATAAATAAGGATGTCATTAATGTATGCCGCCATGAAATGGTTGAGAAAATCATATAACATAGATTTCACTATTCCCATAAATATGGATGGTGTGTTTATGACATCGAAAGGAATTACCATGAACAAATATTTCCCATAACAAAACCTAATGGAATTATTTATAATATTTTCATCATCCACCCACATCAGATGATACCCCAAATACAAATAAATCTTTAATAACCAACTACATCCTTTAATTTGATCAAATATATCATCAATCCACAGAAGCATGCATCAATTATTTACTATCACCCGATTAAAGTGATGATAATCAATGCATAGGATTAGGATTACATTATTCTTATTCATAAATAACATTGGAGAACCCTAAGGTGATATAATGGTATGAATAAAATCTATTTTCAAAAGATCACCAATATGAATCAATATCTCCCACAATTTAGAAGGCTCCATCATATATAGATACATCAATACCAGAGATAAACCCAGTTGCAACTCTATATTGAATTTGATCTCATGTATAGGTGGTAGTGTCATAACCTCATCAGGAAAGATATTAGAGTACTCTTATATAAATATGTGTAATACCAAATTTTTAACCTCTATTGAACTCAACACCAACTTATCAATCATAAAAGATAAGGGATCAGCATGCCTATAACCTTCTGATGATCTCTATCACCACAGAACACAAACTTCTCATCATAAACATTGCATAATACAATTCACCTAATAAAGTAATATATGGTGGACTATATTGAATAATTCCATCCATGATAAGGATGAGGTTGTATGGCTATATCTATGAACATAGTAAATTTCTTGAATATTGATGCTTCCCTAACATTTTCTCATAATATACACACACATCATACAAGAAAACTCAACCTCTAATTAGTGCAGTTAATGCTAAGGGAACTGTAAGACCCTCCAACTAAAGCCTTAGAGTTTCTGTTATATTGTGTTCAATGAATAATTGAATATATCCCAAATCAAACAAAGTATAAATCCAAGTAGAATACAATTAGATGATACCTGACACAATTCATGGATTACCTGGAACTAACAACTCCAATTTATGCATCTAAAAACATATTTATACATGAAATATTTATCTTAGATGATAAACACCTCAATGGTTGTTCTCTTATCTATTTCCCATGAGGGTGAAGGGCATTAAAGGGTTATCTTCTACCTTTTATATCTTCTCTTTGATGATCATAGTTTGGAGCACCTTATTGCTACTACCCCATAGGATACTACTATAATGGTTGAACATAAAGTGGGCCTCTAGATCCATGATAACTACCAATAAATATTATACACTCAATATTTCAATGTTTATGAAATATATATTAAAATCAAACTACATTTTATCTCCTAAAATGGGTCCTAGAACTTCCATCTCTAGTGAAATGTGATAAAGAAGATAGGAATTGAATCCTTTCTATATAAAACATCTACTAACACGGGATCTAAGAAACTTTATATATATCTTTAACCCTTAAATATTCTTGATGACTCCCCCATAATGATGGTTTATCCCTAGACAACATCATCTTAATAACGTTTTCTTTTTTTAGAACCTCAAGATACATTGAAAACATGAAAGGGGTAACCTAGTACCGAATCTACAGATACAATGCCTCCTAAAAAAGCATCAATTTGGCCTCATCCTCTATAATAAGTTCTAAATCATAATAGAGTATATTCTTAAATTATATACTAAAGTATAAAACAAAATAACTCCATAGTGGAGAGTAATAATATCTTACTAATAAGACACCTTTATAGTTGAAGGATAGAACTCAACCTAAAACTGATCACAAAACATGTCCTATGAAACTAATAAGTCCTCAATATCACCTAAAAAAACATTATTGAGAAAATCCACATATTATGTTGATATACAATGAAATTTAGTTCTCCTTCTGAGCACAGATCAAACTAAAATAAATGACCATCTCTTACAACCAAACCTCATAATCCTATTATAAATGGATCCATCATACTTTTGTAGGACCTAGTATTGAAACTCTTGAAGTGTATTCCTCCAAGAATTTTATTCATAAACTTCAACTCTATAGTAATCTATTGGAACATCCTGAAAAAATTCAAAGGCACTAGCCTAATAGGGACATAGGCTTAGAGCCATGTTTGTAAAAGAGAAAACATTAGGGACTTCCTAAACCTAAAATATGGAATACTTAAGATTAATTAATTAATATTTATTATATTACCCATTATCTACCCAATTTAAACATAGAAACAAACAATCATGACACATAATCATTATATAGGTTTATACCCCACAAGAATCATCAATTTTCCTAGCACATTCAGTAAACTTAAGGTTCATTCATCAAATCGTAGGGACCCTTAAAATCTCATGTCTGAGAAAATATCCATTTATTACACCAATTTTACCCTAATAACTCATGAAATCATTACTAGTTCACATCCACAATATCTATTCTATCTCTTAACAAAAAAAATCTAATATCACTCATTCACAACCCACACCTAGTGGTACCCCTCTTGGACTAGCAATAAAGATAGAAGTGACCCTTGAAGTCCACCTATAATAGGCTATAGGGTGGTTACTAGAACCAATGGTATAAATCACACAATATATGGGGAATTAACCTCAATATATATCCTAATATATTAATAATTAATTGATCAATAAATTATATAATAATACATAACCAATCCCATTATATAAATGTCATACAATACAAAAACAAATAAAAATACTATAAATAATGCCCAGGTAATGACCATGAACACAGGAGACTGTTGAATAATCTCCATGATCTAGAAAAACCTATATTGATCTCCCAATAATGTATATAAATCTGAAAATAAATTTATAAATAGGGGTGAACATACATTTATTCTCAATAGAATCCTTTTTGAAACCTCTCATGAAAATTTAAAAGAATCATACTAATGCCCCGGTGAATAAACAAAGAAATTAACTCATTACCTAAATTAGGTAAACTATATTGCTAAACTTATATATGTATTTCTCACCAAGTAATGAAAAAATATTAGATAACTCCATGTAAAGAGAATATATATAATAGAGGAACCTTTCTTCCACTTTCCAACTAAACTAGTCACCTTAAACCTCTAGGTCTAATATCCTTATGTTATTATCCCATTCGCAAGTCATAATGCACATCCAAGAAAACATATTTCATCCACATCATCATCATATACAACACATTCATGCAAACATATACCAACCACACCATCATCACATACTCATAATAACATAGTAAAACCAATATCAGTCACTTCCCATGTAAATACAAACTAGAACATTTTCCATTATATCTCATGCATAAATACACATGTAATAAATGTAAGCAGTTATATCTTATATATGAGTATATAAACATAATCCTACACAAACTATATATACTTGTATTTCATAACCAAGATCCATTATATATTGTATGAGAACATACTCTATATTGTAAGCCTCCAGATCCTAGATATACCCATGTACTAAGTTATGTCAAAAATATTTGAGCGGGTTATGTGGAGTAGTTATCCATTTGAACCCTCTATAGTTGAAATTTTGGGATGACACTCAAATCCCAAGTCCAAACATGTTCAATGGCTATCCAACCAACTTGGGTGGTGGAGTGTAAGTAATCGTGTTGCACCCTTTTTTTTCTTGGATGAGAATGAGAGGGTTGCTGCATGAGTTAGGTTCTATGGTGAAGGTTGGGTTGCACTCTAAAGTTATCTTCAGTATTATTAACATAACTATATCTCGCCGCAATACTCAGAGAGGTTGGGTGTGTTGGTAGCCTCCAAACACCGGGTTGAAGCTCAATGTGGATGGATCCTTTCTGAATGGGAAAATGTGTGTGTGGGGGGGGGGGGGGGGGGGGTCTAGTGCGGGACAAGAATGGATTTGTGTTGGTGGCTTTTAGTAGTTTTTATGGTTTGAGGAACTCATTGGGTGCAGAGGTGTGGGCGTTGTACTCTGGCCTGATGCTTTGTAAGAGGGTTGGCTTGATGAATTCAGAGGTGGAGTCAGATTCTGAGGTTCTGGTTCAGGCATTACAGGGGGAAGGTGTGATACCTTGGGACGTGACCTATTTGGTTCATGGTTACACTTCAGAAATCATTCGTGGAAGTGTGATTCTTCATATACCCAGAGAGGCTAACTTCGTTATCGATGCTCTTTCTCACGGTAGTTGTCTCTAAGATCCTTTGATTATTTTTGTTACACTGGGATCTTTACCTTAGGAATGCGTTGGTTTTGTTCTGGGGGATGCTTTGGGGCTTCATCATTATAGACCACCGGGATCTCTTATTGTGTGTAAGGTTTTTTGAAAATTGAATAAAAAGTAAATTTCAGCATTGATAAGGACTATATAGTTAACGTCATTCTAAGAACACAATCATTAAGGTTCATAATTAACCATAATCATTTACCACATTTCAATTAATGATCACATTATAATATCCTGCAATCAATTCTGGTTATCATTTACATTAATCACCAAAAACCCATGGTGCCTTCATGTTCAACACAACAATTCCAAATTTTCAAACCATGATCTTAGAGAATTTATTCCAATTGAATCATGGTTCTAAATTAATATATCGTTACCATCATCAAAACCCATTATCATGAATTAATTTATAATTTTTTATCATTCTATAACTTTGGGTATTCTAGGACTCTGTTAGACCCATATCGAGGATGATATATACCTGTAATGAAATAAGAAATCTACAGTAAGTAGAAAATAAGAACACAGTAAACCATTAGGAAAATAGAAATAAAATAGGGCTCCCAACTCAATCCAACCATTCTAGTATCATCCCTAATACCTTTCCACATCATCCACACTATCCCATCATCAATCGCATAAATCCACTAGCACAACTAGAAAAAATATCCCAACCCCCACCAAATGATCTAACCATATTAGGTTTAATTTAAATTCACAAAAAGTGATATATCATTATGATATATAAATGGAATTGATTATATTTACAATAATAACAATATCAAGGAGCAATCTATGTTACACTATTCAAAGAATAAAATATTATATAAAATTAGGTCCAAATTCAGTCAAAAATTAATTATCAATTCCAACATCCACTAAAATTATTTACTAGGAGGATTAATAATTTCATTTTGATCAAATTTTAGAGAATTAGAACTATAAAAATAGTAGCTAATAGAGGCTATATCATTCAATAAACATACTCAAGAAACATTTAATCATTTTAAACAATTTCAAGGAATATATAAAAAATTCAATAAATAACAATATCATTATCTTCCTTATATTACTGTCTTTATTTTAATTTCTTAATTTAAAGATTGTAAAAATATACCAAATAAGAATAGATAATCACAACATAAAAATTTTACACCATTTAGAAAGTCACATGAAGAAATATCATGAATATAAGCATAATAACATGAAAAAAAAAACAAAAACCATAAATTAAATTATTTAATTTTATATTACTTTATTTATTAAGGTTAATATCCACAATTTACCCATAGAAACTTAAGAATGATAATCCCACATTGGTGTATAAAATAAATGATATGTTTTTAATCCTCTACCTTGATATGAATCTTGAAGGAACACCACAAAAGAAAAAAATAACCATGGATCAAACACTACTAAACTCGATAGAAATCACCTAAAGATCTAAACATAATGAACCATCATAAACCAAACTTGAATACTAATTAAGAACCAAAAAACATCATGTTCATAGCCTCTAAAAAGGGATATATTAATAGTAAAGGATAAAAGGGGAGAATTGGGATAACTTATATCAAGATAAATCAATCCCCATGAACCAGGAGGTTTAAAATCACCAAGGGATGGCTGGAGGGCACAAAAGGGGTTCCTTGGTCATATAAGTTTTAAAGTAAATAAGTAATATTCAAAACAAAGGAAGATCAATCCCCTATTTATAGAGAAGATATATTTTTCATTCACTATTACATGGTGACTTCAACCATGACTATGGTGAATATAGTTAAAGATATAATTTTAACACCATCCTTAAAAATAAAATATCCCTTAATATTAGTTATTTTTTCTTCAATTTAAAATAGGCTAGATCAATACCATGTCATGTTAGTACCCAACATATTTTTTGTTCTATTGACCATTAATACCTTAAAAAATACACCATGGTGTGGAGAAATTCCCATTTCTATTTCTAGCACACCAAAACTTAGGCCACGATGAGGGTGAACCATCTAATCCATTTCCAACTAACCTAAACAACCCGAATACACCTATATAAAACACTACCATAACTTAGAAAATGGCCATTTCAACATTCTATATTTCTCATAGGGAAATCCTTTAAGTTCTATACTCATTAAACAATCATCCCTATGATGTGGTAATCTCCACACAACTCAACCAAAGGAAAAGGAAAAGGAAAACATAAGTGAAAAAAATCATATGTAAGGGTCATTTCAAAACTCCCCACAATGCCATGCCCTTGAAAATGGGAATTAATTCCCTCTCCATGTTACACATAGATCTCACCAAGATTATCCAGACACCAATCCCTATTAAATGGGATAAAATAAATCATGGATAACCTATATGGAAATAATACTTAACCAAAATGGTAATTAACACCCCAAGGTTCACCATGAATTTTTTAGAGTCTAGAGATCCATAAAATCACCTTTCACCTCTAGTACACCTTAAAACTCCCTCTAAACACCTCTAAAGACCTAAAAACACAAAAAACTTAGGAAAATAAAGATCATAAAAAATATAAATCCCAGGATCCATAAATTTATCAAAGAGTATCCTCTATAAAATCATTAATGCTATTCAATTTAAAAAGGGATCTGATATGATTTATATCAAAAACAAGTATCTTTATACATATATACACCATATATATCATATACAAGCATGAATTTTCATATGATCTCTTTTTCCAAGACATCTATTGACTATGGGACATAGGGTAAGTTAATCCCATATATCCTCCCCATATGTTCTCAACTCTCTAAGTATAGACTGGCCAGGTCGTTGAATAAATCACATTTCATTTATATTGAAGGTGTACACATAACATGCCCCCCATCCAAGTAGATAAGGACATTATATATACCTTCTAAGAATGGTTATAAATTTCATTAGTCTATTTCAATTTAGGGACCAAATGTAATACTCACCATATGATAGAATAAATACCATCTCGGTTAATCTCTAATCGACAACATGATTTCCAACATACCCAGTCACCCCTGATTAGCTAAGCCTCTAGAATTTCATAAGAAAGGTATGAAAGAAATAGGGTTATTATAATAGATATCTCAACAACCTTAGATAATTGGGTCACAAAATATGAACCATTCACCCCAAGTATGAAACCCATTTTTACCTTGTAAGCATATTATTTATCCTCATACAAAAATCAAACTCTTGTTATTTCAATATTTAATCATAGCCTATAAGAGTCCATGATGAATTTTGGTTAGGGTTAACTCAAATTCATACTTTTAGGGGTAAATTATTATTACACTTTATGAAATGAATATCAATATATATATATATATATATGTAGCCAAAATGAAAGAATGATAACGGGTATATTTCCTTTTATATTACATAATATATTTTATATTCTTAATCTAATTAATATTATTTTAAAAAAACAATACATAAATTTCTATTTAACATATCATATATTATAAAATTATAGATTAAATTTATATTTTATTTTCATGGATTTTCTTAAACTTGTTTCATCTACATTTAATTCCTACCACATCCCTATGCGAACACTTGATAAAACCATATCACTAAACTATTTAGTTAGTAACATCTATTAAGTAATAAAATTTTAATAATGTTGAGACTTAGGAATCATATTCCTAATGTTCAACTACTTAAAGTTATTAAAATTATTTAACACCCCAAAATATAATTTTATGACGTTAATAACTTATATTGTCTACTTATAGTTCTTTCAAAGTTCATAATCATTCCCAAAACCCTTTCCATCAAATGTTTTCCTTGAAATATATTCGTAAATATTTATCAAAACATCATAAACTCCTTTAGGATAAAGTTACATTCACTTTATTATGATAACTAATGTAACTCTTTAAATTTTTATTTATCACCATACCCTAAAATATTTTTGGATATCAAGTTAAATTTAATATAAATTTTAACTAGAATAATATTTTATTTGTTAATTTTGAAAATTTTAAGTTCAAACAGACTCCCATTGTCCTCTTATACATTATATTTCTTTCATAATATATTTCTAAGAAACACAAATTCGTTTTTGTTTGTAAATGACACTTCTTTACTTTTAGTGGGAATACTTAACAAACAAACTATTATTTACATACTATATAAGGTATTCTACGTGTTTGGAATATTTTCTTGAAAATAATATTATTCTTTAAAATATACCACTGAAGATGGTGGGATCAAATATTCATATTTTAACAATCATATTTATAAACCATTTTACTAAGATTAAAACATTTTTCTACTTATCTTATTCTCAAAACATGTTATAAAATTTGTTAAATCATAAAATATGGGTATCATCTCACATTTTTTATAGAAACTCTTTGTTAACAAACAAATTTTATTATTATATAAGATAAATGAGATGAATATATATATATATATATATCATTTACTTAGATCCATATGATCTTAACACATTCCTTTACATTTAAATATTTGATGTAATAACTATTTAATCTATCACTTGAATGAAAACTACAATCTATATCAGTTCTTTCATTGATTTTATACAACTAAATATTCACCATAATTGCAAAAAATGTAGTTAGTATCATATATCCTTAAAAAATCAAAGAATTAATTTATATAACCATGATATCTAACATGAATATTCCATGGAGTTTCTCTAACCCCTTATGGAATCCTAATAATTCTATAATATATAATTATTTTCCATCTTTACTAAAATATATTGGTTTTATATGACCGTGAATAACTACTTAAATAAACATTATTGAACTCTCTAAGTTTATGTTCTTCTTTTGGATTTATCTTTTCCCTATTTCTACAATCAACACAACACTATATCCTAGAAATCACATTACCTAGTTCATATATTCTCAATAATTTTAGGAAAAGTGTAAAAATTTATTGAATACAATAATATTTCCAAAATAATTCTAATTATGGAAACAAAATTAATTCCATAACCAGAATAAGATTTATATAAAATATCCAGTCTCAACAAGTCATTAACACACTCAATCATATATATCATATGAGTGATGACTAAAATTTACTTTGATTATCTTTCATATAATGTATTTTAATCCTCAAGTGAATCATTATACACTTCTCATAAGCACATGGATTCTTATATTGAATAACAGTAATATTTTTTTCAATAAGGTTTCACTTTAACACATATATTTTCTTTAACATAATAATTTTTCTTAAGTTAATAGTCTTAGGAGTTTCTTACATTAATATTATAATTTTTAAAGATTAATATCAAAGTTAAGTTGAATAATTATGATTTTATTAATATAAAATAGAATATTTATTAGATTATTTTCATGTTTTATATTTATTTAATAAGGAATTTTATTAAATATGTTCCCAATAAAATGATGACCCCTTTAAAATTTCATCACATAAATTAGTGGGACAAGATTAATATTTCACTAGGTAATGATTACACTTTAGTTTTTATCTTACCACCTAGATATTTAGGTATTCCATTATTCCAATAATATCACATATGATTATTGGATTGTTTTGTGGACAAATCTTTGTACAATCCATGATATGTATTATCTCAACTCGATTCTACTAGTGTCTTATATCATAGAGTTTCCCAGATAAGTGTACCCCAATAAAATACTAAGAATAGGTTATTAATATCTTTAGGGTCACCCATTACTTTCTTGTCTTATATAAGATAGTTTATGGGCACCCAACTTTATCACGAACCTACCTGGTTTGATGATTGAGTTCATGTAACATGTCTCTTTGTAAGGAATCTAACACTTAATATTTTTAAGGGGATTTAATCTCACTATCTTATATAATGTTACTCCATTTATATATCCATGGTTTATTGATTTATTTTGGAGTCCTATTCTTTCCACCAAATCAATATGTTCAAACAATATTGATGTGTAACTCTTTACAAAACTCACAGCTTATGTTACTGACCCAAATAAAAATCCAATTATATTCACACATATCCAAATGAATCCTATACATAAGGTACATATAACTCTTTCATGTAAAGGCTTAAAATTATATGAAGTCAATAATCCCCAAATGAGTAACCCTGGAGCTAGGGATAGTCAGTCCCTACTTTTATAGAATAAGGCAGAAGACTACAAGCTAGTGGGAAGTAAAACTCATAGTACCTTTACCCAAGGATACTTTACTCTAGAGAGATCTAAATTTAATCATGATTCTAAAACCTAATATATATAAATCATAATTTTCTGCTTAATTCAAGATCATAACTCAAAATAATCCAATGTCAGGGTAGAAGAAAATTAAATCTATTATCATACCTAGAATGTAACTCCTTAATTTCATGTATGATAATTTATAAGTAGTTTGAAAAAATTAAACTGAAGGATACATATATTCATAATATAAAAATTATATTCTTGAATAAAGAAAAAATGACTTTTAAATAAATGAATAATTCAAATATTTAAACATGGGATAAAAATTTATGAACAATTAATAAATAAACAATTATAAAATTTTTATAATTTATTATGGGCATTCCATAATTAGATAAATATAAATAATTTATATTTATTCTTGAATATTAACTTCTTTATATTATTCATTATACATAATTTAATTTAAAAATATAACATTTCATGAAATATAAACATTTTATATCTCAATTTCTATTATGTAAACATTTTACACAATCTAAATATCACATAATTAATATTATTTAAACCTTTAATAAAATCATTTATCAAAAATATTTTTGACATGGTTTAAATAATTTCCAAATAAACTCTTTTAAATTTGAACAATCTAAATTAAACATTATGAATAATTCATAATTTTAAATATAAACTCATATATATTTTTCTTTATTTTTTAATTCATAAAAAAATATAAATAACCCTTGTAATTTTTATATAAACATTTATATCTAAATTATAAGCCATGATATATAATTTAGAAGAATTATTTGAATATTAATATATAATATTTATGAATATTTATTTAATAAATGTTTTAAAAATATTTAATTAATTTATTATAAGCAATTTATAATTTTTTAATTTATAAACACTTTTATTAATTAATTAAATATCCCAAAATACATTTTATTATGATTTAGAAACATTTTAGAAACTATATAAATCAATTAATAATTAAAATTTAAGAAAATCAATTTTTCTATTCAAATTGTATTTAATAATATTGAGGGAATTGTAAACTACAATTGATAGGCCTCATTGCTTAAACTATTTAAGCACCATTAGTCATATTTTATAACTGATAATCATATCACTACTTATAATAAAGGGTGTGCATAAGGTTTTTTTTCACTTTCCTGATGAATGCAAGAAACTTACATTTTAGGGGAAAAACCTAATGTATCAATAATTTTTTACAATTCACATTGATATCTCTAAGTTGATACGATGCTCTATTTTTGAACCCAGAACACAAAATTATAATTGAATATGATATCTCGATTTTGTATGCTATAAATTATGCAAAACTGGGGGATTTATAGTGATTATTTAGCTATGATATCCCATATTTAAAGTAATGACTCAATTAGGTGAAAAAAATTCTCAATCATATTTTATGATAAAGAGCCTGAAAATAATTATAATTTCAAAATCCTTCATTTTTAACATGATTTAATAAATCAAAAACATGGTAAGTCTTTGATAGAACTGAAATTTTTCTAAGGAATTGTAAAACCCTGAGATTTTGAGAATTATATTTTTTTGAATTAATTTATCTTTTAAATATTTTTCATTTCACATGACACTGGAAATAGTTATATATAAATATATATATATATATATATAACTAATTCAAACATTCCTTTCACAAGCAATACCAACTTGGCTTGCACTAGAAGTAACACCGACTTGGCATACGATGCATGCAACACTGAGTTTCTATGAAACATATTTATATATATATAATTAATTAAATGAGATAATTATAATTTAACTATTAAACATAGTTATAGGAATAGTAATAACAAATTTTCAAATATTTTTTATAATTTTTTATATAAATAAAATATATTGATAATGAAAGATGATATTTTTTGTAAAGTCCTTTTATGTTAAAAATACCATTTTCTAGAATGGTTTGATTTTTAATAATAAAATTAATTTTAGAGACATTTATAAATTAAATTTAATAAAATAAACATCATGTTTTAATTCATAACATCAAAATTATCCTAGGGTTAATTTTTGGGATTTTTCTGAGAAACATCATTTTTTATGAATAGTGAAAAATACTGCTTTTTAGTTAAAAACTGCCTTTTTGTCTAATTAATTATTAATTATAAATTATATTATAAATATTTTTAAGGTAAAATTAGATAAATATTACACTTATTAATAAAATTTAATTTATTAGAATAAATTTAACTTTGAAACTAAATATAAAATCTTAACAAACTTTTGAACTTTTTCCTACTTTAAAACCCCATTATCTCGCCCCGTCTGCTGGATTAACACTAATATTAAGTTTTCCACTTCTATGATTTGAAATTTAAAAATATTAAATACACCATTTTAATCAGTCTAATATTTATAGTCTAATAATACCATGTTAAAGTTTGACCAAATTTTTAGTAAAAGTGATTAAAATTAATCACAACAGTTAAGGCCAAATTAAGCTTAATTAGGGATTAGACCATAAAATTAAGGGCCCAAATAACCTATAAACTTTTGAAAAACCCATTTTATGTCCATATTTCGTCCATAAAATTTCCATTATTGAGTTTGGTTGGTTTTACACGACTTTTGTTTTGTAATAACATGTGAAGACCTAATTTGTTTCTAAAAATTCCTTGTAAGTCATTTTCCTTCCCTATAAAAGGCCACCACCTCTACCCATTCCTCACACCTCTCAAAACTTTTAAGTTCATGAAATATCTACCCAATTATCCTCCCAAAAATTCTACCTTATACCTTGAATCCACCTTTTGTCAATAAATCTTCTCAAAGAAGCCTTTTGGCATAAACCAAAAGGAATTACCCAATTAAGAGGTAACGTCTTCTCTCAAGCTCATTTTCATTATTTTCTTCATCCACCCCCTACAATCTCTTTATTATCTTATTGTATAGAGAAACAATATCCTACATATACTAGGATGATTTTATGCAATGTTTCTAACCAACACTTACATACACCTCCATCTAATGGATGTTGAACATACAGTTTCTGTGTACAACGAACTACTGACGCACGAAACAATGATTGTTCATTTCTCCTTTACCACCAATAATTTTGGCCTTTATGATCAAAAATATATTTATATATGTCATGTATTATATTTATTATTTATTTAATATTACTTATTCCTTTTTAAACACACATCTCTTTACTTTCAATTTTGTGTTAATATGATAATCTCGTTTGAGGAAGCATGGACAACTGCACCCTCAAAGCGATGTGATTCCTTCACACACCACAAGGAATATAATAAGGATGGTTTTAATGAACTTATATGATATATATATATTATATTCATAATAATATAATAATTATACATATATATACATATTTCATTTACATACTTTCTTTCAATATGACAATAAAGATGGAAACATCGATCATGCATACGTACGACTTGCCGTCTCCAGGAGCGGTGTGATCCATTTAGTAATCCTATATTATATAGATTATTATAATAAAAATATAATGTATATGCCTAATATTTATACCATTTTTTACATTATGGAATCAATATTTAAGTATAAGGACCAAATATGTAACAAATTAAGGCACATGCGGAGAATAAAGTGAATTTTACCTGAAGTGAAACTATAACATAGGATTTCTAACAAGAGGGTAATAAAAGGTCATAATAAAAACATATATCATATCATGTATAATAATATTATTATATAAAACATTTATAATAAAATTATATTTATTTTACAGGAATTTTGTATGAATATGGAAAGAGTCAAGACACAAGGTAAGGGAATTTCATATCACTTTTAATTTCTATGAGATACAAGATGTGTTCACCACTCTTTCCTTTTGTGTGGTGTATATACTGCCATTGATTTTATTTTATGTATATTTTAATTAAATTTATTATTATTCATATATCCACTGAATAATCCTTATTTCATGGGCTTTAAGTTTCAAAAGTTACCAAATCAGTAAAAATGTTTTGTCTCAATTTTCTTTCTTTGAGGCTCATGTTTTGTTATGCACCTAAAATATTTTTTGAGGTGAATATAATTCCATTTTACATGCCATATCATGAATATAAATATTTTCATAATATTATATGCTTTATGTAATTTACTTTCCTTACATGGATAACATGATCCAAAGATAACGAGATATAAGAGTTTATTGAGACAATCTCATTACTTTTCGAGATTGTTTATGTTTATACTTCCTTTAAAAAAATATTACGATCCATATCTCAATAATATTCATGAGTTTCCTTCTCTTATTTTATTTCATGATATACTCATGTGTTGGTAAAAATTTTTACTCTTTGGTACATAAGTTAGTTAATAAAGTGTTTTTTAGTAATTCCTGACATCAACCTCTATTCAGTCATAAATCTATGTTTTATAAAAAGGGCTTCCAAGAATATTATACCATTATTATATAGTAACTAAAAGAATTTTTTACCCTTTTTTTTATTTTACTAATCTCCTCAAGGTAATATTCTTGTTTATTTCCGAACAAGGCACTTTTCTTTCATTTTTACCATGTAAAAGGAATGTTTTTTGACCTCATATGACATGTATGGATTTACCCGCCAACATTTATTCGAATATACCTTTACATTATTAAAAAGGTTAATATTTAAGAAAATGTTTTTTAAAATTAATTTTCAAGGAAATTTTTTTTAAAATGTTTTCAAACTTATTCTAAATGTTTAAATGGAAAACTGTTTTCAAAATGTTTTCAAGTCTTATTTACAAGTTTTCAAAGTGCTTTCAAAGAAATTTTTTTCAAAAAGTTTTCAATTTTTCTTTATAAGTTTTAAAAAAAATTATTTTCAAAACATTTTGATGATTTATTTATAAATTTTTAAATTATTTTCAAAGAAATTTTTTTCAAAACATTTTCAAGTTTTCTTTAAAAGTTTTCAAGTATTTTCAAAGAAAAAGGATTTTAAAATGTTTTAAATATTATTTTAAAAGTTTTCAAAGAAAAAGGTTTTCAAAATGATTTAATGTATTCTTTATAAGTTTTCAAGGTATTTTATAAGAACAATATTTTTCAAATGGTTTTATTTATTAATAATCATTTTTCAAACAAGAAAGGATATTTTCCTCAAGAAACATTTTAGAAGATATTTCAAAATTATTTTTCATCTAAGATGACATCTATTGATGTTACTAATATCTTATAGGAAATGATCTAAAGGTCCCATTAATATCCTTTCTATGAATTAGCTATAATAAATTTCATGGTATTTATGAAACCCATTTCTTCTTCATGGGTTATACATATAAGAAATCCATTTCTATTTTATGGGTTATATTTTGATGAAATGATTATGAAACCTATAAATATTTCCATAGGTTATGATATGTTTACATGTTTATGATAACCAATTAATTTCATGGGTTATGATATGTTCATTTATGATCCTGTGGAACATGTCTATATGATTTCACTATGTGAAGGGTGGGACTTATATCTCCCTCTAAGGATTGGATAAATATTTATATCTCATGAGATTGATAGGACTGGAATGAGGGTTTACTCAGTTAAGTAATAGAGGGTTGGAATGAGGGTTTACTCAGTTAAGTAATATAGGGCTGGAATGAGGGTTCACTCGGTTTAGTAATACAGGGCTGTAATGGGGGTTCACCTAGTTCAGTAAAGGACTTTGTACACTAATATGGTCTTGATAGTGATGATTTTGCTACTATAGAAATCATATTACATGCATATGCATTTCCACAATTCCATGTCTGATTCCTATGTTATACTTTCATGGCTTATGCTCTTTACTTAATTATGATTCATGTATTATGAACTTTTAATATTTATGCCATGATCTCTGTTATGATATTTTATATACAGGGTATGATCTTCAATTTTCATGATCACATACTCATACCCTTATGATCATCTTTATCCTTGCATGTATCCTTTTCTTACCCTTACCAAGAATCCGAGCACACACCTTTTATGTTTAATTTTCCCTAGGTTATGATGATATCTACTATGTTTGGTATGTCTAAAAAGGGTTCTAGTGAAGAAGAACCTAGTGGGAGATGATGTAGCTCACATATTTACCGGTGTTTATGTTTCTATATTTCCAAAGGCACTATACAAACTATGATCTTTGGGAATCTATTTGTATAATGTTTTAGTATTATGAAAAAGTTATATAATGTTAATGTTTTTTAAATCATGGGTCACTATAGTTTTTTTCAAAGGAAAGGTTTAGTCAACTTTCGGAAAATAGGATGAGGAAACTTTAGTGAGATCCCTAGCTATATTTATCAGGAAATGTCTAGGGATGTATCTAAGGATAAGTATAAGGATGAGTTAATGTTTAGGAAAATGTACTAGAATTTTGGTAAAAGATTGAGTGAGTGGTTTCCAAGAAATGAATCCATGTCTAGATACTACAAGTGGATGTGGCTCTAGAACAAATTTACCTAGGGGTAAAAACTCCGACAAGATGTTTCAAACTTGACTTGGGGTAATCTGGTACACAATAATGGGCCTTACTGGACACCTAGGTTGACACTCTCAGGGACATGATTTGGGAATTAACAAACTCTTCATGAACCATAATGAAGGATTTAGATACAAGTTAGATATGAATAACCTAGGATAAAACCAAGGTGTCATAGATTATGGAAAGTATCATGATTTTTAAATCCTATATGTAATTATTTTCATGGATATATGGTTTTCTTTTATGATAAGTAATGATCACACTATGCTTCTAGTTTTAGTAAATAGCAGGAACTGGAAGGAACATTATTAATGTTGAAGGCGATGTAAGATTTTCTGATGAGAAGTCAAGGGGGATGATCACTAGAGTGAAAGATTTCATAATCATGCCTAATCAGTTTTCATGCAACATGATTAAAAATGTTTACATTAACCAACTCTGAAACTCACCATGGAATAGAAAGGAGTTTTCTAAGAGTTAGAGTAATAAATACCATGAAGGAAAGAATATTTGGTTTCCTTTATGTCAAGAATGTGGAAAGAATCACCTGTGTGAATGTCTTAGTGGAAAAATAAGGTGTTTTTACTATGTAAAAGAAGAACATAAAGCAAGTTATTACAATGAAAAAATGAAGAGTTCGGTAAACTAAATAGATGGTAATTTTTGGCATCCCTAAGTCTTTATCGAATGTTATGTGTTTTAAGTCTAGAGAAAATAGTCATTATGCAACCCAATGTCCCAAGAGAAAAGTTCTTAAATAGAATCTGCAAGGTGGTGTGAGTAATGGTTACATTTCTGATGATAATGAGACTACAGATGAAATGTGAAAGTAAAGAGGTATTATTGTTAACAGATTAAGGATTAATCAATCAATGTATTTATGTATTTGGATTCAAAAGTTATGATTGATGAAATATACAAGAATCATTATACTTATGTTTTAACTTATTATAAAGAAGTATGCATGTTTTCCAAAAGGATTTATGGTAATTCAGGTTGTTACCATGTTTTAAGATAATATATGATGAGGGTATTCACATTCTTGGAATGTGATAACCAAGAGTTACTTTGTGATATACAAGGGATTCAATGTTAAGCTAATTTCATGACTCTCTTTATAATGTTTTGGATTTTAACCTTTGATAAGGGTTATATGGTTAACCATTCATGAAAAGTTTATGTTACTTGAGAGGAAATATTTGTGCACTAAGTTTGTGTTGAAAACCTTGGTTAAAAGGCTAATCAGCGATTGGCCTTATTTCAAGGATGTCCATCTTTTATATTTTTTTGAAATTGACATCATGTATATTGCATGACTACCAATCAAGTATGGTAAGGTCATGGGTCTTGAACTCAAGACTGAAGGATAATAAGGGTTTCACACCTATCACTGACCTACATGATTTCCTGATTAATGTATATTTATTTTTGATGAATAAATATTTATGATGAACCAATAGTGTTACTTTTTATTGCATGTTGATTTTTAAGAGAAAAATAGTTAGACTTTTTATTTTTTTATGGGCCTTAAGATCCATTAAAAGGGAATTTTAGTGCTTTATTCATCAAAGTTAATTTATGGACATTAATTCCATGAGGTAATGGATGTATTATAAATTGTTCAAAGCACAACCCAAGAATGAAACTTTGTTTATATAAATTTATCAATAATTACTCAATGTTCTAAAAGTGATACAAAAAAATGTTTTCATAATACCTTAATTTCTATTGAACCAATGGATTATGGAATCATCAAAGATTTATAAATTTGAGGCCCTCAAATTTCCTTTGATGATTAATTTGTTTTTTATTAATGACCTCAATCACTCTCTATGAATATTTACTCTTTTCATCCATGTCTAATCTTCACTACCAACCTATGTTCTCCTTTGTGGAAACCAAGTGATATGTTAATTTGGGTAACAATTATGGTTCTAAATTTACCTTTTTAATGGGATTTTTAGTATTCATTTTTATTATATGGGTTTCTATAAATGAAACTTTAAATTATTAAACCTTTGATAACCTAGATGAATTTTGAGGGATAAGTTCATTTTTAAGGGGGTGAAATGTAACACCCTGAGATTTTGAGAATTAATTTTTTTTTAAATTAATTTATCTTTTCAATATTTTTCATTTGTCATGACACTAGAAATATTTATATATATATATATATAACACAAATTCAAAAATTCCTTTCACACGCAATACCAACTTGTCTTGCACTACAGGCAACACCGACATGACGTACGATGTACGAAACACATTGTTTCTATGAAACCTCTTTATATATATATAATTAATTAAATGGGATAATTATAACCAAAAAATTAAAAATATTTATAGGAATAATAATAAATATTTTTCATAATTTTTTAATATAAATAAAACATATTGATAATTAAAGATGAGATTTTTGGTAAAGTCCTTTTATGTTAAAAATACCATTTTCTAGAATGGACCAATTTTTAATAATAAAATTAATTTTAGAAACATTTAGAAATTTAATTAGATAAAAAAATTAATTTTTTAATTCATAACATAAAAATCATCCTAGGGTGTATTTTTGGGATTTTTTATGAGAAACTTCATTTTTTGATGAATAGTGAAAATACTGCTTTTTAGTTAAAAACTACATTTTTGTCTAATTAATTATTAATGATAAATGCAATTATAAATATTTTTTAAGGTAAAATTAGACAAATATTAAATCTATTAATACAATTTAATTCATTATAATCAGTTTCACTTTGAAACTGAATACAAAATCTTAACAAACTTTTGAACTTTTTCTTACTTTAAAACCCTATTATTTCGTTCCGTCTGCAGGATTAGCACTACTCTTAATTTTGACAGTTCGGTGATTTGAATTTCAAAAATATTACATACACCATTGTAATCATTATAATAATACCATAATAATTTTTGACCAAATGATTAGTAAAATGATTAAAATTAATCACAACAGTTAAGGCCAAATTAAGCTCAATTAGGGACTAAACCTTAAAATTAAGGGCCCAAATGACCTAGAAACTTTTCAAAATATAGTTTTCTATCCATAGTTCGTCCATAAACCTTACATTATTGATTTTTTATGGTTTGTTATTATTTTTTATTAGGTATGAACTTGTGCACACCTAATTTGTTTCTAAAACTTCCATGTGAGTCCTTTTCCTTCTCTATAAAAGGCTATCACCTATACCCATTCCTCACACATCTCAAAACTTTTAAGTTATTCCAAGATATTCCAATGTATCCTAAAAAAAATCCTCCATTCTACCTTGATTACACACTTTTGGTAGAAATATTCTCAATAAATCATTTTGGAATAAACTAAAAGGAATTACCTGATTAAGAGGTAACATCTTCTCCCAAGCTCATTTTCTTTATTTTCTTTATCTAACCCCTCCAATATATTTATTACTGTATTGTATGAAAACACAATTATAATACATATAATAGGTTTTTTATGAAAATTTTATTACCTACACTTACACACACCTCCATCTAATGGATGTTGAATATACTGTTTCTGTGTACGGCGAACTACTGCCTCATGAAGCAATGATTGTTTATTTATGCTTTACCACCAATCATGGTGGCCGTTATGATGGAAAATATATTTATATATGTAATTTATTATATTTATTATGTACTTAATCTTTTTTATTCCTTTGACAACACACATATCTTTACATTCCATTTGGTGTTAATATGAGAATCTCGTTTGAGGAAGTATGGACTACCGCCCTCTCAAAGTGATGTGATTCGTTCATACACCACATGTAATATATTAAGGATGTTTTAATGAAATTATATGATATATATATATTATAGTAATTATAATGTAATAATGATAAATATATATACAAACATATATATACATATGTCATTTACATACTTTCTTTCAATACGACAATAAAGACGGAAACAACGTTCATGCGTATGTACGACTTACCATCTCCATGAGGGGTGTATTACATTTCACACTCCTATATTATATAGATTATTATAATACACATATTATGTATATAAATGATATTTATATCATGTTTTAAATTCTGGAATCATGATATAACTATAAGGACAAAATATGTTACAAATTAAGGCACATGCGAAGAACAAAGTGAATTTTACCAGAACTAAAACTTTAAAATATGATCATTAACAAGAGGGTAATATAAGGTCGTAATAAAAATATATATTTTATTAAGAATAATAATATGATCTGTAAAATATTTATAATAAAATTATATTTATTATACAGGAAGCTTGTATGATTACGGAAAGAGTTAATACATAAGGTAAAAGGATTTCATCTCACTTTTAATTTCTGTGAGATAGAAGCTGTGTTCGCCAATCTTTCTCTATGTGTGGTGTATATAATGACCATGATTGTATTATATTTATATTTTAAGTAAATTTATGTATATTAATATATCCATTGAATGTTCCTTCTTTCATGGGGTTTAAGTTTCAAAAGTTACTAAATTGGTAAAAATGTTTTGTCTCAATTTTCCTTCTTTGAGGCTCCTGGTTTGTTATGTACCTAAAATCTTTTTAGAGGTGAATATAATTCCAATTTACATTAAATATCATGAATATTAATATTTTAATGATATTATATGTTTCATGTAATTTCCTTTCCTTATATGGAGATCATGATGCAAAGATACTAAGTTGTAAGAGTTTATTGAGATAATCTCACTACTTTTCGAGATTGTTTATATTTATGATTACTTTGATGAAATATTATGATACATCTATTAAGAATATTCAAAATTTTCCTTATCCTATGTTCTTTCATGATATACTCATATATTGGTGGCATTTTATACTCTTTGGCACATAAGTTAGTTATGAAAGTGTTTTTTAAGAAAGCCCAACTTTACCCTCTCTTCGGTTAGAAATCTATGTTTTTTAAAAAGGGTTTCCAAGAATATTATATCATTACCATATAATATATAAAATTAATTTTTACCATTTTTATCTTTTACCAAAATCTTCAAGGGAATATTCTTGTCGCTTTCTGAACAAGGCACTTTTCTATCCTATACCATGTAAAAAAATGTTTTTTACCTTGTACGACATGTACGAATTTACCCAGTGTCATTTCTTTGAATCTACATTTGCATTGTTAAAAAGGTTAATAATTATGAAAATGTTTTTTAAAAGTAATTTTAAAGGAAAATTGTTTTCAAAATGGTATCAAACATCTGTTATATGTTTTTATGTAGAAATGTTTTCAAGTCTTATTTTCAATTTTTCAATGTTCTTTCAAAGAAATGGTTTTCAAAGAATTTTCATGTTTTTTATAAGTTTTCAATGAAAATGATTTTCAAAACGTTTTCAATATTTCTTTATAATTTTTCAAAGTATTTTCAAAGAAATGTATTTCGATACATTTTCAATCCTTCTTTAAAAGTTTTTAAGTGTTTTCAAAGAAAATAGTTTTTAAATTGTTTTGAAGCTTATTTTAAAAGTTTTCAAGGAAAAATGTTTTCAAAATGATTTCATGTATTCTTTAAAAAATTTCAAGTTATTTTCTAAGAAAATGATTTTTCAAATAGTTTTATGTATTAAAAATCCTTTTTCAAACAATAATGTATATTTCACTCAAGAAACATTTTAGAGGATATTTCAAAATTATTTTCCATATAAGATGACATATATTTATGTTAATCATACCTTCTAGGAAATTATCTAAAGGTTACATTCATATCCTTTATATGAATTAGTTATGATTAATTTCATAGTATTTATGAAACCCATTTCTACTTCATAGTTTATACGTATATTAAATCTGTTTCTCTTTTATAGGTTATGCTTTTGATAAAATGATTATGAAACCTGTAACTCTTTCCATAGGTTATGATATGTTTACAATTTTATGATAACCATTTCATTTCATGGGTTATTATATGTTTATTTATGATCTTGTGGTGAATGTATAAACGATTTCATTATGTGAATGGTGGGACCTATATCTCCCTCCAATAAATTGGGTAAAGATTTATATATCCTGAGATAGATAGGGCTAGAGTGAGGGTTTAATCATTTCAGAAATATAGGGTTGGAATGAGGGTTTACTTGGTTTATTAATACATGGCCTGAATGAGGGTTTAATTAGTTCATTAATACTGGATATGAATGAGGGTTCACTCGGTTCAGTAATATAGGGCTGGAATGGTGGTTCACCCAATTCAATAAATTACTTTTTCTACAAAGATGATCTTGGTAGTGAATCCTTGGCTACTATGGAAGTCATATTACATGCTTATGTGTCACCAAAATTAAATGTCTTATTCCTATGTTATGCTTTCATGGCCTATGCTATTTATTTCATTATGATCCATGTATTATGAACTGCCAATCTTTATGCCATGATCTTTGTTATGATCTTTGATATATAGGGTATGATATTTTATTTTCATGATCACATACTCATACCCTTATGATCATTTTTATCCTTACATGTCTCTATTTCTTACCCTTATTGATCATTTGATCCCACCCCTTTTATGTTTCCTTTCCCTAGGTTATGATGATATTTACTATGTTTGGTATGTCTAATAAGGGTTTTAGTCAAGAATAACCTATTGGGAAATGATGTAGCTTAGATATGTACTAGTGTTTATGTTTCCATGTTTTCAAAGGCACTATACCAACTATGGTCTTTGGGCATCTATTTGTATAATGTTTAATTTTTATGAAAAAGTTATGTAATGTTAATGTTTTGAAAAGAACGAGTCTCTATAGGAATGATTAATGATTAATAAAATTAGAAACAAATTTAGAAACTATGAAAATCAAGATCACCATACCTCTGAAATTGAAATTAGATAAAACTAGAAATAAAGAATATGTAAAATACACCATAACAAACAATTGTCATTTCCTTTTTTTGGTGTTTAATAAATATCACTAAGGCATAATCTAAATAATATTCCCTTTGATTTGTTTCCACTAGTTGCACCGAATCAACCAAATGGTTTGGGAAAGACATTTTGAAACTCCAAGATATACTAGTATTACATGGTGAAAAAGAGGATGGAAGAAGTGATCTTATTTTGGGAAAGTGTTTTGGCCAAAGGATTATTAGAGGATCACACACACAAATTACCATAATCATACCTCAACCTTATTTATATAGGTTATAACGACACTCCTATAGCTTATTAATTTATTTATTTTACATTTCATAAACATATGATTAATTCATTTAGTTACATCTCATATAACCCTCCATCATCAATGATCCCATATGATTCATCATATAAAACAATAAATAAATAAAACATGCATGTAGGATATGTGATTGTTAAATTAATGAATTGGAATGGGTCATCCCAACCCATCACCTTAGTCACTCCACCATAAGGACCAAAGCACGTTCTTGATCACCATGGGCTAGAGATAAGAACCAAGGAATTACACTTAACCATCTAGAAATGGTTTCTCCCTTGAAAATCTAGCATGACCCATCCATGAATTAGACAACCACACCAACCAAATAAGCATCAATAATATATATAAATATCAAAATAGGGTACACACAACAATGAATGAAAATAAATATAGGATATATCACCATCACATAAATTATAAATGAGTATACACATGATATTAATAATCAGAATCTGAAAATGGAGATCAAGAAATAAAATTCCAATATAACATCCCAATGATATAAAAACCCAAAAACTTCTCCACATGATATAACTCCATGATACTATAATTTATACTATACAAACAACCATATATGTTAGTAATTAAGAAGGTCTACAAAACTGTATAGTTCTCTTTACCTTACCTATGTATTTTAAAATAAGGCTAGTATACACCAAAATTTTTATACAGGGTGTGAGTTTAAAATACCAATAAGATACCACCGTGAATCTATATAAGGCCTTTATCCATGAAAAACAATCACTCTAATTTAAAAATCACATTTTAAACACTTTCACTTTGAAAATAGGTTCCCTTGAAATTAATACTTTTATAAGATTCCTTTGGTTTTCTTCAAGCATTAAACATTTACAAATCATGAGTAAACATAGCTCAAATAATAAGGAAGTGAATCCCACCATCAGAAACATGCTCAAATCACCTAAACATGTCATAAACATGAACATAATCAAGTGAATAAGTGATAATATATATATAACAAAAAGAGTTTTCAACAAGAATTCATGTGCATCAAAATAAAATAGGGCATAATAAATAAGAATTATTGGATATAACCAATGAAGTCTAGGATTAAATAGTTGAAGACACGGTTTTCTAGATGGATAAGAATAAAAATAAAGTTTATAAGCTCTCTCAGTCTTCCCTAGGCCCAAAAATACTTTCATGGGAACTCATGGTCCACATAGACACATAACAAGTGACAATTTAATAAAAAAAATTCTATAATAATAAAACATAATCTTCAAGGTAAAGACCTTTTTAAAACCCCTTTATAAATCTATTTAAAAATATGAATAATCATTGATGAATTTTATCAAACACATAACATGAATTGAAATCAATTCCTTTTTAAAATAAACTTTAAACCATCAAATTTCCATTACATTTAATAAAACACCACAAGAAAGGGTACACTATCAATATTAATATCTTTTAAAGAAAATTTGATAAATAAAAACTAAAGGTAATCAAGAATCAAAGGTTAACCATGGAAAAACTCCCTTAAACAGAGACACCTATCAAAAACTAAATTAAAACACATCAACTTAAAAAACTATTACTTTCATTTAATGAGAGAGGTCCGTACACAGCTAAACCATAAATAAACTACATAAATTCTCCATATACAACCCCAAGTTGAGCCAAATAACAACATAGAGTTATATATTCCATAAAAATAGAAGAATAAGTAAGAACAGGGGGAAGAATGAATAAATCAAGAGAAAACAATAATACCTTGAAGATGATCAGTACAAGATAAAAGGAAACCCAAAAAGAATCATGGGGAAGAAGATCTAAGGCCAAGTGAAAGAGATACTCATGAAAGGGGGAAATGAGAGTGATTTTTAGGAAAATACTGTATTGGTATTTTTGATATTTCCTATAAAATTAATGAACTAGACAATATGAATTGTGTGGACTATCCTAACCATGTGGCCAAACCACATAGACTATCCAGATCATTATTTTTTTTGGGAAATGACCAAAATTACCTTATGGTATTTTCAAAAAACCACTCATATTCCTCTAAATCTCATTCAAATATCTCTCTATTGGACTTGGAACTTATTCTCCTTTTATTATTGGTGGGATTCATTGCTTATTTTAGTGATTTTCATCAAGGAATTATTTACTTCTCATGATTTCTTCATTCTCCCCTCTTTTTCTTCATTGTTCTTTAATTTTTATGGAATATGGAAATCTTATCTTGAGATTTGGACAAAACTAGGGTTATTAATGGGGGGATTTATGTTTTTTGTGGTTTAAGTGTGTTAGGACCTATCTCATTTGATTTAAGAATTTTTTTGTGAAGGAAACATGTTTTCATTTGGTTTCTGGTAGGTGTCACTATTTAAGGGTGATTTTCCATGGTAAACCTTTGATTCTTGATTATATTTGGTTTTTGTTTATAAAATTACCAATAAATGTTGTTATCATTGATGATTTATCCATTATTATGGTGTTTTATGAAATTTAATCGAAATTTAATGGCTTAAAATGGATTTTAAAAAGGAAGTGATTTAATTTTTTTTGATGTGTTTGAAAAAAATTCTTTATATGAATTGATGGTTTTAAA
The DNA here is from genome assembly GCA_963277665.1 of Viscum album. NCBI lineage: Eukaryota > Viridiplantae > Streptophyta > Magnoliopsida > Santalales > Viscaceae > Viscum > Viscum album. The sequence continues at coordinate 1,881,908,393 of OY728135.1, read as the reverse complement.
TGCATTTATAAAGGGGTTTTAAAAACGGATTTATCTTGAGAAAGGTGTTTGATTATTATAGGCATTATTAGTTTATTAAATTGAAATGTTTTATATTTTGAAGTGATTGGAAATGTGCGGAACATGGGAGACCTTCGGTGTGTGTGTGTGTGTGGAGACTTAGATACACGAATCCTTAGCCTATGTTATAGTATATATAGGGTAGCTTTTCCCAGGGAATGATAAAGACTTTGGGAGTAATATTGAGGGAGCTTCCAAAATGTTCCCATGTGGGTTGTGAGTACCTATGAAAGTATTATTGGGCTTAGGGACGATTGATAGAGATTCTAAACCTATTTTTTATGCTTAGATATATATTGAAATGTGTCTTAGACTAAGTCACCATAGAATCCATTGGTTATATACCATTACACTTATTAGTTTTTTCTTGTTTTATTTTGATTCCCATAAATTTATGTTGAAAAACCTTTTTTTATACATGATGGTTCTTATGATCATGTTTATGTTCATTATTATTCCATGTTTGGGTGAGTTGAGCATGTTTATATTGGGTGGATTTGCTTCCTTTTTATTTTATACTTGTTTAATAAATCTTTGTAAAGATTGAATGTTTTTATAAAACCAACTGAATCATTTAAAAGAGGTAATTTCAAGTGAACTTATTTTTAAATAGAAAGCATTTTAAATGTGGTTTTCAAACTATAATGATTGGTTTGTATAGAAAAAGGCCTTATATATATTCATAGTATTATCCTATATGGATTTTCCCTAAAACCTTTCATATTTATTTGGACATATGCATACCTTATTTGGCAGGACATGGGTAAGGGTAATGTCACCATGATGTTTAGTGGCCCTTATTGATTACCGACATTCACGACTATTTGAATAGTGGAGATGATGTTCCTATGGAGTTAGCTCATGTAGATAAATTTTTAAGATTTTTTATCATTGGAAATTTATATTTTTCTTTTTTTTATTGATCCCTATTTTGAGATTTTGACCATGGATATCATTTTAATGTTCATTTATAAAATTTTCAATGGTGATTTATATGATATCTATTTTTAGTCACCATTTCATATACATTGTTTAGTTATTTATATCTACCTGTGATGCTTATTTTGTTGGTGTGGAAATATAATTCATTGATGGTTCATTATATATTTTGAATGGATAAACAATTCATGGATGGTAAAGTGTGATGACTTGGTTCTTTTTTCCAGCATATGGTGATCCAGAATTCACTTTAGGACTTTTGGAAGAATGATTGATGTGACAGGTTGGGTCGACCTGGGATGGTTCATTTCAAAATGGTATTAGATCCCTATTATTATTTTAGGGTTAGTGGTAGATAATATATTGGATCATTGGGGCTTGAGAGGTAGGTTCATAGGAGTTTCTGGCTATCATTCTATCATACCAAAACCTCAAGTTTCCATGGGAATTCTAGAGTTGTGTTTATAATTTGAACCATGTTTGGGTTATTTTGATGAGATTTGATCTTTTTCATTGTTGGATATGTGATTTGAGAGGAACTGATGATTGTTTTTGAGAAATTATATTTTTTGGGGTGAAATGGGGATGAAAACAAGGGGTCCACATTATAGTTTCATAGTTAGTAGTAACTGTGTGGAGCCTATGTGGCTAGGTCTTTAATCTTCCAGGGATATTTTTCATAGTTTCCACATAGTTTTCCAAAACATGTTGTTAAACCATGTACATTTGTAAAATGTTTAAAAAATTTATGTTTCCACCCATTATTCATTTGAAATTGTTATTTATGTTGATGTTGTTTGTTTCAAACATATTATAATTGTTTCTTGTGATTCAATTGATGTTGTTTGAGATTCAACGGTGTATTTAATGGGTTTGTGTCTTGTGTTTTGTAGAAAAGGATTCCAAAAGGTCCTATTATAGTTGAATTAGGGTAGATGTGGAGAATTTACCATAGGAGATCCATATTTTTAATTCAAATTTAGTATAATTAGTGATCTAAAATATTTATTCCTTAGGCCCAGAGGTAAAAAGAGTTTAAGCATGGATAGTGGACCATGTTTAGGAGTTCACTAAGAAAAATCCTCTAATATTCCATGGTGATAATGGTACCAATGATCCATAGGAATGGATAGAAAGGATAAATCATATATCTATTATTATAAAGACCTCAGATACCTTGAAGTGGGATTTTCTACTTACATGTTGGAAGGAAAGGGTAGGATATGGTGGTAATTCAAGGTGTAAGCAAAGAGGTGTGACGATCTCAGCTAGAATTTCTTCAAAAAGGATTTTAATGAGAAGTTTTATCTAGAGTCTTCAATGGAGGATAAGTCTTGTGAGTTTATGATGATGGAGCATAGATATTGTTCAGTGATGGAGTAAACTACTTGGTTTTCCAAGTAAATTCATTTGTCTCACGAGCTCCTTGTGAATGACTACCTTAAGGCCCAATATTTTGAGATGGGTATCAAAGATAGTTCATTACATTAACACTCCACAACCTTAGATAAATCATAACAATTTCAAAATGAATCATACCATATAATCCATGGAATTTTGATTTGACCGTGTTGTAACATATGATTTCCCAATACAACTTATATGATATCTATATATATCATAACATGTGATATACCCTAAAGGCATAAAAAGTGGCTTTTTCCATATGTATGTCATACTGTATGATATATCATATCATACCAGATGACATAACATGGATTTAGGGCATATTAACTACAAAAAATACATTTATAAGTGCAACTAATTAATTTCCAAATTTTTTGTAAAAATACTGGGAAATATGGTATTGGTAAATATTCGTATACATTTATATATATATAATGGTTTTTTTATTGTTATGTAATATTATTATATATGTAATATTATCAATATGTTTATATATATATATATTAATATATAAATTAACACACACACATATATATATAAATTAATATAAATATACTTATAAATTTACATGCATTCATGCATGCACACACACACACACACATATATTAATGATCATTTTTTAATTATTACTAATTAATTATAATTATGTTTTAAATTGTGTGTTTGTGTGTTTATATGTATGTATGTATGTATGTATGTATGTATGTATGTATGTATGTATGTATGTATGTGTATATTAATTTTATATAAATAACATTTATTTTTATTGTTATACAATAAAATAATTATACAATTATATTTATATATTAATATATATATACAAATATATATATATACACATAGATATATATATATGATATGTGTTAATATATTTGTTTGTGTATATATAAATACTTACAAGTTTATATATATTTATATATTAAAATATTAATTTATATATTATAAATTAATACATGCACACACATTTATAAACTGATATATTCATAAATGTGTATGTATATATATATATATATGTATATAAAAAATTATTATAATTATATTTTAAATTAAATATATAATTACTAATTTTTTATACTATTACATATATATTCACATATTTAATAATTTATTTATTATAGGTAGATGAGATTATAAGAAATCAAAGGCAACAATCCTGTTGCTGAGCGATTCAGGGTCCTGCTTAGTATCCAAATGTCCCAAGTTCAAATACAGGCAGGGGTGGATTTTTTGAGTTACTATAGAAGTTACTATAACAATTAATATAGTAGCAGTACTATTCACCTAAATTAAACCTAAATGCCATAGGTTTGGGCTATTGGGCCACAATTCCTCTGAGCCATTAAGCAGTCAGGACAGAATGTATAGAAGCATGCCCTAGATGAAGAATCAAAGCAAATAGTAGCTAAAAAAGTGGAGTTGGCCAGATTGACAATGAAGAGAGGGACATCATAAAATACACCACTAGGACTAGGCACTGTGCAACTCTACTCAAGGCAATGCTAGCAGAATTTCGACATAAGGTGCGGAGTTAGGTTTTATAATGAAGTAGATTATAGGAAGAGATAGTTCATTTGTATTTGGTTCTTTGGGCCTTCACATCAAGTGTTGGTCCTTGTGCCTCTAGGCCTCTAGGTAATGTAATTCTCTTGGACTTTCGATCATGTAAGGTTCCCTCTTAACCCAAGTTAAAAATAAGGATTACCAGAAAATAAAAATATGAAATTGTTAGTCATACAAGAAACTTAACAACACACATTTCTAGGAACTCTAGTGGGTCAAGATCCATGCCACCCCATAAGGAATGAAAAGAACCCACTGGATACATGACCAAAAGGCCCAGAGGTATAGAGACCTTAGAACATGGGTTCCCTGAAGTCCCAAGAACCTAAAGGCCAAATACATGTTTTACCCCCAAGTGAGCAGCCTATTTCGTGTCGTGTCATCAGTCTTACACCTACCCACCATCAGTAGTTATCACACCATTTTTTTCATTCTTAAAGTTATGTCCACTCACCAAGAATCATTGCATCATGTTGGCCTCTGATTCACCATGGAGAGGTACCCCTCTATCTTATATTAGAGTGTTGTGCGAGAATAGGGGTGAATGATAGGTACCAAAGCACTCATATCTCTTTAATCTTTTATTATTAATGACCATTTATTTTGTTATTATTAATTAATTGTAATTATGTTTTTACAATGTGTGTATTTATATAGATATATATATATCCATGTATTTATATTTATATATTAATTTTATATGAATAATATTTATTTTTAATGTGATGTAAAACTATTATAAATTTACACACAAATAATAACTTTTAATTTCTTATTTGATATTTTCACATTTAAAACAGAAATAAAATAATTTTTTTCATATTAAAAAAATACATCGATAATTAAAAATTAGTCATGTTTTTATAGAAATGTGGCTAAATCAAAATGTATCTATGTTTTTAGAAAATTCAGCTAAAAACACAACTAATTTTCTATTTTTGTAGTAATTCCTTTCATGCCTATTCATGTTGTAGAAAATACAACTTAAATAGAATTTTTATTCCCTTAAATTGATTGAAAGAAATACCAATAGATTATTTTTAAGACATGTAATATATCCATGCATCAAATAACTAAACAAATTAATTTTCATCCTTTGTAGACAGTAGTACACAACCCAATAAAATTGAATCACCATGAATATTTACACTAACAAACACAACAAATAGCATATTATATTTTTTGATAGACATCATATCAAAAATAAAAATATACCCAAATAATTCATATGTTTCTTTAATTCTTGTATATACCAAAAAAGTATTCTTGACATGAAATGAATCATATAGATCAATGTCATAAAATAAATTAGTATTCTAACACTACATCCTAGAAAATATTCCCTTAATGCCTTTTCATCACTTTATTTTCCCAATGATCATATTTTTTATGAAAATAGTTCATAATATATATTTTTACAAAATCTATCTCATAATTTTTGTAGTTGGTTCCATATAACCAATGACTTTGTACTTTATATTTCATTTATATTCAAATACAATAATATTAATAACTCACTTATCTTATATTTATTGCACTTTTGTGTAAAATTAATGTGATAATATGATTGGACTTTTTTTTTCATTGAAAGGTCACTTAAATTCCCCCATTGTGGTGATAAACTTGAAGTTCCATAATTATATTCTTGAACAAATAATTACTATGGTCAAATGATGTGATTTTATAGGAGATAGTTGATGCAAACTATCAGGTTCTTGATTCTCATAAGAGAATGAGGCATCATCTCATAAAGTTTTCAATTGGTAATCTCTAAGACAGGTAATTATAAGGACAAACCCAAAAGTAATAATTCCATATGATTTCATGTCATTAGATATTCATATATGTGAGCATGTGTATTAATCTTCATACTTGAGATTATTATTTATATATTTCATGAGTCGCTCACTTTAATGTGTTGATGAAAACCATGATTTATATATTTGTGGTGAATTAGGATGTGTTTGGTGTGTCATAAGTGATATGGTATTAATGAATAAGTTTATAAAGGATTACTACCTTTAAATAAAAAAATATGATATCTGGGCCATTTGATTGAAATATAATTATTGAACTAAATTCCATGGTCACGGTGATTGACATGTTCATTTCAAAAAGGAAAAAAGATATATCAAGCTTATAGTTTGATGAAATTAGTAGGCAACCTACTTCATGAGATATTGAGGAAAATATATTATATTGTATAGTGATCATTTGTATGTGGTTTTTTCATTGTGACATTTTCTTCCTGTATGGGTGACTTTATATGTTTCTAGATGTTGTTATTGGACTTTAGGAAAGCCTTCCCAATTCTATTGAGGAATATGCCTATAAGGTCAAAAAATTATTGTTTCCATTGATATTAGTTGAATTTTATTGGAATTTAACCATTATAAAAAATTTTATTTTAAAGACCAGGAAATAATATTTATTTAACATTTATTGATTAAAAATATCCAGGAAATATACTTATGTGACTTTAATATTAATAAAATATTTGTTAAAAAGATAGGATGATGTAGGCATGGTACTAAATTAGGAATTTGGGCCAGTAAATGGGCCTTTAGGCCATATAATGTGCTTTATTCACTTTGGGTCTTCGGTCCATCCATATAAAATAATACATAAGGCTTGATTGGTGGGCTATCCTATTTGGGGGGGGGGGGTATGGACCACCTTTATGGCCTATGTGTGAGGTATGTGTGTGTGTTTTTGATGGAAATGTACCCCCAAACACTTAATATATAATATTTAATTCAAGGTTCAGTAAATTTTGAAAAAGGTGGACCTGCCGAGCTAAGTACCAAATAATGGAAATGATATGATCTTAAATATCATTTAAATAATGCGGTTGGGGTGGTTCTTGAGTGGTAAAACCCATAATACTACATCCAAATGAATATATTTCAAATACCAAAAAGACCCTTTGGGGGAATTATGATGAAAGCAATGACACAAGCATGACAAAAGCAAGTAGTGATGTAGGCAGTGGTGCAGGCATGATGCTGCACTGGACCATCGGGCCAGTATAATGGACCACATGGACTTGGGACTATTATCTATGTAATGGGTCTCCCTCTAACCATATAAAAAGATTTATTTTATTTCATAATAAAATATGGCTTCGACCTCAACTTTAAAAAAATACATAATTATTAATTTATAAAAGGATATTTATTTTTGCAAGAAAATGAATTACATTATATAATAATAATAATATAATTATTTGAATGGGGAATATATTAGATTTATTAATTGATTAAATACATTTGTTCAGTTATAAATATCAAACCCTAACTCTATATATACCCACTTATATCATTTTAGAGGCTGATTGAAGTCATTTTTGTTACGCACACCACATCCTCCCCCTAGGTAATTATATAAATATAGAACATATCCAGGGTTCTGCTCAAAACTGAGATATTTTCTCCATATCCTGCATACCTTTCAATATAGAGAGAGAAAGAGAGAAAATACTAAACCCAAAGGATTGTACCGTGATAAAAGGTGAGCAATTCAAGATGGTCATTACCTCTAAACTATCACCCATAGTTCCATAAACAATTCTCCTTGATTTTAGAGCACATTCATATCACTAATAAGTGGATTATACTTTTGATCATCTTAGTACAATTATGGTAAAAATTGAATGAGTTATGAATGATCAATATCTTCATCGAAGAAACAATCTCAAGACTGAGGTAATTTTTTTAATTAAATTAATTATAAATTTAACATGAAAGGATCCTCTCCATGTTTTGGGATTCCTTTCCTCTAGTTTATTTGGTTATATTCATTAGATATGATGATTATTCATCATGTTATTATGAATTATCTATTGAATATAATGAAAAAATATTGTTGGGAATAGACCTGGATAGCTTCCACTACACCTGAAACCTTTAAGTGGTATCAAATAATTCATGTTTAATTTTTTATTTTTTATTTTTTATTAATAAATATCATGAATATTTGATAATATTTTGACTTTTGGATTTCGTTCTTAATCTATTATGTTGTGATGACGAGTTGTTCACTATCATATGACCAATAACAGGATAAGAACTGGTGAAGGACACATAGAAATACCATCCAAATATTACATAGATTCTGGTTACATGACCTGATTACAAACTATGTAATGAAATACACACTGTGTAATCTTATTCAACCAAATCACTACATGGTTGCACCAATCATGGTTGGTCATGTGGGGGTTCATTATGTAGTGTGTAATTACACCGCTTATTGAATATTAGGGTGAAACATGATTTTCAAGGTTACATGGGGTGTAACTGATGTTCATTCCCCATAATTCTATATACCTTGGTGGTCATGTAGTCAATAAACATGATGTGTAATTAATATACACACAATGTGTTCACTATTATATTTAATTCCATAGAAACAACTTATTGTACTTTTGATTACCTATATATTCATAGTGTTTAATATTAGTGAATATCATATCACATGATGAGTATTCTCATATGTGTCACAAATGTGAAAATTTTCTTAGAGTATTTATCACATTGAAAAGTCATAGTTGTCCCCCAAAAATATGAAACCTTAAAGTGCTATGATGATATTCTAAAATACCTATTTTTTGGCCAGATGATATTTTCTAATGAGACACAAATAATGCAGGATATCATGGGTAGGGGACTTATAATATATTGATACCTTTTCTTATTTGGTTCACCCTTGGTAATCTATAATATATGAGGTTATAAGAACTTTCACACTAGTAGTAAATCCAGTTGTTTTATGTGTCATTGTATAAAAATCTATATCCTTAACACAACTTAATTCATGATTTATTACATTAATATACACATAATACAAACCCAAAAGATCATGATTCATATTTTATTTGGGAAATTAGGTATATTACATAAAAAGTTGAATGGGGATACAACATCATTATTTAAATCTCCTTTAACATGCTCTTAAAATTTCATTGCTCTTCTAAAAATGCATGGGATAACCTGGGGATGTACATATGAAAAGGGTGAGATATAAAGACAAGTAAGGGAATAATCAAAGCTGAAAATGATGAAAATAATACATTTTATTCAAGAGTCATATCACTGAGACATAAAATTGGTGAGTATTATAAATATTAATATCAAAGTATGATATAAGATGATAATATGAAGGCAATACGGGAATGTTTTTTTAAATGTTGGGGCTGAAGCCTCATTTTTATTATTAAAACAAAGAAAATACCTCTTTTAACGGGGTAGAGGGAGACCCATTACATAGCCTGAAGGCCCAGTGGGCTTGTATCCCATTACATTTCCTGTAGGCCCAAATTTTTGGCATAAGGCCCATTCTGTGAAGGCAATACGGGAATGTGAAAACAATATAAAACATGACATAAGAATAAGTCAATGATAACTACAAAGACCACAATACATGATAGACATAGTACCATAATGTATTAGGTTCACTCTCTAATCCCATACATAACTTCTTATGAGAATTTTTTTTACCCAATTCATTGGAGAGCTATATAATTCTAGGAACAACATCACATTAATAACATGTACATATATAAGTGTGGCACATAGATCATAAAACATAACAATATCCTTGATCACTTTTAATACCATTATTAAGGAGTTTGGATAATATAAATTTAAGTTACTAATCAATGAGGTATATTTAAATATAGGTGAATAACCTTGAGTATAAATGATGATGATTATTCACTACACAAATTTTTTTCATGAAAAAACGCAAGATAATTTTGGCAGTATAACAGGGGTACATAAATATTTATAGAAGGGTTAAATGTGAGTGAAATGGGTATATCAACACATTTAAATAATAAATATAATAGTAGGGATGTGAAAAAACATATCCTAACCTAAAAAATTGGTAATCAAAAGGCATAATATAAAAAGGTGCTTCAATAAATGGGAGAAGGAGAGGATCCCTTACCTTAAGAGGGTGCCTCTAAAAGATTTTGAGGAAATTATTAAGATCTTGGGGGAACCTTATAAGGGATCTATAGAGGTAATGGAAGAGAAAAATCATGATCCAAGGTTTTTGAGTAAAGAAAAAAGGGTGTTTGGATGGGTTTTTATAGAAAAAGAGAGGAGAATTCTTTATTGACTTCTATACTTAGGTTTTGGATTATATATGATAAATTAATCCAAACAACAAACTATCCCATGTTTTTTCCCATGGATTCTACCAAAGAGGAGTTTATTTAAATATTTTATAATACTAAGAGCCTAAATCATTAAAATAATTCCCTTGGTGATGTGGAAGTGAGCCATGTTTATAAAGAAATTATTTTAAAACCTTAAAATATAATATAGGTTTTGGAGGAATCATTACAGGTTTATAAAATTAATAAAATAACATAAAAATCAGATTATTTTAAAGGGGAATTTTTTTTGTTCATTTATAAAATTTATAGATTTTATTACAAAAAGTTTGGCCTTTTATGATGTTATAATACATACCGTATAATTATACCATATTTTTTTACCCCAAAATTTGACCATCTTAGAAAATTATGAAAAATTAACTATTGGATAATTTCAATGTTCTAATTTCAAAAAAAAATTATTTCATCAAAATATTTCCATAATATGAGAATTTTTAATTTTAAATAAAAAATCCCCATTTATTTAAAAAATAATGGCTTTTTGAAAATAATGGTTTTCTGAACCTTATAAAAATTACATTTTGAATTTGTAAAATTATATTATCATAATAATATTTTATTAAAATATCATTTATTTCAATAATTCTTGACTTTATAAAAATAATTTTCTTGATTGAAACTACATATTTTCTAAAAATATAATTTGTGTTTCATCATATCAAAATATAATTTTTTTGAAACCCATTATTTAATCATTATAAAGTAATAATAAAATATAATTATAATCATTAATTTATAAAAAAATATACAAATTTTTACCACTATGGTCTATATACATATCCCTTTATTAAACAATTGAATTCTATGAGGGTAAGGTGTACAATGGTGAGATTTTATTTGGGTGGTTCAATGAATATGGTTTGGGTTATAATCTCCACGAGCTTGAACTTCTATTATAAATGTTTTCACTCATTCTTTAGTTGTTGAATCTCAAATTAGGCTCGATCAAGGGAAAATTATGGTGATTCTATCTCCCTTGTAATCTTTGATAAATGGGATTTGTAGAGTACGATCCTACTAGTTGAGGCCATCAATTCAGTTTTTATGTTAATCGGATTTATCATAAATCTATAAATATATTAATTATATGATCACTGTATAATTACTACACTATCAATGGGTATGAACCTTAACATAATTTTAAATATAACAAGATATAACTTATGTAAGTCTAAAATAATCAAATTAGTGTATGTATTTTCTATAATTTCAATTAATATTTTAAAAAGGTAATTTCATTTATAAATGTTTGGGTCAATACGTTATTCCCCCCTTTTGAAAATTTTCAGTATAAATTAAATTCATACACTAAAATAGATGAGGGTAATTAAATTTTATCACCCCTTATGGTTCCTAAGTTTCTTCCTCAAACTTATGTTTTTTCCACAACACTTTGACTAGGTTAGTTTTCTTATTTTATAGAACATTGTCTTTATGATCTAAGATCTTTACTAGATTTTTCCCATATAAAATATTATTATATAATGGTACTACCACTGGATTCATGAAATTTTATGGTTCTAGTATGTACTTCCTTAATAGGTATACATAAAACACATCATGTACTTGAGATAGGTTCGGTAGGAGTGCTAGTTGATAGGCCACCACTCTGATGTGATGAAGGATCTCAAAGGGGAAGTTGTATCTTGGACTAATCTTTCCCTTCTTCCCAAACCTCGTGAATTTCTTCCATGGTGATATAAAAAGGAATAATATATCTTCGACCTCAAACTATAGGTCTCATTGAAGATTGCATGCATATATTTTCTATTTACTTTGTGTAGATTTCATATGACACCGAATGGTTTGAACCTTCTCTATCATTTGTTGGATAAGATCAGGTCTCATCAGATTATGCTCTACAACTTACTCTCAGCATGTTAGAGTCCAAAAAAACTTCCCATATAGATCCTCATAAGGTTTCAATTGAATAATAGAATGGAAATTGTTATTATATGAGAACTTCACTAGGGGAAGGTTTTGATCCCAACAACCTTGGAAATCCGTTAAAAAATATCTCAATATATCTTCTAGAGTTTGATTTATTCATTTAGATTTACTATCTGTATGAGGGCGATAAACAATGATGAATCCCAGTTCTATATCCAATGCTTGCTGAAGGATTATCTAAAACCTTGAGGTAAACCTCTGGTCTTAATTAGTTATAATGGAGAGTATAACTCCATGTAGTCTTACCACTTTCCTTATGTATAACATTGAGAGTTAGTCAATAGATAAATATTCCCTGATAATAATGAAATGTGTTGACTTGGTAAGGTGATTTAAAAATAACCAGATATATTTATTTACTTTAGGGGTCCTGGGTAGTTTGATTAAACAAATCCATGGTTATGTTTTCCCATTTCATATTTATGGTATCACACCATTTTATTACATAAATTTTCACTACATAGCAGAAATAAGTTTAGTTTCATGGAAATAAGGTACATAATACATGAAAACTTAAAATTTTATTCTAAATGAACTTTAATAAATCTTCATGGGTTCACCCTAAGTTAATTTTACCACATCTTATATCCTGGGGACATACATCAAAGGAAAGGTGTGAGCATGAAGCCCGGTATGTGAATAAGCAAGGGAGAAAAAAGCCTGTGATCATGAGACATATCAATAAGAACACGAGAAATAAAAACAGGGCATGAAAAAGAGGCCCAACATATTAATAAAACATGAATCATAACATGTAAATGTTTTCATAACATTTAAATGATACATTCATAAGCACATCACCAAGGTTTATCACTGAGGTGTCATAAATGAAAATTACCTAAGTTATTCACTAGGGTATCATAAAACATGTCACATATAGATATTAGATTATTCACCCAATTCATTGAATAACTATTATGGAGAACCCTTCATATGTCTTGATTTTATTTGATCCATATAGATCATAATAAATAATTTCATTAATAACCCATAGAGAATAAATAATTGGTTTCTTATCTAAATATTGACATATAAAAGAGCATAAAGACATGATCATTACGTAATTTTTAACCCATGAAAGGAAATTTGGGTTCCATATATTTAAATACCCAAATGAAAAAAAGTCAATTTTAAATATATTTTAATACCCATTGAAAATAAAAGAACTTTGGGTATTCAAAGAAAAAGTAAAAGAGAATTTATCTTGTAAAGGATAGAAATTGATAGGTATAAAACATGGTTTTAGAAAAGGGTAAAATGAGAGGGGAAAAGGGTCTCCCATTCATAAAAGAATATTATTACAGAAATTAGATAATATAAAGTGAAAAAATAACTTAGTTTTGAAATTATAATACATACCACATTAAAAAGGAACTTGAATGGAAAAGAGAAGTGGATATTTCCCTTACCTTGAAGTTTATTCCTAAAACATGAAGATGGACCCATGGGGGATTGGGGAGACCATGGGGGAATAATTTGGAGTAAAAATCAATATAAATTTATGTAGTATGGATTGGTAGTGAAGGGTAAAGGTTAAATGTGAGGGTATTTAATGAAAAAGTGTAGGGGGTGTTTAATAATTTCAAAATATGAGTCTTGGAAATATAGATTGTGGAAAATGAAATACCATTGTATTAACCATGGTTTTTTATCATGGTTTTATACATTTGGTCACATTTTATGATACTTTAATCCACCATAATTGAAAACCATTTTTATACTACTTTTGAATGGAAAATTAAATATTCCACAAAGTAATCTTTTTAAAAATTAATCTTTCCTTTTTAAACTCTAGAAAGTCACTTATAGTTTTAGAAATTGATTAAAATATATTAAAATACTTAATATTAATGAAATAAAACTTTTTAGGTCTTTTATTATGTTTAATTAATTATAAAATCATTATGAAATAATTATGAAATTATAAAATATGATGAAAACCCAAAACAGTATTTTTTTACTATTTACAAAAAAATAAAGTATTTTATAAAATTACCATAAATTCACCCCAACCTAATTTAGATGTTATTATTTCAAATATAAATTTATTTTTATATAATAATTTTATAAATAAGATAATTTTAACTTTTAAATATAAAAACCCTTATTTATTTAAAAATAGCAGTTTTTAAGGAATGATAAAAAATATGACTCTTATAAAACATTTATTAGGCCATTATAAATTTATTTTATAATTTATATTTAGGTGAGAGTGTTTTAAAAGAATTTATGATTAAAAAATACTCTTTATAATTCTTTATTTTTTTATAAAATTGTATAAATTTTCTATAGAAATACAATTATATTTCATTTGCATCCAAAAATCAATTTATCAAATTCAACTCAATTAAACATATATTTTATAAAACAACACTATTTATTAAATGAAATTTAAAGAATAAAAATTTTATTTATACAATGTAAATTACACTTTATTAAATTAAGTCTTAGACATGAAACCCCTTATTACTCTCACGTATGCCCTAAGGGTGAGGTGTGTGATGGTCATAGTTTCATCGGGTGGCTCGACTAACATTGACTGAGTGGTAATCTCCCCTAACTGAAACATTGCCTATAATTGATTTTGTTCAAGCTTCACTTGTTGAAGTTCAACTTGGGCTTGGTCAATGGTGAACCCTAATGACACTACCTCCCTCCCCTATTTGAACAAATGGGCTTCCAACTACACAACACTACTGGTTGAGGCCATCAGTTATTTTTTCTATATCAACTATCTGTTGTCATTACTACTTATGAGCACTAATTATAATGGTAAAATTATCAACCAAGGGTATATTTTTCAACATTCACATTTAACTATAGTCAAATTTAACCAATGAACACATAACGGTTGAATCCCAACTGTCACATTTCCCTTTATACCCCATAAATATCACTTTATTTTTTCATTAAAAATTCACTACAATTGATCCCTAAGGTTATATTTTCATTTATTAATATTTTTATTGGTTTAATAATATTTTTTTCATTTCTATATCATTTAATATGGGGGTGATGATTCTAGTAGTCTGGAATGATCCATACTTTCCCATTTTAACTATTCTATTTTATATTTTTTGCCAAGTTGTAATGTTTAGCATTTTAATTGGTTTCATAGATGACTAATGCAATGATTATTGTTAATGAGATAAAATTTTGTTGGTTTATATATATTTTGTACATGTATAATATTTTATAATATTTAATAAACATTTATTCAAGAAAAAAATATCATTTAAAAATTTTGGTTCATTACATTCTTCCCCCTTAAGAAATTTCATCCCTGAAGTTTTAAATCATTTTCTCGGTTGAGAAAATGTGAGGGAACTTCTGTCACATTAACTCCTCTAGTTCCCATAACGCTTATTAATATTTATGGTTCCTCCAAAACACTTTGAGAAGGTGGGAATTATTTTTATGTAGAACCTTGTTTCCTCGGTCTAAGATCTCCACCGACTAATTCTCATAATAGATGTCATATTTTAGTTGTACCACCTTCGAATTTAGTACATGTGAGGGATCAGGTATGTATTTCATCAAGAGAGATACATGGATTACATCACTAACTTGATCTAGATTTGGTGAAGTGATAGATGATAGAACACTGCTCGTATATGATCAAGGATTTCATAGGATTCAATGTACCTAGGGATAATATTCTCTTTCTTCCCAAATCGCATGACCCTATTCCTTGGTGATATCTAAAGGAATTTTTTCTCCAACATCAGAATAAAATTCCCTTTTATGGTTGTTAACATATCCCATTTTTTGACTCTGAGAAGCCTTTATATGTTGTTGGATGACATGAACCTTTTCTGTCATCACTTGCACAAGATTTGGCCCAATCATCTTTCTCTAAAAAACTTTATCTCAACATTTTTGAGTACTACATCACTCCCCTTATAGATATTAATGTGGTTCCATTTGAATACTCAATTGGGAGATTTTTTTTATGATAACTCAACTAATGGTAGGTGTTGATCCTATCAACCTTTAAATTCCATTTACCTTGTTATCAGCATGTCCTTGAGTGTTTGATTAGTCCATTCAGATTGGACATCAGTTTGGGAATGATAGGATACACTAAAATTAAATTCTATATTCAAATCATGTTGAAGACTTATCCAAAAGATATAGGTGAACCTTGGATCATGATAAAAAAGGATATAAAGTTTCATTCCATTCATCCTCATCACTTCCTTTATATATGTCTTGTCAAGTTGTTTAAGAGAGAAATCATCCCAAATAGTTATGAAATGGGAAGTCTTGGTGAGTTTAACCATTATAAGAAATTTCCAATTGTTTCCTTTGGGTGTTATTGGGAGACCAGTGATTAATTCTATAGTGATATTGTCCCACTTCCTTGTTGGTATGGGTATTGGTTGCAATACTCCTTTAAGAATTTGTTACTTCACATTCCCTTGCTGACAAACCAAGCACTTTGTAGTTTAGTTAGGAATATCCATTTTTATATTATCCCACCAATAATGATAAGGTCCCTATAAATTTTAGTGCTTCCGGGATGTATAGATAATGTAGATATATGAGCTTTATCCATCAAATCCTTCTTTATCTCCAGGATAGATAGAACACATAACATTGTATGAAATCTCAATGCACCTGACCTTGATCTTGAATGGACCTAAGGCCTTCATTTTTATTGATTTTTTGATAACCCCCATTTTAAGGGATGGGGGCTGGGGGGAACCCTTACAAGGCTTGTAGGCTTAGAGATTACATGTCCCATAGGCATAGGAGATTACATGACCTGAAGGTCTTAAGAAAGTCAACCAGACTATCTACAAGGAACCACCCCTCCCCAACATCAGCATCGTGACAGTAGCTCTCCACCTTCACATAGCCATCTAGCTAGGCTTTCCGTGAAAGCACAGGTTGGTCCCAATGGAACATCCATACCCTCTCATTCTGAAAAATTCATTTGGTTTTGCTCGGGTGAGTGCACCTTCTCTAAATCCTCCTCTAGGGATGCTCCTTTTCTTGTAGAGTCTGTTTGGGGAAATTGCACTGGTCATGTGGCACGAAGTCCTTGAGGTGGCCCAAAGGCCTTAAAGGTGGCCCAAAAGCCTTAATGGCCCGATGTTCTAGGTGGCCCGAAGACCTTACAGACTCCAAGACCAAATTGATGGCCCAAGATGAATTGTTCTGGCTTCTACAGTACCAAATAGTAACTGCTACAGTGCTGCTACAGTATTGATACAGTCCCCATAATTATGCCTCCACCTAGTTTTAAACCTAGGTCTCATGGATGCACTCAAGGATTCCTCACCAACTGGGCTAAGGCTCATGTGTTAATGCACATTCTTGATCAATATTGAACTCAAGAAACATCCCATTATTCAAAACCTCTATCATATTTTGTAATAGTGGATCTTATATTTGAGATTTCTTGATCTTATCTCTTAATTATAGTTGAGAAATCATTTTGGATAGGGTTTATGATGTCCCTTCCATTACGAATCCCATAAAAAATTTTACTAGATCCATGATCAACTGATCTCCTTGAATCCTCACCATTTCCATCACAATAAGGTCTTTCCTACTTAATACATAAGTGACTCTATTAAATCATATGGGGTGATAAATGAATTGAATAGTAATAGTATTTAAGAAGTTTGAATCATATCCTTTGTCTCATGTTCAACTCCTTTTGTGTGAAAATATATTTCAAACTTTGGTGGTCTATGAATATATCACATTTCTCTCAATAAAGATAGTTCCTCCATATTTTCAGTGTAAAAATAACTATAGGTAACTCCAGGTCATGTGTTGGATAATTATGCTCAGAAGGCTCTAACTATCGAGATGGATAAGTGATCACCTTTTCATTTTTTCATAAATATTAACCCAATCCATTTTAGAGATTAATCATTATAAATAAAGAATCCTTCTCTAATAGAGGGTAAAGTTAACACAGGTGAAGTAACTAACCTCTTCTTCAGTTATTGTAAACATTATTCACACTCCTTTTTTCCAAATGAACTTACCCCCTTTCAATGTTAACTTGGTTAGTGGATTAGAAAGTCCTGATTTTTTTAGAAACCTCTTATAATATCCTACTAAACTAAGGAAGCTATGAATCTCAGTTTCTGTTATGGGATGAGGCCACTCCTCTAATGATTTTTTCTTCATAGGTTTAACTAAGATTCATTCATTGGTTATAATTTCCCCCAAGAATGAAACTTGTTATAACTAGAATTCAAATTTCATTGATTTTCCAAAAATATTCTCCTTCCTCAGAGTTTTAAATATAACACATAGATGATTCTCATGATCCTTGTGAATTTTGGAATATATTAGAATATTATTAATAAATTCTACCCTAAATTTATCAAGGTATTCCTTAAAGTTTATATTCATAAAATCCATAAAATATTTGAGGATCATTGGTTAAGGTGAAGGTCGTAAAAACAAACTCATAATGCCCATGTCTTGTTCTAAAGGCAGTATTTAGAATATCTTATTTCTTCACCCTCAATTGATGATACCAATATTAGAGATCAATCTTAGAGAATAATTTATCCACACAAAGATGATCAAATAAATCATGAATCCTTGGGAGGGGGTACTTTTCTTCACCATGATCCTATTAAGTTATCTTTAATCAATGCATAGATGCATTGATCCATCCTTCTTCTTCACAAATACAATAGGTTCTACCTAAGAAGACACACTTGGTTGGATAAATCATTTCTCTAAAATATCTTGAAGTTTATCCTTTAATTACCATAACTCTATATTTTCTATTCTGTATAGGGTATTTGATATTGGATTGGATCTAGATATGTGTTCAATAGATAACTCTACCTCTCTCTCTGGGTTGGTCCAAGTAACTCTTTAGGAAACACATCAATGTGTTGCTGAATGATGATGATATTCTCTATCTTTATACTTTTATTTACTTCTCCCTCTTCACTAATAATCTCTATAAATAAGTATATAGGAGGTGCTTCTAGACAAAGCTTAGGTCGTTATATCTCCCCTTTGAAACTGAATGTAGGTTATCCATTTATGACTACTGAAATTTCATTACTTCTACAGTTGATCTTAGAATTATTCTTTGTGAACCAGTCCATCCCCAATATAGTGTCCAATTACAACATGAGAATTAATACTATATTTGTAATGATATTACACTCACCAAAGTTAATATTAGAGTTTATATACACTGTTGATGCTAGGATAATCCCTCAAAGAGTCTTAATTGATAACTCTACTTCTATAATTTCAGGGGTTTATTCTATATTATTTTAAAACTTGTATTAAATAAAGGAATTCTTATAACCATAATCAAACAAATTACTTTTTATCTTCGAAAGCACAACGATAGTACCTTCCACTACATCATTTGGATCCTATAATTCAACCATCATATTAGAAAATTCATAACCATTATCCCTTGTAATAAGATGAGATTGATGGTGATTCCCCTAAATTATCTCCTGATTTGTAAATTGATCGGAAAAGTTCCCAATATATCCACATTTGAAGCATTGAAATTCTAGCTAGTCCTGTACCATCTTCCCTTTGTTGTTAGTGTGTAGAATTTGAGGCTTCACCTCACCATGATACTTTTGATATATACAACCTTATCTTATGAACTTGTATCACTTTCCACTCCCAATAATGTAATTCCCTTAATTATTCTTCCCAAATTTATTGTGCATGGGAATTTTCACTTTCTTTCCTCCTCTTTCATAATAGAAATTATTCCATGAGTTTGGCTCCATTTATCTATTATTTTTATTCGATCTATATAACCAATTCATCTCTCTAAACTCCAATTCAACCATCATATAACTCTTAACTATCTCACTGTAGCTTTCATAGTCTTGATTTGATATATTCTATCATATATGGGGTCTCATTCCACTAAAGAATCTATCAACCTTTCCCTTATGATCCATAAAATGTATAGAGGTGTGTCAAAATAGTCTTGTAAATTTCATCTCATAGCTTACCATTGATTCATTTTCTTTCTACATAAAATCTATGAATTCCTTATCCATTTTTGATTATATATAATGGGGAAAATATTTATTGAAAAATATTTCCTAGAACTCTTCCCACTCCACATACTAGATCTCCCTTCTTGGCTTCATGTTTTTAATTAGTGTACACCATTTATCAGCTTCTCTATCTAAGTGGTATACTATTAGAGTGAATTTCTCTTTCTACAAACAAAGAAGTATAGATAAGATCTTTTCTATAGAGCTTATCCATTGTTCATCAATCAATGGGATAGTATATTGATTCTCACTCAAATTTACCCAAGAGATGAAGGTAGAACGGTCCTTGTAGTTTAGCTTGGGTTATCGAATCCTCATAGACCTAAGAAAAAACCTATAGACACTTACATTTTATGGACTGTTTTTGGATATGAAGTGGCCAACTTGGGTTGATTTTATATTGGTTTAAAGGATAACTAACATATTTAAGTGAATTCAATTTAGAAGAATGAGTTGATCCTAGGTTATCGCTCGGGGTGGATTGGACATATTTCCTTTTCAATGATTTCAATTTCTTATATTTGAGATGGGTTCATTTAAGGAGATAAAACAACATCATCACTTACTGGTTTAATGCCTTCACCCTTTAATACTAATCACCTATACAATTTAAGGATCAATGTTTTGATCACTTCAAGGTAAAGGTTCGTATTAGCACTTGAAGTATGTGGCCTTAAATTCAACAAGGATGATGGAGTTTAAAAATCATCAAATAAAATTATCATTTAAAAGAAGTGATTAGACATTAATGGAGTGAGAAATAACATCCAATACAACCCCTTGATACTTCCTTGGATCAATCCATAAGTGGGTTAGCCCTTCATTGATCTCATGGTTTTAATGGAAGTGGAAAGTAGACTCATGAGGGAGGAAATAGAGAAGTAAAGAAAACAACAAAAATAAAATGATCACTCCACCGTTGTGTGAATAATTTCACAAGATTTGGTGTGAATAAATTCACACCATGATGAAATGGTATCAAAGTGAGATGTAGAAAAACAGAATAAGAGGAGAAGAAGAACTTTTATTAAGAAACTAAAATTAATTGAACAACTTACATGTGAAAGACAAATTTGAGACAACAAAATTGCAGCATAACATTACAATTGAACAAAGCACCAAAGATTCCTAAATCCTCCAACACCACTACCTTAAATAGGAATTTTTGAACCCTTGGATCGAGCCTCAAACAGTACAAGTCATCTCACTTGAGTATGGTAGGTCTAGGGTGGTGGAATGTTTGTGGAAAGAAGACTTTCCACCCTTGACCCGAAAAGGCATCCAGCTTGAATGCACCGAACAAACGCGCTTAAAAGACCTTATATATGGCCGAATCGGAGTGGGCCATAGAAGAAGAAAATGGATCCCCGGATGTCTTATAACCTCCTGTACATTTTGGCCCATTTGGATTTGTAGATTCTGAGATATGATTATATTAGTGGGCTGTTTTTCTAGGCCTCCGAATCTGGACCAGAATTTTATCTCTAATTTGGGCCGCCTAAATGACCACCATGTATGCCGAATTAGCATTGGATCCTGAAGAGTGATTTTTTCCTCTACATTTCTTCTATAATCACACTAAATTGGGGATTCATTGGGCCAGTATGTTGGGCCTCATAGTCTCCTCAGTGAGCTGGTGTCCAATCTGACTTCTCCAGAATTGTTTCCTTTCATCACAAAATATCCCCATCTTCTTCCATGAATTATCCATTGACCCCTGAATCAAACATGTTCATATTTAAGTGTAGATCAATTTACCAAAATATAAAATTAAAATATGTATAATTATATTCCTTAAAATCAGATTAATCATTGGGTACTTAAAATGCTGTTCAAAAATGTACCACATAATAGTGCATTTAAAGAAGGTATTACAATCATAATGTGAAATGATGTTCAAAGTGTAAAATGCACTAAAATGGTGTTTATGAATAATAAAGCACATGAATATTATATATATTAACAATGAATATTATCCTCATTTAGTGGCTAATCACACCCCCAACATGATTTTTGCTAGTCCCGAGCAAAATATATCTCAACAATATGAAATTCGAATTCCTTTTTCCAAAAACATTTTTTAATACACAATGATCACCAAAACCCTTATACCAAACAATCATGAAACCCATAAAAATATTTTAATACAAGATTGTTTCATAAGCAAATCCCAATCCCAATCCAATTCCTTTGTTCAAATTCATGGCCATATTTCATCCAATATCAATTAAGTATGAGGATGTGTTGTGCATCACAATAGACATGGGGGTTCATATTTATTCAAGGGGGAAATGAAGGAAGCGCGAGGTGGAATAAAATTTCAATATTAAGATGAGTATTAGATTTTTTTTGTACCTTATTTTTTTTGTTTTTTTTTGCAATTTTTCCATGGTAATTGAAATTTCACTCAAAAGTGTCAACCCCTGTAGTGAGACTTTGCCGATAACTCCCAGGCTCAAATACCTTAGGGCACCAAGTGAATCCCACATAATCGGGCATCATATCAAGTTAACTCAGTCAAAAAAAATTCAAATTATCAAAAATAGAGATAAAATTACTAACTCTGGGCCAAACAACTATGGAGTCACGATCCCCAACTGCCGAAAGCCACGCATTAGGTCATTTCATTGCTCTACACGCAAATTTATTATTATTTTTTTGAATTTTTTTTGAATACTCATATTAAAACTAAAATGATCACCAAACCTATTCTATTTATTTGGGGGACCTCATGAACTCAAACTAATAACACACTATCCAAAGGACGTGCATTGTGATCTTTTTTTTGGATGAAAATATAAACGATAAAATATCACATTGGACAACCACACTTTCCAAAATCTATGCTCATGAAATTATACAAGGATTAAAATTAGAATCATGGCATGCTAAATTATTTGATATTCAGTTTCAAAGTGTGCAATGTGTATTACCATGTTCAAAGTTAAAGGAATTTTTCCTTCTATTTTCACAAACAAATTCAAACCATTCATCATTTTTTTTGACACAAAAGAATTTTTTATTTTATTTCCCCCCTAACTTAAAATAACACTGTCCCCAGTGTTTAAAGAAAAGAAAATTTAGAAGGGGGTAGAGGTAGAGAATGAAAGTTCAAAAAGGAAATTGAAAATGAGGATCATGTAATGAAGTCACCTGGTGGTTGAAGTTGAAATTCTTGTTGCTCCAATTTAGTCCGTTGATATCCATGTCACTTGTAGATTTACCTAGTAGAAAAAGAAAAAAAAACAAAACAATATATATATATATATAATAAAGAAATTAAAATATAAGTATATATATAAAAATTATAGAATAAGGAAGCACACAAAACCATAGGTCAGTGGTAAGCGCGCGCCCCTGTCTCCCTTCGGTCACAGGTTCGAATCCCCGTGGCTTCACTGGTTGTGATGGTGTTTGACCCATGACCCACGACGTGTCCCTTATTATTATTATTATTATTATTATTATATTTTTATTTATTTTTTTGTGTTTTTATTTTAACCTACAAAAACATTAAAATAAAACAAACTGATGATATATTGTCTTCTTTTTAAATTTATGGGTAAGGAATTACTCAAGGATCACACCATGTGACACGGATGAATATAGTGCTCCCCTTTCATACCCATCCATACTCATAATAGAAGAATAGTTCAACAGTCTATTTTTTTTATCAAAATGATTAATTAATCCTATTTAAAATATAAAGTTTATTAAAACAATAAAATCATAGGAAACTTGAAAACCATGGGTTGCCTCCCATGCAGTGCTTTGTTTAATGTCGTTAGCTCGACTTGAACCCCGCAACTTACCCAATACCAATTTTCAACATTTTAAGGACCACATGTTTCAACACTTCTACTAGGTTGAGATTCATTCTATTTTTAGAATTTTTTTCATACACAAACCTATGTTCTAAAATGAGTGGTAAAATCAAAGGAATATCAGAAATGGTTGATCCAGTTTCCTCTGTATTCTTTCCTAAGACATAAATGATCATTCCAAATTTTTTAGTTTAAAGAGAATAATGAATTCCAATTTAAATGTCATGATTATACCATATGAATGGATTCTTTAGAGGGGAGGGAAGGACAATAATTTTGAGCTCAATTTGGATAGGACATTTAGGCACAAGTTGATATTTTGAATCCAACTCAGTTTCATTTTCCATATTTCTCAACAAAATTGGTTCCTTTTTAATAGAAGATTCAACCTCCAAATTGGAAATATCAGTTTCAGGAATGGGTATAGACTCAAAGTTTGTGATTTCTCTTAATGGTTCAATGATTTGTGTTTTTGAAAAATCATCAATGGAGTTATATTCCTGAGACTCAATCCATGATGTCAAATTTCCCTCTTTTGAATACAAAAAATCATTTTCCTCTTGATTTAAACACCTATAAAAAATTCCTTGATCCTCTTCATCTTCCCCAAATACAAAGGTTTTATCTTTATTAAATTCATGAGAGGTTTTTGGGAAACTAGACACTTCACATAAGGTTATTGAAGGGACAGTTTGTGTAGGGATGGGTTACTCACAAGTTTTAATGCTTTGTATTTCTAACCTCAATGACGAAACCTCAAAATTTATTTTCTCTATTTGTTGACACAATTTTTCAAGTAATGGTTGTGGATCATTATGGGAAAGTGGTTGAGAAATATGGTCTATTCCAGGTGGATAATTAAGTTGTTGGAATTGCATAAGAGGGTGTTCATATTGGATTTGTGGGGATTGAAACTCATTATATGTTGAAATGTTTTGTGGATCATTGGAGTAAAATCATTTTGGTTCATTAGGTTTTTGATGATCCCAAAAGTAGAAATTAGGATGTTCATTGTACATCACACATGGGGTTGTGTGATCAAAGTAGGGATAGGTCTCCCATGTTTGGACTTGTTCAAAATTGAATTCCATAGGAGTGAGGGGGTGAGAACAAAGAAGAGGGATGAAGAAAAAGAATGATAATGTCTAAGATAACTTACATAGATCCCCGAAAATGGCCCAAAATTTTATTCTCGCTTAAATTTACCCAAGAGATGAAGGTAGAATGGTCCTTGTAGTTTAGCTTGGGTTATCGAATCCTCAGAGACCTAAGAAGAAAACTATAGACACGTACATTCTATAGACTGTTTTTGGATATGAAGTGGCCAACTTGGGTTTATTTTATATGGGTTTAAAGGATAACTAACAGATTTAAGTGAATTCAATTTAAAAGAATGAGTTGATCCTAGGTTATCGCTCTGGGTGGATTGGACATATTTCCTTTTCAATGATTTAAATTTCTTATATTTGAGATGGGTTCATTTAAGGAGATAAAACAACATCATCACTTACTGGTTTAATGCCTTCACCCTTTAATACTAATCACCTATAAACTTGAAGGATAAATGTTTTGAGAACTTCAAGGTAAAGTTTCGTATTAGCACTTGAAGTATGTGGCCTTAAATTCAATAAGGATGATGGAGTTTAAAAATCATCAAATATAAATCTCATTTAAAAGAAGTGATTAGACATTAATGGAGTGAGAAATAACATCCAATACAGCCTCTTACTACTCCCTTGGATCAACCCATAATTGGGTTATCCTTCCATTGATCTCATGGTTTCAATGGAAGTGGAAATTAGACTCATGAGAGAGGAAATGGAGAAGTAAAGAAAACAACTAAAATAAAATGATCACTCCACCGTTGTGTGAATAATTTCACAAGATTTGGTGTGAATAAATTCAAACCTTGAGGAAACGGTATCAAAGTGAGATGTAGAAAAACAAAATAAGAGGAGAAGAAGAACTGTTATTAAGAAACTAAAGTGAATTGAACAACTTACATGTGAAAGACAAATTTGAGACAATAAAATTTCAGCATAACATTACAATTGAACAAAGCACCAAAGATTCCTAAATCCTCCAACACCAATGCCTTAAATAGGAATTTTTGAACCCTTGGGTCTAGCCTCCAATAGTACAAGTCATCTCACTTGAGTATGGTAGGTCTAGGGTGGTGGAAAGTTTGTGGAAAGAAGACTTTCCACCCTTGACCCGAAAAGGCTTCCGGCTTGCATGCACTGAACAGACGTGCTTATAAGACATTATATATTGCCGAATAAGAGTTGTCCATAGAAGAATAAAATGGAGCCCAGGATTTCTTATGACCTCCTGTATAATTTGGGCCCATTTGGATTTTTATATTCGGAGAGATTATTATATTAGTGGGCTGTTTTTCTGGGCCTCCGAATCTGGACCAAAATTTTATCTCTAACTTGGGATGCCTAAATGACCACCATTTAGGCCGAATTAGCATTGGATACTACAGAGTTATTTGTTCCTATACATGTCTTCTATCATCAAAGAAAATTTAAAATTCATTGGGACTGTATTTTGGGCCCCATAGTCTCATAAGTGGGCTGGTGTCCAATCTGACTTCTCCAGAATTGTTTCCTTTCATCACAAAATATCCCCATCTTCTTCCATGAATTCTACATTGATCCCTGAATCAAACATGTTAATATTTAAGTGTAGATAAATTTACCAAATATAAAATTAAAATATGTAAAATTTGATTCCTTAAAATCAGATGAATCATTGGGTACTTTAAATGATGTTAAAAAATGTACCACATAATAGTGCATTTAAAGAAGGTATTACAATCATAATGTAAAATGATTTTCAAAGTGTAAAATGCACTAAAATGGTGTTTATGAATAATAAATCACATGAATATTATATATATTAACAATTAATATTAGCCTCATTTAGTGGATAATCATATATCCACTGAAGGAAGGTGGTCATTAACGCATAAAGGACTCAATGGAAAGTTGTTCCCTTCAAGGTGAATATATTATCTCAAATTGATTCAAGTTATTTTTCATAACTCATGTTAGTTGATTCATCAACCTCATGAATTTTCCCATTATATCTTCCATCAGAACACCATCAGTGCATCATCCATTGTAATCATCATTTATGCAGTTCCTCCTATTTCCCTCCATTTTCCTAAAACAAGAAAACCATAGTGAGAAACGTGTTACTTTTACCAATATTATAATTCTAAATTGATTTTATATATTAAAACATCATGCTTAAATATTTAATTAATATCATCTAATAAAAATTTCATTTTCTATATATCCTTATTAATGGTTTGTAAAAATCTTGTTATTAACCAAACATATCCTCCGAGAGTGTCAAACTAGGTGTGCATCAAGGTCCATTTTCATGCACTAGTTCCCAATCAAGTCTAGATTAAAGTGGTGTTTTTTGGTGTTACCCCTAGGTACATCTATTACAGATCCACATCCACATGTAGTATCCAGACAAGGATGTATTTTCTTGGAAGCCACATACTTAATACTCACCAAGATGGAAGGATGATTTCCTATATTTAGACTTGTCCCTAGGGTTCTTCTTAAAATTTTCAAGTCTTAATTTCCACAAATAACTAAACCATTATTTGATACAAACTATTACATCCTACCTTTTTATTATATAACATTTCATTACATGGTATAAAAAAGTATATTTTAAAGTTTAGTTTCTTGGAAATAAGGTATATAATAAAAGAAAACTTAAAAAATCTTCTAAATCCACTTGAGGACATCTTCATGGGTTCACCCTAAGTTACTTTTTATGTATCTCATATCCTGGGGACATACATCAAATTAAAGGGGTGGTCATAAATCCTAGTAAGGGAATAAGAAAGGGAGAAAAAATCATGTGATCATGAGACATATCAATAAGAACACAAGACATAAAAATAATCATGAAAAATAGGCATAACATAAAAATAATAACTTGAATCTTAACATGGAAATGTGCCTATAACATTTAAATTATACATTCATAATAATATCACCAAGGTTTATCATTAAGGTTTCATAAATAAAAATTACCAAGGTTACTCACCATGGTATTATAAAAAATGTCATGTATATAGATTAAATTATTTACCCAATTAATTGGAGCACTATCAGGGAGGACCCTTCATATGTATTAATTTTATATGATCCATAGATATCATATTAAGTCATTTCATTAATAACCCATGGAGAATAAATAATGAGTTTCTTATCAAAATATTGGCATATAAAAAGCTTAAAGACATGATTATTACATCATTTTTAACCCCTAAAGGGAAATTTGGGTTACATATATGTAAATAACTAAATAAAAATGTATTTTTAAATCTATTTGAATACCCATATAAAAGAAAAGAGGTTTGGGTATTAAAATAAAAATTAAAAGAGAATTTATCATATAGAAGAGCTAAATTTGAGAACTAAATTTTGAAGCTTGACAGGTATAAAACACGACTTTAGAAAAGGGTAAAATGAGAGTGGACCAGTGTCTCTCATTCATAAAAGACCATTCTTATAATAACGGGATAATAAAAAGTGGAAAAATAATTATTTTGGAAATTAGAAGACATGCTACATGAAAAGGAACTTGAATGGAAAGGATAAGTGGATGTTAGTAAAAGTGAGCATCTCAATAGGGGGATGAGTTGAGTACCCAAAAAAATTTCTATAAAAAAGTTTAAATAAAATCCCCCATTTAATTAAAAAATCCCATATAATATAAATAGTAGATCGATATAAGTTCTAATCATTTAAAATATTTCTGTAAGATTTATTAAGTCTTAGTTAAAACAATATACAATATTATTTTAACTTTTGAAATAAATTTACTTGATAAAAACCATATATTAACACTATTAAAGATTAACTATCAGAGACATGGTTTTGTTTTTTGTTTAAAATAGATTCAATTTAAAGAATAAAAAATAAAAACACACAACACAATACAAATAAGAGGTTTAGCCTCAATTAAATACTTAATCCTCTCCATTAGGAAATAACCCATTACCAAGAAGATTATATAAAATAATCTATGATCCACAACTTGGATCGAGTATAAAACAACAAAACTATCCTGACCACACATGACCACATCCAAAAAACCCATGGGAAAAAAATAAAGATAGGCCACACAAGTACCTCTTCCACAACACTATAGGAAAACAAGTGTTGATATAATTTGAGAATATATCTAGTATCTTCTAGTTAGATCAAAAGAGACAGTACATGTGTTAAATATAGAGTATACCCACACTTCTTGTAATGTAAATATAATAAACAAGAAGATCAAGTAAAATATTATAGAAAATATTATGTTTTTATATCTAATAATCTTGGAAGCTTGTGACTCCTTGAGTGTAGCTTGAGTGGTAGTTCAAGTTGAGTTTTAGAAATTTTTAGTTGAACTGAGTGTCATAAACTCTTTTTTTTTTCTGACCAAGGGAAGGAAATTAATTTTATGTAAGATCCAATCTTCCTCTATTATGTGTAGAATGATGCAACATGTAAGATCTCAACAAGTGGATCTCTCTATTACTTTGCACTCAGTATTATAGTGGTGATTGTACATGTATATGCACGAGGGATTATTCTCCTTCTTTTAATGGTGGCATGCATGAGTGCACATGTGAAGAATAGTCATCTATATATTCTATATCCTCATACTCAGGGCTTATACATTATTTAATGAATCTCTGCAATAATAATTAAGAAGAATATTTAAAATAATTTTCATCATTATATTTGGTAATATTGTCATTAAAAATATTTAATTAAAATAAATAGAATAGTGTTGATGAGTCTTTTGAATGGAAAGAAAATATATGGGAGTGAGTTAGGCTAGCAGTGAGTTAGGATGGTGGATGGTCATTCCAACACTTTTCCAAATTTCCATTCTGATAGAAGGTCATCTTCAATGGTGACTACTCTATGACGATAGGTTATTTCGACACTTAGCCAATTTTTCATTCTGGCAGTGACTCATCTTTGATGGTAAGTGTTTTCAATACTTTTTATAAATTTTGATTCCAAGGTATGTCATCCTCTTACAGTGAGTCTTTCATATACCTTACCAAAAATCTATTTTGGCGGTGAGACACAGCTGATGGTGGGTGATTCTATTACTTATCCAAATTTCTATGCTAGTGGTGTGTTGTCTGCAATGGTGATTTGTTGTTGGAGGTGAATCAACCTCAACAATGAGTCATCCTTGGTAGTGACTCATCTTCAATAGTGATTTATATTTATCCAAACATCACTAATCTACATTATAATGTAAAATGATATCATAAAACATTAAACTAATTAATAACATGATATAAATGATTTGGTGATCATTAAAATAGGGGTTCCAACAATCTACCTCTCTTTGATGATGACAAATAATGGAATAAAAGGTAAAAAAAGTATACACAGTGTATCAAAGGCATTGTATCAAAGGAAATTAGATAGAGAATCAGAAAGAAAGGAACTATATAAAGGTGTATTAGTATAGTATCAAAGGACTAAAGAACTGATATCAAAGGAATATGACTATATATATAAAAAATAAAAAGCTATAATAAATTCCATAAATCCTTCTACCCCTTTGGGTATTATTAAAAATTATAAATAATATAGGAAATGCAAGATAATAGAATATAAAAAAAGAGAATTCCCATTAATAAATTCAATTAAATTACAACAAAAAAGTTTCAAAATAAGGTGACACAAAAACATCCCCATAAAATACTAATATTATAATAATCAACGCTTCTCTAGATTTGTGGAAGGATCCAATTGTTATTTTCCCTTACCTTTGTCATAAGTAGAAGGCCGAGCAGTGGAGTCTAAGGGAGGTCAAGGGATGGATGAAGGAACATCAGTTAGTGAAGGAGTCCCTATGATAATGATTGGTGTAAGGTGTTGCACTAATTCTCTGGGAGACATGATGAAAGTATGAAAATGGTATGTTAAGGGAAAATTTGGATATCTGGTTACACTATCCATGAATATTTTTGGAGAAGTAATTAGCAGGGTTAGATGATCTGTAACTATTATGGAATCCCGAGCCACCACAATAGTTCCAGACACATAAATAAAGGGATTCATAAGTTTTATGAAATCCATAATGATGTTTCCACCACCCAACATAGCACTGAATAAATAATTTTTATCTTCTATAAACAATTTTAACATTAGATTCGTCACCTTTAACTAATTTAATTTCTCTTTAAATTCTTGAGTTACTGGAGGCATTCTCACATTTTCATCTAGAAAATTGAATTGATAATTTCAATTATGCTTAGTATATATCCTTTAAAGATAACAATTTATGGATTTTATGATGGTAACTCTATCAAACTTAATGTCTTTATTATAATCCCTAACCATCATATGCACCTGATTACTATTATGATCGTATTTCCTCAAAATTTCTCAAGGAAAGGTAGAAACATCACCTGAAGAATCTCATAGATCTTCTCTCACATCAAATATGCTCATCTCAACATTAATAGGAGTATGAGGAGGTGAACTAGATGAAGAATCCATAGAAGTAAGATTATCTATCCTTTCTTTCAAGGAATCCATGGAGTCAGTAAAATAAGTTCTCATCTCTTCCGCAATAGTTCTTAGAACCTCCATCTCATATGACAACCTTCTATTTTCCACTTAGACTTCTCTAATATGATGAATTATTTTTTAGATTAATGTGTTGAAACAAAAGTGATAATATATTTATTGAATCCATATCCCTAATCTTGGTAACCAAAGTAGGTTTATTTTCCAATAACATAGAAAAATACGATAAAAGATTTTCTTTGAAATAATCCAAATCACCCTTGGTGACCACATCAACTAGAATAGGTGGGGAAATAGGTGTAATGACTCTCTCAGAATAAAAAACTCTATAACTCACCAGTAGAATCAATTTGGTCAACAAAATATCCCTTAGGATACCTTGTCTCTCGAATTGTAGGTCCACCATACATTGGTGGACCATCATTCCCACCTGAGAATTTATCCCATTCTTCAAACATGGGGTCTATCCAACTAAAATAAGACTTGATAAGAGATATAACACTTAGAGAACCAATTTTTTTTGACACACATATAGTATTTACAATAAAAAATACCTCAATAGATCTATGTACATCACTTGGTTACCCAATAAAAGCAAGATCAACTTCCATCTTCTCAGAAACTGACTGCTCAACAACATCTGCAGACACACTAAGATCACCAACACCAATAGGATAAAATGGACGACTTTATAGACTTAGGGATTCCTCCCCCTAAACTAAATATTCATTATCTTATCTATATGATCTATCAACATATTTAATAAGGCTCAATCTCTATTCAGATCTAGAACTGGATACATGTGGAGAAGAGATAAGTGCTTGAGGCGTCTCATCATCCTTAACACTAAATCTTCCACCAGGACCATTAGAATATCCATAATTATCACTGATATTTCCATTTCCATTTTCTTATTACTCATATTATTCTTCTTATTCCTCTTCATATTCTTTATCTTCTTTATATTTATCACCATTTCCATTGTCTTCAGAATATTTGGAATTAATCTTAAATTCATCTTCACTTGATAGTTATATATATTCCTCATCACTACCTTCTTTAAAAATATATTCATTAATAGGGAGTTTCCTAGGAGGTCTATGAGAAATATAGGTAATAGGTGGGTATCTCTATGGAAGATCCAGATCACTAACATCATCCATATAAAATTAATTTTCCTTATCACTTGAGGTAGAAAACTCCTCCTCATTAGAATATTCAAAAATTTCATTTGTCTCCAAGCCAGGGTCCACAAGATCCTTTTGTCTAGAAGGATGGTCAAACATATTGAAGTCATCATAAAGTATTTCACCATAATTGATCCACTTCTTCTTCCTTGGATTCCAAATGATTTTCATCCTTATAAAAATAACTCTTGTGATGAAGAAACCTACAAAGTCCACTATTGATTCCTTATTTTCACCAACTGATTCTTTGGCATCTAACATAGCTGAAATAAAATTTGGGTAGATTAAATAATTTGATCTTGAATAATTCTTACACATCTCCAAAATATGAAGCATTTGATATCTAAACAAGTTTATATTCTCTCATATTTTCATCAGATATAAAAAATAATTATTCTGATACCTCATAGTGGAAAAATATTTATTTCTCGAACAAAGCATATGTTGAATAAACTTGAAGAGAAACCTGCATTCACAATAAAGTTTAGGGAAAACTGGTCTTCTAACTATACCATTATCAATTAACTCCGCCAAGGAATATTTATAGAAAAAGTATCACTATCCTCTAGAATGGATCCTTGATAATATTTGTAACTTCTTCATGAGGAACTCTCAAACAACTATCCCACTACCTTGAAGAGAAGACAACCTTACGAACATTTATCATATTTCTTATACAATCTTTATTTTCATTGAAATTGAAATCTACAAACTAGAAAAACTCATTCATTAACCTAGAATAGAATAGTATCTAGTTACTAAAGAAACATTACACCCATCCTTTGTCATTTAGAACTCAAAGAACCAACAACTTACTTTTTTATAAAACATTTGACTTGTAGTTTATTTTTGGGAATAAAAACCATACTTAAAAGCTCATAATTTACTAGTTCAAAAACAACTGAACAACTTGATTTACCTTTTTTACTTCTCAAAATTATGCGAATCTTTCGAATAAGACTCTGGATCTTACTTCACTCTAACCATGGAGTTCAGCTATGAAGGTTTAGGTGAAAGATAAGGAAGGTCAATGATTAGTATAGTAATGTCCACAAAAATTCTCAAAAGAAAAGAATAAGGGAGTGAGTGTTGGAATTAGAAAACTTTATAATTTATATCATTTGGGATAGTGATTCGAAAAATTAAAATCAAAATAAAAATTTGAATCGAGTCATAAATTAAATAAATAAATAAAATCTAAAAATTAAAATTAAAATAGTGGATTAAAAATTACTCAAAAATAAATTTGAAAAAGGCACGAGGTTTCCAATAGTGAGTAAAAACTATAATGGTAAGTGATTTAAACATTGAGTAATTCCAATAGTGATTGGTTCTAATGGTGAGTAATTCCAACAATGAGTAAAACTCAATGGTGGGTAAAACTCAATAGTGATTCCAATAAAATTAATTATAACCAAAATTAATCAGGCCTCATTCATGTTTTATATAGTTCATTATCCTATAATTTAAAGTATTAGTGAAAATATCAGCAAGTTTATGTTTTGTACCAATGTATTTATGAGTTATATCACCTTTTTGAAAATGATCTCTTAAAAAGTGATATCTTACATCAATGTGTTTTTGTATGGAGTGAGATAGAAGGTTTTTTAAAATTTCTATAGAACTTGTGTTATCTCAAATTATAGGGACATGTCAGAATTGATATTAATAGTCTAGTAAATTGTGTTTTATCTACAAAAAGTTTCCACAACATATTCCTAAATCCATGTATTCAGTTTCAACAGTAGGCACTACAAGAATTATTTTACTACACCTAGATACTAGATACTTTCCCAAAAGGTGATATGTTCTAGATGTGATTTTTTTTCTAACTTAAAACCACCAAAATCAATATATGAATATCTAACCAATTCAAATTCTTGTTCATTGGGGTAAAAAAATACTAAATTGGTAGTATAATTGAGGTATTTAAAAATCCTTTTTACATCAACTAAGTATGACTATTTTGGGTTTTCTTGAAAATGAGAAAACAAACTTACACTAAACATAATATCATGTTGGATAGAATTTAAATAGTGAATAATTCCAATAATTAATATATAACTAGTTTGATCCACTAATTTTATATCTTCATCAAGGTCTAACTTATAGGTGGTACGCATAAGAGAATCACTACTCTTAGTTCTATCCAAATTAAAAAGTTTTAAAAGGTCTTTATTATATTTACTTTGATTTAAAATAATTTATTATTTATTTTGAAAAATATCAAGACTAATAAATAATTTTTGTTCACCCATTAAATTCATTTCATATTCATTTTGCATCATCTTTGAAAAATCAGTGCATAATGAATTTTTAGATGATCCAAAAATAATATCATCAATATAAATTTTAATGACAAAAACATATATTGAAATTATTTTTATAAATAGGGTAGGTTCATCTATTCCTTTTGAAAATAATTTTATAATAAGAAAACATATAATCCTATCATACCAAGATCTAGGATCTTGTTTTAAACCGTATAAATATTTTGTTAATTTAAAAATGCAATTTGGAAAATGGGGATTTTTGAAATCAATGGGGTTTTCCAATAGAAACATCCTCAACTATATACCCATTCAATAATAAAATTTTGACATCCATTTTATGTAGTATGAAATATATATATTCTAAATAGGCTATCAATAATCTAATAGATCCATGTCTAGATATAGGTGAAGAGGTTTCTTCATAATGTATACCTTCTTCTGTTTTATACCCTTATGTAACTAGTCTATACTTATTCCTTATTATTGTGCCTGATTCATCAATATTATTTCTAAACACCCATTTAGTGTCTATACTAAGTTGCATTTTGGCCTATCAACAAGTTTCCATACTTTATTTCTTTAAAACTGATTAATTTCTTCTTGAATACACATTACCTATAATTCAGCATTGATTTTATCATTGATGTTCTTAGGTTTAAGCTGAGACAAGAATGCTTGATGTTCAACCTATTTTCTTAGAGAAACTCTAGTTTTTGTACCTATATTTATGTATAAAACAAAATCATCTAATGGTTGGTATTTAAGAGTCCTAATATTTCTATAAAAATAAGGGCTAGTTACCTAATGGTTCTCTATAGGTTCATGTTCATGTTCTGGAAGTTCCTCAGAACTGGATGATTTTTATTCATGCTTTACAGCAGAATTAGTTAATTTAGAATCTAAGTTCAAATAGGATAAGTAATTGTCATGGTTTTCTAGATAAGTCATTGGATCATGTGGGTATCTATCATAAAATTCGACGTGAATATAATCTTCTATATTCGTATTTCTTTTATTAAAAACTCAATAATATTTACTAGATGTTGAATATCCTAAGAAAATTCCTTCATCACTTTTGGAGGGAAACTTGTCAAGATTATACTTAGTGTTAAAAATAAATACTTTAAAAACAAAAACTATAAATTAATTAACCTTAGGATTTATACTATTCCAAATTTCATAAGGGGGTTTCTTCAAGATAAGTTTAATTAAAACTCAATTGATTATATAACAGGTTGTATTCACAGTCGCTTCCCTAAAGTAGACAAGTAATTCATAATAAATATGTATAGTCTAGGCTATCTCTTAAAGTATTATATTTCATATTTCTACAAATCCATTCTACCGAGGGGTCCTAGGAGCAAAGAAGTTATTACTATATCCATTTTGTGAGTAAAAAGATTCAATGTATTTATTTTCAAACCGACCACCATGGTCAATTATTAAGTTATTAAATCTATTTCCACTTAATTTTTCAATAGATTTAGCATAATTGGTAAAATAAGAACAATATTCACTCTTGTGATCTAAAAATAATTCCAAATTATACTTATAAAATTCATCTACAAGTACCAAGACATATTTATTACCATTTAAACTAGAAACTCTATATGGTCTAAAAAAGTCCATGTGATATGAATAAAGTGGTTGAGAAGTTGAAACTTATTTATTTAATTTAAAATAAATCTTGTATTGTTTCCCTTTTTGATAGGGGTTATATAATTTTTCATTTTGGAATTCAAGTTTGGGTAGATCCCTAACTAACAATTTCCTAGTAAGCTTTCTAAGTGAGTGAATGTTTTAGTGGCCTAGTATCCCATAGAAAAGCTAAGATTCACTATGAATGGAACATAAGAAAGAAACATTTCTATAAATCAAAGAATAAATATTAAAAGCATACACATTATATTTTATCAAATCTTTAAATACAAAATAATTTTTGTAAATAAAAACATTAAAATAATTTTTTTCAAACACTACATGAAAACTGTCATCCTATAATTGTGATATGTTAAAAAGGTTTTATTTTAAAACATCAACAAAATTTAATTTATAAATTTCAACTAAATTAGTGTTACCAATGTGGGCATGGATGATGATATTTCCTTTATCATTGTCACCAAAGGCTACATGAACACCATTAAACTTTATAAGGTTATTGAATAATGACTAATATCCTATCATATGACTATAACAACTTTAATCCAAGTACCATATACTCCTACAAGATCTCTTCAAGAATATTTCCTATAAAACAAAGTTTATACAAGAAATTATCTTTATACCCATATTTTCTTAGCTCTAGAAATGTTAGTAATTAGGGCCTTAAGAACCCATTTTTTATTTATAGTTTTCTTATATTCAGATTGAAAAATATTTGTGATATAAACTTTATTCAGTCCTTTTGAAAAATAATTAGTAGATAAATTTTCATATTTAGTCATGGGAAAAAATATGATATTAATAAATACCCTCTATCTAGGTTGATAACCTAGACCTATAATGTATTTAGGAACAATATATTTCTTATAATTTGAGTAAGTTTTTCTCTTCCATTTGTAAATCCATCCAAGTATTTCTTAAGTTTCTCATTTTGAAAATTTTAATTCAGTGTTTTCCTTCAATAGTTGACCATTATTCCATTTTTTCATAATAATATAAGTTATAATATTGATATATAAAACATTTTTTTATTCAAATATTTATATTTGTCTTTGAGTTTATTGAATGGTTCCTCAAGTATGTTACAATATTGAAGCATTTCTTTTTTTTACATGTAATCCCCAATTTCATTTTTAGATTGATCAAAATTATGTACGAATGATACAATAGGTACCTTAGAAACATTTTTTATGAAGCACATGTTGGCTATGTCAGGTTTTTATTCATGAGTTGAGTCAGAGTCACTGGAGTTGTCCTTGGAGGCAATGCATGTGGATTTCATGGATTTCTTATACTTTCTACCCTTATCCCCATATTTCATTTTATATTTCAACTTGAGATAGTCTGACTTAACATGTAATTTTCACTTACATTCATAACCAGTTATCTAATTTGATTTGTTATCTCTCTTATAGTTCTTTTTATAAGTTCTTATAATATCATACTTTCCTTTATATCTTGGTTTCTTGAATAATTTCTTCTTCTTAAAAAACTTATTAATCATTTTGGTTAGATGGTCCATTTCCTCATAACTATCCACTAGTGATTAATCCTCACTGGATCTTTCATATTGTATCTTTTCCATATCATTTTGTTTTGAAGTAGTAGACATGAAAGTAACTAATTTTCATTTTGGTTCTCCATCCTCTTCATGATTTACCTTAAGTTATTCCTCATACATCATCAACTTCCCAATAAATTCCTTGAAAGTTAGTTTTCTTATGTCATATAATTCCCTTATTGACACAGATTTCCCTCTCCATATCTCTTGAAGACATCTCAGTAGTCTCATAATTTGATCCTTATCTGACACTAGATTTCCCAAGGAGCTCATGTTGTTGAGTATCTCATTGAACCTGAGATATATATCAAAAATTATCTCATTAAGATTCATATTAAAAGTATAATATTTAATTTTATATGTATTCAATATCATTTCTTCAATATTAGTAGTTTCTTAATGTGAAATAGATTATGTATCCCAAATTTCAAAATCAGTTTTACTAGAAAATATTCTATTGAACTCTTCATCTCCTAAAGAAAAGTAAAGGGAATTCATAGCTTCGATTTTTTTATATGAAAGTTTAGTAGTATCATCATAGAATTTTCTAAGAGTCTTAGGTAACTCATACTTATCCTAATAAAATTTTCTGTAAAAAAGGTTTAAATAAAATCCCCCAGTTAATTAAAAAAACCTAATTAATATAAATAGAAGATTGATATTAGTTCTAATCTTTTAAAATATTTCTCAAAGATTGATTAAGTCTTAGTTAAAAAAAAATATAATATTATTTTAACTTTTAAAATCAATTTACTTGATCAAAACCTTAAAGAAACTGTAATAAAGACTAACAATCAATGTTTTGGTTTGTTTTTCAATTTAAAATAGATTCATTTTAAAGAATAAAAAATAAAAAAAATAAAAAAACACACAATGGAATAAAAAAAAGAGATTTAGTCTCAAGTTGATACTGAATCCTCTCCACTTGTAAATCACACACTTCCAAGAATATTATATAAAATAATATATGATCCACAACATGGATTAGGTATACAATAAAAAACATATACAATCTACAGAGGAAATATTCCTCAAAACCTATGAGAATAAAACAAAGATAGGACATGTAATGACCTCTTCCACAACACTATGGGAAAACAAGTGTTAAGAAAATTGGAGAAGATATCTAGTATCTTCTAGTTATAGTGAATGATACAATGAGTGTGTTAAATACGAAGTATACACAAATTTATCATAATGTAATGATAATAAATATAGAGATAAAGAAAAATATTTTATAAAATATTTTGTTTCTTTTTATTATATGGTCTGAAGCTTGTGACTCCTTGAGTGTATCTTGGGTTGTATCTCGAGTAAAATTTTGGAAATTTTCAGTAGAACATATTGTCATAAAATCTTTTGGTTTCTGAATGATATAAGAAACTGAATGTACTATATGCTACACTCTTCCAATGTTGTGTATAGGATGATGAAGTGTGTAAGATCTTAGAAAGAGTCTCTCTCTATTACTCTAGAATCAGTATTGTAGTAGTGATTGTATACTCATCCACACGAGGGAGTATTCTCCTTCTTTTAATAGTAGCATGCATGAGTTTCCATGTAAAGAACATTCATCTAGATATCTTGTGTCATTGTACTCAGGAATGATACATTTTTTAATGCATCTATTCAATAATAATTAAGAACAATCATTTAAATAAGTTTCATTAGTATATTTGATAACGTAGTCATTAGACATATTTAATTAAAAATAAACAGAATAGCGGCGATGAGTCTTTTGAATGATGATATAATCTCTGGCGATGAGTCTTTTGAATGATGATATAATCTCTAGCGATGAGTCTTTTATGCGATCAATGATTTCAAAGGGGAAATTATGCCTAGGGATAAGCTTCCCTTTCTTCCCAAACTGTATGACTCTCTTCCAAGGTGATATCTGAAGGAAATTTTTTTATAACATAAACCTCCAAGCCTCTTCAACAATTGTTAGCATAGATATTATTCTGACTCTGATACACCTTTATATGTTGTAGGATGTAATGTGATTTTTTTGTCATCTCTTCCGCAAAATTGGGCCCAAGTAGCTTTCTCCCTCTAACTTCATCCCAACATGTAAGAGTTCTACATCACTTCACATATAAAGCTTTATATGGTGCCATTTGAATACTCAATTAAAAGTTTTTGTTTTATGATAACTCAACTAATAGGAGTTTTTGATCCCATCCCCCTTTATATTACATTTAGCATGTTCATAGCATGTTCTCAAGTGTTTTAATAGTCCTTTTAGATTGTCCATCAGTTTGGGGATGATATGACATACTGAAATTCAATTCAGTATTCAAATCATGTTGAGTAATTCTCTAAAAGTTATAGGTGAACCTTTGATCATGATCAGAAACAATAGATTGAGTCACTCTATGCAACCTCACCACTTAATTTAGGTATATCATGGAATGTTGGTCAAGATAAAAATATTCCTGAATAGCAATGAAATGGTAAGTCTTGGTGAGTCGATACACTATAAACCATATCACAATGTTTCCATGAGGTGTTCTTAGGAGATTGGTGATGAAGTCCACAGTGATATTGTCCCACTTCCATTTTGGTACGGGTAATGCTTGCAATACTCCCTAAGGAAGTTATCGCTCTGCCTTCACTTGCTCACACACAAAGAACCTTGTAGTATAGTTGGCAATATCCCATTTTATATTATCCCACCAATAATGATCATGGATGTCCTTATACATTTTTGTGATTCTAGGATGTATACATAATGTAGAGCTATGAGCTTCATCCATCAGATCCTTTATCTCTGATATAGATGGCACACATAGCCTTGTATGAACTTTTAATACACTTTCTTGATCAATATTGGACACAAGAAACTTACCATTATTCACAACCTCTATCTTCTTTTGTAACAAATGATCTTCTCTTTGATATTTCTTGATATTATCTAGTAATTATGGTTAAGAAATAATTTGGGATATGGTTGGTAATGCCCCTTACCTTATGATTCCCATTCCCAATTTTACTAGATTCTTAATAAAATTATCTCCTTGAATCCTATTTATTTCTTGCACAATAGGGTCTTTACTACTTAATGAATCAATGAATTTATTTTCTATTTCGGGGTGATAATGAATTGAATAGTCATAGTCTTTTAAAAGTTCCATTTATACCCTTTGTCTCGTGTTCATTTCATTTTTTTGTGAAAATATACTTCAAACTTGGGTGGTGTGTGTAAATATCACATTTCTCCCTAGAAAGATACTACCTCTATATTTTTAGAGTAAAAATAACTATAGATAAATCCAGGTCATTCATAGGATAATTATTCTCATGAGACTTTAACTATCGAGATGCATAAGAAATCACCTCCTCATTATTTATGAGTACCCACCCATTACCTTTTATAGATTCATATCTATAAATAACAAATACTTCTTTAATAGAGGTTAGATTAAACATAGGTGAAATAACCAATATATTCTCCACTTCATAGAAACTTTCTTCACAGTTTTTTGTCCAGATTAACTTTTCCACTTTTTGAGTTAACTTGGGTAGTAGATTATAAATTTATGAAAAGTTTTTCCTATAATATCCTGATAAACCAAGGAAACTAATAATCTCAGTCACTATCATTGGATGAGGCCACTCCTCTATATCTTTTTTTTCATAGGTTCCACTGAGATTCCATCATTTTTTACAATGTTCCCCATGAATGTAACTTTTTATTACCATAATTAACATTTTATGAATTTTACAAAAATATTCTCCTTCCTTAGAGTTTTCAATATAACCCTTATATAATCCTCATACTCCTCATGACTTTTGAAATATATAAAAATATCATTAATAAAAACTACCATGAATTTATCAAGGTATTCCTTAAAGACTATATTAATCAAATCTATAAATATAATGAGATCATTGGTCAAGATGAAGGGCATAAAAACAAACTCATAATGCCCATATCTTATTCGAAAGGAAGTCACTAGAATATACTATTTCTTCACCCTCAATTGATGAAACCCATATTGAAGATCAATCTTGGAGAAGAATTGAGCCCTAAAAATATGATCAAATACATCATCAA
Source organism: Viscum album (assembly GCA_963277665.1). Taxonomy (NCBI): domain Eukaryota; kingdom Viridiplantae; phylum Streptophyta; class Magnoliopsida; order Santalales; family Viscaceae; genus Viscum; species Viscum album. The sequence goes on along the minus strand of OY728135.1, from coordinate 1,881,866,107 downwards.
TCCTTGGGAGAGGATATTTTTTCTTACTTGTGACCTCATTTATTACTCTATAACCAATGAATAGCTGCAACGATCCATCCTACTTCTTCAAAAAGAGAATAATTTCTCCCCAATGAGACACACTTGGTTGTATAAATCCCTTCTCCAAAAGATATTGAAATAGTTTCTTTAATTATTCAAAATATATATTTCCATTTTATATAGGGTTATTGATATAGTCTTGGATCCAGGTATGAGTTCATTGGATAACTCTACCTATCTTTCTGGGGGAGGTCCAGGTAAATATTTAGGAAATACGTCAATGTATTTCTGAATGACAAGGAAAATCTCTATATTTATACTTTCATTTTATTGTCTCTCTTCATTGATCATGTCTATAAATAAGGCCATGGGAGGTGACTTTAGAAAAATCTCAGGTTGAGATATTTATCCTTTGAAAATAACAGTAGGTTTTCCATTAAAAACTACTAAAATTTAATTTATTCAGAACATGATTTTATAATTATACTTTGAGATCTAGTCTATACCTAATATAGTGTTGAATTCCACCATGGGAATGACTTCTATATTTTTGACTAGATTTCACAAACCAATGTTAATAATAGAGTTTCTATGCACTATTAATGCTAGGATAATCCCTCCACGAGTCTTGAATGGTAAATCTACTTCCATATGTCTAGGAATTGATTCTATATTCTTTTCATACTTGGACGAAACAAAGGAATGCATAGAACCATAATGAAACAAATTACTTGCTATCTTTGAGAGCATAATGAGATTACCTTCCACAATATCATTTGGAGCCTCTACTTTAGCCGTCATGATAGAAAATACATGTACTTGATCCCTAAGCCTTTGTTGAGGTTGAAGGTGGTTCCCCTCCATTATCTTCTTATTTGGACATTGATTGGAAAAGTGAACAAGTTTTCCACACTTGAAGCATTGAACATTGAACTGGGTTTGTACCATATTACCTTTTTCGTTAGTGTTTAGAAGTTGAGGCTTTACCTCACCATGATAGCTTTGAGCTATATGGAAATATCTTCCACACTTTTAGAACTTTCCACTCCCAATAAAGAGATTCCCCAAATGCTTATTCCCACATTTATTATATGTGGGAAGTTTCACTTTCTTTCCTCCTCTTATATAATCAAAAAATTTCCCTGAGTTTTTATACATTTCTCTCTTCTATTCATTAAATATATGTGACCACTACATATCTCTAAACTCTAATTCAACAATTATTTCACTCTACACTATCTCTTTATAGCTTTCATAGTATCAATTTTCTATATTCCTCTACATACGAGGTCTCATTCCACCGAAGAATCTATCAACCCTTACCTTAGGATCTATAACAAAGATGGTGAATCAAGAAATTATTGTAATGTTTATCTCATAGCTTCCCACTGATTCATTTTCCTTCTTATTATGCTCTAGGAATTCCTTTTACATTTTTGTTATCATTTAATGGGGAAAATATTTATTGAAAATAACTCCCCTGAACTCTTCCCACTCCATAGAATCGATCTCCATTCTTGGATTTTTATTTTTAATATATGTCCACCATTATTCAAGTTCTATTTATAAGCATTATACTTCCATGATGACCTTATCATTATCTGAACAATGGAGTACAAAAAATATTTTTTCTATAGATCTTATCCATTTTTTCAACAATCAATGTGTTGGTAGATCCACTGAAAGAAGGTGGTTTTTGACACATAAAGGACTCAATAGAAAGCTGTTCCCTTCGTGGTGAATATAATATCTCAACTTGATTCATGTTTTTGTTCATAAATTGAGTTAGTTGATTCATCATACTAATGAATTTTTTCATTCCATATTCCATCAAAACACTATTAGTGTATCGTCTATTGCACTCATCATTTACACAGTTATTTTTATTTCTTGAAATTGTTCTAAAATAAGAAAACCTTAGTGAGAAATGTGTTACTTTTATGAATCATATAATTCTAAAGGGATTTTATGTCTTAAAACATCATGCTTAAATATCTTATTAATCTCATCTAATAACAATTTCATTTTCTATATATCCTTTAAAATGGTTTATAAAAAGTTTTTGATTAACCAAACATATCTCACAAGAGTGTCAAACTAGGTGTGTAGTAAGGCCCATTGTCGTACACTTGTTTTTGATTGAGTCTATCTCAATGTAGTGTTTTTTGATGTTACCCCTAGGTACATCTATGACTTGATCCATATCCACTTGTAACATTGAGATAGATATGTATTTGATTGGAAACCACTTACTTAATACTCACCAAGATACCACAATGTTTTCCTATATTTAGACTTGTCCATAGGGTTCTTCTTAATGTTTTAAATTCATAATTTCTAAAAATAACTAAACCGTACTTTGATAGAAAAAATTCAATCCTTCCTTTTATTACAAAAATTTTAATTACATAGTACAAATAGAGGATATTTTAATGTTTATTTTCATGTAAATAAGGTACATAATACACAAAAACTTAAAACATTATTCTAAATCCACTTGAATACATCTTCATGGGTTCACCCTAAGTTACTTTTACCACATATCATATCCTAGGGACATATATCAATAGAAAGGGGTGATCATGAATCCGAGTAAGGGAATAGGTAAGGGAGACAAAAGCATGTGATCATGAGACATATAAATAAGAACAAGAGGCATAAAAATAAGGTATGAAAAAATAGGTATAAAATAATTATAAGAACATGAATCATAACATTGAAATGTGGATATAATATTTAAATGAGACATTTATAAGCATATCGCCAAGTTTTATCACTAAGGTGGCATAAATGAAAATTACCAAGGGTTTTCACCAAGTTATCATAAAAAATTCCATCATTAGAGATTATTATTTTTACCTAATCTATTGGATTAATATAACGGAATACCCTTAGTATGTCATAATTTCTTATGATTCACAAATATCATAACAAATAATTTCATTAAAAACTCATGGTGAATAAATAACACATTTTTTATCAAAATCCTAGTATACAAAAGAGCTTAAAGAGATGATCATTACATCATTTTAACCCATGAAAGTAAATGTGGGTTATATATATGTAAATCATAGAATAAAAAATCCATTTTTAAATATATTTGAATACCCATTTAAAATAATTGAGTTTTGGGTATTTAGATAAAAATGAAGAGATACTTTCTTATGTAAAAGAGGAAAATTTGAGAAGTAAATTCGATAGTATGACAGGTATAAAACATGGTTTTAGAAAAGGGTGAAATGAGAGAGGAAAAGGGTCTCCCATTAATAAAAAACTATTATTAAAGTAATGGAATAATATAAAGTGTACAAAAGAAATTATTTTGGAAATTATATTACATAATACATGAAAAGGGAACTTGAATGGAAAAGAAAAGTGGATATTTCCCTTACTTTGAAGAGTTGTTCCTAAATTTTGTGGATGGAACCTTGGGGGCTTAAGTAAACCTTTAGGGACTACTTGAGATGAAAAATAACCATAAATTAATGTAGTATGGATTGAAAGTGAAGGGGAATGGTGAAATAGGTGTGTGTTTATAGCAAAAGTGTGGGATTTGTTTAATAATTTCCAAATACTGGTCTTGGAAATTTAGATTATGGAAAATGGAAAACCATTGGCTTACCCTTGGTTTTTTCACATGTTTTTTAGAATTTGGGTCATATTTTGAGATATTTTAATCCACCAGAACATAACACCATTTTTCATACTTATTTTTTCTTAGAAAACAAAATATTCCATAAAGTAATGTTTTTAAAAATTAAAATTTACTTTTTAGACTTTGAAAAGTCACTTATAGTTTTAGAAATTGATTAGAAACCATTAAAATAAATAATATTAATAAAATAACCTTTTTTAGGTATTAGATCATGTTTAATTAATTATTACATCCTTATGAAATAATTATTAAGTCATAAAATATACTGAAAACCCAAAACTGTATTTTTTTTACTATTCACAAAAAAAATAAATTATTTTTAAAAATTCTCTAAAATTCACCCTAACCTAATTTAGATGTGATGATTTAAACAATAATTTTTTTTTCAGAATTATTATCTAAATATTATAATTTTAAATTTTAATATAAAAATCCTTATTTATTTAAAAATATAAGTTTTTAAGGCACAACTAAATTTCTAACACTTATAAAAAATTTCGTAGGCCATTATAAAATTATTTTATCATTTATATTTAGGTGAGAGTGTTTTAATGGAATATATTATTAAAAAAAATTATTTATAACACTTGAGTTTATTATAAAATTTCATATATTTTATATAAAAATATAATTATTTTTCATTTGTGTCCAAAAAACAAATTATTAAATTCAACTCAATTAAACATATATTTTATTAAGAAAAACTATTATAAAAAGGAATTTATATAATAACTATTTTATTTTAAAAAGAAAATTACAATTTATGAAATAATTCATAGACACATAACCCCTTATTACTCCAGCATATTCCCTAAGGGTGACCTTTGTGATGGTTATAGTTTCATGGGGTGGCTCATCTAACATTGAATGAGTGGTAATATTCACTAACTTGAACTTCTACCATAGGTGATTTTATTCAATATTCACTTGTTGAAAGTCATCTTGGAATTAGTCACGTGAGAACCCCAATAATGCTACCTTCCTCCCAAGTTTAGACAGATAGGCTTCAAACGACATCAGTTTACTGGTTGCGGCCATCAATTCTTCTTTATATATCAATTATCCTTTTTCATTATTACTTATAAACACTAATTATAATGGTAACATTATCAACCAAGGGTATAGTTTCCAAAAATCATATTGAACAACTATCATATTGACCAGTGGTCATATAACAATCAAATCCCAACGGTAACATTTCCCTTTATACCCTATAAATACCACTCCATTCATTCATTCAAAATTCACTACAATTTCTTCCTAAGTTTATATTTTAATTTTTTATGATTTTGATTATTTTAATAATATTTTGCTTCATTTATATATCATTTTTTATGAGGGTGATGATTATAGTATATTGGGGTGATCTATGCTTTCCATTTTACCTATTCTATTGTATAATTTTTATCCATTTATAATGTTTGTTATTTTAATTGGTTTCATAGATGACTAATGTAATGATCTATATTAATGAGATAAAATTTTGTTGGTTTCTATTTATTTTTTTATGTGTTTAATATTATATAATATGTAATAAACCTTTATTTAGGAAAAAAATATCATTTTAAAAGTTTGGTTTATTACAATATTGATATAGGAAATGGTTGAATCGTACCCTTAGACTTCCTTTATTCATCCTTGACTTATTATCATACCAAGAATCAAGATAAAAGTCTATAATATCCGTCTTCATGTTATCCTACCATAAGTTTTTCTTCAAATATCTATAAATATTAGTTCTTCCTTGATTAATAGATAAGGATAAGATCTGTGAATCATCCATAAGTTTCTTCTTCATCTATGGTTTTTATGGGACACATATTCGAGTTCCAAACCTTATAACTCCATTTTTAGAAAATTTGAACTCCAAAATATTCACTAACCTTTTCTGTAGAACCTCAACATCTTTATGATCCTCCATGATCCTCTCAATAATATATGGTTGAGTAGTTATTTGAGAAAGGTTATATTAAGATCCTTTTATTATTCCCATGTATATCTTTTCCATGTCTATGAAGATTGAATCCCTTGCAATCCTGACCAGGAATAGGGTTATATGATAATTTATACCAACAGAATATACCATTTTATTCTCCTTACCAAGATGGTAATGGATTGAAAAATCACAACCATTTTTCATATATGACCACCTTCATTAGGGAATATTTTGATCCTTTTATGTGAATATATACTTGAGGATTTTATGATTTTTATATATGTCACACTTATCATCATAGAGATAATGTCACCAAATCTTCATCATGAAGATCACATCATCCATTATATATTATGTGTTAGGGAGTTACTCTCATTTTTTTTAATTATTAGGAGGTATAGGCTATCAATTTTTCATCTTGTATAAGTACACAACCAATTCCTTTTTTAGATACATCACTGTATATCAAAAACCTTTCCCACTAGTGGGTATTATGAGTACATGTGTAGTGATTAGCCTCTTCTTCATGTCTTTAAAGCTTTCTTCACATTCATCATTCCATACAAACTTCACCCCTTCTGTTATATCTTGAAAGTCATGATAATTTTCTCACATATTGGCGATAATTACCAGTTAATTCAAGGAAACTATTATTTTTTTCATAGAGGTTGGTATGGCCCATTCTCTAATTTCCTCTATTATTGATGGATCAAAAAATACCCCTTTTTTAGTGATAACATATCCCAATAAAGCTACTTTATCCATTCATAACTCACATTTACTATATTTTACTAATAAATTTTCCTTTCACAAAGTCTTCATCAAATGATTCAAATTCTCTTCATCTTCCTCCATGATTTTGGATTAAATAAGAATATAGTATATATATAATGCCAAATTATTTTTTAGGAAATACTTAAGGAATATATTCATCAAGAACATTAATATTTATGTAGAAATAGTGAGTCAAAATGGCATCACTATGAACTCATAGTTCCCGTACAATGTATGCAAATTTGTCTTGGGGATATCCTCCTTATACACCTTTACTTGATAATATATCGACCAATGGTCCACCTTGGAGAAGTGATAGTCTCCACATATATGATTAAACAAGTCATTAATCCATTGTTGAGGATAATTATTCTTTATCATTATTTTTTTGAGTTCTCAATAATCAATGTAGAGGTGAATTAACCCATCCTTCTTCTCGATGAAGAGGACTAGTGCACCCCATAATTAAGCACTTGGGTTTATAAACCCTTTATCTATATTATCTTGAATTTTCCCATTCAACTCCTCAATATCATTAGTGGATATTCTACATGTATTATTAGATATTTGAAAATCTCTAGGTAAAATATCAATTTAGAACTCAACCTCTCATCTAGGAAGAAGACCAAGCAATTTCAAAAGCTGTGCTAAATTGATTTGAAAATTAGTTTTCCTAAATAAATTTTAAATAATCATCTAAATAAAATAAGAATATGATTTTATAATTTCATTTAAATCCAAATGGAGTTGAATTATTAAGACTTAGATCAAAATTTACAAATTCACCATTTTTTTGGAATTGAAATTATTTAGCACAGTTTTTATTATTTTAATTAAAAGGTTCATTACTTTGTGAATTCCAATGATGTTTAAAATTATTTTGTTCACTAAAACCACTACCATTTTATTTTTAAATTTTAAACTAGGGTAATTATAATTAAAATTATTATTTATAATAATCCATTAAAAAGTTTTATTATTTTTAAAATTACATTATTGATTAAAATATTTTTTTTTTATTTTTCCAAAAATGAATTTTAATTTTTAATTATATATGGGGTGTGTAATTTTAAATTCATTAAAATTATTATTTTTTAAATTTATTAAAAAAAATTGAGATAATGGACCATTATAATTAAAAAATTTATCTTTTAAAAATTAAAAGAATTTTGATTTTGAAAATTAAATTGGACAAACAAATGCTATTATAATTTTTTAAAAAATTGATTAAAACCATGATCATGAGGATGATTCATTATAAAATAGTTTTAATTATATTTATTTATTACCAAAAATTATCTTTCCATACCAAAAAAGGGTGAAAATATAAACTCATAGAAAAAATTCATTAAAAGCACTAATTTTGATTTAAATTACTAAAAATACATGAAAAAAGAGCACTCTATAACAAGATGATATTTAATCAAGCTCTATTTTTTAAAATTTTGAAATTATGATTTTTTTTAAAATTTCATATTTGTATTTTATTGAAATGATTTTTAATTTTTTCATTAAGGAAAAGTTTATCTTCCCTAACAATAGTGCCAAAGTTTGTAAATGTGATTTTATTATTGCAATGTCATGTTATAATCATTTGTTACCATAGCCTCACTAATGTAAAATTAGCTTAATATCGTGTAATTATATCCCTTAGAATTTTTAATTTATTTAATTTGTCTATTTTTTTATGAAATAAGGGTTTAATAGTGTAATTAATTTAAAATTGAGCAATATAACTAAATAGAATACTAAAATATGATTCAATAAAACATATTTTTAATAAAAATAATATTCATGGAAACAAAAAATAGGATTTGAGTTTAATACTAAATAATCTAAACACAATAATGAATTGAATTAGAATCAAATTTTCACTATTATCTATAGACTTGAGTAAAATAGTTAAGTTCTTAAGTCTTAAATAATTATACTAACATCCCCAAGATCCTAGATAAATCAAATAATTTAGCTTGTACTAGACCTGTACACATAAAATAACCAACCGTAAAAAATTAAAATGATTATTAATTATGAAGTTTTAATTAAGTATCAAAAAAAATATTAATAATAAAAAAAACATATAAAATTAAAAAATAAATAAAATAAAAACATAAAATAATTATTAAAATAATTATATTAAGTTAAAAAAAATATTTATTATACATGATAGAAGTAACTCCTCAAAATTATTGATTGAAAAAGTGATAATGAAGTAAATAAAGCATCAAAACTCTAAATAAAAATTTAGAAAATTAAAAACATGAATTAAAATTATAATTTATACATATTTATTTTAAAAAAGGATAACCTAAATCAATAATTTATGTTTTAAGAATACTATATTATAAACTATATCTATAAACTGATCTATATAAAGAAAGATAATAAATCAATAGAAACCTAGATCTATAAGAAATGTAAAAGAAAAATAAGAGATGAAAGATAAAAATGTTATAACCTATCAATTATCTAAAATTTATAGTCATTATGAAATATACTCTCTAAGATCAAGTATTAACCTTTCTTAGTGAAATAGATACCCTTTTTATATTTTATAGTAGTGACATAATCCTCCTTTTTAATCTTCTTCCTTGATAACCACTCCACTAAAATGTTCCTTCATCTACTATGACATCTTGAATCAATGGAATGGAAATAGAACTAAAGCACAAGTATAACTAAAACTAATGTTTTTTTAATCTAATTTTTTTTTTCATTCTTTCTCCTAGTAATATATCAAACTCATCTTCATGATTCTATCATTTGGTGGAAATAAGATGCTCAAATCATCATACACATCATCAAAACTTCACCTCCCAAAGATATAATTTGTTCAGTCCAGAAATAAATTGAGCCTAAAATTAATAGATAATATATTTTCAATTGAAACACAACTCCTCCTCAAGATAATACCCAAACAATTTGGCTGCAAATAATAAAAATTATGAAGAAAAAGTTCTTTATTAATTTTTTTTATTAAATTGATTAGAAACTAATTATAAAATAATTTTTTTGTCAATTATCTTAATCAAAATACTTTATTAAATGACTTTATTTTAAATAAAAATGATATAAAAAGTAAAATTTATTCTATTTATTTTTAAAATTATTTAGCAAATTTTTATTTTTTATTTATGTTTTATGTCTACAATAAATATATAATATAAAATATAGAATATAAAAGTATAATAAAAGATGGAATTTATTTATAAACATGCATGTAATATAAATCATAAAATCAAAAATGTAAAACAAAACTGAACATACCATAATTATTTTCAATGCCACAGTCACATAAATTTTTTATTTAAATACATAACATCTCATTTTTTGTACTAAAATCATGCTAAAAACAACAAAAATAAAAGTTAAATTATTTTAAAAAATATGAATAAAAATCATATAATCATATTCTTATAGAGATATAATATAATAATATATTAAATTCAAGAAAGTTGTATAAATAAAGAACACATGTAATTTATAAATTAACTTAAAATTCTAATAAAAACCCTAAAAATTTAAAGAAATTTAAAAAAATATTTTACTAATAATTTTTTTATTTTCTTAATAACTCAAATTATAGTATAAATACAACAGAATATACATATAATTATATATTAAAAAAATTAATAAATAGTAATTATAAAGAAAAAATAAGTGAGGGACTATCTAACATCTTATAGAAAGAGTAAATTCATAAATATTTCTTACACATTCAACTTTTGCTGTGTGATTACTCAAGTTAGTGGTAAAAGAATTTTTATGATGTGTTTGAAGATAATAATGACTTAATAAGAGATTTTTTAGTATTCTATTCTATGTGATAATATACAAGTTATTTTTTCATCTTTAAATATCATAGTGATAGTAGATAAAGAGTTTGGATTTTCATATGGTGAGAAGTCGCACTAAAATCATAAAATTCAGTGAATAAGGGTAATAAAATGTATATTATTTGATGAAAAGATTTATTTTTACTCTTCCAAAGAGTTTCATCATTATTGAAGGTTATAAAACTGTTACTAATTTAATAAGGAGTCTAGATTACCTTCTTTGATTCTTGAAAAAATTACTTCATTGTACTTATGTGGGATCAATTATAAAAGTTAAGAGAAATAATTTTTCTTGAGTACAATAATGAAATAAATTTTTGTTGTATTAAAATTATGATTATAATGGATCATGTGGCGATGAATTATTCAAATTATTATGAAAGTTATATTTAATCATATTTAATGTAGAACCTTGTAAATATATTTTGTAGATATTTGTGATTAATTTTCTCATTGACACTTTAAGTTAAAATACTAAAATAACATTGATTATTTTTCTAAATTTATAAATAAATTTTTAATTAAAGGGTGTAAAAAATATAATATGTTTAAAAATATATACAAAGAAACACCCCCAGTGCATTTAGATATCACATGGGGCCTCCTCCAAAATCAAAATTATTTTAATAGATATTTTCCTAGGCACTAATTCCTCTCATTGACACTTCCAAAATAAGTGGACCCTCAAAAAGTGGGCTCTCACAAAAAAGCATACTACTATAAATTTGAACCCTCTCAAAATATCTCTCATAAAGGTAGAACCTATATGGAAGACTACCACAAATGAGGACCCACACATGTGGTCTTTCATATTGAGACACCCCTTACGGGTTGGATTTCCTAAATTCTCTCAAGGCTCTCTCATATTATTTAATAGATTGTCCCTCCCATAAGTATACTTTTACATATGGTGCCTCACAGTTAAACCTATCATCATACGACACCTCTAGTGTTTCTTAAAGGTAATTGTGCCTCTTTGTTTTGTATGGGATCCCTCTTTACCCATTTCTCAAAAGGGGTTTTATATTTTTTTTCAATAAAGATGGATTTTACACAACCTATTTTTTGTAAAAAATAATTATATAAAATAGAAAATACTAACTTTCATTTAATTAAATAAACCTATAATTCAGTTATATTAAAAACTTATAATTTACTAACATTTATGAAGCTCATTATTTGATCACATCACTCATGTTTCTAAAAGAAAATGATTTCCACCAACAAGAAAATGAGTATGAATATGAGACATATATAATATTAGTAATGTGTCGAACCAAATCACCTAGTTTGGGCTGAAGTTCCACATAACCTCATGCACACCTTCTTGTATGCAAGAGGTTGTCGACTACGAGCAGGGGTCTGAAAAATGCAGCGAGGAGACTATACCATCATTATTAAAATCCATACATCAAGATCATATCATAAAAAGATTAAAACATAAAAGGTAATAGTGGAACTAAATAATAACACTATTATAATATATGAGATGTAAATTATCTCAAATTCAAACAATGTAACAAAACAAGGACCCCCAATATGGAAGATCAAACTAGAGTACATGTATAAAAATTAAAAGATAAATATAGACAATGAAATGTTACTATGGAGTCTATCTTGGTACCACCTCTGAACACTGAGATCTTCCTCTTCAACTCCTTGTTGTTGGGCCATTTTCTTTTCCTAGATCATTGATCATGAAGTCTGCACACAAATCGATTTTCACATATAGGTTGTGAGTAAAAAATATTATAGGATGCCACCAATGTGTTCTTAACACACGTTCATGTATATACAAGTTTTATTGCATAACATGAGAGTAATTCATAAGTAAAAAATCAACAATAAAAGTGTCTAGTCCTCTTGCACTAAGAAAGATGACACAAACCCTGGCCCCACCAGCTTTATTACTATACTGACAAGGATGTCAATTTTAGTCACCTCATATATTGGAATACTCTATAAGGTCCACACACCAGTTCACCACCATATACCCATTAATCATAAATATGAGTCCCATATTTAAGGAACACCTCAAGACCCACCCAAATCTGGTTTTATATACTTTGCGATGGTACATCCACATAATATTCCCTAATAATTGGTTCATAATCACCCATGCATGGTCTCTCTCTCATAACATCATTCTAACACATTGGATACACTTCACCCATGCATGGTTTACACCCACGTCAAATGAATATGTTCATAATATCTACTAATTACCATCAAGTGAGTCTAAGTCCTTATCCATCATCACAACAACCACATACTCCATTAAAGGGGACATTTATCAAGTTCTGAGAAACAAACCAAATTGATACCTAATGTAAAGTTTCATAGGATATACAACACCCAAAAACAAGTCATATCCTAGAAACAAAAGTGGTCATATCAAGAATAGTTCTCACAAGGCCACACACACACCCACAAGAAAACAAATCAACAATTGGTCTCAATGCACATAATAATATACCATCATATCATAATAAAAACCATATATAAAAGACCTATATGGTAAGAAGCTTCCTACCTCAAGAACTCTTAGGCTAAAAAATAATAGCCACTAATATATGCTACCCAAACCAAGATCACAAAAAAATATTCCCTAGAACCAATCCCAATTTTTCACAAAATGGGATTTTAGAACAAGATTTTGGAAGAAGAAAATAATCAGGAATTGAATTTGATTAGGATTTCCCAACGAGATCAACCACCAATGATGGATCTAGATCTATTTGAGAGATAGAAGTTAATTATAAATATAACCAAGCTAAAATACTTCAATGATCCAATAATTATCCATTAGATCACATAGGAATCCATATATCTATCCATAAAAACCCAAATATATGATTAATCCCAAGAGAAATTGGAAATATCTAGTTGGATATATAAAAAAGAGAACAATGATCACATACATTGAATCCTCAAGGCCCAAATCCTCTATATTCCTTGAAATTATAATTGAATTCAAGAAAATAACCAATAACCACCACCAGAGTCCTTAGGTTTTAGATCCTTAGGTTTAGAAGGAAGAATGGAGATATTCAAGGATGTTTTAGGTTTAAAACTCAATTTATAGATTAACTAAAACTTCACACCTGGTTTGATCACATGGTTTACTAAACCGTGCACCAACCTTGTGTGGATCTCTACCGCTTCTAGGAACCTTCATGTTTTGGTCACATGTTTTGGTAAATCATATATCAACCATGTTTTTTTATTTTCACTAATATAAAAAATTTCTAGGAAATGAAACATGTTTAGATCTAACCGAGGACCAACCAAGTGCCACCCACTGTCCGGCTCCAACAAGCTGTACAGTTTCTTAAAGAGAACTTCATGGTTTACCCTAACTATACACTAACCATGTACCCCCTTAAATCTATCTAAAAACCATAAAAACTAACCATAAGATACTTGAGACTTTACCCAAGAAAAGTATATCTAAAAAACAAAAAAAGAAGGGACGCAAGTAAGGCGTAAGGTACCTAAAAATTATAGACCATTATAATATCCCCCTATAATTAATTCTCATCCCTGATAAGTGTATCTAGAGTTACTTCTCAAAAAACTGAAAATATTGATCTCATACACCAGATTCTTCTTCTTAGTAACTACTTGTATTATTGCATGATTCTTTAGAACTCAAAAAAGTGGTGTAGTTTTTCCCCAAAGACATTTATCACACTAGTCCATATTCTATACGAATCACTCTAAAAATGATACATCTGCTTTCAAATAAATATGATCACTATCGATGACATGTGTGGGATCAAGATCGTACCTCCAAATTTTAGAAATTTGGAACATGTTATATATATATATATATATATATATATATATATATATCTCAATATCATGGAAAAATATATAACCAGTAAGTCTTTTATGTGACTCATTGGTCATCTGAAATAGCCCCACACACTATGTCACTATATTCCCTTGCCTCTGAAAATGTTGATTCTCCAACTGAGGTAACACAAACATGAAAACCCATTCACCCTCATCGAAATCTAATGGTCATATCCCCCAGCTGTCATGCGATTATTTTCTAATATGAGTGGTAATCAACTACTTACTGATTAATTAAACCCTGTCAGAGATCTCCTGCACCATACTTGACCTAATTATACTTACTTAAACCGAATTATGCCAACATAGTGGGAAGCAACATAACCAACCATAAAGTGCCTCAAAATATTCCATCTGAATTGAGGACCATAACTATTATTGTATATTAAATCCACCAAATCCAAATGATCATACCATGCTCTAATAAAGTCTAGGATTCATGCCCAAAGCATATCACCAGAGATCTAGACTCTACTCTCTGACATTCCTTCCATTAGTGGATAATACACCTTAATAAGTTTTAAATGATTCCTTAAATAATTTTATAGGACTCTTTAAATGATGATGAAAAACACCCATCACTATTTTATACTATTCTTGTAGTCACTCCATGCAGTTTTAAAATCTCTTAGACATATAATTTTCACAACTCATCTATATAACGAGTCTCTTGGATCAGTATGAAGTGTGTCGCACCCATAAATCATCTCGGCCTCTCTTGATTATATGTAACACTATCACAAAGTTCGTCATCACATCTTCCTACTTCCAGAAAATCATTGTAAGTGGATGAAGTAAACCACTTGGTTACTGATGCTCCAGCTTAATCCTTTAATAGATCAAGTAACAAGAGAAAAAGCCTATGTTATCTCTCTTTACTACTGACCACAAGAACATTCATATCATATCCCAATACATCTTCATCAAACCAAGCTACACTTCCCACTGAGAGGAATAGGAATACCTCATAAACTCTTACCTCATGGAAGTAAGAACCAAAACTCTCCCATGGAAAATGATTACATCATAATTATCCATCAACTAACTAGGAATTTCATAAATGTTCCCACATCACTAAGAAGTTAGTATTTACCACCCGGTTAGTATTTATCCATTCCAACAAAATAAATGTGATAACCAAGGGAGTTCATGTTATCATCCATATATGCTTAGATTCATCCACTAACCATTCATAAAACAAGTTCATCAATATCCACTCATCTTTTGAAGGTCTCTTTCTAAGCTCATATGTTTTCCTACTGTGATAATATACAACAACATTACCATTTCCCAAAGAAAACTCCATCTCAAAATAAATTTTTTATAGATAATATGCCCAACACCTCCAACAGAGATTCAATTTACACTAATAAAATATGCAGAATAAGCTTCTGGGTTTCTTATATATGACAAGTCTCTCTATAAAGAGACAACGACACCAACACTTCATAGCATATACCACTTATTCCAACTACAAGTCATATATAAGGTAGTTTCACCATTGGGGTCATAGCTAGGGAGTCCTATAAGCTACTACCTAATCCCACTACATCAGCACAACTCCTAAAAACACATAAGGAATCAAATTGAACCACATATCCACTCCTAGGTTATGGAAAAATCAAAGTTGAAGCTGTCCTCAATTTCCTCTTCATCTCTAAGAAGGACTCTTCACATTGTTCATTCCATTGATACATCATCCCCTTCATGGTAAGCCCAGTCATAGGCACTACTAAATAAGAGAATTCATGTATGAATCATCAGTAGTATCTCACCAACCCAAGGAAAATTTTGATCTCAGACACATTTCTAGGGAATAACAAATATTTCACCACCTATACCTTCTCTAGGTCCATAGAAATTCCCACCTCAGAGATCACATACCACAAAAACCTTTCTTCTTTGATATATAATTGACACTTTGAGAGATTGGAATAGAGATGATGTGATTTAAGTGTACTCAAAAAACTATCCAGGTGTATAACATATATCTATATAGTCTATGAGTATACGATGATACCATCAATGAATTCCATGGTGAAGGAGTCAAAATATGGATTGAATACCTTATTCATGAGATCCATGAACATCGCTGGTGCATTTTTTCAAACCTAATGTCCTGAAAATATGCATATACAGTTTGTATCTACTATTGAAATTTTTCTTAGGAATATCCTCCTCTCTGACCCCAAGCCAGTTGTATCCTGATCATAACTCAATCTTCGATAACCATTGACCTCCACAAAACAAATCAAAAAAGTCATATATTAATGGAAATGGGTATATATTTTTCACCATCACCTAGTTCATCTTCCTGTATTCCTCACATAACTAAATAATTCAATCCTATTTCTTTACAGACAACATCGGTTACCCCTATGGATATTTTCTCAGTTTGATAAAACACTTATCCCTTAAAAACTCGAGTTGTACATTCAGTTATTTTAACTCGACCGACACCATATTATATAATGGAATTGATAAAAATTTCATACCCGACACAAGTTTGAACTCAAATTCATTCCCTCTATTAGGAGGGAGTCCTAAGAAATTATTTAGAAATACATCCTAATATTGGTCCACCATAAGATTAAAAAAGCACAAAATTATTATTAGATCTACTTTAAGATCTACGCCTTATACTTTCACAATAATATATCTAAGATGAATCAGTCTAGAGTCACTATACCCACTCTAATATCCTAATCAGAGGTAAAAATGAACTCCCCCCTTGGGTGTATTAAAGGTTTCCCATATCTTGTAGCAGTCGATGTGTACCCTTTAACAAGGATTACCAAGAAGGGGGAGAAGTTTGAATTGACTTAATAGTGTGAACTGGCCTTCTTGAAGATGAAGGGAATATTTATAATAGTACTAATATTGATTTTTTTCCAGAACTGGAACTAATTGGAAGACTCTAGGATGTAGAGGTTCCATTTTTCAAACCAATCGATTGGGTGTAGGAGCATGATCAAGTGTATCCCCTGCATAACTCGTAGCAGAACAGGTATATCCTCTCTAGTGGGAATATTCTAGTTTCTTTTTCAGGTGGTCCCATAAAATGTATATAATGTGGAATTATATTAAATTCAATATGAAAACATATAATGTCTATAAAATCTCTCTTAAGGTAACAAGATAAGTAATTCATAGACACAATAAGGTATTTATATAGGAAGAACAATCCTAGAAGGCTACCCACAACGATAAAGAACAACCCTACTAGTACTACACAATGTTTACACCTTATCTTCCATACCTACACATTTTTCATATTCATATATATATATATATATAAACAAAAAATTATGATCAAGTTCAAGAAATATAGATGTCAACATTATAATCACAGAAGTTTAGATTAAGAAAATTAATTAAATAAATGAACAATCATAGAAATTAGCTGATATATATGACATGTGGTCCTACATGTCGATTCATGATGCCTGAACACACCCAAATCCCATGAACTGTAACAAAACAAATTACTCAAGATCAACATGAAATCATAAATCCATAACAATAACAGCAATCCGATCGTCAGTAACTTAGAGGTCTAGTACAAAGGAGATAGACAAGAACTTACATGACTCCTCTACCTCAGTTCAACACAGTATAACTACATTATAAATTTCCCAAAATATAGTTACGATGAAAAATAAATGAAAACCTATATTGATACCACTTTGTAACACCCTGACTCAAATCACCCAGTCTGGGCCAGAGTGCCACAGGACCTCATGCATTCCTCCTCATATGCAAGAGGTTATCGACTAGTATGAAGGGTCTGAATGGTGTAGTGGGTAGAATATACCCTAAGTTTCAAAATCCATATATCAGGATCATATAATAAAAATATTAATAACATAAAAGGGAATAATGGAACTAAATAATAAAATGATATAATAGAAAACATTTCATGTATCTCAGATTCATACAATGTAATAAACCAAGGACCCCCAATGTGGAAGGTTAAGATAGAAAATAAGAAGATAACCAGAAGGATAAATAAATTCACCATAGTATCAATATGGATTCTTTACCAACACCTCCTTCAAACACCAAGCTCTACCTCAACAACTCCCTTATGTTGGACCCCAGACCTTTCCCAAATCCCTGATAATGAAGTATGAACATGCATTGAGATACCCGTTAAGGGTGTTAGTATAAATCCCAGTAGGATAACACCAATCAATCCTTAACATAATTACATATATATATATATGGTGCATTCAATAAAATGAGAGTAATTCATAAGTAAAAAATTATTCATACAAGTGTCGGGTCACCGTGCACTAACCAAGCTTCTACAAACCCTAGACCCACCTACATCAGCTGTACGCCAGTAAGGATTTCAATGTTTATCCCCACATATCTCAGAACATGATATAAGTTCTATGATTCCTTTAAAAACCCTATGCCCATCAGTCATATTTTTTACATTCTCCCGTTAAGAAACATCTCACAACCCACCCAAAGGTAGTCTTCTATACTCACATAAGTTTGATACAATTCACCTCATTATAGTTGATACCCACATCAAATAAACATGTTCTCGATGTCCAACTAGTTCCATCAATAAATCCTAAGTATCCATCCTTTATAAAAACACTCATACTCCCCCTTAAAGTGATTTTTTATCCAATTCTAAGAAACCTAACCATATTGATACCCGAAGTAAAATTTTATAGGCCATAAAACACCCATAAGAAAGTCACATAATATAAAGAACAACTTTTCATATCAAGAACGATTATCATAAGTCCACACAAACAAACATGAGAAACACACATAAAGTATGGATCTCAATACACAAAAGTACATACAATCATATCATGCCAACAATCATATACAAGGTCCCTGTATGGTAAGGATCTTCCTACCTCAAGTGAATTTATGACAAATGTTAATAACCATAAAGATTCATCACCTAAAAAAATACATCAGGTCAATAATCCTTAGAACCAATACCAATTCATCACAAAATGGTATTATAGAATAAGATTATAGTAGAATAACATGATAAGTTCTTGGATTTTATTAGGCTTAAACAATGAGATCTACTTATAATGATATATCTAGATCTATTTGAGATAGATAACGAGATTCTAAATAGACCCAAGATCCAATCCTTAAATAATTCAATAATTATCTATTATATCATATAGAATTCCATAGATCTTTCCATAAAATCCTAGATATTTTATTAATCCATAGATAAAGAGTAAATATCTATCAATATCAAGAATAATGTGGAACAATGATCACATACCATGAATTCTCATGGTCTAAAGCTTCTGGATTTATTAGAATTCGATTTTGAAGGGATTATAATCATAAAAAACAACCACTAGAGTCCCTAAGTTTGAGATCCCTAAGAATATGAGGGATAATAAAGATATTAGGGAAGGTTTTGGGTTTAAAAATCAATTTTAAGTTTAATTAATTCTCTACACATCGCATGTCACATGGTTTACTAAACCTTACTCTAATTGTGTGAGTATCTTTGCCTCTTATAGGAACCTCCATGGTTTAGTCACATAGTTTAACAAACCATTATTTTATCCTCTATCTCGAGTCACATAGTTTTATATGGAATGTCTCATGACTAACTCTAACCATGTTCCACTCTTTTTTTAATACAAAAAGCCACATGATTTCACCTAGAGAACTAAATACTTTCCTATAACCATTCACCAACTATATACCCCTTAAAAAGGCCTCTAAAACCCTAAAAAACCAACCATAAGCTGCCCGAGACTTCACCCAAGAAAATCATAACTCAAAAACATTCAAATAACATCTAAAAGTATGGCATAAGGTACCTGAAAATTCAAGGTCATTACAATATCAATCATGTATAACTGGTCTAATATATTTTAAAATTCTCTTAATAGATTACTAGAATTGATAAACTCGTCTCATTTATTTATATAAACACTAACATATACCTACATAAAATTAATAAAAAATGGAATATTTTAAGAAAAATTCATCACATCGATTGATAACACATATAAAGAGTCTAAAAAAGTAAATTATAAAATGAATTTAAAAAAAAAAATCCTAGAAATTATTATATAAAAACATTTGTATTCTTCTCTTAAAAAATATCAATGGAACAAATAATAATTCATATAATGTATTATTCTAAACAAATAAATTAAAAAAAACTAGATCATGAAAATACTTTTCTCATCTATCTTGATCCCACAAAATGAAAAAAAACCTATAATGTTTTTCATTTACATCATATTTGTTTTAAAATGAGAAAATTTTCAAATAATGTTTTAAAATAAAATTTTATGACTAAGTATCCAAATGAAGAAACTAAACAACACAACATCTAATATAGTTGATTGATCTTATGATTTTTCATATGGATTCTTAGCTTCATTAAAAATGTCATCCTAAGAAACAATATTCTTATAAAAAGATGATCATGTTTAGGAATACCAACTCTAAATATTATTTTCAACTTTATCATTAACCTCATCCCCCAATATGGAACCCTTCTATTAAATTCCTTTCACCTTGAGTATATCATCATAGTGGTCCTTCTTTTACTCTATGAAATTTATTATTCTTCTATTTGTCCCTTAATTTGATGGAAACTAATAATAAATATTAAATTGGAAACAATACCAATTAACATAATAAGGTAATGTTTGGTTGGTGTATATGGTCAGACAATAACACCAAAATTAAAATAATAAATTTTTACAATGTATGGCAATGTTTTATAATATTTTAAACATGATCAAATAATTTTATATAAATTACCACCTTTTTTGGAAATATTGAAAAAAGACTTGAAGATAGATAAATTTCTCTCAATTAAACCTCATCTATTTTCTCTCTAGTTAAAATGATGAAACCAAACAAGAAATAGAAATAAATACCAACACATTTATTTCTTTATTCTATAAAATCATTAATACCAAAAAGGCTCTATGGGAGTTGATGATATTAATTGTAAAAAAAACACAAATGAATCTTCAAATTGTTATACAAGAACCTAAAATATTTTTCTAAAGAATGAGAAATATAGAATTAGTTCAAGATTGATAAAAAATTTAAAATAAATACTATAAAAAGATCATATTATGATATTAAAAACCCAAATATTGATCTTAATATCACTTAAAAGACATAAGATATAGTAGTTTTTTGATGAAATAAATATATTATTTAAAAACATGTTGTAACTTTTTTGTATATTTTTATTTAATTATTGGTTTCAATGGAATTAGTGAAGTCAAAGTTATAAATTTTCAAAATTTTGAAAAAATTTAAAGGTGTAGGGTTACTCTTAACCATATAGCCTAAACTGTACATAGAGAAAAGTTATAAAATTGTGGGTGATGCACAATTAGTACACAATTTATGGAAGAATATAACCTAACCATTGGGTGGTCCAAGGTTGTACAATGTCTTGTGCATAGTTAGTGCACAATTTGGTAAACTGTGTGACCTAACCATGTCAATTTTCTTGAAAATTGTTCTTTTTTTTTCTAATTTTTCATCTTATTGAATTTTTAACCCTTCCTGATTTATTCCCTTGTCATTATATTGAATAAACTAATGGAATAACTATATGAAATTTCATATTTTTATCTAAGGTTACACGACCTTACAATCTTGATTTATTTATGATTTCCTATGGTAATTCCCTCTTTTCCTCTTCTTTACCCTTTCCTTCCTCCTCTTCTCTCATATTATCCCATTTCTAAAACCCTAGTAGATATGGTAACCATGTTCCCATATATAGTTTTCCTAATATTTGGATTTATGATATCTATGTTATATAATTCTTCCCTCTTAGCATAAATTTAGTGTTCTTCATTGAAAGGAGGATTGATTTTATCTCTTTTGTGGAGGTGTTTCAATGAAATTTATTTTATTTATCACACCAAATAGTGATTTATATTTCTAATCTTATTTTTATTGAAGTTATATTAGTATATTTTTATGTGATTAAAAACAATTTTATTTATTTATGTTTCATTCTTTTATTTCAAGAGGGTTTTTAAAGGTTCCTAATATTTTTACACCAAACTCTATTTTTCATGAACTCGATGTGTTCATAAAAATTTAAATGAGGGTTTTTTATGAAAATTTATAACCCCATAGGTGTTTTGAATTCCAAATTATTTCTATGTGCTTTTTTAAATATGACACTTCATTAATACATGGATTGTTTCATAATTTTTAGGGACTTTTGGATGAGGTTAACTAGATTTTGAACTTCAATATTTCTGGATTATGTTCTTATGATAATATAATTTTGATTTTATTTTACATCATTATATTGATATTTTAATTCATATTTGGCTTCCATATAATTCATGTTGATTATGTTAATTTATTTGTTAACTTTAAATATGTTTTAAATGTAATTTTTTTATTGAATATTGATTATTTTTTGGGTCTTAAAAAGGGTATTTCATGTTTTAAATTATTAGGTTAAGGTTTTAAGGTCAATTTGGAAAAAAATTAAAATGATTTAATGGTTTCTTATTTAAATAAATATATAGAGGATTGGTTGGAACTTTTCAAAATATTTTTATGGCATGTTATGCACCCATGGAATTGAGACCCTTTGATCCATGTTCATTTGAGCT
Source organism: Viscum album (assembly GCA_963277665.1). Taxonomy (NCBI): domain Eukaryota; kingdom Viridiplantae; phylum Streptophyta; class Magnoliopsida; order Santalales; family Viscaceae; genus Viscum; species Viscum album. The sequence goes on along the minus strand of OY728135.1, from coordinate 1,881,843,403 downwards.
AAATGATTATGTAAAGTGAGTTCAATATCATCAAATATATATTCATATGTGAAATATTATACTTATTTGATGGGTTTTTAGAGGTGGGATGAGGAATTTGTTATATGTGTTATATTGATATTTGTGGTTGATATTATGATACATTATTTTCTCACATACACTAATATTATTTCATGGGACCCTAGGTATCTAGGAGATAAATCAAGAGACAATTGTTATGTTAGCCATGATTTCACTCTAGTTAGGTTCCCTTAGTGCATGATAAGACTCTACCTATAGGGAGTGTCATCTTATGAGTCTAGTTAGTGTAAGTTAGAGGGTATTTTTAAAAAAAATACTTAATGGGACAATTGATGATTCCACCTAAGTACATTTAGGATTTTCATAATATAACCTGAGGAGTTTATCATCATATGTATTATTTGATTTTTTTTTGAATTGATTAAATTTATTGTTTTAGTATTATTTTTTTGTTATTATTACAAAAACACTAAACGCTATTTATTTATTATCTATTTTAATTATTTTAGTTATATATATCATGTCATTTAGACATATTTATGATGATCAATGTTTATAAATAAATTTATGAAATAGTTTAATTTGAGAAAAATATAAATTAAAATTCTACTTGTTGATGATTCCATTTGTGCTTACTATTATTATATTATGGTTCTTCAATTCTTTATTTAAAAATATAAACTTATTTTCATAATGATTTTGAAAAATTAATTGTAAACAAATATTTTTATATTTAATTATATTTCTCATAAAAAGTTTAAAGGTATTTATTTACTTCATTTAAAATTTTCAAATGGATTTCAAAGACTATATTAGCCTTCACTTAAAATTTTTGTTTTTATTTTATAAAGGGGAATTGAGATGAATTAACATGGATTTTTTTTCATAAAAAATACAAGGAATATTTTCATAAACATTATTTAAAACTAGAATTTATGGAATGGATTATATAAGAAATTAAATATAATTTATTATTGGTGTAAACCTACTGGGAAATTTCCCACACCCTACTTATCCATGTCAATGGGTGTACTAGATTAGTGATTCTTATACAAGTTCATATGTATATCATTATTTCCTTAGTGATTATTAACATTTAATCATGGATTAGATATTGGTAATAATGATATGATGGGACTGTTAGTTTTGTGGAAATCTTTGGTTGGGTATTTTGGGATATTTTTTATTTATATTGGGTCAGTTTTGCACTATCTATTTCAATAATTCCCTTATAGTGATATTTTTATGTTTTTTCATGGAGTATACTCTCCTGATATATTTTATATTTAAAATGATTTTGGATATTTTAATAGTTTATACCTAATTTGGTATAATTTTTATTGAAAATTTATATTTCATATTCATGTAATTCCAATGTATAGTTTCATTGTATGATTGGAACATGATCTATCAAATTGTATGAAAACCCCATGAACGATCATAAAACCCATACTGCCATGTAATTTGACCTTCTATTGTTGCGAAATTGTGTATAATGTGTTTATTTTTCATTTAATATTGATTAAATAGAATTTTTATGATGTGTTTATGTCATCTTATTAAATTATTTTTGAGATTTTATGTTATGATACTTAGTTTTTAACTAAAATGGTTAAGTTTCATGTGAAATGGTGTATTTTATGAAGTTTATTTAACACGAATGTAAAACCTATAAAAGTTGTCAATAGAAATTATTTCTATTTTCTAAAAATCATAATATTTTTCAATGTATTATATAATAATAATTAAATTTTATCTTGGTATAGTTTTTAATTTAAGTAATTTTATAAAGGTTATGTTAGTGGTTTTAGAACTAATGTAAATATTTCTGAGCTCCAATATTGAGAAGGTGGATTGAAATTTTTTTTCCTTAGTTTCCTAAATAAGTTGAAAATTGTTTCAAAGTTTACATTATTTTATAATATGAATTCTTATGATTCTTATAAAATGGTTTTTATTTTAAAGGGGGATTTTATAGGGTTATATATATTTTGATTTAGTTATATTCTATTTTGTACCCGATTTTGGAATTTCATTTATTTTTTTGATTATAATTTTATAATTTTTTTATTATGTTTTATATTTTATATTTTCTATAGTATATCCATATAAAGGTGATAATGAATAATAATAGTTCCATTTTAATGAGTGTATCTCAGATTAGACTCCATCATTGTTAAGATTTTGTCTTTCTAGTTGTTGACACGCCCAAATATTTAATAGAGTGACGAATCGAAATTATTCTCAACTATTGGACCACATTAATGATGATTTTAATAAATTGAGTTTTATTTGGGAATAAATTATTATATGTAAGAAGTATTTAAGGCCATAATAATAGAATTAAATCAAATAATATGAATTGTGATGGGTAGTTTATCTATTATGTTAGGCATCAGTAAGGGTAAATTCTATTTCAAGATGATGAAGAAGAAGTAAACTGAGATGGGAAAGAAAGTCAAAGGGAATTGAGTCAATATTCTCATTTTGTTTTCACTCATTAATTGGGAATATTTTCCTCATCTACCTTTTGTGTAGTAAATATGGGTTCTCAAAAAAATTTCCATGAAAGAATCAATGAATCTCCATCAGACTAACCAATTGGGTCATCTTAAAAAAATATGCAAGTTGACATATATGATCATGTGTCTTTAAATCATTATTATATTATTTGGATATAAATAATTATTTACTAGGATATTTATATTTTTTGTGTCCTTTGGGAATCTTAAATCCTTCTCTTAGGTGGATTTGAGTGTAACCTTAGTAAAATTATGTAGTTATTAAAGTTTAATTCTCATGATAGCAAGATTTATTCTATTTAAACTTACTAATGTGAAACCTTTCATAGTGGGGAGACCTGTATTAGGTCTTTATAATTTTTTCAAGAAACTACTATGTGTATTCTTAATTATACTGGTATGTAACATGATGTCAAACATTTCTCATGGTGTCTTAGGATCACCATAAAACCCTCAAATATAGATTTCATAATCTTATAGAGATAAGTACACACTAAGTGTTTCGTGTTTGTATATTTACCCTATTTTTTCACAATTTTTGTATAAAATTATAATGTATCATCTTTGGATTGTTCACTAAGTGGAATCAATCATTTTAGCTTCTAGAATCTTTAGATATGAACTATTATAAGGCTCACAATTATCCTGTAATTTTTTAAAAGTAGTCTTGTTAACTATTAGTACTTATAATTAATCATATAGAAGTCATGTAATAATAGTATTACTAAGGCCATTGAGATTCTAAAAAAAAATCATTCCAATTAGTATTCAATTTTCATTGGACCTATTTGAGTTTACTTCTTCATATATTAATTGAAAGGATAATCATGTCAGACTATTGTCTCTATATGAACAGGTACATTTAGAGTGGGATGTAATTTTTTCCTTTATTAAATGAGATTTTTATATTATAATAATTGTATTGTTTCTCATAAGGTAAAAATAAAATCCAAGATATAGATAATGTGTCTTCTCTTTTCTCATTTCAAAATTCACTAATAAATTTATAGGGGTAGAAATTTTCATGATGGGAATAATTATAACACCTCAATGTCACTTTTATGTATTATTTTATTAATTATCAATTTCATTATAATAGGTGATTTATGAGTATGAAATTTTCATAATTTTGAGAAATTTTCATGGTGAACAGTTAGAAGTAACCATGTAGCCTAAATCATGAATAATGTAAAGTTGCAAACAAGTGGCTGGTGTATGGTTATCATATTGTTCATGGAACCATGTTTCCTAAACATGTGGGTGGTCCCAAGTTGTCTAGTTTCATAAACAAGGTCATTGCATGGTTTTTTAATTTGTGCAACCCAACTATATGAGTTTCCCAAATAAAATAGTTTTCTCGTGTTTCCTATACTTAAAATTCCCCCCTACTTGGTCTCTTTCACCTCTCATTCAAATAAATCCACCTTGGTGATCCCTATAAAACTCTCTCTCTGTCTCTATCTCATTCTCTAAGGTTCTATAGGCTTCCAATCTTGATTATTTCACAATTTTCTAAGGCAAATACCTACTTTCCTCTTATTCTCATTTTCTTTCCTCCTATTATCTAATATTCTTCTTCTTTTTAAAACCCTAGAATCCATGGTGTCCATGTTCTCATCCAAGGTTCTCCTAATTGTAATATTTATGATGTATATGGAATTTAAAATTTTCCTCCCTTCTTAAATCTAGTTCTCCTTGTCAAAGGTGGGTTTATTACATCAGTTTGATGTAGGTGTTTCTATGTAATTTCTTTTATTTGGAATACCATTTGGGTATTTCTTTATCTAATCCATCTTTCCTTAAATAAAACAAGTATATTAGTATTATCTTTTGTGATTTAACGTGAAACATTTTGACTTGAATTTTCATCGTTGACATTGAGAGGGTTTTAAAAGGTTTCTAAGATTTATTCACCTAAAAATATTTCTTATGAACTCAATGTTTTTATAAAAAATACCATTAGGCTTTTTCTATGAAAATTTATATCCTTGGTAATGTGTTAAATTCCAAATTATTTTCAAGTTATATTTCAAATATGATACTTAATGATTCTATAAATTATTTCATAATTTTAGGGGTGTTTGGATATGATTAATTGGTTTAAACATTTATGTTTTTGGATTATGTTCGTATGGTACATGTTGTTTTTATTTTATATCATTGTATTTATGTTTCAATTGAGGTTAAGTATATATATAATTTATGTTTAATATATTGGTTTCCTACATAACTTTCACTATGTTTTTAAGGACATCTTCATTGAATATTAATTCTTATTTGGTTTTTTAATATATGATATCATGTTTCAAATTGTTGGGTTAAGGTTTTAACACCCATTTAGAAAAAAAATTACAAGGATTTCATGGTTTGGTTTTCAAATAATTATTTTGAGGCCTAGTAGGTACTTTTCAAAATGTTTTCATGGCATGTTATACACCCTTGGAATTATTTTCCTTTGATCTAAGTTAATATTAACCTGATGGTTAGGTGAAGTGAGTTAAATATCATTAAATATATGTTCATGTATGAAATGGGTTTCCACTTTGATGGTTGTTTGGATATCTGAATATAATTGTTTTACATATGTTATCATGATGTTTTTAATTGATATTAAGATACATTATTTTCTCAACACCACATAGATTATTTTATGGGAACCCTGGGTATCTAGGATTGAAATAAAAGGATGGTTTATATGATAGTCCTGATTCTACTATGACTGGGATCCCTTAGTGCATGATGTGACTCTTCTTACAGGGAGTGGTACCAAAATAGGCTAGTTAGAGTAAAATAAGGGCTATTTTGTTAAGATTTCATCAATTTCCCAGTAGAGGATTCCACCAGACAAGGTCTAATATTATCTCACTAGAACCTTAAGAGTTTCCCATAATATGTATTATTTTACATGGGTTTTCATTTGTTGATCCGTGATTATATTTATTTCTTTAGGATTGTTTTACTTTTTATTGTTATGAAAACACTCAATGTTATTTATTTCTATTCCATTCTCCATTATCATAGTTATATACCTCAGGTCATTTATAGATATTTATGATGACCAATTCTTATATCTAAATTTATTATATATCTTACTTTTAGGAAATAATACTTTACATTTTACTTGTTGATTATTTCCTTTATTCTTACTTATTTCATATTATTGATCTTTGGTACTTTATTTAAAATCATCAACTGTTCTAAATTATTTTTTAAAAATAATTTGGTAAATAAATAATTTTAGGTTTAATTATATTTCCTATAAAAAGAGAAAGGGGGATTATTTACATTGAATGTTTTTAAATGGACTTAAAAGACGTCATTATCCTTCTTTTAAAAGTGTGGTTTTTTATTTTTCAAATGGTAAATGGAGAGTGGTAATGAGATTTTTTAATTAAATAAATCTAATTATTATCTTCAAAAACTGTATCTCAAACTAGCATTGATGGAATTTATTATATAATAAATTTCATGGAATCTTTTATTGGGGTAAACCTACTATGAAATTTCTCACACACTACTCATATACCTTGATGGGTGTGTAGAATTAGTGATTATTATACATGATCATGTGTAGGTTAGTATTTTATTATTAATTATCCTAAGTTTCATAGATAGTAGATATTGATCATGTGGGTCAGGTGATACTGTAGATCCTGAAGTGGTCATTGGTTGGGTATTTTGGTATATTTTTTGTTTATATTAGGTCATTTATATAGTTTACAATTCAATAATTCTCTTATAATAATCCTTTTGTGAATTTACATAATATATCCTATCTTGATGTATTTTATATATAAAATTAGTTTGGATGTTTTTGTGGTTTATGCCGCATTTGGTTAAATTATTTTTTGAAACTATCTATTTTATATTACATAGAAGTCCAATGTAGGGATTCACCATTCCATATTCTTGGTAAGAGTACATGGTTTAATAAATAATATTTAGAGGGTGAATTAATTCCCAATTTTTTTTTTATTTTATGCCATGACATTTGTCTCGAGCCATGGGTGATTAGAAACTCACCCCATGACTCATGGAGGGAAAGCTCAGATGACTTGGAAGGTTAACCTAGGCTGGTTCATTAGATATTATGCCACATTAAGTTAAGGTGTGTTTGTTTTGAGGAATTTATAATGGAGGGGACGGATTTTGGTTCATATCCCTTATTTCATTTAAAAAAATTAAGGGAGGGTATGGGAGGGTTTATAATAAACTCCCATTGTTTGGAGTAATTTTGAGTAAATGGTAGTGATCCAAATTCAATATTTATTGATTTTTTTTTGAAATATAATAATTCTAAAAAAATATATTAATGTTTTCATATTTTTATTTAAAATAATAATAAATATTACTAAAATGACTTACAAAAATAAAGACCTCAATGTTATCAAATAAAAAAATTCTAGTATCCATATAAGATATTTCAATGATATATATGACAATTCATAGAAAATCATACTCAAAAAATATAAATTAACTAAACAAGAAAATAAAAATTCCTTTCCCATCAATATAGATTCATTCTAAATAAAAAATATCTAAATATTATTTCCATTTCCATTTCCATTATTTTAATTCTAAAATGAGAAAATTTTCATAGAAGTTTCCATAATCAAAATAATATGATTTAGTCCCTAACTAAATAATGAAATATTTTCCCCTAAACTGACCAAAACAACACAACCTCTACTGCTACTCATAGTTCATAAGATTTATTATTTAGGTTCTTAACTTTATCAAAAATGGAATTTTTAATAGAAAAAAATGATTATAAATATGATGATGGTTGTAAATCCCACCTCTCACCCTTGTTTTCATCTTCATCATCAATATCATCCTCTAGTAAGGAACCCCTATACAAATCTATTTTACTTTGAGTAACATAATTGTATTGTACCCACTTATATTCTCTAAGATATGTGTTCCATATTTCTCTCTCATTATTAAATTAACACTAATAATTAAAATCAAAGGGGGTTCATCGTTATAAATCATAATAAGGGCATGTTTGTTTGGTGGATTTAGTCCCATAATGGAACTAAAAAAAGAATATTTCATGATTTGTTGGTAAGTTTCATAACTATTTAAATGTGATTGGTGACTTCTCTCTGAATCACTCACTTTTTTGAATGTTAATTATACCAAAAAAAACTTTTATAAATGAAATTCCATTTGCAATTGATAAATTCTTTACTAATAAATATAGTTATCAAAAACACATGAACAATATTTCATTTTGTTATTTTAGACCATTATGAAATATGGCTATAATTTGTATAATGGGATTAAAATATCATTAAATTATAACCATTGATAATATAGTCATTATATAATTACCATTAATATTAGTATATATAAAGGGTTATAATAAAGTCAAATTAACACAAATGGAAGAAGTGATGGCCTTAATCAGTAGGATCACACCCTATGAAGCCTATTTATTAGAGCTTCTGATAGAGATGGAATCACTAGGTTTTCCATTGACCAATACCAAGATGGGATTCTAAAACTTAAACTCAATCAAAACCATTTAGAAAATAATTTCAAGCTTATCAATATTGCAACAAAAACCATGTTCATCAAACCACCCTAATAAAGTACCATTATCACACACCTTACCCTTATAGCACACACTGGTGTAATAATGGGTTATGTATCTATATCTTAGTAGTATGAATATTTTTTTAATAAAATAATGATTATATATATATTAATTATTAATATATATATGATTATATAATAAGTTTGATAACAAATAGATTTTTATATGAAGAAACTAAAATTGTATTTTTGGAAAATATATAGTTCTAATTAAAACACTTTTTTTGAAAACTTATAGAATTTTTTAAATAAATGTTATTTCCATGAAATGGACATTTTAAATTATATTTATTTAAATATTAGTTATTATTTAACTTAATTAAGTCCAATATAATTTTTTAAGGGTCATAAACTGGTTAGTTCTGTAAAAACTAGTATTTTTAGTAAGGTTTTTTATTCAAAAGTTAAAATTTTCATGTTTAGAAAAATATTTTGGTAAAATAAATATTATTTTTTAAATAAGTATGTTGAAATTATCCAATGGTTATTTTTTCATAATTTTTTAAGGCATTTATTTTTTTGTTATAAATTAAATATGATATATATTATGACATCATAATATCACAAAATTGATGTAATAAATACTGTAAATTAAATCCATGACCAAAAATAGATTTATTATTTAAAATAACTTGTTTTTATGTTATTTAATTAATTTTACAAACCTATAATGAATCTTCCAAAAATTATATTACATTTTGAGGTTTTAAAAATAATTATTTATGAACATGACTCACTTCCACATCATGAATGGTATTGTTTTAAGGAGTTAGATTATTATAAAATAAAATATTGAAAAACAACCCTATTGGGAAGAAACAAAGGGAAAAAATAATGGGAACATTTTTGGTTTTGAATATTTTATCACTTAGTGTCCAAAACCTAATTTTAGAAATTAATAAAGAATTCCCTTTTCTTGTTATATAAATACCCACCCAAAATTCTACTCATCTTCACTAAAAACCAATTTATCATGAATTTATTCTCCTTATCAATCTCTAAATCCCCCCCAATGTTTTCTCAAGATCTTAAGAATCATCTCCAAATCCCTTAGAAGCACCCTCTCAAGGTAATATATTCTCTTTTCTTCCTTTTTAATTTTTATTTCCAATTGTTCATGTTGTAATTTTTTTCTACTAATCTATATACTATCCCTATGATTACCAAGTAATGAAATACCACATTTAACTCTCGTTGACCCCTTCCATGAAAATTCATGTACACCTATTATGATTTTTAAATTGTTTCATGATTTTCCATGCCAAAATTTTGTATTGTGAATACTCATCACCATTTCCACTCTAGGGTATTCACTTAGTTATAGATATCCTTCATTGATTTCTAGATTCCATGTATACAACCCTTATTTCTTAATATTGGGATTAAAGGTGATGAAATATGTTCTTATGTTTTATGATCTATGCGGAACACAAATTCATGTACATTATATGAATATGATAGGTGGTCCTAGAATTATATATCCCTCTGATGCATTGGGTAATGTTTTTATCTCATGAGATACCATGTATGGTAAACTGAAGATTATCCGAATAACACTATGTTATGATTTCTCTATGTTTATCCTTGATTTGTTCTTATGATGTCATGTTTTATATTGTTTCCAAATTCCTATGATTCCTTGATGTTATCATCTTATACCATGCCTATTTTTCTATGATTATGATTCTCACCATTCTAATATGCCTCTTGACACACATGTATTACCTAAATTTATGTTATGATTTGATTATTCCCCTACTAGGATTTATAGATCACCCCTTTCTTATGTACATCCCAAGGTTATCCCATGCACTATTATAAGATCAATTGAATTTAAGTTCATTTAATGTAATTTATAAACAATTTCATTGTATCTGAATTTCAAGTAATTATGATATTTATCTAATTTTCCAAAGACACTAGGCCTATGAGTATTTTAGGATTTTATTATGTGTACCATTAAAGTGCATAAAATGTATGGGTTTCCATAGTTAGTATTAAATCAAGGTATGGTTATTTTTGGGAATTAGGATTATAAAATATTAGTGACATCCTTAAGGATAAGACTAAATATAAGAAAAATCCCTAAATTTTGGTAAAGTATATAGTGAGTGGTTTCCAAGAAATAAGATCCCTATCAATATACTATAATTATATGTGGATCTGGAAGAGTTATGCCAAGGGGTAATAGCCTAGAAAATGGTACATTGGGTATTAACTAAACCATCACTTGGTGAATGATAAATAGGTCTTTATGTACACCTAGTTTGACACTACCGGGGGATATTATTTGTTAAATTTAAAATCTCTTTATGAACCAATATTAAGGGAACAAAAATGCATATAAAATTTTATGTTAGGAATTAGACCATGGATAACATATATTGAAACCTATAATTTGATAGGTTAAGAAATATTTTTCATTATCCCTTTAATGTTCATATTTTCTATTTTATGTGTTAAATAGTTTTCACATTATCATCCCCAATTTCCCCTTTATTTTAGTCAATGGATGGAAATAAGAATAACTGACTAAACAACCAATTCAATGTGAAATGTGATGACTTCCCAAATGAGACACCGAACCTAACAGGATAAGGATTTGAGAACATCATGAAAATACTTACCCAAATAAATAAAATTTTGAATATAAACTTGAATCATGGGGAAAATCGATATCCCCCTAATAAAGAGAAAGTTATAACTAAATCCTGTATGTAAAAAATTTATCTAAATTTTAGTGCATATATTAATCATTTAATAAAAGAAAAATTGATCAAATCCATTTAAAATATAACAACCTTGACCCCAGTATCCCAAAGATAGTGTTTTACTTTATTACATTTAATATATACATGAAATAAAACCCTTAAGGACCAGTCATCTATACCCATTTTACATTGGGAATAGAAAATAAAACAGAATAAAAAACAACAGTGAATAAATTGAATACCTAAAGCTTATTCAAATATCCTTTCTTTATATCCTAGGGAAAATAAACAAAATAAGGGTGAGCTATAATGATCATTAAGGTTTAAGTACAAGGAAATATATCACGAACAAATAAATAATAATCAATATATAAAGGTAAATAATTGAACACACATTCCATTTAAATAACTTAACTACATAAAAAATGAGGCATAATCAATATGTCAAGGTAAATAACTGAAAACTCGTTCCATTTAATCAATAAAATAAAAATTAAATGAACCCATATATGATATTGTAGAAAAAATATCATGGATAATAATAAATGAATTTTTAATGAAATAAATCATTAATAACTAGACTTCATGTTTCTCAAGAACATGATACCTTTACCATCAATACGTTTCACAAGATGGTTTAAAATACACTGGGTGAAAACCCATATGATATAGCCAACTGATTTGTCTCATGAGACTACCAATGCATCAAATGGATTTTCTTAAACAGTCCCCAACTCATGTCATGAATGTAAAAATAATTCCTCATATATCATATAATATATTTAATTTATAATAAATGTGACTTATCGTATAGTATCTATATTGAGTAAAGAATACATATTTATTAATATTTCCCCAATTAATAAAATAACTTCAAATTAATCATCATATGTAAAAATGGTATATAGTTTAGGATATAATAATATAAATAATATATAATATATATATTTAAGGGAGATGTAATTTCCAATGAAATATTATTATAATAAATTTATTTTTTGAAGAGAAAGTTAACAATCATAAAAGAAAGTTAGATTTCACAATAACTTTTATGACTTGGTAATTTTCAATTCAAATATGGTTGGATGAAATAATTCAAATTAAAACTTAAAATACCATAAATAATTAATTTTTAAAGATATTACATGTCAAATGGTAAGTATATATACCATATAAAAGAAACTAGGTGCATAAAATTACAATTCGACTCAAGGAAATGAAATTGAGATGAAATCCCTTACCTCACATTTCTTTTTAGGTGAACGTGATTTAAACTCTTTTATAGTGGGTTTAAAAAAAATTATTAACTTATAACAGAACCATATTAGTATTTATGATATCTTATATGATGTTTTTTAGTATATCATCACCCATTCTTTAATAATCTTTTACTATTTTCATTGCTTCATGTGTTAATTGTTTAGTTTTCTAATTCATAAATTATTATGAAAGTTTTGGTTATTATGAATATTATATAGTTATATAATATCTATAATAATAATAATAATGAAATAATTATAATATTTTTAGATCAATTTTACTTTTAAAACCAATCTTGAAATATGGTTATGAAAAATGAAGTACATTACGACAATATAGACGGTTGGTCATATGTACGCATGAGTAATGTTTCCATTTTCCATTGATCATTATAGAAAGAAGTTAAGTAATATATAATATTTATATAATTATTATAATATAATATATACCATATTATATACTTATATATATCATCCATGTGGTATGGTGATGAAAATGGAGTTACATCACTTCGTGATAGCGATAGTCCACACGTACACGAATGACATTATCAACTTTAAGTGGGTGAAAAAGTAAGAAATAAATTGATATATTATCTTTATATAATGATAAATATTTTATTAATATCATAAATATGTCATTTATATCACATATAATCATTAAATTTATCCTTATAACCTTCCATGTGAAGCGTTAGTGAAAGATAAATCACATCACTTTGCGAGGTGATTGTCCATCATACACATGAACGACGTTATCGTATATCCAGAAAAATGGAAGGTGTATATATATATATATATGATATAATGGATCTAAAGGTATAAATATGTTATAAATTTTATAAATATACTTTAGATCTATCATCATACCCAACCATAAAAGGTGGTAATGGAAGAACGAACGACATTGGTTCGCGAGGCAGTAGTCCATTGTAAACAGGAATAATGAATTTGTAACCAATTTAATGGAAGTAAAGATAGTTGTAGTTAATTAAATTATTATAAAAAAGTACCATTATATGTAATATACTGAATTTTTTATGTCAATGTGTTTTTAAAATAATTGAAGGAGGTGGTGAAAGAAATAAATTAAATACACTCGTTGAAAAACATTACCACTTCTTTGGGGATCCTCCTTAGGTTTTCACTAAAACCTTAAAAGGTTGGATCTAGTATAGAAACAAGGATTCTTGGATGAGGTTATGGAAATTGTAAAGTGATTTCAAAAGGAATTTTTCAATCCAAATTTTTTTAAGGTGTGAATAAGGTAGTTGAGTGAGTTCCCTTTTATAGTTGAGTAGGATTGGCATTTTTGTAAATACCCCAAAATATTCAATATTTTGAGGTTAATATTACCTCAAGTGGATCTAATATTGATAATTAATGGTTTTAGGTATTATATCATTGATCCAAACCTCCAAAAAATAATAAAAAAATGTTTTAAATGTTTTTTTCCTTTAAAGTTTCTTTATTTTTACCATTTTGGTTTTTCACTATGGTAACTAGGTTTCTAACCTAGGAAATTTATCCCTAATGAATAAATTAAAGTGATCCTTATTAGATAATTTAGATCCAATTATTATAAATATTAAATTAAATTTATTAAATAAAAATCCTTTTGTGTTTAAAATTTATTTTAATACAAGCGCATGCACGTGTAAAAACATCGTTTTAACCTTAACCATACTAAGATAGTTTTTTGCTATTTAGGGGTGAATATAGTCATTATAAAACAAATTTAGGTCCATTAATGGAAAATATTTGATATTTATTGACATTTATATATAAATTATATGAATATAAGTTTTTTATTAATTTTAAATCATTTAATAAAATATCATTTATTATAAAATAACATTAATGTCAATTTTGACAGTATTCATTTAAATTGAACTTAAAATATCAAGACACTGATGGAATTTCAATAATTTTTTTCAAACTAGCATAACATGATATATTCATATAAAAATTTATTTTAATACAATAATTCATTCAATTTACATTATATTTAATATTTTTAGTATCATTTATTTTACTTAACTAATAACTAAATAATTCCTGTATTAGTGTTTCTTAAGCATTTAAGCTAATTATTTCATCTCCAAAAAAATGAAAAAAAGATCATGATCAAATATTTCATTTATATTTCAAAATAATATATATAACTGAACATATTTTTCTGTTTCCTCATCCCAAATATTTATAGATATTAAAAGGAAGAAAGGTTTATTTTTTATTTTTATTTACTTAACTTATTATATAGGTAACTTTAATGGAAAAGTTCCAAAAAAACTCATAAAAATAGATACTAATGTCATAGGGGTTGAAATATAGCCATAAAATGGGTAGTGGATAAATTTTTAGGTCATTGTTACCCCTTTCCAATTAATATAACTCTAGGTAAACCTATTTTAACCTTAACACAACAATTAATTTTTATTATTTTCACTATTCATTTTGATAAAAAATTAATTTGAACTTTTTAAACATTATTAATTATTCTCATTAAAAATATGGAATCTATTTTTTCAAATTCAATTCATATAAGTGGAAAATATAATTTTAAATTAATCTCACGGAGGCAATGAGAAAGTAGGTTTTTAATGTGAAAATGTTCAAAAGTTTGAAATGTTTTTTTATCAAAATTGAATATGAAATTGATCAAAATTTAAAAATATATATTAAATGATTTTAAATTTAACTTATGTTACTTTAAAAAAAATTAAAAAAATAATTTAACACTGTAAATTATTTAAATGAAAATGCAATTGTCAATTAAAATTTAGTATTTTATCTATTCATCAAAAAATGAATCCATTTAGAAAAATCCAAAAAAATAACCCTAAGATAATTTTTTTATTATGATTTCAAAAATGAAGTCTATTTTTTAAAATAAATTTTCTAATATTTTTTAAAATTAATTTTAAATTATGTGCGCAAAGTGTAACAACACCGTATTTTAGAAAAATAAAATTTCTAGAAAACATTTATTTTTTCTCCAAATAATTCCTCTTTATTATAAATAGATAAAAAATGTATATGTGTAAAATACATATTTTTATAAGTTATTTAATTAAATTATTATCCTCAATTTCAACGATTAGGTAATAATTTTCATATTAAATAATAATACTAATAGTATATTGTTGTTTGATAAAACTCAGTCTTACATGTAATGCAATATTTTGAAGAAATTAGTTGTTTCATGTAACCCAAGGTAAAATCAGTGTTTCATTTCCCACATTATATCTAATAGAATGTTATTGTTTTATAATTATGGGGTTTTTTATTCTCCCCCACCTTAATAAAATTACGTCCTTTCAATTTAAACTTGATCTCAAAAATTAATGGTTTGAAATTTGAAAATACCATTATTGATAAACCCAAATCGTAAAAACAAGTTAACAAAACATCCAATTAATGAAATAAAATGGGAAGTATGTAGGTAATATGAAATAATATCATAACTAGGTTTCTAAGTAGGATAACATAAGTGGGAAATGAAAACTCAGATATGGAAGAAAATACTAATGCTGAAGGATTAATAGAGTGATAGAGGTCACTGATCATAAGTAAGTGGGTGATCCAGATAATGTTAATGACCACAAGACAATAAATCAAATATTTGTAAAAAAATGTCATTGATATCATCAGAAATGATGATAATAAGAAAATATTTTTGTTTCAAGATCCTTTTCCTGGAGTTAAGGAATTATTTTATAGTATAAGAATATAAGGAAATATATTTACTTGGTGCATTTCTATTTTATAGGCTCGTGATTTGGTTGCACTTCAATCAATTTCAAATTCATCCCATAGTCCACAAAATGAATATCCAAAAATTAAATTTTATTCCTGAATCACTAAAATTAACTTTTATCAGATCATATGATCCATAAAAGAGTAACAATATATTTATATTTTCTTTAATAAAACCAAAATGGTTAGAAAAAGTTATCCAATAACACATAAAGTTAAACTTAATACATTCCATAAATATTTAACCTTAAAGCTAATCCAAAATATGTCTGACCAAATTTATAATGAAGGTTACTAACTCAACATTATATTCCCTAGAAAAAATAAAGTTGCTCAAAATCATCACATAATAAACATGTGAATAAATTCATCATGTATTCTCTTAAAACATGGTAATTACCAGAATTACCATAAACCCATATTTAAAAAATGAATGATTCTATATTCCATAAATAAAACATAAATTATTGGATGTATTCATAAGATCCAAAAATGTTGTTAACTCCATCAATGATAGCATAAACCAATTCATCAAAAAATCATTAATCAATTCCAAGGTATTCAATACTATCCAATTTACATTATCCACATCAATCATTTATTTATCCCAACATCATTATCTCAACATTAGTAACATATCAAGGGTTATATTTTCATCAATCAAGAGTTTCCCAAGAATTTTAACTTTCTATATAATCATTTTCTTGGTCATCGGTACTGTTCAACATGTTCTCTAAAATCCTTAATGAAAGGGTACTACAATTCAATCCATATATATTTAATAATTTTTAGGATGATAATATCATCAATAAAATACATTTAAAATATTTTTTTTGATCAAAATACCCAATAATAATATTCATTCCACTTTGGTTGTATCAATAGCATAAGCAGGGACATCACCCATTGTCCTCTTTTGTGGTAGATTCTCTTGATGTTTGGGACATTCATTTGCATATTGTCATATATCCTTATAATTTAAAAACTAAATAATAGTTATTTCTTTATTTTATTTTCATTTTTTTCTGGGTGACCCTTATTTATGCACTTATAAAAAACTCCCAATTTTTTCAATCATTTCCCAGGGTGATTATTTCCATAGTTATCACATGTAGGAAAATAATTCTTTCCCTTATTCCTTTTTTTATTTTCTCTACATTAATCTTCTTCTATTTCTTCAATTTGAATCCACAATACTTGGATAACTATTTATCTATCTTGATATTACATAAAACTATTTCATCATGTGAATAAAAATTTTGAGAGACTAGTTCCCTTAGAAGACTTGGATTAATCCCTTCAAAGAAATGGTCAATATAGTGACCCTCACTTTTCATAAATTAGTATTACATAACATTTGAGGAATACTTAAAACATTACACAAATATATGCCCAAAGATCGTACTATTCTAGTACCTTTGGAAACATGGAAACATAAACACTGATACATAAGTAAAATGCATTATCTCACATTAGGTTCTTCTTGACTAACACCCTTGTTAGAAACATAAAACATAATACATATATTCATAACATGGGTAAGGAAACATAAAAATGGGTGATCTCAAATTCTCAGTAAGGATAAAAAAGGGATATATGTAAGCATGATCATGATCATAATTGTATGAGAACATGATTATAAAAATAGAAGATCTCACCCTATATATCAAAGATCATATACATGAATCATGGAATAAATCATGGAAGTTCATAAGACGTGAATCATAAGGAAATAAATAAAATAATACATGAAATCATAAAATAAGAATGAAACATGGAATTATGGAAGAAACATAAACATATAATATGATTTTCATAGTATCCAAGGAATCGCTGGGAAGACCATGTTGGTTGTATAGTTTCACTCTCTATACCATCTTAGTAGTCATGGTTCACTCCCATGTCTATCTTAGTAGCATGAGTCCACTCATCATACCATCTTGGTAGTCATGGTTCACTCCCATGGCCATATTAGTTGTAAAGGTTCATTCTCAAAACCATCTTAGTCTATTTAAAAAGATACATATCTTTCCCTAATTCATTGGATGGATATATGGGCCCCACCCATCTCATATTGAAATCATACATACCCATTTCACAAGATAATAAATAATCATATCATAACCCAAGAAATGAAATGGGTATTATAAACATCTAATAATAACATAACCTAGGGAAAATGATTGGTTTCATAATCATTTCATCATAAACACAACTTGTGAAAAGAAGCGGATTTCAAAAGCATATAACCTGTGAAAGAGAAACAAGTTTCATAAACATCATGACATTAAAACATAATCAATATAGAGAAATAATATTAATTAAAAAAATTAATAACATCCCCAAAAGTCATGATTAACATAAATGGTTGTTACCTTATATGGGAAATTATTTTGAAAGATCTTTTTAAAACATTTCTTGATGAAAATGTCCTTTTTTCATTGAAAATTTGTTTTTAAAACATAAAACCTTTTAAAAATATTTTTCTTTGTAAATAGATTTTAAAACATATTAAGGAATCATTGAAAACCATAAAAAAATTAAAAATACTTTTTCCTTGAAAATTTACTTCAAATATCTTTTGAAATCATTTTTGAAAACAAGGGTTTTGAAGACAATAGATTTCCGACTGAAGAGAGAGACAATCATGTTTTACTTAAAAACATTAAGTACCAAAGAGTGGGAAAATTTTACTAATACATAGGGATATTTTAAATAACTATAGGAGAATAAAATTAATGAGCATTCTTGAGATACGGATCATGATATTTCATTAATTTAAGAATAATCATAAAAAATCTTGAAAAGTGATGAGATTGTTTCAATAAACTCTTATCACTTGGTTACTTGGGATAATACTCTCCATGTAAGAAAAGGAAATTACATGAAGCTTAAAATATCATGAAAATAAGAAGATTAATGATATAACATGTAAATTTTAAGTATATACACCTAAAAAATAATTTAGGTGCATAAAAAACATGGGTCTCAAAGAAGTAAAATTGAGACAAAATTATTTTACTGATTTGGTAACTTTTGAAACTTAAACCCAATGAAAGAAAGATCATAAAATGGATATATGAATACATATAAATTTAATTATAAGAGAAATGAAATATATTCATGGTAAGTATATACACCAAAAAAAATAATTGAGTGGTGATAAAGTCATGTATCTCATGGAAATAAAAGTGAGATGAGATTCCCTTACCCTATGTCTTGACTCTCGTCATGCTCGTTCAAATCACCTCATAATCGGGTAACTCTTTTTGGTTTGTGCCAAAATGATTCATGTGAATGATTTATGCCCAAGGAGAGGATTCTAGGAGGAAGGTAGAGATTTTTGGAAGTGTATTGGGTAGATATTGGATGAACCTAAGTGGTTTGAGAGGTGTAATGAAGAGGGATAGGTGGTGACCTTTAATATGGAAGGGAAAGGACACAATTGGAATTTTTTAAAACAAGTTAGGTGTACCCACGTTTTTACCTAAAAAAAGTGATAAAAAACCAAAAAAAATCAATAATCGAAGTTTAATGTCTGAATAATAGACAACCAACAGGTTTTTTAAATGTTTCTAGGTTGTTTTAGGTCTAAACATTAAGGTTTAGTGCTTTGTTAACCTAATTTTTCTCTTAATCATTGTAATTAATTTTAATCAATTTCACTAATATTTTTTGTAAAAAACTATTTTGACCTTATTATAAATTATAAAATATTCTTATTCCAAATATTTAATACATTTTTTTAAATTCTAATCATATAATTGGTTGAAATTAATTTAAAATTAATCTCGTAGTTGGGTTGAAAATATAGGTTTTTAAAGTAACAATATTCAAAAGTTTGCTAAGTTTTTATACCCAAGTTTAAGGTGAAATTGATCTAAATTAAATAAATTGTATTAATTTATAAAAATATTATCTAATTAAACTTTTAAACCAATTTAAAATATAATTTAACCTTATTAATAATTTTGTTGAAAAACAGTTTTGAATTAAAATCATGTATTTTTCACTATTCATCCAAAAATGAAGCTTCTCAGAAAAATCCTAAGAAATAGTACTAAGATATTTTCAACATTATTAATTCAAAAATTAAGTTTATTATATCAAATTAAATTTTTAAATGTGTCTAAAATTAATTTTATTATTTTTCACAGAAGGATGTTAAAAGTCGTTCATTTGAGAAAATAGTTTTTTTCAACATATAAGGAATTTACAAAAAAATAATATATTTCATTATAAATAAGTTTTATTTATATAAAAAAATTATAAAAAATATTTGAAAAGTAGTTATTACAATTCATATAACTGTGTTTAACATCTAGGTTGAGATCATCTCATTTAAATAATTATAACAGAAAAATAGTGTTTTGTAGAAACATATGTGTTCCATGTAACGTAAAGTTGATGTTCTATATAATGTATGAAAAGTGGGTGTCAAGTGAAATTAATTTTTTGACTTAGTTAATTACAAAAAATAAATAAAAATTTAATTTATTCGAGAAAAAAAGGTCCATAAAATCTCAGGGTGTTAAATTCAACCCACCTCAAATGAATTTCACCCTCGAATTTTGTCACTCAGGTAAAAAAATGAGGATACTTATACTTAATCACATCCTCAAGTTCCCACATAAATTCCTCTAACTGGTGATTTCTCCACAAAACATTCACCATGTGAGTGATTGTGTTTCTTAGAAATTTCTCTGTATGATTCATAATTTCAACTAGTTGTTCCTCATAAGAAAGATCATGATCCAACAGCATGAACTCTGATTTTAGTACATGTGAAGGGTCAGATATGTACTTTTTTAGGATAGATACATGGAATATATCATGTACTTTAGAGATATTTGGAGGAAGTTCCAAGTGATATGCTACCATCCCAATATGATCAAGAATCTCAAAGGGACAAATATACATAGGTCTTAGTTTCCCTTAATTCCCGAATATCATAACTTTATTCTAGGATGAGATTCGTAGAAACACATTTTCACTAACTTCAAATTATATATCACATTGACAGTTATCGTCATAAATTTTCTGCTGACTTTGAGATGCCTTTATATGATATCGAATGGTTCTACCTTTCTTGACCATTTCTTCAACAATATCATGTCCTAATAGCTTTCTTTATCCAACCTCATCCTAAAATGTTGAAGCACTACGTTTCTTCCCATATAGGGCTTCATTAAGTGCCATCTAAATACTTGAGTGAAATCCATTTTTATAAGAAAACTAAACTAGAGGAAGGTGTTTATCCCAACCAACTTTGAAATCCAGAGAACAAGGTATCAACATATCCTCTAGGGTTTGAATTATTCTTTCAGACAGACAATCTATCTAAGGATGAAAAGTAGTGATGAAAGTCAATTCTGTATGAAGTTCTTGCTGAATACTTCTCCAAAACTTTGAGGTGAACCTTAGATCCTGGTTTGATACAATGTAATGTGGTAATTCATACAACCTTAATACTTACTTTATGTATCTCCTAGAAATTTGATCTAGATATAATTATTCTATAATAGCGATGAAGTGTACTGACTTAGTAAGGAGATTGACTACCACCCATATAGAATTAAAACCTTTAGAGTTTTTGGGTAGTATAATTACAAAATCCATAGTGATGTTCTTCCATTTCCATTCTGGTATGGGTAATAGATGAAACATCCCCTTTGAATTTTGTCTTTCATCCTTAACTTTTTGGCATACCAAACATCGAGATACAAACTCTATGATATCTCTCCTCATGCCATACCACCATAAATATTCTTTCAAATCTATATACATATATGCACTTCTAGGATAAATAGATAACGAAGAAAAATGAGCATACTATAACAAATCCTTCAAATATTGTATGGAAGGAATACGTACATGGTTCTTGAACTTCATTATTCCATCCAGATCATGGTTAAACTCATGAACATTTCAAACTTTATTTTGTAGTTATAAATCTTCCTTCTTCACCTCCTTAATCTTCACTTGGATAGAAGGTTGAACATTCATTTTTGAAAGGTAATATTTTTCTCTTCCTTCATCATTTTTAGATCTATCCTTTTCAAATATAGAAATATTGGATCTTTTGTGATCCTCATTTTGGATAAGCTAGTATGATCCTTCCAACTCAAAGCATCAACCACCTTTTTCACTTTCCCAAGGTGGTAATTTATTGATCAGTCATAATCCGTTATCAACTCTAACCATCTTATCTGGCGCATGTTCAACTTCTTTTGTCTAAATATATATTTCAGACTTTTATGATAGATATATATATATCACACTTTTCTATATAAAGACAATCCATCCATATCTTTAATGAAAAAATTATTGATGCTAACTCCAAATCATGAGTTGGGTAATTTTTTCTCATGAATATTCAACTTCCATGAGGAATAAGTGAAAAAAAATTTATTTTGGATAAGAACACATCCCAATACCTTATTGTATGCATCACTATATATTACAAACCCTTATCCACTATAGGGTAATGTAAGAACATGTGCACTGACTAACCTTCTCATTAGTTCCTCAAAATTTTCCTCACATTAATGTATACATATGAACTTGACACCCTTTAGAGTTAACTTGGTTAGAGGATTAGATAGTTAAAGGAAATTATCCAAAAACCATCGATAATATCCAACTAAACCATGAAATCTATGGATCTCAGTCACTATGGTTAGTCTAGGATAGCATTCAATAACCTCCATCTTTGATAGATCTACTATTATACCATCTTTTGGGATCATGTGTCCCAAAAATGAAACCTTTTGAATCCAAAATTCACACTTTGTAAATTTTTCATATAACTTCTCCTTTCTTAAAGACTTTACTACAATTCTCAAGTGATCTTCATTCTCTTCCTTGATCTTCGAATAGAGAAAAATATCATCCATAAAGACTACCACAAACTAGTCGAGGTAATATCTTGAGACTCTTTTCATTAAATCCATGAAGATAGAAGGGGAATTAGTAAGATCCAAAGGCATCAATATATATTCATAGTGTCCATACCTTGTATGGAATGTTGTCTTGGGTGTATACTCTTTCTTGATGCTCAATTGATGATATCCAGAATGAAGTTAAATCTTAGAAACATATTGATATTCATGTAGTTGATCAAAAAAGTCATCAATATGAGGAAAATGATACTTATTATTGATTTTGATCTTGTTCAACTCCCAATAATAAATGAAGAGTCACATTAATCCATCTTTCTTTTTTAGAAAAAGAACAAGTGCACCCCAAGGTGACACAAATGGATAAATGAATCCATTGTAAAGATTTTCTTAGAGTTACTTATTCAATTCTTGCAACTCAATCGGGTCCATTTTATAAGGATTATTTGAAATTGTTGTGGAACTAGGTATGAGTTCTATTGAGAACTAAACTTCAGGTTTTGGTGGAAGGCTAGTAAACTCTTCTAGAAAGACATCCAAATTTTTTTTTAAAGTAGGAATATGATCAATTTGGATTTTCTCCTTAACCATTTGAGATAATAATGTAACATCCCAAGTAAGTAAATAATAATAGATATTTTTATCTATGTCTATTAATGATTAAGATAGTGTTATAGAGGCTTAAAATAAAAATAAATACAATTTTATGCATGGAATACACTAATATTCTTAAAAGATTGTTTTACTGCCTTTTGATGGCAAACCATTTTTGAATCTATATTTTGACAATTTTATAAACTATGTTTGTCAAAATAAACTTATCCTTTATTATTGGGACATCAAAATTTACCTTGTGTGATTTTTTGGTATTTTTCTGACAATGTTCATTTTTTAATGAATAGTGAAAAATACTGCATTTTACATCAAAACTACTTTTTAATATAATTTATTTATATGATTAGATTATGTTTTGAATTGGTTTTGAAGCGAAATTAGAATACATTTTTACCATTTTATCCAATGGTGGTCATTGGAATCAATTTCACTTTAAATTAGACTTAAACTGGTGTCAATCTTTTGATACTTATTGTTTTGTAAAAACACGCTATTTGCTCTGGCAGCGGGAATTAATTATTAAATTAATTAATGTGACTTATATGATTTGAATTTTTTAAAATAGACTTCATTTTTTGAATTCGGAATATCAAATATAGCTTAGGGTGAATTTTTGGTAATTTTCTGAAAAACTTCAATTTTTGATGAATAGTGAAACCACTAAGTGGTAATCAAGCAAACTGATTTTTCAGTTAAATGAAAGTTTACCACTAATGTGTATTGAATTTTGAAAATCCGACATACATGGTTGTCATTAATAAGTAAAATGTGGTTCAATGAGATTAAAATAATTTTTTGGTGAATAGTAACTTATTAAGTTCTTAATCGCGATTAGTGGTAATTAGGGTAGTTTAAGGTATAAATAATGCTTTAATAATAGGAAATGACCTAGACACATGTCCCAACCTTATTGGTTGTGTCATTGCCGACCAAGACAAGCCATGGGTCAACTTGGGGACCCCATGGAGACACTTTGGTTTGGAAATGACATAAATAACTTTTTATTAAATGTTAAAGTAAAAATGACACAAACAAGAGATGTTTTATGAAAACAATTTTTACATGGGGTTATAAAGATCAGATTTTTGATTATAAATAGTTATTGGAAAGATAAAAAGATTTCCTACATCATAGTATTTTTTTATGATTTTTAGACATTAAATAAATTAAATTATATATGACATAATAATGATGCAGCGATGACATCATTATTTGACGATTTAAATAAAATGGAAAGATAATGTAAAATCTATGAACTACACATGTCCAAAACTTATTGGATGAGTGGATTTCGAAGCCTTATCACCTTATCCACGAATTATATCAATGTGGGACCTTTTGAAACCGAAACACAATTTCAAATAAAGTAATATTTCTTTACTTTCCAAAAGTGCCCCTCCTCTCCTCTTATAAAAGGCCCCCACCTCTACCTCATTTCACACACTCCTCAAGCCTTTGGCTCGGCCAACCCCTGCCCATTTACTCTCTCCACATCCCTCTCCTCATCCTAGAGGATTCCCTTTGGGCAGAATCCTTTCAAAGGAAGCCTTTAGGCTCAAATCAAAAGGAGTTACACTTTTAAAGGTAATTCATTCTCTCATGTTCATTTGATTTATTTTGCTTCTCCAACCCCCTAAACTCTTTTTATTTACTTATTTTGTAACAACACAAGTATCTTAAATATACAAGGATGTTGTTATAATATTTATTTGAGCTACACTCTCACACAACTACATCAAATGGTTAAAGAACATACGGTTTCCGTGGATGGCGAAATTCTTCCTCCCGAAACGATGATTGTTCAACACTCATTTAACACCTTCAAAGGTGGCCATTATGATGTCACTATTTTTATATATGATATATGATATGTTTATGTTTTCCTTAAGCTTCTGTTTTTTTCATTTTTGGCATACCTTTATGGTTTCCATTATGGGTAAACACGATATCTTCATTTTAGGAAGTGCGGACTACCGCCCCCTGAAAGTGATTTGATTCGTTAATACCATATGTGGGATGTGTAAAGGATAAAGTTAATGATATTATATATGTTATTATACTGGACTTATAATATACTCTTATATCATTATGATTCCATTCCAGAAAATATGAAATAGAAATGGAAGTAGCGTTCATGCGTACGTACGGCTTACCGTCTCCATGAACGGTGCATTTCATTTCTTACCTATAATTGATTATGTAATATTATAAATGAATGTATGTACTGGATATATATGACATATATGATATCTACATCATGAATACCATTCTGGATATAATGAACCTTTGACCAAATTAACAACATGTAAGTGTAAGAAGTCTATTTTTGACTTAAGAACCAAATACTGACAAAATGAACATTATTAACTTAAATGATTACATGATGTTCATAACATGGTATAAAAGGAATAATGAACTTGAAAAAGATTCATAAGCAAGTAGAGATTAACTCAAGTTTATTATTCAGGAGATTAAAGAATGGTCGGGTCAAGTCAGATACGAGGTATGGGACTTCGTCTCAATCTCCTTTCGTTGAGGCATATTTTATTTTATACACAACTTTCTTTTATAAGATGTATAAACCACTTTGAATTTTGCGTTTATTCAAAAGTAATCTTTTTTTATACGAAGCGTTTACTAAATGACAAAAAGGGAATGTTTTTGTTGTACGTATGCGGCGACAACGACTTCTCCGCCGTCGTAACCGTTATTTGAGTTTCGGCTTCCTCTACAAGCCATACCTTCTTTTTAAAAGAAAAATAAATACCATGTTTTAATTTTCTTATATTTTGGGTATTGAAAATGGTTTTCATAATGTTTTTATATCAATGGGTTGTATTGATATCTCGTGATTGAAATGTGGAAATGTTATGTTTCCTTTATGCATGTTTTATGTGATATGATTATGTTATGGTTCTTGGGCATTATTATGAAGACGGGTGGTTCCGTGATAAACTAAGGGTGGGTGAGCCCGTTATAGCTCTCCAATGCATTGGGTAACGCGAAGGAGTGAAACGTTAAGGTTTCTCCGAAGAGATTTTAGGGAATATACTGTGATGGGTATTCCAAACGTAACCAAGAGGGTTACTCCCTACATAAGAATGTTATGAATGCCTCAAGTTACCTTTATGTCTTATGATTTCTATGATTTATTCATGATTTTATGAGGTATGTTAAAGTGCCTATGTTTTATGGGTAAAGTATGATTTCATTCTTATGTATATATGAACTCATGTTTCCTTTCCATGTTTTTTTATAACCCATACTGAGTTTTTATGCTCATCCCAAGTTTTTGAAATGTTTTTCACAGGTCAAGGGAATGGTACATGATAAGATGATAGAGTCAAGGATGTGTCAAGAAATAATCCATGTTTTATTTTAAATGTGTTTCCATTGATGGGAATGAAGAATACTATCTTTCTGTAACCACTTTGTTTATATGTGGAATGTAATGCAAGTTTTATGATCTAATTCTCTAAAACTCTAAACCCAAAAAGATCCTCAATGTGTAATCTTGTAATAACTCAAGATTAAGTAAGGTTTAAGGCTGGGGCCTTATAGTTGGTATCAGAGGTCGGTTTAGATAACTTTAGGAGTTAGAATTCTATTAAATGATTATCCAAAAAATATTTTTTTTTAAATGATATAGCATTTAAAGATTACCATGTTGCTTCATCTAAGACATGTTTGTTCAGAATGGTTTTCCGCAGAGGAAACAGGGAAGCAGTGCTAGGAAGGCATACACAAGGAAATAACCTTCTGAATCAGCATCCAGAAATGGTAGGAATTGGAACTGAACAGTTTGTTGCAGTAATGGCGCAGTTGACTCAAGCGATAAATGGCGGTGGTATCCATGCACGAGATCAGCCAGATAAACCGCAGAGGAACATGTCAGTGGTGGAACATTTCATGAGGCAACATCCACCATCATTCAGAGGATCATCTGACTATGTGCTAGCTGAAGGGTGGATTAAAGCACTGGAGAAGATTTTTGATGTCATGGGGTGTTCAGACAATCAAAAGGTTAGTCTTTCTATTTACCGTTTGGAGGGTGAAGCAGATCAGTGGTGGTCTATGGTTAAAAATATCAGGGACGCCGAGGAGATTGATGCTCTTGACTGGGATGAATTCAAAGGTATGTTTCTTGAGAAGTATTTTCCTAAGGCTGTTCGACTTAGGATGGAAAAGCAATTCTTGGAATTGAGGCAAGAGGAAGACTCAGTGGCTGCCTATGAAGAAAGGTTCACTCGATTGGCAAGGTATGCTCCAAATTTTATCCGGGACCTTGATAGTAAAATCAATCGTTTTTACTCAGGATTAAAGACAAAATATCGAAGGGTATTAGCTTCTCGTGAGTTTAAAAGTTATGAAAAGCTTGTTCGATGTACTGAGAAGGTGGAAATGAAGTTTGCCGATGACCAAGTTTTCTATAACAACCAGCAAAAGAAGAGACCGAGGTGGCAGGAGAAAGGTAAGAATTCTTCAAAAAAGTCTGATGGTAAGAGAACTAAGTTTCCAGTTTGTGATAAATGTAGAAAAAGGCATGCTGGTGAATGTCTTTTGAATTCTGGGAAGTGCTACCGATGTGGTAAGATGGGACATAAGGCTCGTGATTGCACTGAAAAGGATCAAGGTGAAGGTAAGAACAAATTTGATTTACATTTAGTGAAATGTTATAAGTGCAATGAGATGGGTCACTATGCAAACGAGTGTCCGACAAGGAGCTTGAGTGATGGGAAGTAGTTAGACTACAAGCAGAAAGGGGTGGTGAAATCCTTTGCAACTACTTCAGCAGATGTTGGGCCATCAAATGAAGTTGTATCAGGTACTTTGTTTGTTTTTTCAGATTATGCCAGTGTGTTGTTTGATTCGGGGTCTACACATTCTATCATCTCTGAAACCTTTTCTAGTAAAATGGGAATACCATCTCAAGAAATGACTCCTGAACTTTTGGTAAAAACACCTGGGGGGAATGTTGAGGCAAAAAGAATTTATAAGAATCTTCCTATCCTTATCTGTGGAAAGAACCTACTTGCAAACCTTATTGTTTTACCTCTAGTAGAGTTTGATGTTATTCTGGGTATGGATTGGCTCTCTATTTACCATGCTAAGATTGACTATAGAGCTAAAGAAGTTTCTTTTCAGAAAGACTTTCAGTTTGTTTACAAGAATGAACCCTTACTTTTGATAACATATCAAGAGGCTGAGAAACTTGTGAAAGATGGAAATGAATGTTACCTTGCACACGTCGTTGAATATAAAGGAACTGTTCAGATTAATGACGTGCCAGTGGTAAATGAGTATCCTGATGTTTTTCCTGATGAGTTGCCTGGAATAATACCAGATCGAGAAGTTGAGTTTACTGTTGACTTAGTTCCTGATGCTAAGCCAATTTCAAAACCCCCTTATCGAATGGCACAAATTGAACTTTTAGAGTTGAAGGAGAAATTGCAAGATTTCTTAGAGAAAGGTTTCATTAGACCTAGCACATCACCTTGGGGTGCTCCTGTTTTATTTGTTAAAAAGAAAGATGGTTCTATGAGACTTTGCATTGATTATAGAGCCTTGAATAATATCACTATTAAGAACAAATATCCTTTGCCTCATATCGATGATTTGTTTGATCAGCTCCAGGGAGCTCAGTTTTTTTCAAAGATTGACTCGAGATCGGGGTACCATCAGCTGAAGGTAAAGGAGGTAGATATTCCGAAGACCGCGTTCCGTACGAGATATGGCCATTATGAATTTGTAGTAATGCCTTTTGGGCTAACCAATGCACCTGCTGTATTCATGGGCTTAATGAATAGAATTTTCCATGAGTTCTTGGATAAGTTTGTGGTGGTTTTCATTGATGATATATTGGTGTTTTCTAAAAGTAAAGAAGAGCATGAAAGACATTTAAGGGTTATCTTGCAAACCTTAAAAGAAAAGAAACTGTATGGGAAATTCAGCAAGTGTGAGTTTTGGTTGCAACAAATTTCTTTCCTTGGTCACATTATTTCTAAAGATGGAATAACTGTTGATCCTGCAAAAACAAAAGTTGTGGAAGAATGGCCAAGACCCAAAAATGTAACCAAGATTCGTAGCTTCCTTGGTTTGGCGGGCTATTACCGAAGGTTTGTTATAAATTTTTCACGGTTATCTGGTCTAATGACTAAGCTAACTCGGAAGGGTGTTAAGTTTATCTGGACAAAAGAATGTGATGATTGTTTTCAGGAATTGAAAAGAAGATTGGTGAATGCTCCAGTTTTGGCACTACCTTCCAGGAATGGTGAGTTTGTTATATACAGTGATGCTTCATTGAAAGGACTTGGTTGCGTCCTAATGCAGAATGATCAGGTAATTGCTTATGCTTCACGACAGTTGAAAACTCATGAGGTAAATTACCCTACACATGATTTGGAATTAGCTGCTGTTGTTTTTGCTTTAAAAATTTGGAGGCATCATTTGTATGGAGTAAAGTGTGAAATATATACCGATCACAAAAGTTTAAAGTATATATTCACTCAGAAATAGTTAAACATGAGACAAAGGAGATGGCTGGAATTAATCAAGGATTATGATTGTACAATTCATTACCATCCGGGAAAAGAAAATAAAGTGGCTGATGCTTTGAGTAGAAAAAGTAATGCTTCATTAACAATGTTGTGTTTGGAACGTGATCCTTTGGTTAAGGATTTGATGAAATTTGGCATAGAAGTTTTTGGTGCAGGAAGTCCTTCTGTTTTGTTTCAGGTATCAGTGAGATCTTATCTATTAGATAGAATCAAGCAAGCACAGAAGCAAGACAGTGAGTCGCAGAAAAAGGTAGAGCTGGTTCAGAAAGGTAAGTTGCCTGAATTCAACATTGATAGTGATTGTGTTTTGAGATTTGGGAAGAGATTGTGTGTGCCTTGTGATTCATAGTTGAAGAGATATTTGTTATGTGAAGCTCATAGTTCTCCGTTTTCAGTTCATCCGGGCAGTACTAAGATGTATAGAGATCTGTGGGAGTATTACTGGTGGGATGGAATGAAAAGAGACATTGCTGATTTTACTGTGAAGTGTTTGACTTGTCAGCAGGTTAAAGCAGAGCGGCAGTTACCGAAAGGGATGCTTCAACCTTTACCAGTGCCAGAGTGGAAATGGGAGAATATATCCATGGACTTTGTTGTTGGATTACCGAAGACATCTCGAGGTAATAATGCAATCTGGGTTATTGTTGATCGCTTGACCAAATCTACTCATTTCCTTGCTATACGAGATACTTTCTCTCTTGATCAACTTTCCTGTTTATATCTTAAAGAGATAGTCAGGTTACATGGAGTTCCTCTCTCCATTGTATCGGATCGTGATCCCAGGTTTACTTCTAACTTTTGGAAAGGCCTTCAGAAGTCGTTGGGTACTGAATTAAATTTTAGTACAGCTTTTCATCCTCAATCAGATGGGCAGTCAGAATGAACAATTCAGACCCTGGAGGATATGCTACGAGCTTGTTCTATGGATTATCAGGGAAGTTGGGACCAACATCTTTCTTTGGTTGAGTTTTCATATAATAACAGTTTTCATTCCAGTATACAGATGGCACCATTTCAGTCATTATATGGGAAGCGGTGTCGAACTCCAGCTTTCTGGGATGAAGTGGGTGAAAGGAAGTTGATGGGACCAGAATTGGTAGAAGAGATGGCAAAAAAAGTTCAGCTGATTCAGAAACACATGAGAACAGCTCAGAGCAGGCAGAAGAGTTATGCGGATAACCGGAGGAAGGATCTATCTTTCGAGGTAGGTGATCATGTTTTTCTCAAGGTTTCTCCTTGGAAAAGCGTGATGAGATTTGGTAAGAAATGAAAGTTGAGTCCAAGGTTCATTGGACCATACGAAATTCTGGATAGAGTTGGATCAGTTGCATACCGAGTGGCTTTACCTCCGAGTTTATCTCAGGTACACAATGTTTTTTACATTTCGATGTTGAGAAAGTATATGCCAGATCCATCTCATGTTTTGAGTCCAGAGGTAGTTCAGCTGGAAGAGAACCTATCTTATGAGGAACAACCGGTCCAGATTCTTGACCACAGGGAACAAGTGTTAAGGAATAAGGTGATTAAGCAGGTAAAGGTTTTTTGGAAAAACCACATGATTGAAGAGGCAACATGGGAATCTGAAAATGCAATGAGGGATAAGTACTCCCATTTATTCGATAAGTAAATAAATTGCGGGGACACAATTTTCTAAAGGGAGGAAGGATGTAACATCCCAAGTAAGTAAATAATAATAGATATTTTTATCTATGACTATTAATGATTAAGATAGTGTTATAGAGGCTTAAAATGAAAATAAATACAATTTTATGCATGGAATACACTAATATTCTTAAAAGATTGTTTTACTGCCTTTTGATGGAAAACCATTTTTGAATCTATATTTTGACAATTTTATAAACTATGTTTGTCAAAATAAACTTATCCTTTGTGATTGGGACATCAAAATTTACCTTGTGTGATTTTTTGGTATTTTTCTGACAATGTTCATTTTTTAATGAATAGTGAAAAATACTGCATTTTACATCAAAACTGCTTTTTAATCTAATTTATTTATATGATTAGATTATGTTTTGAATTGGTTTTGAAGTGAAATTAGAATATATTTTTACCATTTTATCCAATGGTGGTCATTGGAATCAATTTCACTTTAAATTAGACTTAAACTGGTGTCAATCTTTTGATACTTATTGTTTTGTAAAAACACACTATTTGCTCTGGCAGCGGGAATTAATTATTAAATTAATTAATGTGACTTATATGATTTTAATTTTGTAAAATAGACTTCATTTTTTGAATTCGGAATATCAAATATAGCTTAGGGTGAATTTTTGGTAATTTTCTGAAAAACTTCAATTTTTGATGAATAGTGAAACCACTAAGTGGTAATCAAGCAAACTGATATTTTAGTTAAATGAAAGTTTACCACTAATGTGTATTGAATTTTGAAAATCCAACATACATGGTTGTCATTAAGAAGTAAAATGTGGTTCAATGAGATTAAAATAATTTTTTGGTGAATAGTAACTTATTAAGTTCTTAATCGCGATTAGTGGTAATTAGGGTAGTTTAAGGTATAAATAATGCTTTAATAATAGGAAATGACCTAGAAACATGTCCCAACCTTATTGGTTGTGTCATGGCCGACCAAGAAAAGCCATGGGTCAACTTGGGGACCCCATGGAGACACTTTGGTTTGGAAATGACATAAATAACTTTTTATTAAATGTTAAAGTAAAAATGACACAAACAAGAGATGTTTTACGAAAACAATTTTTACATGGGGTTATAAAGATCAGATTTTTGATTATAAATAGTAATTGGAAAGATAAAACGATTTACTACATCATAGTATTTTTTTATGATTTTTAGACATTAAATAAATTAAATTATTTATGACATAATAATGATGCAGCAATGACATCATTATTTGACGATTTAAATAAAATGGAAAGATAATGTAAAATCTATGAACTACACATGTCCAAAACTTATTGGATGAGTGGATTTCGAAGACTTATCACCTTATCCACGAATTATATCAATGTGTGACCTTTTGAAACCGAAACAAATTTTCAAATAAAGTAATATTTCTTTACTTTCCAAAAGTGCCCCTCCTCTCCTCTTATAAAAGGCCCCCACCTCTACCTCATTTCACACACTCCTCAAGCCTTTTGCTCGGCCAACCCCTGCCCATTTACTCTCTCCACATCCCTCTCCTCATCCTAGAGGATTCCCTTTGGGCATAATCCTTTCAAAGGAAGCCTTTAGGCTCAAATAAAAAGGAGTTACACTTTTAAAGGTAATTCATTCTCTCATGTTCATTTGTTTTATTTTGCTTCTCCAACCCCCTAAACTCTTTTTATTTACTTATTTTGTAAAAAAACCAGTATATTCAATATACAAGGATGTTTTTATAATATTTATTTGAGCTACACTCTCACACAACTACATCAAATGGTTAAAAAACATACGGTTTCTGTGGATAGCGAAATTCTGCCTCCCGAAACGATGATTGTTCAACACTCATTTAACACCTTCAAAGGTGGCCATTATGATGTCACTATTTTTATATATGATATATGATATGTTTATGTTTTCCTTAAGCTTCTTTTTTTTCATTTTTGTCATACCTTTATGGTTTCCATTATGGGTAAACACGATATCTTCATTTTAGGAAGTGCGGACTACCGCCCCCTGAAAGTGATTTGATTCGTTAATACCATATGTGGGATGTGTAAAGTATAAAGTTAATGATATTATATATGTTATTATACTGGAATTATAATATACTCTTATATCATTATGATTCCATTCCAGAAAATATGAAATAGAAATGGAAGTAGCGTTCATGCGTACGTACGGCTTACCGTCTCCATGAACGGTGCATTTCATTTCTTACCTCTAAATGATTATGTAATATTATAAATGCATGTATGTACTGGATATATATGACATATATGATATCTACATCATGAATACCATTTTGGATATAATGAACCTTTTACCAAATTAACAACATGTAAGTGTAAGAAGTCTATTTTTGACTTAAGAACCAAATACCGACAAAATGAACATTATTAACTTAAATGATTACATGATGTTCATAACATGGTATAAAAGGAATAATGAACTTGAAAAAGATTCATAAGCAAGTAGAGATTAACTCAAGTTTATTATTCAGGAGATTAAAGAACGGTCGGGTCAAGTCAGATACGAGGTATGGGACTTCGTCTCAATCTCCTTTCGTTGAGGCATATTTTATTTTATACACAACTTTCTTTTATAAGATGTATAAACCACTTTGACATTTGCATTTATTCAAAAGGAATCTTTTTTTATACGAAGCGTTTACTAAACGACAAAAAGGGAATGTTTTTGTCGTACGTATGCGGCGACAACGACTTCTCCGCCGTCGTAACCGTTATTTGAGTTTCGGCTTCCTCTACAAGTCATACCTTCTTTTTAAAAGAAAAATAAATACCATGTTTTAATTTTCTTTTATTTTGGGTATTGAAAATGGTTTTCATAATGTTTTTATATCAATGTGTTGTATTGATATCTCGTGATTGAAATGTGGAAATGTTATGTTTCCTTTATGCATGTTTTATGTGATATGATTATGTTATGGTTCTTGGGCATTATTATGAAGACGGGTGGTTTCGTGATAAACTAAGGGCGGGTGAGCCCGTTATAGATCTCCAATGCATTGGGTAACGCGAAAGAGTGAAACGTTAAGGTTTCTCCGAAGAGATTTTAGGGAATATACTGTGATGGGTATTCCAAACGTAACCAAGAGGGTTACTCCCTACGTAAGAATGTTATGAATGCCTCAAGTTACCTTTATGTCTTATGATTTCTATGATTTATTCATGATTTTATGAGGTATGTTAAAGTGCCTATGTTTTATGGGTAAAGTATGATTTCATTCTTATGTATATATGAACTCATGTTTCCTTTCCATGTTTTTTTATAACCCATACTGAGTTTTTATGCTCATCCCAAGTTTTTGAAATGTTTTTCACAGGTTAAGGGAAAGGTACATGATAAGATGATAGAGTCAAGGATGTGTCAAGAAATAATCCATGTTTTATTTTAAATGTGTTTCCATTGATGGGAATGAAGAATGCTATCTTTCTGTAACCACTTTGTTTATATGTGGAATGTAATGCAAGTTTTATGATCTAATTCTCTAAAACTCTAAACCCGAAAATATCCTCAATGTGTAATCTTGTAATAACTAAAGATTAAGTAAGGTTTAAGGCTGGGGCCTTATAAATAAACCCTTTTGAATGTAAATGAAGACCCATAAACTGGATGTAATATCCACATGGAGTTAATAATTATCCTCACATTGACAGATAATCATAGGAGGGTTTGAAATATCAAACATAAATTCCCTCTTTGAAAATTGATGTGATATTTATACAGAGAAAACCAATCCATTCCTAATATGACATCAAATTCAACCAAAGAAATATTAACAAGATTTGATAGAAGAACATTCCCTCAATCTTCAACTAGAGATTAATCATAGACTTGAGATGAAATCATAGTACCAATAGGGGTTTGCACTACTAATTCCATATCTAATTATTTTGGTGGAATCTTAACACCCTTATAAAATTATTTAGATATGAAAGAGTGGGTAGATCCA
The DNA here is from genome assembly GCA_963277665.1 of Viscum album. NCBI lineage: Eukaryota > Viridiplantae > Streptophyta > Magnoliopsida > Santalales > Viscaceae > Viscum > Viscum album. Next base: position 1,881,807,842 of record OY728135.1, on the reverse strand, counting down.
AAATCAAATATGACATTAGGAGTTCTAGATTGGATGGTAAGTGTACCTTTCATCACATCATTTTTGAACCCCTCATCATAAATAGTGATTTCATGATATTTCGCCTTGTCCCTCGGCTTAATAGGTTGTTGACATTGATCATCATCACCATCCCTTGGGTTGGGGTAGTGGTTAGCATAATTCTTGTTCTTGTTACACTTGTAGCACTGAATTGTGAGAGGTGCATTATGTGTTTCTTTTTCTCCATTCGCAACATTAGCTAACTTATTCCCATCAATTTGACAATCAAATTTCTGATGGCCTTCCATACCACACTTAAAACATTTATTAGACCCCTTAAGTCAATTTCCTCTATGATTCTTATCACACTTAGAGTATAAAGTAATGTTCATCTTCTTTTCTTCATGGTCTTTATATATCCCATTAAACTCCATCTTCATTTTCTGGTCAAAACCATGTTATTAATACATAACTCCAACCTCTATTTCAACCTTGATTAAAAAATGTACAATATATTTATAGCTACTAAATTATCTTATGTAAAAAACCCGTAGATACTTGACTTTAAGCCATTTAAGAAAATATAAACTTTACTTTTGGGTTGGATGACAATTCTTGAAGCATACTTCACAAGTCTTATAAAATCAGCCTTGTAGGTACCAACAAAATCATCATCCATTTACTTCAATTCAAGGAACTCTTTCTATATATTGGTATTAATAATCTGAGGAAAGTAATTATTTAAAAATAATTTCTTGAACTCATACAAATCCATGGATTCAATCTCATTTTTCTACCTCGTATTCTTAACTACAGTCCACCACTGATCTGCTTCACATTCTAACCAATATACAATCAAGAATGAATTTCTCATTCTCCGAAAACTGGAGAATAGAGAATATATTTTCAGTAGTACTAATCCATTGTTCAGGAATAAGTGGATCAGAAGATCCTCTGAAATAATGTGGATGCTTCCTCATGAAAGATTCAACAGAATATTGTTCCCCCCTTTCTCATTTAGAATTCCACCATGATTCATTACTTGAGAAAGCTGTGTGAGAATAGAAACAAGGTTTTTCATTCCTACTCCCATAGAATATGAATTCTCAGGAGGAAAATAGTTTCATTTTCCATTCCAATCACCATTAATTCAATTCCTTCAGCTTCCATCCATTGACTAAAACCAAAAGCATGGAGTAAGAAACAATTATCATAATGAGGAGCCACATAATCATGAAAATTCTATTATATTAAGTCTAAGTTATAACACCCTACTTAATATATGACACCTTAGGTTTATCTAAGGTTATTAATAGAAAAATTATTTTTAAATTATTCATGATGGATCGTAAACATTATGTGAATTACTAAAGCATATCCCCTGGGAGTGTCAAACTAGGTCTGTAGCAAGGCCTATTGTCATGTAACAGATTACCATGAGTTTATCCTAAAACATCATTTCATAATTGTTACCCCTAGGTACATATGTCCTAGATCCACATCCACTTGTAGTATCCATATAGAGATTTATTTCTAGTAAATCACTCACTCTATCCTTTACCAAAATTCCAGGACATTTTTTTATACTTTTCTTTATCCTTATAATTATCCCTAGACATTTCCTTAGGGTTCTCACAAAGGTATTCTCATCCTAGATTCCAAAGTTTAACCAAAAATTTTAAATTATACTCACTCTATTGCCCCTCTCTTTTCATATATTAATATTACATACCATTTGTGGAATACTTAAAACATTATACAAACAGACACCTAAAGATCATACTAGTTTAGTGCCTTTGAAAACATGGAAACATAAACATTGATGCAGAATTGAGATACATTATATCACACTAAGTTATTCTTGACTAGTACCCTTCTTATACACATAAAACATAATATGTATATTCATAACCTGGGGATGGAAAAATAAAATGGGGTGAGCTCAAATGCTCAGTAAGGGTATAAAAGAGATATATATAAGCATAATCATGAGCATAAGGGTATGAGAACATTATCATAAAATATAATATCATACACTTCATATAAAAGATCATATACATGGATCATGGCCTAAATCTTGGTAGTTCATAAGACACGAATCATAAGAAAATAAAGAACATAAACCATGAAATCATAACATAGGAATAAAAAATGGAATTATGGCATACACATAAAAATATAATATAATTTCCATAGTATCCAAGGGATTTCTTAAAATACCATATTGGTAGTATAGGTTCACTCCTAATACCATCTTGGTAGTCATGGTTCATTCCCAAATCCATCTTAGTAGCATGAGTTCACTCATTATACCATCTTGGTAGTCATAGTTCCCTTTCATGGCCATATTAGTAATAAAGGTTCATCCCCAAAACCACAGTAGTCTTTTAAATGAGATAAAAATATTTTCCCAATGCATTGGAGGGAGATATAGGCCCCACCCATCTCATAGTGAAATCATACTTACCCATGATGAAAAATAATAAATAATCATATAATAACCCATGAAATGAAATGGGTATTAAAAACTTGTAATCATATCATAACCTATGGAAAATGAAAGGTTTTATAATCATTTCAGCGTAAAAAACAATGAAATGAAGTGCGTTTCAAAAGAATATAACCCGTGAATGAGAAACAGGTTTCATAAACATCATTACATCAAAACATAATCCATTCAGATAAATAATATGAATGGAAACATTGAATAATTTCCCCATAAAGGAATGAGTAACACTGATGGATTTTATCTTATATGGGAAATAATTTTAAAATATATTTCAAAAATATTTCTTGAGTAAAATATACTTTCTTCATTGAAAAATACTTTTTAAAACATAAAACCTTTTGAAAACCTTTTTTAAATATCTTTGAAAATTTATAAAGGAAGTATTGAAAACCATAAAACGTTTTTAAAATCCTTTTTCCTTGAAAATAGTCTTCAAATATCTTTTGAAAACATTTTTGAAAATATGGTTTTTGAATATAATATATTTCAGACTGAAGATAGAGATAATCATATTTTACTTAAAAACATTATCTTAAGTACCAAAGAGTGCGAAAATGGTACTAATACATGCGGATATTTTTAATAAAAAAGGGAGAAGAAAATTCATGAGTGTTATTGAGATACAGATCATGATATTTCATTAATTAAAGAATAATCATAAACAATCTCAAAAAGTGATGATATTATTCCAATAAACTCTTATCACTTGGTAACTTGGTTTCATACACTCAATGTAAGAAAAATAAATTACATGAAGCTAAATATCATGAAAAGAAGAAGATTCATGATATAATTTTTATAACGGAAGTATATACACCTCAAAAAGATATTATGAGCATAAAAATTATGATTCTCAAATAAGGAAAATTGAGTCAAAACTATTTTACCGATTTGGTAACTTTTAAAACTTAAACCCCATAAAAGAAAGATCATAAAATGGATATGTGAATACGCATAAATTTAAGTATAATATAAATAAAATCTATTAATGGGTAGTATATACACAAAACAAAATAAGTGAGTGGTTATTGAGTCATGTATCTAATGGGAATAAAAGTGATATGACATTCACTTACCTTGTGTCTTGGCTCTCATCAAAATCATTCAAATCACCTCTTAATAGGGTAACTCCTTTTGGTTTGTACCAAAAGGATTCCTTGTATTTTTTATGCATAAGGGGAGTCTTATAGTAGGAAGGTAAAGATTTTGGTAAGTGTATTGGGTATATCTTGGTTGAACCCTAGTGGTTTGAAAGGTGTAAAGAAGAGGGAGAGGTGGAGGACTTTTATAAGGGAGGGAAAGGACACACTTGGCATTTTTGAGAATAATTTAGGTGTACCCATGTTTTTACCAAAAAAAAGTCCTAAAAAACGTACCAAAATCAATAATAGGAGGTTAATGGTCTAATAATGGATATAAAATGGGTGTTTGACAAGTTTCTTGGTCATTTTGGTTCTTAAATTTTATGTTTATTACTCTGTTAACCTAATTTTTCCTTTAATCTTTGTAATTAATTTTAATCACTTTCACTAATATTTTTCATCAAAAAATAAGTTATCCTTATTAGAAATTATAAATTATTTTGATTCAAAATATTGAATCCATTTTTTAAAATTCTAATCATATAAGTGGTAGAAATTAATTTAAAATTAATCGTACAGTTGGGTCGATAATGCGGGTTTTTAAAGTAAAAACATTCAAAAGTTTGTTACGTTTTTATACCCAAATTTAAAGCGAATTAGATCTCAATGACCTAAATTGTATTAATTGATAAAAATTTAATATATTATTACTTTAAAAAAATTAAATATAATTTAACCATATAAATAAATTAGATGAAAAATCATTTTTGAATTAAAATATGATATTTTTCACTATTCATCCAAAAATGAAGTTTCTCAGAAAAATCCCAAAAAATTACAGTAATCTAATTTAAAAATTATAAATTAAAAAATTAAGTATATTTTATTTAATTAAATTTCTAAATTTGTTTAAAATTAATTTTATTATTTTTCATATAAGGACATTAAAAGCAGTTCATTTAGGAAAATTCAATTTTTAAACATATTAGGAATTTACCAAAAATTATATATTTCATTATCAATTTGTTTTATTTATATAAAAAAATTATAAAAAAATATTTAAAGAGTAGTTATTAATATTCATATAACTAATTTTAACAGTTGGGTTATAGTTATCTTATTTAAATAAATAGAATAGTAAAATGATGTTTCATAGAAACATCAGTGTTTTGTGTAACGTACACCAAGTTGATGTTCTATGTAATGTACATCGAGTCAGTTTTATGTGAAAGGAATTTTTAACTTAGTAAATTTTAAGACATAAATAAAAATTTAATTTATTTTAGAAAAAAAGGTCCATAAAAACTCTGGGTGTTAGGATCAATCTTGCCCTCTTTGTTGTGTATATAATCTATAACATACCTTAATAGAGTTATAAAGGTAGATTTATAATCCACAACACTATCTTCTTCCTTTTTCTTTAATCTAATAAAATTTCTATACATATCAGTTTTTTTCTCATAAGGGAAATATTTTTCAAATGATTTCTTCATAAAAGATTTCAATTCAAGAGTTCTATTTTATATTCCTCCCAAGTATTATGGATCAACGACCACCATTGATCAGCATCTCCTCTGAGATAATACACTTCAAGTGTAACATTTTACTTTTCACCACATCCCAACACCATAAATATATTCTCTAGAGTCCTAATACAGTGTTCAGCTATCATTGGATCAGTAGTCCCACTAAATGATGGGGGCCTATGTCACATAAAGTGATCCAATATAGAATAATCTCACCACAAAACAAGTTGCTCCATCCAAAAATGTTTATTTTTCATAACTCGATTAAGCTTCCCTAATATATTTATAACTTTATTAGTTATAATACCACCTATATTGGATTACCCAATAGGGAAATATCTATATTGGCAATGAGTATTGAATCCCTTCTTCCTTCTAGGTTCTATTTTTAAATAATGGAATATATTGGATTAGCTCACAAGATTATGAATTTGAAATCATAATTTATAATTCCAAATATGGTGTCACACTTATCATAAATTAAAATGTATGATTTGTTAATCTCAAAATCCTAAACATGGTTTAATTGTGAATATTTTGTTTTCAAATCCTTCATAATTGTTTGTAGAGAAAATTTGAATTATCCTACGAATATCCCCTAGGAGTTTCAAACCATGTGTATAGTAAGGCTCATTGTCATGTATTAGTTAATGCTTGAGTCAATCTTGACGTCCACTTTAAGTATCCATACAAGGATGTATTTATAGGAAACACCATATAATCTCTACCTTACCAAAACATTAATATGATCTTCTATACTTAACCTCAAATTCTATCTTAGGGTCATGTTCCCTAATCTAAGTTTTCCTCAATCAAGTTCCTAACATTTCTAATAAACTTCATATGATACCAACTATAACGAAACTGACCCTAGTAGCCTCGATCCAGTGTCTTAATTTATTACATTGGAATATATACAAAAAATAAAATCCCAAAGGAACAATCAGTTATGCAGCATTGGAGAACAAGATACATACATGATACCCATTTTACATTGTTAATGGAACATAAAACATAATATATAATAATAAAAAATAAACTGGATCCTTGTAAACTTATCCAAATATCTATTCTCTATATCCCAGGGAAAGGAAACAAAATAAGGGTAAGCTCAAATTCTTAGTAAGGGTTAAGTAAACTACTACAAATAGGTGTTTAATAATGCTAGTATTTATCAGCGCTAGAAAGAATTGCTGATAAATAGCCTCTTTATCAACGATAAATAAAAGGCTGATAAATTTAACCCTTCATGAGTGATATATTTTTAGCACTCATAAAATAATCCTTAATCAATGGGTTTTTAGTGCTGATAAAGGTCTGAATATACAAAATGATATAAATAAATAAATAAATAAAATGAGTTTATTAAAAAAAATATTACAAATATTATTAATTAAATAATTATTGATAAAAATAAATAAATTGATTATAATATATATAAATTATAAATATTAATAAATATTATTTATTAAAGATATATATAAATACAAAATGAAAAATAAAAAAAAATTAAAATTAATAATAAGTAAATTGAGAAAAATATTAAACATTTTATTAATTAGATAATTATTAATAATGTTAATAAATAGTATATATTGAATATATAGTTATATATTAATGTATATAAATATGATTTATATAATACAAAATATTATTTATGCTTTACATTTAATAATAATATATTTAGTGAATAATAGTTTATAATTAACAATTAATATGAATTAAAAATACTAACTAATTGCATCGACTAATGGACATAATTAAATACTGTTTGATTTTTCAATTTGTAATATAGATCAAAGGTATTATATTTATATCATATATATGTAATTATTGAATTTTTATATACATACACACACATAATTTTTTTTTTAATTTAATCAATTTATATTATTTATTTATATATATTTATTTACTTTGTTTTAATATTTTCAATATGTATTCATCTTTATTTCAATATATATCCATTTTTAATGATTTATATTAATCAAAATTATCCAAATTTTCAATATTGTACATGTTTTTAATTAATCAATTTTACTCATTTTTAACATGCATGAACTTAAGATTAAATATTCATTAATAATGTTAAAAATGAATTTGTAAAAAAATATTTATAAATAAAAAAATTTATAAATTTATATTTACTGTTTTTATACATTTATAATTATAAATAAATAAATAATTATAAAATTATAATAAATTATTTAAATAACAAATATATTCACTCTGTGTATATATATATATATAATTATATAAATATAAATAATAATATAAATATTATTTTTTTAAAATTATTTATATAATTATAAATAAATATATATATATATTAAAATAATTATAAAATTATTAATTTATAAAAAATATAATTATAAGTATTATAATTATATATAATAATTTTACTTTTTTAAAGTACTGTTTTTTTTAAAAATATTATAAGTATTTATCAGCATTTTTTTAGTGCTGATAAATCTCTATCATTATCATTGATAAAAAATCACTGATAAAGATTCATTTTATCACCACTTATTAACTTAATATTAATAAAAGGTATATTTATCAATACTTTTTTAAGTACCAATAAAAGTTCCATGATCCATTTCAAGAACCCTAACCGTTACGAACCAGTTTGAGATATCTGAAGCTCTCTGCAAAAGCGACCTACTACAGACACTCCTTTTTGTTGAATCCAAGCTCAAATCTATACTATAATCAAGGTTCCAACTATTCCAATGCTCAAATACAAGTCTTGACCGATTCAAGGGTTTAATACAACCACGACTTGAACAAAATCTAGGGTTTTCTATATCTCTAATTTATCTTAGTTATCCATCAAACCTTCTCATCCCACATCAATGTATCCTAACAACTCTAGTTGCACTGTCCTATAACAAAACAACCCAAAATTCCTTTTTATATATATATTTAAGCATTGTCTTCCCCGATATCATGTGGGTCTCCTTGGAACAACATTGGTATCGTGCAACTTGAAATATATCAAACCCAACGTGGGGTCATGTTTTTGTGAGGTATAATAGGCTCCCAATACCTATATTCCATGACATCTACCTCTTTGTAATCATAAAATTTGAAAAATTCATCCATATATTAGTCGGTGTTTTCATTGGTTTGGAATATTACATAACAAATCACTTAGATGGTGAAATATATGACATCATTGGGGTCTTATATTATTCTGTGTAGCAATTGCAATTGAGAGGGTTGAGTGAGGAGGAACTAAAATATAGGTTTATCCCCTTCTATTTGAAAGGTAATTCTAGAAGTTGTTTCCAAAAAATGGATGATGAAATATCTAACACATGGGAATAAATATATAATTATTTTTTCAGGAAATTTTTTCCTAGGATAATGAGCACTGAAATATGGTGTAAAATTAATGGATTTATTTAGGATGATTGTGAACTATTTTATGAGGCTTGGGATAGATTTAGGGGTCACTTATGAAATGTTACAATCAAATTATTCTGATGAATCTGAAAAATCAGATGAGAAAAATGTTATATATGTTTGATTTGTTTTCTTATTTATTTAACTACTTCTCAAAAAAATATAATTTTTTCAATTTTTGTTTTTGAAATATTTCAATATGAATTTAAATAATATGAATTAAATTATATAAAAAGAAAAATAAAATATGCTTAATGTTCTATAATCCTTGGACTATATTATACAACAAAAATTGATTTTGAGAAAAAATGTAATCAATATTATGATTTTTTTGTTGAAATATAGTCAGAAAATAAACAATTGTAATGAGACATTTTATAGGAAAAACCTTAGTATCATGGTGTTTTAGGAAACAAAATACAGTTTCATTATGTGGTTTAGAAGAAGAGTACATTGTTGATAGAATTTATTATTCTCAATCCTTTAGTATTGATCCAAATTTTTCTAAATTTGATATTTTCTTTGAATAGTAATTTATTTAACAAGAATTTTTTTTATTATTTAAATTTTAAATAATATTTTAAATAATTCAATAATAAATCTTATAACACTATATTGAACTAATTTTGATAAAATAAAATATTAAACTTGATTTATGTAAATTTAATAATTAAGTTTTAATAGAATATATATTTTTGAAATAAAATTTTATTTTCTTAGATAAAATCATTACGCCTTTATAATCTTGATTCAATTCAACTTTATTAGTTTGGATTAAATAATTTAATGACATGCTATGTTCACTATTAATTCTTAGTTCTATTTAATTTTATTGTTTACTAAAATAAACTTTAATCCATTTTTAATGTCATTCTAGTGGTAATATAATTCCCCACAGATGTGAACATCTCAATTACATAACATAAAAAATGTTTCATTATAATAAATTACCATGACCTTTTTTGTTAATATTTTTATTGAATTAGGACAAAAAATTAACTAAAAAACTCATGTATTTTTAAACTAATGGAAATTTTTTGGAATAATATATATAACAACTTGATCCATAAAAATCCTCCATTGTTATTATTCAGATCAAGATCCTCATGTCACATTGTTCTTATTTGGATCAAGATCCTCATGGATATATTTGATCCAATTATCATCCTTGTTAGCCTCTCCAAATGATTTAGTAACTACTTGGGAAAAAAATGAGGTTTTGTGTAGAGTCTTACTCCTTCGATTTTTCACCGAAACTTTCTAATCACCAATGAAATTTTATTCATTGATTTTATGATTTCTTGTATTTTTTGCAGTTGATAAAAATATAGACATCTTTGAAATGATAACCCATTCATTAATACATCCTAAAAACCACTTCATTTCTTTCATCACACGTCTAATAATCACTATGTTTATTTTACATTAATCCATCTAAAAACAGATCATTCTTTAACATTAACTTTTGGTTCCACCCTTACGAATCTCTCATTACCATCCATTTAATTATCAAAAATGGGAGGCATTCACCTTTGATAATGAATATATTATGTGTATTTATTTATTTATTGTAAAAAATGAATATTTTATGAACCTAATATGATATCTTTACTTTCTCTTAGATGATTAAAAGCTTATATCCAATGTATCTTATTTTATCCACATCCTCCTCGCTCATTGATTGATTGTTTGTTGAGATCTATTTGCATTTTTTTATCATCATTATTGCTTTACTATCAGTATATCTCTATAGTCAACAATGTTTGCATGGTAAAATCATCACATAGAATTAATTTATTTTTTATATTTATGTTTAATTTATTTCTTCTTAGTATTACTCATATAATAATTTTTTTCTTATACAAGTGGATTCTTTTTTATTTTGAGTTGGGATGGTTTGTTTGAAGCTACTCATACTCATAAGGGATTGAACTACAAGCCTGAAACTAAGATAATTACAATATGGAAATGTGTTAAGAATTCATACAGCCATCAAGAAAAGGTTAATTCTGACTAATTATTTAATTAATTTTTGTATCATTTTATCTACTATTTATAAGTTATTTTTCTTATCATTTTTATCTAATACTTATTTAATTTTTTTACATATCTTTTGAGAAGTCATATTTGTCTTTTAATTATCTAAAACAAGCCACAAAAGAGAAAAAATGATTCTATTTAACAATGTAACCATGTTATCCATATTCATTTTCTTTCTTTGTCAAACATCCAATGTTGAATATTAATTTGATGTTATCAGCTGAAAAACATTTCTTATTATTGAAAGCCTATACTCTTTTGACTATCAATAGCAAGAAAGTTTTTTCGGCTAAGGGCATCAAGTCAATATATAGTATCAGTATTTATACATAGAAATACAATGGAAATTTTCTAACATTGGTAGTTAGGATTGTTTTGAGACTTTGGGATGTAAGTCAGCCACACCTAAATCTAACACATAGTGTGACTGATATGACTCTAAGTTCTTATTTTTATTTAAAATTGATATTAATTTTAGTAAAAAAAACTAACATACTCAAAATAAAGAAAAATATTCTGATTATTTTGATACTTTAGGTAAATGATCCATAAGTAATTTGAGATTTGTATGAATCATCCACGCCTAAACTTGACACATGGTCTGACTGCTATCACACAATGTGCCAATTACCAATTTAAAATCGACAGTTTAGTTCAAAAAATGTCACTCAATGAAAAAAATAAAACACACTTGTATTTTATTGATAATTTTATAAATTGAGTCATTAGTCATTTTTGATGTATAGTAATTGGTCTCACATCAAACCGATACATGATGTGATCAGTACAGGTCAAAGTGTGTGTTTCTAGTTAAAAATGACATTTTAGTAAAAAAAAGTGATGTAATCAAAACCAATAAAACACATCTATATTGTTTTCATACTTTAGTAAAATGATCCACAAGTAATTTTAGGTGTGTATAAATCAACTAAATTTCAATCTAATTCATTTTGTAACCAATATGACTCTAAGTGCACATTTTTATTTAAAAATGACACAAATTTTTTAAAAAAGGAGAAGTGATATACTCAAAACTACGAAAACATATTCATATAGTTTAGATACCCTATAACAATGATCCATAATCCATTTTTGATGTGTAGTAATCATCTATACCTCAATCTGACACATGGTGTGACCGGTATGACTCCAAGTGTTTATTTTTATTTAAAAATTACATCAATTTTAATAAAAAGGACAACTGAGCTACTCAAAACTGAGTAAACACATTCAGATTGTTTTCATACTTTTGGGAAACAATACATAAGTCATTTTTTATGTTTAGGAATCATATTCACCTCAATCCAATAAACTATATTCCCAGTATGAATCAATGTGTCCATTATCAATTTAAAATTGATAGTTTAGTTCAAAAAATACCACTCACTGAAAACCAGGAAAACATGCTCATATTTTCTTGATAATTTTTTTAATTGATTAATAATTAATTTTTGATTTGTATTAATTGGTCTCATGTCAAACTGATACACTATTTGAGCGGTATGAGTCAAAGTAGAGGTTTCCAGTTCAAAATGATATTTTAGAAAAAAAGAAAAGTGACTCACTCAAAATTGAGTAAATATATTCAAATTATTTTGATACTTTAGAAAAAAATCATAAGTTATTTGGGACTTGTAAAAGTTATCTACACGTCAAACCGAAACATGATGTGACTAATATGACTCCAAGTCCGTCTTTTTATTTAAAATTGACATCAAGTTTTGTAAAAAGGACAACTAAACTACTCAAAACTAAGAAAAAACATTTTTATTGTTTTTATACTTTAGTAAAATGATCCATATATCATTTCTGATGTGTAGTAAAGAGCTTCACCTCAATATGATACATGATGTGTCCCGTATAACTCAATGTATCCGTTAAAAGTTTAAAATCTATATTTTAGTTCAAAATGTTTCACTCACTAAACACTGAGAAAACATTCTCATATTATCCTTATAATTTAGAAAATTTATTAATAATTCATTTATGATGTTTAGGAATTGGTATCATGTAAAACAGACACACTATGTGATCGGTATAAGATAATGTGTATGTTTCCAATTTAAAATGAAATTTCAGAAAAAATCACAAGTGACGTACTAAAAACTGAGAAAACACACTCGGATTGTTTTGATACTTTAAAAAATGATCTATAACTCATTTAAGATGTATAAGAATCAGTCTCACCTCAATATGATGCACGGTGTGACTGGTATGACTCCAAGTGTATTTTTTCAATATATAAGTGTCATTTTAGTTTATAACGCACAACACATCACTAAAACTGATAAAAAAATCTGAGATTGTTTTCTCTTAATTTAAATTCTATATTTATACTTGGTTTTTCTAATTGTTTGGTGTTTTTTGTGCTACTATGTGTTATTACAGCACACTACACTGGTGCGGTAGTTTTCTATTACAACACACTATAGTATTCCCTTTTATCATCACTTTTACATACACTGATAAAGGAACCATTTATCAGAAATTTTTTAATCACTGATAAATGTTGTCTTTATCAATTATTCTATAAGCGCTAATAAAATAATTGGGCTTTTAATCTGACTCTAGTAGTCAGCGCTTCTCCAGAGATGATAAAATCCATTTTAATCACTCTTAAAGGCTAATTTTATAGTTGTGGTACAATATAATCTATCATGAATCAATAAAGAATAATAAATATATATAGGTAAATAACTAACACACATTTCATTTAAATAATTTGACTTCATGAATAGATAAGTCATAATCAATATGGAAAGGTAAATAACTGAAAACTCATTCCATTTAATCAATAAAATGAGAATAAAATGCATACATAGATAATATCATAGAGAAAATATCGTGGATAATAACAACTAAATTATAAATAAAGGAAATTATTAATTATTAGGTGTCATGTTTCCCAAGCACATGATACCTTTATCTTAAAGACCTTTTTAATGATGGTTTAAAACAAACTGGGTGAAAAACCCATCTGATTTGGCCAACTAATTCATCTCATGAGACTACAGATTCATCGAGGGAATTCTAAAAACAATCTACAATGTGTTTCAATCATTTCAATATCATTAATATTATATTAAATAATCTATTTAATTCATAAATAATGTTCCTTATCATAAATTATCCGTATTGAGTAAATAATATAGACTAATCAATATTTACCTAGTTAATCAAATATCTTTCAAATTAAAAACCATATGTAAAAATGGTATATCTTCTAAGAAATAATCATATCCATCATATGAGAATATGGATATTTAAGGTAAATTTAATGTCCAATTAAAAATTATTAAAATAAATTTATTATTTCAGGATAAAGTTAATAATCATAAAATAAAGTGAGATTTCACAATAAGTTTTACTACTTGGTAATTTAGAAGTCAAGTCCACTTGGATAAAATAATAAAAATTGAAACATAAAATACCATTAAGAGTGAATTATTACTAACATTACATGTCAAAATGGTCATTATATACACTATATAAAAGAAACTAGGTGCATAACATTACAAATTTTCTCAATGAAATGAAAATAAGATGAAATTCCTTACCCCTAGTGTCCTCTTGGCTTAAAATGATTTAAACTTATGTATAGTAGTTTTAAACAAGTTATTAAATTATAAAATAACCATATTAATATTTATTATATCATATATGATCCTTTTATAACATCTAATCATTACTTCTTTAATAATCTTTCATTATTTTCATTTTTTCGAGTGATAATTGCCTAGTTTTCTCATTCATGCATTATTATGAAAGTTCATATTCATGTGAATATTATATATTCCCTTCGTATAAATAATAATAATCATGAAATAATTATCATATTTATACATTACTTTTAATTTTAATACTAATAATAAAATATGGTTATGAAAAATGAAGTATGTTATGATCAAGGAGATGGTAGGCCGTACGTACGCATGAGTAACATTTTTCAATTTCCAATGATCATTATATAAAGAAGGTAAGTAGTATATAATATTTTCATAATGGTTATAATATCATATATAACATATTATATACTTTTATATATAATTCATTTGGTTTTTTTTATAAAAATATATTCACACTGCTTCGTGAAGTCGGTGGTCCATACATACACGAACGATGTTATCATCTTTAAGTGAGTGAAAATTTAAGAAATAAAATGATATATTATATTTATATAATTTTAAATATGTCATTAATATCATAATTGTGTCATTTATATCACATATAATATTTAACTTTATCCTTATCACCTTCCATGTGAAGTGTTAGTGAAAGACGAATCACATCGCTTCTTGAGGTTTTAGATCATCGTACACACGAGAGATGTTATTGTATCTCATAAAAGAATAAAAGGTAAAAAGATATATATAATATAATTAATCCATGGATATATATATGTTATAAATATCATATATATACTTTATATCTATCATAATACCCATCCATGAAAGTTAGTAATAGAATAATGAACGACATCAGTTCGTGAGGTGATAGTGCACTGTAACCACGAATAATGATTTCATAACCCATTTGATAGAAGTGGATATGGTTTTGAGGAATAACATTATTATATAAACATATTAGTATATTTAATATATTTATTTTATTATATATTTAGGGTATAATAATAATTTAATAAGGTGGAGAAGGAATCAAAATAAAGATGCATGTTGAAGAACATTACCTCTTCTTCGGGTATCCTCCTTAGGTTTGCACTAAAACCTTAAATGGTTGAAATTATACACAAAATAAATCTTCTAGGAATATGGGATTTAATTTTTGAAGTTATTTTTGGATTTATATTCTGAAAAAAATTGTTTATATGGTGTGAATAGGGGAGGAGAGTGAGTTCCCTTTTATAGTTGAGGATGATTGACATTTTTGTAAATACCCAAAATTATTCACTATTTAGAGGTCAATATTACCTAAAGTGGATCTAATATTTATAATTAATGTATTTTAGGGATTATATGGTCAATCAAAAGCTAAAAAACACAATAAAACATGTTTTAATATTTTTGTTCCTTAAATTTTAAGTTTCCTTATTTTTACAATTTTGGTTTTTCACTATGGTAACTGGTTCTCTAACAGTATAATTTATCATTCAATAATAAATTAAATTGATAATTATTAGATAATTTTGAAACAATTATTATAATATTATATCCAATTTATCAAATAAATATCCTATGTTTTTTGAAAAATTATTTTAACACAAGCGCATGTATATGCAAAAAAACACTATTTTAACCTTAAGAGTGCTAACATAGTTTTTTCTATTTAGGAGTCAATATGGTCATTATAAAAGAAAAATTGGTACATTAATGGAAAATATTTTATATTTATTGAAATTTATAAATCAATTAAAATAATATAGGATTTTTAGTGAATTTAAATCATTTAATAAAATATTATATATTATAAATTAATATTAATGTCAATTTTGACATTATTCATTTAATTTGAATTTTAAAAAATAAATAAAATGATGGAATTAAAATAAATTATGTTAAAACATTTTTAGTATGATATATTAATCTAAAAAATTAATTTAAGAAAATAATTCATTCAATTTACTTCATTTTTAATATTTTTATTATCATTTATTCATTTAATTAATAACTAAATAATTATTATGTTGTCTTTTCTTGTGATTTAAAAGTAATTATTTCATCTAAATTATTTAAAAAAATAATCATAAATAACTCATTTATATTTAAAAATAATATATATAACTTAACATATGTGTTTCCTATATCCCAAAGCTTTATAAATATTAAAAGGACAATGTTCCTTTTTATCTTTTTCTTTACTTAACTTATTATAGGTCACTTTCATGTAAAATTTTCCAAACAACTAATAGAAATATATAATGGGGTAAAAAGAGTCTAAATATGTCCATCCAATGGGTTTTTGACAAATTAGTAGGTCATTTTAACCCTTATCATCTTAGTTTACCCCTGGTAAACTCATTTTTACCTTAAACGTGATAATTAATTTTAACTGTTTTTACTATTAATTTTGGTCAAAAATTAATTTGAACTTATTATAAATTATAATTTATTTTGATTCTAAATATGTAATTCATTTTTATTAATTTAATTCACATACTTTGAAAATTTTAATTTAAAATTAATTCCATAGACGTGACAAGAAAGTGTATTTTTAAAGTGAAAATGTTCAAAATTTTGAATTGTTTTAAAATACAAATTAAATATTAAATTGATCATAATGAAAATAATTGTATTAATGGATGTAAAATTTAATTAATTTTACATTAAAACAAATTAAAAATATAATTTAACATTATAAATTTTTTGAACAAAAAGACAGTTTTCAATAAAAATTCAGGTTTTCACTATTCATTAAAAAAATAAAATTTTCAGAAAAATATAAAACATTCACCAAAATATAATTTTGGTATTATGAGTTCAAAAATGAAGTTTATTTTTTCAAATAAATTATCTAAAATTGGTAAAATATAATTTTAAATCATGTGCTTAAAATGTGATTAAACCGTCTTTTAGACAAATATAGTTTTTCAGGAAACATTTATTTTTCTTCCAAATGATTATTATTTATTATAAATAGATAAAACATTTACATTTTTAGAATATATATTTTAATAATATATTTAATTAAAAATTTGACCTTCATTTCAGCGACTAGGCTATAATTATCATATTAAATATTAATATTAATAGTATATTATTGTTCAGTAAAACTCAATCTTACCTGTATCACAATATTTTGAATAAATTAATTATTACATGTAATAAAAGCTAAACCCAATGTTTCATGTCACACACACTATCAAATACAATGTTATTATTTTATAATTTTGGGGTTTTATAGAAAATATCTTCAAGGTCCTTTATTTCTCTGAGTAATTGAAGGTTGTGTTAGCTATTTATCGCATAGAGGAAGAAACTTATCAATAGTGAATGAAGATAAAGAATATGAATCCCAAGGAAAAGATCAAAGTGATGGATTATAAATAATATAGGAAAATATTTTTTGATAAATGTTTTCCTCCCACTCTCCAACTTGAAATGGAGAGGGAGTTTCTTGGCCTCAATCAAAAGGATGAAGAATCCATCAGAGAATACAAGGAAAATTTCACAATACTTTCATGATATACCTTCATATTTTTAATTAAACTCAAAAGTAAATTTGACCCCTTAATAGGTAAAAGTCAAATCTATGAAAATATTTGGTGATTTGAGACTTTCCAATCTATAAATAAATTCTTCAATGTTCCCTAAAAATTGAAATAGAGATTGTAAAAACATAAGGGTCCCATGCATTTGGATATAGGAAGTGGAGAATGTAGTTTAATTATGTAAGATCAATAGTTAAATATCATGGTGGTAATAAATTCAAACATCTCAATTTTCAAAAGTGTGGGAACAAGTATCATATAATGTTTTTGATGGGGATAAGGAAATGGTTTTGGTGAGGAAAGGAGGGTCACCTAGCTAGTAAATTTCAATAGGAGAACCCCACCAATGTGATGGAAGAAAGGAATTCTCTAATCAACCCTCAACCTATTTTCCAATGTTTCAATTTCAAGGAACAATCACACTATTAAAACCAATTCACTAAGTCAAGTATTTTCAATGATAACTGATGAAAATGACCTACAAGGCCTAGAGAATAGGGGTGAGCATATTCCATCACAACTACTAAGGTGGATCTTGGTAATGAAGTGGTGGTGTGTATTCTAGTTATTTATTTAAGGATAGTGAATGTACTATTAGATTTTGGTTCTACAAATTCTTTTATATAATTGATTTTTAGTAGAACTATTTAAACACCACCTCAAAACATAAAAGTCAAGTTATCAGGGAAAATAGAAAATGGGGAAATTATTGCATCCCAAGTATATAATTTATCCTCAATTAATATTTGTGAGATGAATTTATTAGTGAACTTTTTGATACTCACTTTAGAAAAATTTGATGTTATTCTAAGTATGTATTGGATTTCCTTGTATATATCAAACATAAATTGTTGAGATAAAGAAACCACCCTCTATATCAAGAATCTCCCTCTGGTTATATAAAATTGTAAGGAGAAGGATAGGTCTAATTTGGAATCAACAACTCAAGAATGAATATTATTTTATTATGAAAATGTGTATCTAGGTCAAATGATTGATATTATGGAAAAGATAAACTATGATGACATTCCCCTTATAATAGAATATGATGATATGTTTGTCAAAGAATTTTATTGCCTTCCTCTTTTACAAGAGGTTTAGTTCTCAATTTAACTTATACCCACTACTTTTCTAATATATAAAACTCTATATAAAATGGCCATTGTTGAACTTAAATATCTGAATAATCAACTAAAGGAGAATATTTATAAAGGTTTTATATGACGAAGTTAATTACCATGGGGAACTCTGGTCATTTTCATCAATAATAATGGTGGGTCAATGCACCTATGCAATTATTATTATGAGATCAAAAAGATCATGATAAAGAACATGTATCCTCTTACATGGATTAATGACTCATTTGATTGGCTATGTGGAGCTCAGTACTTATATACAGTGGATCTTTGGTTAGGATATTATCAATTAATAGTGAAGGATAAAGATATCCTCAAGACTGATTTACATATAGGGAACAAGAACTATGAGTTCACAGAAATTCCATTTGGGCTCACTAATTCTCCAACTATCTTTATAGACTTAATGAATAGAGTATTTAGGGATTACCTCGATAAATTTGTGGTAGTATTTATATAATATATTCTTATATGCTCCAAAATTAATGAGGAATATGTGGATCATTTGAATTTTGTACTTAAGACCTTGTGAAAGGAGAAGTTCTATGAAAAATACAGAAAATGTGAGTTTTGGATGGAGATAGTAACATTCTTGGGGAATGTTATCACCAGAAAAGGGATGTATATAGATCATATGATAATAGATTAAATTTAAGGATATCACAAACCGATATATGTGATAGAGATCCGTAGTTTTCTTGGATTAGCTAAGTAATATCTTCATTTGTGAGAAACATATCAAAATTTTCAATCCCAAACTAAGATAACTCAAAGGGGAGTGAATTTTTATGGAAAGATTGATGTGAGGTGGGATTTAAAAAGTTAATGAATAAGACAATAACTAAACCTAGGCACAAATTACCCACCAGTGGGTAAGTATTTGTAATATATAGTGATGTTTCCAATAATGGATTGGGTTGTGTACTCATGCAAGATGAAAAAGTGATAGCCTATACCTCCCGCTTATTAAAGACCCATGAATAGAAATACCTAATCCATGATATGAAATTGGTTACAATGATCATCACAAAGGATATTTAGTGACATTATCTATATGGTAAGAAGTGTAACATATATATGGATCATAAAATAATCAAGTATTATTCACACAAAAGGAGATTAATATGTACTAATGAATGTGGTTAGAGATGATCATAAATTATGATTGTTCAATCCATTACCATCCTAGGAAATAAAAAAAGTTGTAGATACTCTGAGTAGAAAGGATTATGTAACCCTATATAGGATGAGGATTTAAAGGGATACAATCTTCTTATGTATATAAGGATGGTCATGAGTATAAAAAAGAAATAAAATTCATCATACCTTCTCAAATAACTGCTCAACCATCCATTCTTGATAGAATTAAAGAGGCCCAAAAAGATGACGAGGATCTATATAAAGAATGATAGTGAATATTATGGAGTTAAAATTTTTGAAAGATAGAGTTAAAAAGTTTGGAACCCATATATGTGTCCCATAAAAATAATAACCAAAGAGGAAACTTTTTGATGATGCACATAGCTCATCCTTATCTATTCATCCAGGAAGAACTATGATGTATAGAGATCTGAAGTAAAACTTGTGGTGAGATAACATGCAGAGGGATATTGTAGAATTTGTATCTTAATGATTGGTATACCTACAGTCATGGTTAAATGAAAAAATACTAAGGGTATGATTCAATTATTTCCCATACCAGTATGGAAATTGGGAAAGATAACCATGTATTTTATCATAGGACTCGCTAAGACATCTAAAGGAAACAATTTGATTTGGGTGGTATTAGATTGCCTTATAAAATTAGTGTATATAATTTCTATAAAGGAAGATTTATTTCTTGAATAACTCACTAAGATATACATAAGGTAAGTGGTAAGACTTCATGGAGTACCAATCTCTATTTTATAGACTAATAGAACCATCTAAACTCTATAGGATATGCTTAGATCTTGTTCAATTGATTTTTAATGATGTTGATATCAGTACCATCCACTATTGGAGTTCTCATATAACAATAGATTCCATTATATCATTAAAACTGCACCTAATGTGGCTCTGTATGAAAATAGGTGTCAAGCTACAACATACTAGGTTGAAGTTATAGAGTGGGAGATGATGGGACCTGATATTATCTAAGGATGATAGGGAAGGTTCAAACCATTCAGCGTCACATGAAAGCTATGAAATGTTGATATAAAATATATACATAAAGTCATCTATGAGACCTATAGTTTGAGTTTAGATATAAGGTATTCCTATATACATCATTGTGAAATAAATTCATGAGTTTTGGGAAGAAGGGAAAGCTTATCCCTAGATACATTGACCCCTTTTATATCCTTGATCACCTCAGAGTTGTGGCCTATAAACATGAACTCCCATCTAACTTATGTCAAGTACATGATTCATTCCATGTATCTCTCTTAACAAAGTATATATCACACTCCAAACATGTACTAAATCTATATGTGGTGCCCTTGGATAATGATCTTTCATATGAGAAGAATACATAGAAGATCTTAGATCATAGAGACAAATTTATATGAAATAAGATAACTTACCTGACCAAAGTACTATAGAGGAACTACATGTTTGAGGAGTATACATGTGAACTAGAGGATGTGATAAAATAAGATTACCCTCTTCTATTTTAATTTATGAAATGAAATATAGAGGGTGTAATTTCGGAAGGGGTAAGAATGTAATGAACCAAAATTTTATAAATGAAATTTCCTTTTGAATGAATAAATGCCTTATTAAGAAATATATCTATATAAAACACATACACTACATTTCATTTTGTTATTTTAGATAGTTATAAAATATGGTCATAATTTTTCTTTCATGCTTAAAATACCATTAAGAATCATAACGATTGATAATATTGTCATTCTATCGTGATCGTTAAAATTAGAATATATTAAGGGTTATGATAAAGTCTAATTGAAACATATGAGATAATTGATGGACCTAACTAGTAGTATTGTAAATTTTAAATCAAATTTATCATATATTTTAAGTGAGATGGAGTCACTGGGATTTTCCCTTGACCACACCCAAACCATGATTCAACAACTGAAACTCATGTGAAACTATTTATGGTATAATTTCAATTTTATCAAGATCGCATCCCAAACCATATTCATTGAACAATCCCAAGAAAGAACCACCATCACACACCTTACCCATAGGGAATATTTGGGTGTGATAAAGGATTGTGTATCTAGACCCAAGTAGTATGAATTTATTTATTAATTGATAAAATAATGATTATATTTATACCTTTTTAATTTAAAATTCATATATCTATATATGATTATATAACGAGTTTGATAAAAATATATTTTGATATGAAGAAAATGAAATTGTATTTTTGGGAAATATATAGATTCAATTAAAACAATTTTTTGATAAATTAAATAATTTTTTATATAAATTTTATTTTCATAAAATATTATTATTAAATAATATTTATTTAAATATCAATTATAATATAATTTAATGAAGCCCAATGTAAATTTTATAAGAGTTGTAAAGTAGTTAGTGTCATAAAATTTAGTATTTTCCGGTAAATAAAGATTTATAATTAAAAGTGTAAAATCTCATATTTATAAAAAAAAATTGGTAAAATAAATACTAATTTTGAAATCATTGCATTGAAATTATCCAATGATTAATTTTTCATAATTTTCTAGGGTAGCCAAATTTTTGGGTAGAAATTAAATATGGTATAAATATATATTATGTATTATGACATAAAAATAGCCCAAAAGTGATGTAATAAATACTATACAAGGAATACATAAATAAAAATTGATTTTCCATTTAAAATAATGTGTTTTGGAGATTATTTTATTAATTTTAAAAACCAATAGTGAATCCATCAAAACCTATATTATATTTTAATGTTTTAAAAATAATTCTTTATAAACATGACTCACTTCAACATCATGAATCATATTATTTTAATAAATTAGGTTCATAGACTAATAAAATATTAAAAAACACTTATCTTTGGTGGAAAACATTTGAAAAACCTTGGTAAGGTTTGTAGTTTTGATTATTTTACAACATAGTGTCCAAAACCTAGGTTTAGAAATTAATAAGTAATTCATCTCACTATTGCAATAAATACCCACCCAAACTCCCATTATTCTTCACTGAATACCAATTGAGAATGAATTTTATCTTCTTATACCTCTCTAAATCCCTCCCAAGGTGTTCTTGATATCTTAAGAAGCTCCTCACAAGCTCTTAGAAGCACTCTCTCAAGGTAAGGGATTATCTCCTCTCTTTTTTTTATTCAAGTAATTTTTTATTATTAGCCTTTTGATTTCCAATTTTTCATGTTTTAATGTGTTTTTAAACATATTTATACTATCCTTATAATTCAAAAGTAATAATAGAAAACCTTTCACTCTAATTTACCCCTTCCATGAAACTTTATATATACCTGTTATTCCACTGAAATTATTCCATGATTGTTCATGCCAATATTGTGTATTTTGAATAATCATACCCATTTCCACTAAAGGTTATTCTCCTAGTTTTACCAATACTGCATTGATTGTTTATTTTTATGTATGAAACCCAAATTCCTTAATATTTGGATTAAAATTGATGAAAATGATCTTTTTATGATATATGTGACACAAAAATGAATGTACATGATATGAGTGTGATGGGTGGGCCCAAAATTATATTTCCCTTTAATTAATTAGGTTATATTTTTATCTCATGAGATACTATATATAGTTTATGGGAGGTTTTCTTAAGAACAATATGTTATAATGTCTTGGCGGTTAGCCTTAACTTGTTATTATGATGTCATATTCTATATTGTTTCTGTATTCCTATGATTCCTTGATGTTATCATATTATACTATCATGAACCCACCCAATGGGGCTCGATTTGAAACTACACCAAGCCCGCCTCTATAGTCTAAGGGATATATACAAGTTCTTGAAGGAATATCTAACATGGGGGGCTTTTCCCTAACGTACTGTATGCACACACTCGACTATCTCAATGAAAAAGTGAAGAGAAATAATAATAAAAATATGAAATCGCTAAAATATAAATCAAGCATGAAAAACCTCTAGGGTGTATAATATTACAACATTTCAAACTAAAAGTAAAGGAAAAAAATACATGCCCAACCATAAATATATCCCAAACTAACAAAACTGGAAAGTAAAAGTGATGGGAAAGCCTAGCTCATAATCTCTAAGATCCAACAACCAAATCTGGTTCAATGTACCGGGTATCCCTAAGTTCTCAAGTAGTCACCACCAACATATCCATCATTTTCATAAGACACAAAAAATGTGGGAAAAGCCTATGAATGGGTGAGTATATGCATACCTAGAAGGATGCCCAGAAATCAGAAGCATGAGTAGAAAGAGACACACTAGAATAGATAGAAAAATAGATCATCCCAAATAAATAGAGTAAAGAAATCAAATTACAAGGATACAAATATATATTCTCAAACCAAAGAAACCCAAATGATAGAGAAGAAGATCTCTATATCATAACCAAACCCAGGAAAATAGTTCCATCTGTTCTAGAAGTCCATCGTCGATACTCGACATCTTGCACATCAGCCCAATAGAAAACATCAAAGTCAATCCACACCCCACCATTGTGGGGAATAGTAGAGGGGGAAAACCCTAGTTGGAGTACATGTTCCCTATATATATAGGGGGTTTCACTCTGATAGTTGAGGACCCATACCCTAACTCCACAAGGGGTACCACCCAATAGTAGATAGAAAAACTTGACTCTCCTAGATGGAGGGTGACACTCTAGTAGTTGGTAGAATATCCATGCCCAAACCAAACTTGAGGGTGAAAATCTAGTAGTAGAATACCCATGCTCTGCCTAGCAGGAGCATGCCACTCATATAGAAGATAGAGGACCCATGCCTTGACCAGTAGGAGGGTGCCACTCCAATAGTTAGTCGAGGACCCATGACCTATCTAACAGGAGTGTTCCACAAAAATAGTGGATAGAGGACCCATTCCCATCCCATAATTAGGGTTCTACTCTATATATAGGTAGAGGACCCATGTTGCATCCCAGTTGGAGTGTGCCACTCTATAAGCCTTTGGTGATCCTGCATGTTCACTTTTATCATCAAGCATCACCTAAATTTGATTCATGGATAGAAAATCTTGAATCATGTCTCAAAATACACTATGGAAGACACCATCATGTTATATGAATAAAAAAACTTAGGATATTCTACTCTTGATCCAAAATCTAAGTCCAAATGAAGGAGATATGATATTTTGATGTTTCCTCAAAAGGAACCAAAGGGTACACAACATGTGATGGGACTCACATAATACGTGGTCCCACTCTATCGCCTAGTCATTTCCATGAAGGTACACATATCTCTACCCATATAACCATAAATGGAATTTAGAGGTTCTACATCATGTGTTTGAGCAACCCAGGGTCCTACCCGTGCTCCCTAGGCGTGTCCTTGAACTATGCCACACAACGTGTGCCTAGCCGTGCCTATTCTCATGTACTCTCATCGTACATTATGAGTCTCGAACACACATTTTAAATGGTGTGTGGGGGTCCCACATGGCATGTGATACGTATCTCACCAAAAACCCTAGCCACCACCACCAAGTCCCTACACGCCATGTGTTCTTTAGGCTACATGGCATGTAGTCGTGATTTTCACAGAAAATTAGATCTGTGCACGAGCATTCCAAATACAACTCCTCTACCATGAATATCACCCCTATCCACCTAAAAATGGTGGATCTATCTCCAGATAGCGATTTTTATCCTTCTTGAATCTAGAAATCAGTTCTCCTTTAGTCCGTTTGAAACCCGATGCATCGTGACTCTCACATATGCTGCTCCATCTCCATTTTTAGATTTCAATTAACCAATACATCACCAAAAACCCACAAAACATTCAATTTCATCCATGGTTCATTATTCTTTTCTTTATACATGATTCTACCACAAATTTGTGGGTCTGATTGGGTTCAGTACCACCCATCAATGTCGATCCATGGCCTCATAGTCCAATAACAACGAATGTGAAGAATTAGAGGGATAAAAGAACCAAAATAAAAGATTTAATATTTTTTGGCCAATGGATATTATTGGGAGATCTGGGTGATAAAACAATTTTATAATCAAATAATTAGTATATGGGTGCATTAAATGTCAATAAATTGATGTAGATCAAATAAAGGGTTGATAATGCTCAATAAATTTAATCAATAACGGATTAATCCAATAAATTATGAGTCCTAACTAGAGATTGGATCATTCAACATCAAAGAATGTGCTCTCCAATGAATGAGGGGGACATTTTGTTCCCTGTGTCTTGATCTACCTTGATCTGTAGTTCCATCAACGTCTAATCTTTATTTTCCAACAGAATGAGGAATAACTTATCTCAATTCTCTGAAGTTTTATTTAGATAAAATTGGAAAATTCTTATGATTATTTATTTAAATGAAAATTCCTTTAGGTTAGATTAGTAATTAATTTATCTAATCAATTAATTAATATACTGAATGTAATTCCAATGACTGTATTATCCGAACACCTTGATCTAACCTATTTTAGGTCACACTAAGGGT
Organism: Viscum album; assembly: GCA_963277665.1. NCBI lineage: Eukaryota > Viridiplantae > Streptophyta > Magnoliopsida > Santalales > Viscaceae > Viscum > Viscum album. The sequence continues at coordinate 1,881,781,353 of OY728135.1, read as the reverse complement.
GAACATCATATTCCAAACACAACCTTGGTCTTATATTTATGATCCAATATTCCATTTTATATTTATCCCATTTTATTTAACAAACAATTTTCAAATAATATAAAATATATTTAATATTTTTATAAAATTAATTCTGGTCCCATCGGGCCTCGGAATCACACATCATCTCAGCGTCTGGCTTTAAAAATATATGTAGAAATATTTCAAAGTATTACAATGAATAAATTGGGTCTCTACATAATTTCATTCTTCAATATTTTCATCCTTAAAAATAAAAAACTAAGAAAAAAGTTTTGGGTATTGAGCTTACATATGGATCTCTCACTCCTAGGATCTCTCTTACATTCTCCCATGCTGTTATAACACATTAACCATGGGGATGGTTCAGCCACATAGGGTTTTCTCCTACAAATCCCCAATCTCCACCTAGTGCTCTACAAAATTGGCTCTAACCACAATGCCCATCTCACCCTAGTCAATAACATGTGTGGAGACATGCACGTATCTCCTCTACTGCGAAATATGGAAGAAGTCATGCACCTGATCCAATTGTGGGGGTGGGGTGAGTTGTTAAAAAGCCTCTCCAACCCTATGTAATATCATGAATGGTCTGATGAACATAAAGGATATATTTCCTCCATATCCAAATATATATAATCATGGGGATAATCTTAGGAAAATTTGGTCTTCCTGGTCGATATACAAGGTCCAACAATATCGTTCTGTATAAGATTCATGCCTACTTTGGGCCATCCTCATCCACTCATGGATGACCTATACCTTCACTATAATTTTATGCATGAACTATGGACCCACAAGAGATGCCTCACTGATCTCTTTCTAGAACAAGGCTGAACTATAGGGTTTCTCATATAGGTCCACAAAAGGTTTCATGCCGATAGTAGAGTGGTGGATATTATTTTACATAAAATTTACCAAGGGAAAGTAATCCTACCAACTTAGGCTGAAGTCTAACATGTATGACCTCATCATACCCTCAAACACTTGGATAGTGTGCTCGGTCTTCCCATCTATCTGAGGGTGAAATTTTGTACTCGTCCTCATCTAGGCCTCTCTAAAATCATGATGTGAACTATGTATCATGATAGGAGACAATAGTCAAGGGCACCCCATGAAAGAGAATAATCTCTCATGTGTACATCTTCCCCAAAATCTCTATCAAAATCTGCTCCCTGATGTAAACAAAGTGTTCCAACTTAGTGAGTCAGTCATATATAATCTAAATGGAATTGTGGACCTTCTCTATCTATAGAATCCCTATCGAAAAATCCATGGATATGTCATCCCATTTCCAATCCAGGATCTCAAGGAGCTAAAAATATTTGTCGAAACCTGGTTATCAGCCTTCAACTGCTGACATGTGAGGCACCGAGAGATGAACTCATCCATGCTCCATCTCATACCGGTCCAAAAAAAACTACCACTAAATGTTTCTATACATCTTCCCCACACTGGTATGTACAGTCAAAGGAGATATGTGAAACTCCCACACTACCTCCTCTCGCATTGTTATTGGGAAAACTATTCATCCTTATAAAGGATGATGTTATTCCCTCCAAAAAATACATCGAGTGAATCTCTTGAGGTTATCTAGTCATGAAATAACTTGTAGTCGATGTCACCCAAATGGGACTCTCTCACATGCTGAAGGAGTGGAGGAGTCAACACCATTGACTGAAGAAAATTTTTACCCTCTTTCTCCACTAGGGTCAGCTTTAATGAATCCAACTGATCATATGAATCCTATACCAAGTGATCCTAGGACATCCTGCTAAGGTCATATGCTACCACATTTTCCTTCCCTGGAGTATAGACTATCTTGAATTCAAAGTCTTGTAAGAACTCAAACCAATACTGCTATCTCAGGTTCAAGTCCCTCTATGTAAATACATACCTAAGAATTTGATGGTCTGAGTAAACCAAAAAGCACTCCCTTATAAGATAGTGCCTCGACACCCTCAATGAAAAGACTACTGATGTAAGCTCTAGGTTTTTAGTCACATATCTCTTCTTATTGATTCTCAACTACCATGACACATATGTAAAAATTTTCTTCCACTGAATCAACACACATCCATTCCCAACTACCAAGGTATCTCAATACACTACGTACTCCACTCCCTCCTCCTGTAGTCTCAAAACATGAACAATCATCAACCTCTGCCTTAACTCCTCAAAGGCCCTCTAGAACTTCTCCATCCACATAAAAAAACTTCTCTTTATATATTAGGGTAGTCAAAGGGGATTCAATCCTGGAGAAGTTCACCATAAACCTCATGTAGTACCCTTCTAAGCCAAGAAAAATATAAACTTATTACACACTCTTGGGTGGATTCAAAGATATCAGGGCATCAATCTATGTTAGGTCCACAAATAAACCATTCTAAAAAATTAAAGTCCCCCAAAAAAGTGAACCCCATGAATGTAGAACTGGAACTTTGAGATCTTACCATAAAGTTGGTTATCTAAAAGTAAATCTCAGACCATCCTTAAGTGATCTACATAGTCCTCCACTAATGAAAAGTATATAAGTATGTCGTTGATGAAGAAAACTACAAGGTATTACAATTTTGAATGGAAGATATGGTTCATCAATGACATAAACATGGAAGGGGAATTTATCACATCAAATGGAATTTCCAAGAACTCCTAGTGTCTATAGAAACATAGGAATGCCCACTTTAGAATATCAACTTTGAAAACTCTAAAATGGTGGTAGCCAGACCGGAGATCGATCTTTGAGAAAAATCTCATTCCTTGAAATTAATCACATAGGTCCCCAATCCTTAGTAAGGGATGATTTTTCTTTATCATGGATAGATTCAGACGATGATAATCCAGGAAAATTCATAACATCTCATTCTTATTTTTCATGAAACACACTAGAGCTGTACAAGGGGACATAATAGGTATGATAAAACATTATCTCTAAGGTCCTCTAACTACAAATACAACTCCCATATCTCATTAGGGGCCATCTGATATGCCATAGAAGATATCGAAGTAGTCCCAAGATGCAAGTCGATAAAAAACTCCATCTTCATCTTTGGAGGTAGTCTCAGAACATCATCAGACAATATGTTCATAAAATCCTCCATGACTGAATTAATCAAGATTCTTAAGGAGCCTACTACACCAATGGATACACTTTCAAAGTGATGGGTGATGGTTTTCAGCCTCATACTCGCAGAAACCACTTGTCCCTCCATGAGATCTCTCTTTCCCGTAAATGAGAATCATGTATCATCAACGAGAAGGCATATGAATTATCTATGGTAAAATTTAATCTGGGCTCGAAGCATGGAAAAGAAATCCATTTAAAATATGATGTCATAGGGTTTCATCATGATGATCATAATTTCCCATGTTAACCTTTAACCACCAAGTGATAACTTGAACTATCAGCCATCAAATGATATAGAATAATCATTCCCTGTAGGAACCTCAAGATGAAGCTACTAGGATAAAACCTCAATTAAGATCTCCAAATATCATACCAAGAGTATATTTATAAATTAATGACTCATAACTATGTCTTCTAATAATAGGAAAAGAGTATAATAAACACATATCATACCTCTAATCATCTCTTGTTCCACTAGGTCATAAGCCTCCATATCCTATAGTTGTTCACGGCCCAAAATGCTAGCTCACTGAGCTTGAATTGGGTCTCCTAGTGGTGGTGGTGGAATAATATTATAGATTTTTCTACCACACATAGCTCCTCATCCTCCACCTTCTCCTATTACACCTCTAACTCCCTTGAGGTCTCCCTACCCTCTCCTAGGATATCCATGATCATAGTGCTACCTCTGTTATGGCGGTATGTCCACTATCTGGATGTTCTCATCAACACATCTGGTCTGGCATTCACAAACCATATTACCTCTACCAAAAAAAGAATAGCATCTTCTTTACCACATGCCCCAACCTAATCTTGGGAAGATCTCATGCGCCAAGATCCTAGCGACTAACATCGGTTAGCTGCTGTAGATGACTCATACCAATAACACCCACTTCCATATCTGGCTACCTGGAGTCCCTCTGATAGGAAACTATCTATTAGAAGTTCCCACTCCAACACCGTTGCATAAGTGGGGATGCACAATGATACCACACTGTCAGGGATATCTCTATGGCGCCTCTACTCAAACTTCCATGTTCAAAATTATCCATCTCGAATCATGTGAAGTTAGTATTATGTAAGGTATGTGAACCTAAAATTGTACTCATGAACTATTATATTGTGGCTATAAAAGATCCTAAATCTGAATTGAGTGCAATAAGGGTGGGTATTACTCCTCATGAAACAACTGTTAAAAGTTTGTCCATGAGAGTATCAACTCATCATGAATCAGGTAAAAATACTCCACCAGTGCCCAGCTGCTCCATGGAAAAGACTAGCTTCCAGTGAAACCACATAATATTTTAGTGTCCAAATGAGCATGAAAACATGAATCACCAACTCTATACAATCATTTTTTCCTATGGATATGGATCTTCATGGATCCTTAGTAGCCTTTAGTGCTAGAACTCACAGAGTGTGCTAAACATGCACACTTCTTCAACCTTCTATGCTAGCAGGATATGCTACTTGACAGGTGGAGGTACTATTACCTATCCACATAAAGGAAGGGTCTCATTGGATGAACCCTAAACTGAGCCTCCATCCCTCATCAGATTGTTTTCATGATCTGTAATTGGTAACCTGGCTAGATGGCATCACAGAAGCATCTAGAAAGTTTAATCAAGACATACCACAGCCATATGAGTATATATATATACACACACAATGGGGATCTAACTCAATAAGTAAATTCAAATACTCAATCATATATGATTCATGTACCATTTTATCACTACAATCGATGTATCGGTATGATGAGTTGACAAGCAGGTAATCAAGGTCCTAGTGAATGCATACGTTAGTGGCCGAACCAATACTTGGTTATTTGGCATGAGATCCATACTTGAGAAACTTCAAAAATATTTCCATAAATCTTAACCAAATCCTTGTAAGGGGACTACTCCAAACCCCATACTAAGGATTGAACCACCTCTGATAGTAATCTGTCATAACTCGACCTAATAGGGCTCATTCCGCAACTACCCCAAGCCCACCTCCATCGGCCAAGGGCTAGAGACAAGATCTGAAAGGGATATCTAACATGGTAATACTTTGCCTAATGTACCTATATAAACACACCCCACTATCTTAATAAAAAATTAAATAAGAATAATAATAAAAACATTCAACATATATAATATAAACCAAGCATGAAAAACCTCTAGGGTGTACAAGAGTACGATAGTGCAAACTGAAAGTAAAGGGGAAAATACATGCCCAACCAAAAAGAGGTCCCAAAATGAAAAAACTAGAAATTAAAAGTGCTGAAGGAGACCAACTTGTGATCTATAAGCTCTGACCACCATACACAATCCAATGCACTAGGTATCCCTAAGTTCCTATAAAGTCACCACATACCTATTTTTCGTCTTCATAAGACTTGACACATGCAGGAAAATCTAGTGTAGGGGTGAGTATATACATACCTAGTAGGATGTCCCAAAAGCTAAAGGGGGGATGTAAGAGGCACAATGGTAATATATAGTCAAATAGATCAACCCAAAGTAATAGAGTACAAAATCCAATGATATGGATACAGATATATATATTCTCAAACCAAAAAAACCCAAATGGTAGAAAAGGGGATCTCTATATCACATCATATTCTAGGAAAAATTACCATAAGTTTCAGAAGTCCATCAGAAATTATCAACATCTCTCGCGTCTTCTGAGTAGAAAATATCCAAGTCACGCCACACCTCTCCAATATATTTCATAGTCGAGGGGAAATAAAATCTAGCTAGATGACCCATGCTCTTTCTCCAAAATATGGTTCCAAACTGATGTTCAAAGTCCCATACCATGAATCCTCAAGAGGGTTACACTCAATAGTCGATAGAGGACCCATGCCTAGCCTCGTTGGAGGGTTCCACTCCAGTAATCAGAAGAGTACCCATGCCCAGACCCGGCTGGAGGGTTCCACATTAGTGATCAAGGATCCATGCACTTACCAAATGTAGGGTGCTAATTAGATTTAATATAGGGGAACCATGCCCCACTAATTAGACGGTTACCACTCCAATAGTTAGTTAAAGACCCATACCATGACCAGCAAGAGGGTGCCACTTGAATCGTATAGAGAGGACCCATGCCCAGCCTAGCTGGAGTGTGCCACTCTATAGATAGGTTGAGGACCTATGCCCTATATCAGTAAGAGGTTGACACTATAAAAGCCTATGGGGATCCATCATGATCACTTTAATCATTGAGTATTAGCTAAATAATCTTCATTCCTTAAAAACATTCATTGTCTCTCAAAATACACTATAGATGCCACTATCACATTCTATGTGGAAAAAAATTAGGATAGTCTACTCCCGAGAAAAAATTCAGGTCCAAATGAAGGAGATATGAGAGTTGGAAGTTTCCATCAAAGGAAACAAGGGTTAAACGACATGAGAGCGAACCTAAGCCATGTGTGGTCCCGATCCATTTCATGTTCATGTCACTGTAGGTGCTTAGATCACTACCTATGTAACCATACACAATGTGTAAAGGGTATACGCAATGTTTCCAAGCCTCCCGATGTCCTACCCATGCTCTTTGGTCATGTCTGTGTACTTTTCACATGTCTGTGTACATTATCACACAACATGTTCTTAGTTATTCCCTTGTTCATTCATTCTTGGAGTATGTGCCAAGTTGCAGGTACATGTGTCACAAATTGTGTGGGGGTCTCACAAGGCATGTGATACTTATCTCACCCAAAATCATATCCATTGCCTCAAGACCCTACACACCATGTATTCTTTGGACTACATGGATTGTAGTTGATTTTTTTGTAGAAAAATATATCTATCTTGGACATTCCAGATTTGGCTCCTCTATCATGGATCTCACCTCTAGACACCCAAAAATAGTGGATCTATCTCCGGTCGGTGATTTTTGGACTTCTAGTGGCCAAAAATTAGTTCTCCTTCAGTCCGTTCAAAACCCGACCCACTGCATGTATCACCCATACCACGACATCTCTATTTTTAGATTCCAATCAACTGATCTATCACCCACAACCCAAAAAATCTTCTATTTCATCCCTGTTTAGGTGTTTTGTTTATCATACGTGATTCAACCAAGAATCTGGGTGTCCAATCGGGCTTGGTACCACCCGGTAATGTTGAGCTATGGACCCATAGCCCAATGGAGAAGAACTCAAAGAATCAATGGGATAAAAAAACCAAAAGAAAATGTGTAGCAAGAATTGTCCAAGCATTCATGGAAAAAAGATATAATTGAGAGATCTGGGTGATAAAAAAATTAATAAAAAAATAATCAGTACATGGGCATATGGAACATCTAGAAATTATCATATATAAAATAAATGGTTGATCATGCTCAATCAATTTAATCAATAAGGGCTTAATCCAAAAATTGACAAGTCCTCCCTAGAGATTAGATCACTCTTCATTAAAGAACGTGCTCATCAGTGATTGAGAGGGGTCCATGTGTTCGTTGCATCTTGATCTACCCAGATCCAGAGTTCCTTCATCTTCTGATCTTGGTTTGGTAATGAAATGAGGAAGAACAACTCTCAATTCTACCTAGTTATATGTGTATAACCCCATAGAATTGACATGATGATGTATTTAAAGTAAAATTAATTTAGGTTAGATTAATTTATTTAATAAACTAATTAATCCTCTAAACATACCACCAAAAACCATTTTATTTGAATTCCTCGGGCCAACCTATTTTAGGTTGTGGCTAGGGTAAACATCATGTCTTGGACTCAATTGTTGTCTTATAATTCTAATTTGAGATTCTATTTAAGATTTATCCCACTTTTTTTAATAAGCAATGCCTGCGTAATATAAAATATATTTAATATTTTAATAAAATGAATTTTGGGAACACTAGGCCCCAGAATCGCACGTCTTCTTAGAACCTGACTCTAAAAATATATGTATTAATATTTCATAGTATTACAGTACAAAACTGGGTCTCTACATCTAACATGATTCAATGCTCATGATTATGATTATCACCTCTCTATTATGACTCTTAATTCACATGAACTACTTTATTTTATGATATTCTATGATTATTCCCTTACTAGGATTTATATATCACCCATTTCTTATGTATTCCCCTAGGTTATCTAATGCACTATTATAAGATCAAAGGAATTTAAGGGAATGTTATGAAGTTTTTAAATATTTTTGTTGTATCCCTATTTCAAATTATTTTGATACATATCTAATTACCCAAATATGCTATGCCTCTCAATATTTTGGGATTACATTATATTTATCTTTATGTAGTAAATCATGAATTAAAGTGTATAAAAGATATTTGTGTTTATAGTAATGCACTTAATTTTGTAGAAAAATACAAATTCACTTTCAAAATGTTTAATAAAATGAAGGGAAGATTTTATAAAGTATTTGAACTGGTATATTATTTGAACTATAATAAAAATGAATAACTAAAGTTTATTGAAAATATATTTATTTTTATATTCACCAAATAAACACAAATTGATAAAAAATCACTTATATGATATTGATCATATCACTTCAAGGAAACAATAAAACCATTATTACACATTAAGTTGAGGTATGTTTGGATTGATATATTTGAAATGGAGGAGACAAATTTTGGTTATTAGCGTCCAGTTTATTCAAAAAAATTGAGGGGTGGGAAGTGATTATGAACCACTCTCAATAATTGATGAAATTTTGAGAAAATAGTTGTCATAAAAATCTAATATTTATTCAATTTTTTTTTATTAAGATAATAATTCATAACCAAATATTTTTTTATATTTAGAAAATTATCTATATTTATTAAATGACTAAAATATCAAACCCTATAATTTCTCATATAAAATTTTATCCTCTATCTAATTAATAAATATTAAAGGAACTTATAAAAATTAATGTAGCATCATTATCAAAAAAATATGAATTAACCAAACTAGAATATCCAATTCCATTCTAATTTATCCATATATTTTCAAATGCAAACATATACTACAATAAATTCATTTCTATTATCTTTATCACAAAATAATAAATCTTTTAATTAAAGTTCCATAATACAAATAGTATGATTTAGTCCCCATATAAAAAACATAATATTTTCCCCAAAATAGTTCTAAACAACATAACCTCTAATGCTACAAATGGATCCCAATATTTATCAAATATATCCTTGAATTCATTAGAAAGAACTTTTTGTGTAGAAAAGTGTCAGGTTTGTGTTGATACATTAATATTTCATTAATTTCTCATTGATTTTAATGCTCACAAACACCTATGTTTGTGTAACAAATGAAATTTCATTAGATAGATCTCAAGATAATATTTATTTGAATTATTATTTTATTATAAAAGAAATTTAGTTTTAAAATCAATAGAAGTTTAATTTTATTATGTATTAGAGAAATTTTGAAGAAGTCTACAATAACTACTCACAACTCCACATTTGATAAACTTTAGGTGTAGAAACCCAAATTATTTAAAGAATAAATAATTTTAAGAACCTTACATTTGGATTATGTAAGGACCCGACCCTAGTTTCCCAGAGCCGATGCCTTATTTGATTACGTTGGCATACATACAAGGAATAAAAATCTCGAAAGACTGAGTAGTTTAGTATTATTGGAAACAATTTACATTCATAAGTTTATCATTACAATATGAAGGAAATCAAAACACTGTTTTATTCCACTAGAAGCATCAGGTATCTAAGATTATTCTTGAACGACATTCATAAATTACTTCTTCAAGTCCTGATAAAATGAAATATAAGAAAGGGGTGAGATCAAATGCTCAATAAGAGTAAAAAATAGAGTAGAAGTTAATATAAATGTTATACATGGTGAATAATTGAAAACACATGCCTTTAATAATGAACTTAAACACATTATGGAAGAAATATGAATTGAATAAATAATTCCATAATAAAACATAATCATGGGTATTATACTAGTTAAATAACCACATTAACTTAAAATACTAGCATCATAATGAGGGAAGTGCATATTCCAGACATTCTGAATCATTTTTTCATGGCCTTGGCCAAGACATCTAGTGATTAAGGCCTCGGCCAAAATCCATATCACATTGGGAAAAGGCCTCAGCAAATTCCACGTCTATTTGTCTCATGAGACCTACCGATGCATTGAGGGGATATAGAAGGCCCCAAACATCACATAATAAGTCCAATGCATTCCTCATATGAGTGGGGATAAACATAAACAACATATACATTCATATTGAAACTATCATATGAAATGTAACTATATTTCCCCAATCATTAAACATAAAACACTAACCATTCAGAATAATATAGTGAATGGTTTTAGGATAGATTATAAAAAATAGAGTTAGCTATAAACCATTAAATCAAATATGGTAGATTAATTCATAAATGATTAAAACTCAATAATACCATTGAATCAACAAGAGTTTTGAATTAGATGAAAACACTCTTATAAAATCATTAAGCAAGTCTGGAGATAAATTCTCCTTTATTTTAAAAAGAAGAGTTCTTTTGGAAAAAATATTTTTATAAAACCAGAAGTGTGGTAAGATAGTATTTTCATAATAAAATGAGTGATTTTATAAAGATAAAAGTTTCCAAAAATAGATCATAGAGTTCCCTTGAAAATAGTAAATAATTTGAGAAATTCCCTTGGATCGGGCTTGTATTTTGGAAACAACCTTGAAAGTTCCATTAGAAATACGTAACTATCCATAAAATAAGGAAGGGTTATGGTTTGTACACATATATATGATACTCACCCAGAATATATGATGAGTACATAACAATACATAATAGTTTCATTTAGGTAATTAGACAATGAAAGTATCCCGATTGAAAATCAAAGTTCGGGTGGAAAACCCTTACCACTTTGTAATAAAACGATTCGTATGCCCCAAAAATTAATAATATAAAAATTATAGATTTAATACCATGAAGATAAAAATATTCATGATATTTGAAATCAATGGTCAATATACATACATCATAAAAAAGTAGTAATAGTGAATATGGAAAATCTCACGAAGATGGAAGTGAGATGAAGAAACCCTTACCTTAACTTCAAATGTGTTCCGATATTGTACTTAAGCTCCTGGAATATGAAATTATACTTGTTAATAAATTATTTCATAACTTATTATACATGTATTTAGTTTACCATAATTCTGGTTAGTTCATTTATTTCTTTATTAACAAGTTATTGTATTGAATTCTGTCGTTCTGGAGTGTTCGTTTCCTTTATTTTCATATTCGGTTCACTTGTTTTTATGTAATGAAGTTCATGTGGAATGGTTATAAATATCCAGGATTGGAATTATATATTATTAATGAACATAAATAATTGATAATGGTCATTTATATCATTTGGTTACATGGAATGAGGATGAATCATTAGATGACCTCCACTTCGATTATTCAGTGGTATTTGGAAAATTATGAACTAGTTTTGTCATATAACTTAATTATATGTACATATTCTGGTTCATGAATAGTAATTAGGTTATAAAACATATATTATAGTTTGGTTAAACCATGAATATGGTTTCATGACCAGTGATGAAGAATAAATTGAAGAACGAAACGTCGTCATCCACGAATGTTATAAATCGGAACCTCATGGACGTCGATTTCGTTTATAAAAATAAAAGGGAGGGAGTAAGCATATTTTTTATGGTTCTTCCATTCACATGATATAAATTCAGTATATACATGTTACTGGAGTTATCATGATCTTTTTGACCGAGGAGGAGAGGAGAGGATAGCAAAATAAGATAAAATAAAATGAAACCAAATGAAAAAGAAGGGTGCTTTACCTTTTGAAATAACCTCCTTGAGAAACTCCTAAAGGGAAGGGGTTTTGGTCTTTTGGGAAGACCAGAAGATTCTTGGATATGTAGAGAGCCTTGGTAAGGGTAATTGGGAATAACTTTGAGGAGCTTTAAGTCTTAGTGGAGTGAAGAGAAGAGGTAGTGGGGGGGGGGGGGTTATAGTGGAGGATAGGGGTAAATTTTGAATATTTAATTCATTATTTAATTATTTCTCTCAAGACAACCAATATTATTGTTTCATGTGACCCCTAAAAGTAATAATGGAATGTGAGTTCGAACCAAGTGGTCTTACATCATCCTTGCATCACCTATGATGCAGTAAATCAAGTATTTAGCATTTATAGTATTTTATCATATTTTACTATTCATCAAAAATTCTAGAATTTCAGAAAAATACCAAAAATTCTCCCCTGCCATTTTTCGACGTGTAGAATTAAAAAGTGAATTCCATTTTTGAAAAAAAAATCTAAATATTATTAATTTAATATTTAAATAAAAGCATGCTTAATTTAAAAATTAACAGTTCTAATTCTACAAGTGCTTCTTTATCACAATGAAAAATTAACCAAGATGTTATTATCTTATAGCCTTAAGAAAATAAAATAATAATAAAATTTACTATTCATTAGGGTCATATTACTATTCATATTACTATTCATAATGGTATGTTACTATTTATTAAAAAATCACGTTTGTTCTTTCAGACTCCAAATGACTTACTGAACACAACTCTAGATGACCATTTTTTGAAATTCAAAACATAGAAGAGGCAAAGTTGTGTTTTAATGGATATATTTTAAATTTTCATTCTATATTTATTTTCAAAACCTTGGGGTGTTACCTTCTCCCCTCCTTACAAAAATTTCGTCCTTGAAATTCACAGAATATTACCAAAAAAGATTCGGGTATGTCTTTAACAAAAGCTCCTCAGGCTCCCATGTTGCTTTCTCCATCTTATGGTTCCTCCATAGAACCTTCACTAGAAGAGTCGTCCGATTTATCAATACTTGTTCTCTAGTATCATGAATCTTGATAGTCTCCTCTCAGTAAGATATATCGGGCTCAAGTTCCACTTAATCATAAGTGAGTACATGTGTTGGGTCTTGCATGTACTTTCTTAACATTGACACATGGAACACATTGTGAACCTTGGAGAGACTTGGCGGCATTGCCAAACGGTAATCTACGACTCCAATTCGGTCCATAATTTCAAAAGGTCCGATGTACCTGGGATTTAACTTTCCCTTCTTATCAAATCGTATAATACCCTTTAATGGAGATACCTTTAAGAAAATGTGATCACCTTCTTGAAACTCTAAATCCTTCCTTTGGTTATCTGCATAGCTCTTTTGCCAACTTTGAGCTATTTTGATATAGTTCTTTATAATATTCACCTTTTACATTGTTTCTTCAACAAGTTCTGGGCCCACAATCTTTCTTTCACCAACATCATCCCAGCAAGTTGGTGTATGACATCACCTCCCATATAATGCTTCATAGGGTGCCATATGTATACTTGAATGGAAGCTATTGTTGTAGGAAAATTCTATGAGAGGTAAATATTGATCCCACGTGCCTTGAAAATCAAATGAACATGACCTCAACATGTCTTCCAATGTTTGAATTGTCCGTTCCGATTGACCATTAGTTTGTGGGTGGTAGGCAGTGCTCAAATGAAGATTAGTTTCTAGGGCCTTCTAAAGACATTTCCAGAATCTTGATGTAAAACGTGGATCATGATCCGAAACAATCGATAGGGATACTCCATGAAGTCTCAAAACTTCATTAACATATATTCTTTCTAGACGTTCAAGTGGTAGATCTTCTCTTATAGCAAGAAAATGGGCTGACTTGGTAAGACGGTCAACAATGACCAATATTGCATCATTACTTCTAAGAGTCTTTGGTAATCACATGACAAAGTCCATCGTGATATTATCCCATTTACACTCAGGAATGGTAAGAGGTTGCAATACTCTTCCAGGATGTTGCCTTCCAGTTTTCACTTGTTGGCAAACCATACATCTTGACACAAAATCAGTAATCTCTCTCTTCATGTTGTCCCACCAAAAATGTTCCTTCAAATCTCTATACATCTTAGTGCTACCAGGGTGTATAGAGAAATTGGAACTATGAGCATCATCCAACAATTCTCTTTTTAGATCAGGTATATTGGGAATACAAAGTCTCTTCCCAAATTTCAAAATTCCATCTTCATATATGAAGTCACTCAATCTCCCATCATTCATAGCTTTAATCTTCTTTTGAAACTCCTCATCATCAGCCTGAGAACTTTTTATCATGTCTAGTAAATATGGTGTGGCAACCATTTGAAAAAGCATTGATGTTTTACCTTCCATGGTTATTCCCATATCCATATTTACTAGATCCATGAAAATTGGATCCCTTTTAACTCTCATATTGTTCAAAACTCCATGATAGTTTTTGCTTAAGGCATCTGCCACCTTATTTTCCTTCCCCGGGTGGTAGTGTATCAGGCAATAATAATACTCGAGTAGTTCAATCCATCTCCTTTTCCTCATGTTGAGTTCTTTCTGTGAGAAAATATACTTTAAACTCTTGTGATCAGTATAAATATCACATTTTTCACCATAGAGATAATGTCTCCATATCTTCAAAGCAAATATTACAGTAGCTAACTCAAGATCATGAGTAGGATAGTTTTTCTCATGAATTTTTAGCTGTCGTGATGCATAAGCAATAACCTTATCATTTTGCATAAGGACACAACCAAGTCCTTTCTTTGAAGCGTCACTATAAATAACAAACCTGTCATTCCCCGATGGTAGAGTCAATATAGGAGCATTAACTAATCTTCTCTTCAGTTATTCGAAACATTCTTCACAATATTTTGTCCAAAAAAATTTAACCCCTTTACGTGTGATCTTCATTAGCGGGTTAGCCAGTTGGGAAAAATTCTGTACGAAACGCTGATAATAACCTGCTAAGACAATAAAACTACGTACCTTAGTTATGTTTGCTGGAATGGGCCAATGTTGGATTTCCTTTGCCTTTGCAGGATCAACTAGGATTCCATCCTTAGAGACAATATGGCCAAGAAAAGAAATCTTCTGAAGCCAGAATTCACACTTGCTAAACTTCCCATATAATTCATGTCTTCTAAGAGTCTTCAGGATAATGCGCAAGTGATTTTCATGATCTTCGTAGCTTTTGGAGTATACCAAGATATCATCAATAAATACCACTACAAAATCATCAAGATATTCCTTGAAAACTCTGTTCATTAGATCCATGAATAAAGAGGGTACATTAGTCATTCCAAAAGGCATTACTATAAACTCGTAATGCTCGTACCTTGTTCAAAATGTTGTTTTCAGAATTCATTCCTTCTTCACACTCAACTGATGATATCCACATCGAAGGTCAATCTTTGAAAAGTATTGATCTCCATGCAGTTGGTAAAATAAATCATCAATGCAAGGTAGGGGATACTTGTTCTTTATTGTTATAGCATTGATCTCCCTGTAGTCGATACATAACCTCAAATATCCATCTTTCTTCTTAACAAAAAGGATAGGGGATCCCCATGGAGAAAAACTGGGGAGAATAAATCCCTTGTTACTCAATTAATTTAGTTGTTTCTTTAGTTCTACTAATTCCACAGTGGCCATTCTATAAGGGGTCTTCGATATGGGCCTTCAACCAAAAATTAAATCAATGGAAAACTCAATTTCTCATTCTAGAGGATGTCCAGGTAAATCTTCTGGAAACACATCAACATATTCTCTCACAATAGGTACATCCTCTATTTGAACATTCCTTTACTCACCCACAGTTATTCCATTCTCTTCCTCCCCAGTAATTGAATTTAGTTGAGCTACTGGGGGTGGATCTAGATAAGAATTAGGCGGTGATGATTCTACTCTAAAGAAAAGGGATTCTACACCATTTTCAAAAATTGTAACTTCTTTCTTCTTACAATAAATCTTCTCATCATAATTTGACAGCCAATCCATACCAAAAATTAAATCAAATTCAGTCATTGGTGTGATGATGAGGTTAGAAACTATAGCACATTTTGGTTTCTGGAGGGGGACTAATCGACATGCCTTTGTTGCAAAGATGAATTCACTAGAAATTTTGGCTGATAACTCTTTTATTAAATTAAATTGAACATATCAATTTTTCTTGGAAAACTGGGAAGATATAAACGACACCGACGATATAGAATCAAATAAAGTATTGGCTAAAATTGATGAAATGATTAAAGTACCTGCCAACACATCATTATAAACTTCAACCTCTATAGTTGTGATTGCATATGCTTGTCCCTAATCCCTTGGCCTTTTCTATTTCATATTTCCTTGAAACTTTGTACAATAATTAGCATAGTGTCTCGTCTCCCGAAAATTATAGCATTAAACATCATTGGCTTCCTTCTTCCCTTTGCAATCACCAGTAAGATTTCCTTTCTGACCACATTTGTAGCATACTTCTTTTCCTTTTAAGCATGCACTAGGGTGTTTACTTCTACAATTGTCACATGGTGGAAATTCAACTCTTCCCTTCTTCCCCATTTCTTTATTTCCTTTCCCAGGGTTTTCAGCGGCCCTCTTCTTTTCTTTCTTTACCTTATAGTCATAAGACTTAGAGAATTCTTTTTCTGTCTTGATGGCACATGAAACTATATCCTCATATGATGAAAAACTTTGGGAGACCAATGCCTGCTGGAGGAATGGATTTAGGACATCAAAGAATCTATCAATTTTGGTTCTTGGATTTCGTATGTAGTCTACAGTATTCTTTCTAATCTTCTGAAGTCAGCTTCGTACCTTGCAACATTGTCATCTTCCTTCTACCTCAGATTCAAGAATTTTCTCTCCATATCTTCTCACTGCTCGTGAGGGAAATATTTTTCTAAGAAGATTTCCTTAAAATCCCTCCATTTCATCGCTTCTATCTCTTCCTCCTCCTTTTTTTGGATTAATGACCACCACTAATCTGCATCTCCCAATAGATGATATACTGCCCTGACAACCTTCTCTCATTCATTACATCCCAAAGAGAGAAATATCTTCTCAAGGGAACATATCCACTACTCTGCTACAAATGGGTTTGTAGTCTCGTTGAACGATGGAGTTTGTTGTCGCATAAAGCGATCTAGAATGGCTCCTCTACGTGGTGGATCTGGTTGCTCCATATGGGTAAGGTTATTATTCATAACCTGAGTTAGTTGTCCCAGTATATTTATGAGTTGCTCAGCACCAGTCACAGCACCAAAGCCAACAACATTATCTTACGTCGGAGGAAAATCCCTACAGGGGACACGTGCATTTGTGTGATTTCCATTCTGTCAAATAGGTTCTATATCTAGATAATGGAATACACTAGATTAGGTTATGAAACATAATGTATAATCTTAAAATAATCAGAAAAATTAAGATCCTACACATGGATAATCACATATTCACAAATATGGTTTCTTTGAGGAATATTTTACATTTTACTCCTTCATAATGGCTTGTAAAGAAAATGTGAATTATCCTAAGCATATATCCCAGGAGTGTCGTAACAAAGAGTGTAGCAAGGCCCATTTTTTTTCACCAGTTCCTGTTCGAGTCTAGCTCAAAGCGGTGTTTTCAGGTTTTACCCCTAGATACATCTGTTCCAGAGCTGCCTCTACATGCTCGTATCCAGATAGGGATGTATTTCTTGAAAGATCTACATAATCTATTACTTAAAAAAATACCATGACGTTATTGTATGTATATCCTCAAAGACTAACTTAGGGAATCTTCCCTAATTCTAAATTTTCTAAATCTAGTTTCCAAGTATTCTCCTAAACTTCCTCTGATACCAACTGTAAGGACTCGACCCCAGTTGCCCAGAGTCGATGCCTTATTTGATTACGTTGGCATACATACAAGGAATACAAATCCCGAAAGACCGAGTTGTTTAGTATTATTGGAAACAAGTTACATTCATAATTTTATCATTACAACATGAAGGAAATAAAAACACTATTTTATTCCACTAGAAACATCACGTCTTTTAGATTATGCTTACACATCATTCATAAATTACTTATTCATGTCCTGAGAAAATGAAACATAAGAAAGGGGTGAGCTCAAACACTCAGTAAGAGTAAGAAATACAGCAGAAGTTAATATAAACGTTATACATGGTGAATAATTGAAAACACATGCCTTTAATAATGAACTTAAACACATTATGGTAAAAATATGAACTGATTAAATAATTCCATAATAAAACATAATCATGGGTATTCTACTAGTCGAATAACAACATGAACTTAAAATAATATCATCATAATGAGGGAAGTGCATATGCCGGACATTATGAATCAGTTTTTCATGGCCTCGGCCAAGACATCTAGTGATTAATGCCTTGTCCAAAATCCATATCACATTGGGAAAAGGCTTCAGACAATTCCACATCTATTTGTCTCATGAGACCTACCGATGCATCGAGGGGCTATAGCGGGACCCACCCATCACATAATAAGTCCAATTCATTCCTCATATGAGTGGGGATAAACATAAACAACATATACATTCATATTGAAACTATCATATGAAATGTAACTATCTTTCCCCAATCATTAAACATAAAACGCTAACCATTCAGAATAATATGGTGAATGGTTTTAGGATAGATTATTCACAATAGAGTTAGACATAAACCATTAAATCAATTATGGTAGATGAATTCATAAATGATTAAAACTCAATAATACCATGGAATCAACAAGAGTGCTTAATTAGATGAAAACACTCTTATAAAATCATTAAGCAAATCTGGAGATAAATACTCCTTTATTTTGAAAAGAAGAGTCCTTTTGAAAAAATCTTTGTATAAAACCAGAAGTGAGGTAAGATATTATTTTCATAATAAAATGGGTGATTTTATAAAGATAAAGGTTTCCAAAAACATATCATAGATTTCCCTTGAAAATATTAAAGAATTTGAGAAATTCCCTTGGATCGGGCTTGTATTTTGGAAACAACTTCGAAAGTTCCTTTAAAAATATGTAACTATCCATAAAATAAGGAAGGGTTATGGTTTTTACACATATATATGATACTCACACAGAATATATGATGAGTACATAACAATAAATAATAGTTTCATTGAGGTAATTAGACAATGAAAGTATCCTGAATGAAAATCGAAGTTCAGGTGGAAAACCCTTACCACTTTGTAATCAAACGATTCGTATGCCCCAAAAATTAATAATATAAAAATTATAGATTTAATACCCTAAAAATAAATATATTCATGATATGTGAAATAAATGGTCAATATACATACACTATACAAAAGTATTAGTAGTGAATATGGAAAATCTCACGAAAATGGAAGTGAGATGAAGAAACCCTTACCTTAACTCCAAATGCGTTCCGCTCTTGTACTTAAGCTCCTGGAATATGAAATTATACTTGTTAATAACTTATTTTAGAACCTATTATACATGTATTTATTTTAACATAACTATTGTTAGTTCATTTATGTCTTTATTGAAAAGTTATTTTATTGAATTCCGTCGTTCTGGAGTGTTCGTTTCCTTAATTTTCATATTCGGTTCACTTGTTTTTATGTAATGAAGTTCATTTGGAATGGTTATAAATCTCCTGGATTAGAATTATATATTATTAATGAACATAAAGAATTGATAATGGTCATTTGTATCATTTTGTTACATGGAATTAGGATGAATCATTAGATGACCACCACTTTGATTATTCGACGGTATTTGGAAAATTATGAACTAGTTTTGTCATATAACTTAATTATATGTACATATTTTGGTTCCTCAATATTAATTAGGTTATAAAACATATATTATAGTCTGGTTAAACCATGAATATGGTTTCATGACCAGTGACGAAGAAGAAATTGAAGAACTAATCTTCGTCATCCACAAAGGTTATAAATCAGAACCTCATGGACGCCGATTTCGTTTATAAAAATAAAAGGGAGGGAGTAAGCATATTTATGGTGGTTATTCCATTCAAATGATATAAATACTATATATAAATGTTAATGGATTTATCATGATCATTTGGAAAGAGTAGTATAGGAGAGGATATCAAAAGAAGATAAAATGAAATGAAACCAAATGAAAAAGAATGGTGTTTTACCTCTTGAAATAACCTACTTGAGAAACTCCTTATGGGAAGGGGTTTTGGTCTTTTGGGAAGACCAGAAGCTTATTTTACGTGGAGAGAGCCTAGGGAAGGGTAATTGGGTAGAAATTTTAGGAGAATAAAGTCTTATAGGAGTGAAGAGAAGTGGTGGTGGTGGTGGGGGGTTTATAGTGGAGGAGAGGGGTAAATTTTGAATATTTAATTCATTATTTAATTATTTCTCTCCAGACAACCAATAGTATTGTTTCATGTGACCCCTAATAGTAATAATGGCATGTGAGTTCTAACCAAGTGGTATTAAATCATCCTTGAATCACCTATGATTCATTAAAGCAAGTATTTAGCATTTATCGTATTTTATCGTATTTTACTATTCATCAAAAATTCTAGAATTTCAGAAAAATCCAAAAAAAATACCCCTTCCATTTTTTGACATTTAGAATTAAAAAGTGAAGGCCATTTCTGAAAAATAATTTTCTAAATATTATTAATTTAACTTTTAAATAAAATCATACTTAATTCAAAAATTGACAGTTCTAATTCTACAACTACTTCTTTATCACAATGAAAAATTAACCAAGATGTTATTATCTTCTAGCCTTAAGAAAATAAAATAATAATAAAATTTACAATTCATTATGGTCATATTACTATTCATAAGGGTATGTTACTATTTACTAAAAAATCAAGTTTGTTCTTTCGGACTCCAAATGACTTACTGAGCACAACTCTAGAGGACCATTTTTTGAAATTCAAAACATAGAAGAGGCATGGTTGTGTTTTAATGGCTATATTATAAAAGTTCATTCTATATTTATTTTCAAAACCTTGGGGTGTTACAAACTAAATATTACGTTTGGGAACCCAATGTTTGAAATCAACCCAGTATTTTCATGATTAATATTTGGTTTATCAACCTAGTGTTTGGATTAAGCTGCATGTTTTATACAATATGAAGTGCAACTGACCATTTTAATTGGTTCTATACAAGATTTAAATTATGGATTATTTTAATTATTTCTAAAATATTTTAACCATAGTATTTATTATTAAAATTTAATTAAACATTGATTCAAAGTTACTTATTCAATGTATTAAATCATTCCCATTTTTAAGGGGAGTTTCGGTTTTAGCAGGCATTAAAATTCAAATTTTAAACATGATGTATGTTTTAAATGATCACATTTAATTAGAATAATTTTATGTATCTATTTAACATGTATAAAATTAATAATATTTTTAAATACCATGATTTTGATATTTTAAAAAATATAATGTATTTAGTTCTTTGAATAGATACAATTTTGAAATATACATTTTTTGATTTATTGTTGTTTGTTCATTGTGATACTCCTGCTATATCTCCATTTCAATTTCAAATAAGTAAGTATCCAAAAATGATAATATTTTAGAGATATTATTTAAGGAATTATTTAAATTCTTTTTAATTAATTTATTACTGATTTATTCTATAGATGAAATAAGATTTCAAGAGTGTTGTGATTCTCTTGGAGAAATTCCTAGAAGATCTTGACTCAATTTATTTTGAATATCTAAAGATGGAAGATCCACTAAAACTACTATAATATTTTTATAATCTATTTATATAAATATTTATCTATGAGGTTAATAATATAGTAGATGAGAATAACCTAAAAATTATGGAGATAATAAAGTACTACAAAATATTTATTCTATTGTTCAACTTTTTGAAGAGAGAATTGAAATAATCTATATATTTATTATTCTCTCAATATTTGAAGAATAAAAAAAATATAGTTTATTCTAAATAATAAAAATATTATCTATCTACATTTTAATTAATAAATAATCATGCACGACATTGAATATTATTTTGTTGCTATTGTGCTCTATTGAAGATCACATATATCTTCTAGTTGCTACTGCAACTGTGACCTGAACTAGTATTCAAATTATACATCTCATATCTTTCTACTAAAATTTTGGTTTCTTTTACTCATTCATAGTGGAGTATAATTTTCTATTACTAATCTATGGATATTAAGGTTCAAAGTAAAAAACTAAAATGCCCTGTAAAAGCCTCACTCTAAGGTGTTAATTCTCTGCACTCGGTTATAGAGGTCCCCAGAAAAAGGATATGCTGGTGAAAATCACTGAGATCATGGAGAGAGCATTGGTGGAGTTTACTAGGGGATTTTTGTGTCTTTAACCAATATACATCATCATGTATTATTATTTCCATTATTTATTTTCCACTATTTACTCACTTTTAAGATATAATATAAGAATCTCTTTAATTCGAGAGGGACGTTTCAAGTTTGTAAATATTTTTAAAAGGATACAATTAACCCCCTATTATGTCTTTATCATTATAATTCCACAAAAATAATTTGTATCAAAGTCCAAAATCTAGTAGATATATTTCTTTTAAAACTAAAAAGCCTAAGTTAAACATCTAGATATGATAAATTTTAATGACAAGTCTTAGAGAAAGTATATCGATGATATGTGATACTTATTTTAATGGTGATTATTATGGATGCTAAAAATCACACATGATTGTTTATTTAAATAATCTTAGCATAAAATTTTTCTTGAAAGTTTTAAATCTTATGAGATTTCTAAAGGTGAACCTGAAAATTAGAGTGCTACTCAAGTGATTGATTATAGCCTAAATTAAAAATATATGAATGTTATGTTTTGTGGATAAGGAATTGATGAATTTAATCATGTTTCTTAGTGTTCAATAGCATAAGAAATGTGGGAAACCATTTTAGTTACCTATGAAGGAACCAATAATGTTTGAAAACTAAGGTAAAATACTTCTAAACATAAATTTAATACATTAAAGATAAAGGAAAATGAAATCATCACTCAAATGAATGGGATATTGATAGAATATTTTAATGATGTTTTTACCATGGGAACTTCAATTATATAACCCGATTAATCCTTAAAGGTACCTAGATTTTTACCATATAAGTGGAATAGAATATCTACTATTATTTGATAATCCATACTAGTTAAAGAGTTAAGGATGAAGGAATTGATTTGAACCATGATGATGTATGTAGATGATATGTAATAAGAAACTGAAAATAACATTCCTATAAAAAAGGAATATTTTTCACTCAAAGTTTTGATGGATGAATTTTTCAATTCAGATTCTAGTCATTCAGGTTTAAGTGATGATATATTTCACCTTGTGAGAAAATTCATCAATTTGTACAAAATGAGAAATGATAAGTTAAAGTAGAATAAATAAAAGGGATTGAAATTATACTAATGGAAGAATAAAGGTTATTTAAGACCTGACACCCCTTAAATTAAATATAAAATAAAATCTGATTATAAATGTAAATTTAATAAATACATTAAGGATACTTAGAGTGCTTTAAAATATCTAGGAAATGAATCTACTTAAAACTCTAAAGCTGAGCATGAAAATCAAAAGTAAAATCTATGTGTTAAGGCTCATGCTGATCAGGTACAATATTATTTATTTCAAAGTTATAATTTTGAAATTATTTCTTATAATAAACGTAATAAATACTATTTTTTATTTAATATAAATTTTAATCTTTAAATAAAGATCATAGAAAACTCAAAAAATCTTAGGAAGTTATTTTTAATGATAAGATATTTTGTCAAATTAGATTTTAGATTTAAGATCTAATCCTTCCAAAAAAATTTGTGCTTTGCATGAAAATAAAATTAAAGAATTATTAGATAATTAATACTTTAAAACAAACTTTTAGTATGCTTATAAAAGGAGAGAATTATCTAAATCAAATTCTTAGTAAAAATAAATTTAATAAAGGAAATCTTGGTATTTATAGTAATTGGGAAAGGAATAAATTTTATAGGAATTATTTTTCTTGTTTCTAATAAGAAAAACATGTCTACTATTAAATTTTTTTGTTTTGGTATTAACTAACATTATAATAATGACTGTTATTTTAGAAATCCTTAATTTTTTGGTGTCAATCATGTTCATTATTCAAAATCATTATCTATATTTAATTATAGAGTGTTTACTCAAAATCAAAATATTTGGTTATATAAGTATTTTATTACTAACACGACCAAAACCAAAACCATATTGGTACCAAAAGAAACCTGTATTTGATATTTTTCATGTTCTCACCAATAAAATTCATCGTTATATCATTAATTTGTTTCTTGAAATACATGAATGTTTTAATATATCTATTATTTTTATTTTTATTAAATTTATAATTATTTTTCAAATATCTACCAACTCTTAAGTTGTTTTTTATTTGAAAGGAAAGATCCTTATAAATGGAATAGTTAAAATTTAGGAAGTATTTCATTTCCAATTTAATATTTGTCTTAAATACACTAATAGTTTATATATGGGATAAAATCATTTAAATGTTTTATCTTTTATTCCTCAATGTTTGACTATTCTTATTCTTAAACTGTTAAATCATTTACTCACTATTAATTTAGGTAATAAATTAATTCTGTGAATTATTTGATAAATTTCATGCATGCTCTTTTAAATTTTATATTGGAATGTGTTAATCTATTAAAACCAATTTTTCTTGTAAGTATATGTTTAATGTATTACTGTTTGATTACTTAAATGTGCTAAATTAATCTATTATGGTATGAGATAAATTTTTCTATTATTAGACAAGGATTTTTTGGTCATTTATGACATGGGTAAAAAAATTTAAAATTATTTTAAAAATTTTCTATTTTAATTCCTTGAATATATTAAATATCTATTATTGGTCTTAGGGGGTGTTTTTTTAAACATTATCACATGTTTAAATATTTTATTATTATGGACTGAATTAATTTGTTTGACACGTATTTTAATTCCTTGAAAATATTTTTTTATTTATTAAATAATATTTTACATGTTTTCATGGCTCCTTGAGTATAAATTTTTATCCTTTTGAAGGAAACATCAATTAAGGTGTAGTTTATAATGATCATTCATTGAGAATTTATTTCACACACTTTAACTCATTCTATTTTTTTTATTTTTAAGGGGAATTAAGTTCATTCAATTTTAATTAAAAATCACAATTTTCTTGATTAATCTAAATATTATTTGACCTCATTTTATTTTAAAAAATAATTTTAATAAAAAAAAATTTCTTAAATAGCCTATTTTGAAGAAAAAATTCCAATTTAAGAAACCTAAATGATTACACTGTATTTTTTGGATTGAAAAACCAAAACATCATTTGAGAATAGTCACCTATTTCTTCTACCCTTAAACTTGAACTTTTTTTATATCTAAATCTCTCTCAAACCTTTCTTTATTTTTTTAATTTCAAATTCGAAGTCTATAGATAAATCCAAATCAATTAGACTAAATAAACAAAATCTCTATTGAGTTTATAGAAAGGAGGTAAAATAATTCTATGAGAATGTTAATTATTTTTTTTACTAATTTTACTAAACTGATTGAAGATCAATTTGTTTCTTTAGTTGAAGAGTCCTTAGAGAGGATTGTTAGTAAATATTAGGAAGATTTAGAGGTTATTAATGGTAAAGAACTAGATGTTCAATTACTTAAAATGGTTGATGATGGAGTTCCATTTATAAGGACTAAAAAATATCCACTAGAGTCTGATGATTTAATTTTTATAGATCATTTTTGTTTTCTTTATTTAGGAATTCCAACTAAGTTTGATCTTTCAAAAGTGGAAGCAGTGAGGTTACAGGAAGAACATAAAAGTACTCAAAAATATTTTTAAGTACTAAAAAATTATTTTGTTTCCAGAACTAATTTTGAATCCCTTCAATCATGGTATCAAATACTATTGGAAATTTAAATCCTAAGAATAGATTCTAATTAATTTAAAATGGAAATATTTGATCAAGTGGGGAAGATAAAAAGTGATACTTTTTTCTAAATTAGATTTTTATGAGATGAAAGTGTTATTAGTTAGAGTTTACTTCTTCAAGTGAACCAAGATATATAGAAATTTAAAGGTGAATAGATATATTTTCAGCTATTTTGGTTGCAATAAGTAAAAAACGTTCATATTCTAGAATGTGATGATTAACCCCTTCACACTTTAGTTAAGAATATGATTGGGATTTATGTTCATTATTTAGTTAATAAATTAGGTGTAATTATGATTCAGTGTCATCAGGCCTCTACAACTTTTTATATTGTCCCTAATGGAAGTGATGATGATTTTTCAAATTTTAAGAGTTTTAATGAAATGATGGACTAAGCCCTTCAATAAAAATCTTGAGCTATTTATGGAAGAATTAAAAACAATGCATAAGAATATTCATGTTTCATTGGCCTCTGAATCATTATCCCCAGAATAACCTAATTTTTTTATCTCATCTTACAACATAGTCTATCCAAGCTTACCTATACAAACCCTTGGGCCAAGAATATCTTTATAATAAGAAGTAATTGATAAAAATAAAGTCCTGTATTGAATTTTTATTATCTATATATTAAATTTTTTACTTTACTGTTTACTTTAATTTTTATTTCTAATCCTATTCAATTTTTAGGATTCATTTATCTTTGACTAAACATGACATTTACTAAGAGTTTTTTTCACATTAACTGTGTTCTATTATATTATTTTAATTTTTTTGATATCATAAAAACATGGATAAATTTTGATAAACAAAATATTTTTATGTATAAGTTAATTTAAAATCCTTATATTTAAATCATTTTACTCTTTAAGTGGAGAAAGAAGAAATATGGATAAATATTTTTTTCAAATCCTTTTTATATAAGAATTATAGATAGATACAATCTCGATTTTATTTAATCTCTGTGTATTTAATTAAAAATTAAACTTTTTATGTTTTTTTTATATTTTTATATTTTATATGGGTTTTATGATCATAAAAATGGGGATATTGTTGGGAATGTGTTGATACATTGATATTTCATTAATTTATTATTAATTTTGTTGCTCACAAACACCCACATTTGTGTCACTAATGAAATTATTTTAACTTGATCTTAGGAAAATATTTATTGGAATGATTACTTTATTCTAGAAGAGATTTATTTTTATATTCGGTTTAATTTTAATTTTATTAATTATTCTAGGAATTCTAAAGAAGTCTAGAACAATTGTTCACAAACCCATGTTTCATAAACATTAGGTTCAGGAACGCAACTTTTGGAATGGAATTTTACTTTTGGGAACCTTATATTTGGACAAAACATTAGCTTTAGGAACCCAGTGTTTGATATCAACCAAAAAAATTCATGATTAATGTTTGGTTTACCAACCCAACACTTGGAGTCAACTACATGTTTTATATCATATGTTGTATAACCCAATGTTTGACTTGGTCTTCTGAGTGATTTAAATTATGGATTATTTACAGAATTTTGGAAATTGTTTTTTTATATCTTTTCTTATTAAAATTCGTTCAAAAAACAATACAAAGGTATTTATTAAATGTATTAGATCATTCCTATTTATAAGGGGATTTGTGATTTTAGTGGATATTGAAAATCAAATTTCAGACACATTGTATGTTTTACATGATCATGATTTATCAAAATGATTTCCCCGATCTGTTTGATCTGAAGAAAAAAATCAAACATATTAATAATTACTATGAGTTGGATCTTCATAAAAAATATGATGTCTCTAGTTCTATGAAGATGTAAACTTTTAAGGCAAGCATGTTTTGATCTATTGTTGTTTTCTCATCTTGTTATTGCTGCTATATCACCATTTCTATTTCAATGAAGGAAGTATTCAATGATGCCCAAATGTTGGAGATATTATTGGAGTAATTATTCAAATTATTTTGAATTCGTTTATTAGAGATTTATTCTATAGATGAAATAAGAGTGAAATTTTGTTTTAATTATCTTGGAGAAATTCATGTAAGATCTTGAATCAATTTATTTTTAATATCCAAAGGAGGAGGAGCTACTAAAACTTCTAGAATATTTTTATTATCTATATATATAAATATTTCTCTCAAAGTTTAAGTTTTTAGTGGATGAGATGAATGTAAAAAATTATTATGAGAATAAAGTGCTATAAAATATTTATTTATTTATTATTTTTTTGAAGAGAGGATTTATATACTTTGTATATCCATTATTCTCTCATTTTTGCAAACAAATAAAATTAGAAGATAACCTAAATCAAAGAATAAAAATATTATCTTGCTACTATTCAACGAAGAAGGAAGTCTAACTCCTATTGAAAATTATTTTTTTACTATTGTGATTTATTAGAGATCATCTATATTTTTCAGTTTCTGCTATAACTATGATCTAAACTACTATTCAACTTCTACATATCATCTCTTTCTACTGAAGTTTCATATTATTTTACTCATCTATGGTGAGTGTTATATTCTCATACTAATATGTGGATATTTATGTTCCCTATAAAATAACATTAAAGATCTGTAAAACACTTGTTGTAATGTATAAACTCTCTACACTCAGTTATAGAGGTCTCTAGAAAAATAACTTCTAGTGAAAATAACTAAGCTCATAGATAGGGAATTTATTGAGTGGAATATATGATTTTTGTTCCCTAAAACATTATACATAATTTTATCATGTTATTTTGTTTATTTATTTTCTAATTCTTACACGTTTTTAAGATATAATTAAATAATTTATTTACTTCAAGTGGGTCATTTCAAATTCACCAATACTTTTAAAAGAACAAAATCCACCCCCCCCCCCCCCTTTTTGTGTGTCATCATCATCATCGTTCCAATAGAACATAAAGCCTATATATAATGATGTGAGTACCACCCCTGTGTACTTGTTTTCAATTTTTCATTAATAATACCCTTGGGTAAGGAAACCCCCTATAATATCTATTTCACCATGAATAACTAATTATAATGGTCCTATTTTCACTCCCTAAAATCTATGTTAATATTATCTAACACATAATCTAACGAATATTAAAAATGGGAAACAAAGGGGAATTATCATAAAAAAAATATAATAAGTCCTTTTTTAGTTGGTGGATTCAATTTAAAATTTGAATTAAAACACTAATAATAATTATTAATGATGTCTGATTAAGTTTTATAATTTTTTAACTATAGATGATGATTTTTCTTTGAATCGCCCACTTTTAAGAAATATTAAAAACATGGACCCAAGGATAAATAAACTGCCCTCAATTTATTTTCATTCTAGTCAAAATAATGAAATCATAGATAGAATAGAATTAAACCTCTTTTAATTTCATTTTTTCTCTCAAATTAATCATACCTAAATGGGACCTTGGGAGTTGATTATGTTAATTATGAGTAAAATAAATGAAACCTCAAAAGTTTTAATAAAAATTGATGAAATTTTCCCAAAGGATAGAAAATGTAAAATTATTTTAAGTCTAATTATAGGTATTCATTATGTAGGGTTGTCAAAGAAGAATTTAAATCCCCAATGTAAAACAAAAATTTGTCCACTTTTTTTCTATCAAGGATCTAGGTTGAGATATTTAATATTCTTGAAATTATATTTTTTTCAATGTTGTAAGAATAATAGACATGGAAGATTATTTGGGTTTTTTATTTTATTTAATTTAAATAAAATTAGAACAATAAAAATATGTTGAAATAAATTTTGATACTCATGGGGTGAATTCAAATATTTTTTACCATCATATACATTTTTTATAAATCACCTAATCCAATAAGTAGGCTCAGTATAATTTATCTACTTATCCCCCATTGTTATCTTATGTATGATAATAAAAAATTTATCAAATAACCTCAAAAGGATCATCAACACATATTTTCTACTTAGTGAGTGAGTGACAACACTCATTAACTAATAAAATGAACTTTCCCACACACCTGATTATAATTATAGGACATTCAACTTTTTTAATCACACAACTCCAATCATATGAACTGTGATTCATTTGGAGGGAGTATTTGAAGTTGAATGATTTATAATAATGTGTAAGTAATGATATAAAACTGGAGTGATGATCACTACACCCACTCTTCACCTTCACTATCACACTAGAATCAGTGAAATGTTCCAAGGAAATGAAATGAAGAAATTCAAGAACACCCACTATGATTCCCCTCAGACCACCCAAAATGAGTTATTTCTATAATATCTTAGATTATAAAATTTTTGGTACTTTATAAAGGTTTATACAGAAAAAAATAATATTCATAGAATAATAATAATATTCCATGACACATTGATAGATTAGAAATAATGTTGTAATACTAAAATATAGAAAATATAGAGAATTTCGAATGAATACAATAAAGGCTAGAGTTTAACTTTGGAGTTTAAATATATCTTACTTTTAAAAATAGGGAGGATAAAAATATTTATAAGAATAAAAAGGTCTCTTTCTTCCTCTTTTTAGACTTCAACTCTAAAGGAGAAGTGAGCACTTCTTCCACAGATCTCTTCCACATGTCTCAAAAAAGGGTTCTAGTCAATTTTGGTGATATCATCCTAGATACTATCATATTGGAAACCATCTTATAAATTTTTTTTCTAATACATCTAGATGAATTCCACATTTATCGGTTAGAGGGAAACTTTCTAATTTGGATAAACCAGATAAATAAGTTTTAATTGATTTTAGGTCAATCCTTTTCCATGTTGAGAAATTATATTTTAATTCAAAGCAAACTCTCTAAAATTTCACTAAGTAGAATATATTTCTAATGAACCATAACTATTAAAAATTATCTTATATATCCTATACTCATGAAATAAATATCATACATATTATTATTCTCCAAGTTTTTAAAACTGTGTATTATTATGTATTGATCATCTATAGGAAAAATCATATTACTTATGAAGTTCTCCCATATTTAAAAAATTCTAATTTATTATGTATGAAAATTCAATAGGAAATATTCTTATGTATAAAATCCTATAGTAGACTCCTTGTTTTTGGAAAATTATGGGATTTCGTGCATCATTGGAGCTATAGGAGAAGTCATCTTAATTAATAAGTACTTTTAAGAAAATTAGTTATATATACCCATTTCGCTTTAGAAATAATTTATGCTATTCCTCAATCAAAAAATAAAAAATATCATATTTTTTCATATTATCCTAAAATATGGTATGAATCATCTTCTATAATGATAAAACATTATATATGAACTCTTTATGTTGTTTTCAATCTCTAATAGTCTACAGCTCTCAAAAATTACCTAAATACCATAGAAATCCCCAAATCAATGTAGGCTGGGTTCAAATTGAAATAAAAATGAATTAAATAAAAAAATAATACAATAATACAATTATTAATTTTAAAAAATAAATAAAAAATCATTATATGTGTTTTTCATTTAATTCCAAAAAATGAATAAGATAACTAAAAATTAGAGATTGAATTCATTTATTACTTTAATTCTAGATTCACCTAAGTAAAAAAAATTAGTTAATTTCTTAGGTTTTAACTAAATTATGGGTTAATTTATATTGAACAATATATTAAATTTTAAAAAATTATGTCTCTCATCATTACCCAACACTTAGACTATTACAATTATGGGAAAGAAAATAATATAACTAATAAAATAAATAATATCCTATATAATTTAAATACTCAAACAAGAAAAGAAAAAAAAGATAAATTTGTTATTAAAAATATCATGCCTCCTTTATGAATCATTCTCACTATCCATTTCATTTTAAGTAGGTATTATAGTTCTAATATTTTAAAAAATTAGAATAAAATCTCATTATGATTTTAACTCATAGAACCTTCATAAATCTCTCTTTCTTAAGTTCCTTTCACTTAATATCAATTTCTAAATTCCTTGATAGAACCCAAATGATATTATTATAAGTAAATTTTCTCCCTATTCATTTGGGTTAAATATTCTTGTCACCTAAATCCACTCATTTTTTAAAATTATGAACTTATATAATTTTTATCAGCTATAGTATATGCTAAACACTTATTCAATATAAAAATTTATTACATTATTACTCACACACCTAGTACCTAATTATCTCATAACTTCATATGGGATACCAATTTATCATTTTACTCCATTTTAAAAGGACTTATATGAATTTATATTAATTTTCCTCCTTGATGTGTCTTTCTTCACAAAGGAAAAGTTACATAAGATAAAGTTCAAAATTCTAGTTTCCTTATGTTATAATTTTTATTTAACTAAGATATTTTCTACTAAAAATAAATATTTAGTTCTAAAAAATTCCCATAAATAATATAAAAAATTATTACTTAGTAATCATATAAATTAAAAAAATTAAAAATAAATGAATCCCTCAAAATTACCATGACATTATTCACTAATCATGATAGCATTTAAAGTTCAAATTTCTTTTCCTATAAACACACTAAAATAATTAACATAAAATAAAACAACATGCATAATTTTAAAATAGATTCCTAAAAAATAGGTCCCAAATAGATTTTAATTTCCTACCTCACACTAATTCGACACTACTCACATAAAGTTTATAAAAATAAACAAAATAGTAGTGATAAAACGAGTGTAGAAGGATAAAAACAACCTAGTTATTAGATGGGTAGTATTTAGTTAATCCTTATTATTTCCAAAGGCCCTTCCCACCTGTTTTTTTCTTTAATAAAGGAAAAAATAAAATAACATGAGAACATTTACTCAAATTTATTAAAGTGAAATAAAACTAAATAAAATTGGGTTTTCCTACCCAAGGGACCTCTAGGTTTTTATTACTCATATTGGGATGTTTTAGTGGTCAACCCTAATATGAAGGGTTTTTTATTTTATAGAAACCACTATAGTTTTTGTTTTACTAATTTATATGAGTGGAAACTATACTAAGAGAACCCCATGAACATAGTAAAATATTCTCATCTAAAAAAAGCAGAAATAAAAATTGGGTGGGAGTAATATGTAAGGGTTATACCATTTAGAAGTTGTTTCTCAATCTATATGGTAATCAGTCTAATGTTGAGGGAGTAAAGTATTATCTAAGGGTCTTAGGGTTTCTTAATCTTAAATTGTTTTAGATTAATATCTTTTGGAATATTTTTCAAATTCTTCTAGAGAATATTTAAGAAAATTATCATAATACATTTCATCCAACCCTACTTCCTCCTCCTATGAAGTCAATTCTTAAAATTACAAAAATAGTTTCTCTTTTATGGTGCCTTACTCATACTCTTCATCACTGTTGACTGTATAATTTTTTTCATCTAGACCTATAATTCCATGAAATATATAGTTATAATTCATTTAAATTAATGAAAAATAAAAAATAATTGAATATATAGATATTTATGCCCCCTTAGGTGGGTTAGCATTGAGGTATTATTATTTAAGGAATTTCTCTAGACAGGTTTCTGTTATAGAGGTTGTTTAATCAATTATTTTTCTTCAAACATCCCATCATCTCCTTTTATTATTATTATTATTATTATATGGAAAATCTATTAATATTGAATCTATATTTTAAAAAAATAGGATTAGGATTCAATTGGATATTAGAAAATTTAAAAACAATATAATTCAATTTTTATCAATCTCCCTCTAATATCAAAACTATAATAATGTGTTCTTCATGGAGTGACTTAGATAAAATATTATAAACATATGTGAGTAAATGTTGTTCAATAATTTATTCCTCCTATTGAAGGTATTATTGAGCAATGGAAAAAATTCACATATTCCTCTTATTATTAATGGTTTTATTTTTATTACATCAGGTGTACTTGGATGATAGAGGCTGCTATGATTGACATGTCCTTAAATTCTAAAATATCACTTTGTTTCTCCTTAAAATATTGGTCAAAAAGAAAATATCTATTGATGTAGTCATTAATATTTTATGGTGTAGGTTCTTCTTCACTATGATGGTGTGTGAGTATATGTTTTTTATGTTTATTAGATTCATTAGTGTAGTATGATTCATCCTCCCACTCATTGGTATGTTCCAAAGGCTACTCATACTGTAGAACTGGATTTTTTTTTCTTAGGATATAGTGGGAAGAGAGATTGATTATATATAAGTAATTTTTCTAGGTTTGGTTATATGAACTCAATTATAACTTTATAAATATCTTTAAATCATGTATATAGTTAGTGATCCATTATTATAGAATGTTAAACCTATGATATTTATTCTAAATTTAAATTAAATAAATAAATATATAATAAAATAAAAACATATCAAAGAAAAGAAATGAAAGTGAGAAACTAATTACAGTGTGTTCAAAAATAAAGAGTGCTCAACTCAACTCTCCAATAAGTGAATTTTTTTTGGAAAGTCTTCATTATGAAGGTATATCAAAGTAGAATTTAAATTCCTTGTATACAAAAAAAGTTAACCATGGGTTTTTATCTCAAGGATATAGGCTTATAAATTCACTATTCTTGCACTTATAGTTATTATTTTTTATTTTTAATATTAAAATAATAAAAACATGGAATATTGTGTGGGTTTTTTATTTTATTAAATTTAAACAAAAGAAAATTATAAAAAAATGAGTAAGAAATAAATTTATATGGTCCTATGGTAAATTCCAATAGATTATATCATTATTTACATTTGTTTTAAATATACTAATATAAAAAGAAGATTCAATACCATTTATCTATTTATCCCTATCTATTTTATTATGTATGGGAATGAAAACCGATTCTAGTACCCTAAAAAAATTATCAAATCATTTTTTCTCCTTGGTGAGTGAGTAATAACACTCATCAACCAAGAGAATGAACTTCCTTACACAAATGGCCATGATCATGGACTATTATTCAATTCAAACCACAAAACTCTATTATTATGTAGTGTGATTAATTTAGAGGAAGGATTTGAAGTTCAATTAGTTGGAAGAATATAAAATTAATTGAAAAAATTGGAGTGATGGTCACCACCCCCACTCTTCATCTTCACTATCACATAAGAATTAGTGAAATAGTTTAAGGAAATAAAATGAAAAAAAAAACAAGAAGACTTACTATGATTCCCCTTAGAGTACCCAAAATGGTTTAGTTCTCCAATATTGTGGATTTTAAGATCATAAGTTCTTTACAAAGGTTTAATAAACATAAAGAAAATATTTATAATAAGAATAACACAACACAACACATGAATATAATAGAAATACTATATTAATATCAAAATGAAAAAAATCAAGAGAATCCATAACTAATTCTAGTAAGGACAATGTCCAAGTTAATGATTCTAATCTACTCACCTTTTAAAAATAGGGAGAATAAAAAAATTATAAGCATCATGGGACCACCTTCCTCCTCTTCTTATACATTAGTCCCAACAGATTAGTGAGATCTTCTTCCATGGATGGATTACACATGTATCAGTCAAGGGTCCAAATCTCTTTAGGTGATACAATATCAAATCTTATCTGCATATAAATCATCCCACAATAACTATATTTTTCTTCTATTGGACTAATTCTACATATATCTGATGGAGAGAATCTTCCCAATTTAGATGAACCAGATAAATGGGGTTTAATAGATTTTAGATTTATCATTTTTTATTTAAATAAATTTATATTTAAATTCCAAACATCCTCCCTAAAATTTTACTAAGTAGATTATTTTAGGTATGAACCATCACTAATCAAAATTATCTTATGTACCCTCTGTTCAAGGAGTAAATATCCTACATATGATTCTTCTCAATAAATTTCAAACTATATCTTCTTATGTATGAATCCTCTGTGGGAAATTATTATTATGTATGAACTTCTACTAGATTTCACAAAGTCCAAATTCTTACATATGAAACTTTGCTGGTAAATATTCTTACATATCAGCTCATCCAGTGGAATCCTCATTTTTTGGTAAAGGATAGGATGTTATGCATCCCTATAGAACATGGAGAAATCATCTTATATATGTAAAACTTTTTCGAAAACAAGTTATGTATCCCCATTGTGATTTATAAATATGTTACAAATCCTCTATTCCTCATTTGGAGAAGAAAAAATATCATATGTATTATTATCTCGGCCTCAAATATGTTATACATTATCTTATCCAGTGAGAAAATGTTGTATATGATCTCTTTATGCATTTTCTATTCCCCAATAGTCTACAAAACTAAAAAATCAACTGAAAAAAATCTAAATAACCAAATTAGTTAAGTTCATGATCAAATTAATATCAAAATGAATTAAATAATAAAAATTTGGAATATAATCTTATTTTAAATTTTAAAAATATAATAAAAAATCAAATTAAGGATTTTTTAATTGATTCCAAAAAATGAATAAATCAACTAAAAAATAGAGATTTGTGACATTAAATAATTTAATTACAGATTCACCTAATTATAAAAAATGATCTAATTCCATATTTTGACTAAATTATGGGGATAATTTCTACTGAAAAACATATTAAAATTTCCAAAAAATGGCTCTTATTATCTGATAATGATGGAAAAAAATACTATTAATGGATCATATTATTTTTATATTAACTAAATAACCACAAATTCATCACAAAATATATTTTATGGTACTTTATTAATCTGTTCAAGAAAGAACTAGAAGTATCATTCCAAATTAAGTTATGGTGTGTTTGGTTTGAAGGATTTGGAATAGAGGGGAAGGATTTTTCCTCCAGACCTATTTTTTATTTAAAAAAAATAGGGTGGTGGGTTATGATCCACTATCCTTATTTTTAATAATCTTAAATAAATATTACTCATCCCAATTTAATATTTAATTTTTTTTATTTTTATATAGATAATAATTAATCAATATATAAATGTTTTCATATTTATTTATTTTTAAATATTAATATTTCTAAAATGATATAAAAATAAATCCCTAAAAGTTATCTTGTAAAAGATTTTCTAGTATCCATATAATAAATTTTATTGTAAAATAGGAAAATTTATATAATATAATATATTAAAATATCAATTAACTAAACTAAAACATCTAAATGATTTTTTAATGCATCCAAATTCAACTAAATGAAACATAGCCTTTGATGATTTTCATTTCCATCATCTAAATTATAAAATGAGAAAATATTCAAAAAAAGGATCCATAATTTAAATAATGTCATTTAATTCACATCTAAAAAATATATTTTTCAAAAAAAAATATGTTGCTTCTGATGGATCTTAAAAAAATTCAGATGGATCCCTAACTTTATCAAAAAAGCCAATTTGGTCATCACTAGTAGTGGATGAAGATAATGATATCCATGAATTCCTATTATTTCACTTTGTAATAACATGGATTAGATCCTAAGGGTATGGCATGAATTAACACAAGGCCTTAGACATTCTACCTTATTACACCCCCTTGTCATTGTTGTATAAAATATTATATAATTATGTTTTTTTTAATTATTGAGAGTTGTGAATTTTCAATTTTCAATTTTTAATAATTTTTCTCTATTTCATGGGTAACACATGGATACCACACATTTAATAGTAACTATATAGTCATGTTCATGTGTAAGGGTTTTATTTAATGAATAATGTGTGGTTAGTGAACAATTTATGGAAAATAGTGTGGAAAAACATACATTATGGGGAAACCATGTGATTTACTCCTACATATGAATTTTACCTATGGAACAACATTAGTTTATAGCCTTCAAGATAATATTTACACAAGGTGAAACTATATGATTGTTTCCTACATATGGGTATTTGTTATGGAACACTATGTAGAGTAAAATTTTCAAGTTTCAATATTAACCATGTTAGTTTCCCTTATATATGGGGTGTTCCTTTAGTGGATAGCATGTGGCTTGTTCACAGGTTGGAGAACCATGTAATGAAATCTTGTGAGGGGTGAATCTTGATTCTATTAGAGGTTTTATAGTTATTTCTTGGTTTGGTAAACCATATAACCAAACCATGCAAGCTTCCCTAAAATTTAAGTCATGAATATACCTATATACTGAAACTTGATTTAACTTCATTTGATCTCTCCCAGTCCTCATTTCACTCTATTAAACCCTATAGATCTCTACATGCTTCTCTATTTTCTCCCTTTCTTTAAATACATTCTTACATTTATTTAAAGTGCATTTGGAAAGTATGTTCTTCCTTTTCCCTTTTCTCCCCTTCCTATTTTCATTTTCCCGTAGTTACTTCTTATCTCTTCATACATAATAGAAGTTGTAGTTGAATCTAGGATTTTTTTTTGGGATAATATTCAAACAATATATGTCGATCCCTCTTAGAGGTCGTTTCATTCAAGGGTCATTCTTTCACTATTAATGGTAACTTGTTTTCAGTGATTAAGGTTGGTGTTTCTGTGAATTTCTGTTTATTGAAATGTCATGAAATTTTTGATCTTTCTAATATTATTTCTTATCAATTTATACTTCTATGTTATAACCTTAAAGGATTTGTAAAATGGTTTTAATGATTTCTACACTAAGAAAAAATTAATTTTCATGGATTTCTAGATCTTGGTTTTAGAAACCATTCTCTTATGTATGTGATGTGCCTAAAAGACATAGTTAAATATTATAGGCATGATCAAATTAAGAATTTATTTGTTCCTAAATCGTATTAACTACAAAGTTTTAGTATAAAATATGTGTGGGTTAAATCCAGCAAATAATGAGGAATACAAAAATAAAAACTCTTAACTAAAGGTCAGGTTGCTTCAATTTATGGTTGATTTTATTAAACTAATGATTAAATTGAAAATAAATGAATTAAAATAGAAAAAACATAAGAGAGGGAAACCAATTTCCATGTATGGTTTTTCTAAATAAATTAGTTTTAATTCTCTTGAAAAACAATTATATCAAATAGCTGTGAAAATAAACAATTTTATCGATAGAAGAAATGGAAATTCTCAATAAAACTACCCTAGAATCCCAAATCATCATGGTCAAATGATTCAAAATAGATAAATAAAATTATGTTAAGTTTTCCAAAATCAAAAGTGTAATTCCATTCAATGGTCATGAATAAATCATCTCAATTATGTTGGTGTCCACCCATTTATAAAAGTATATGGTCAATGGATCAATGATGAATAAAATAGGAACATAGTAATAACATGATACTATTGAATAAAATTTTCTTATGAGAAAAATAAAATTGAACAATGATGTTATGAATCCCATTTAACTGATTCTGTTATCCCATATGGAATTTATCCAACCATCATCAGGTGATCACCAAAGATGATTAAACCCAAAATCATAGGGAAGAGAAAATATTAGAGTGAATGAGCAGAAGAATGATTAATAAAATTTATTGGAATTAAATAATAAATAATCTATTTATTAAATAAAATAAAGAAAATTAAAATTAAAATAAAACCTATCTATAAAGAATGATGGTTCTGAACCCTGCGGAAGCCTCCTAGTAGCTGGTCCTCTCCACACCTAGAATGTAATGTCTGAATCCCTTGGATATAATACTTATTTATAATCCTATAGGTCATAAATGGGATTCCCTAGTTCAAAGATATGTTTTTAATGTAAATATGGGTCAAAAGATATGGGTCCCACAAAAGATATGTCAAAAATTCTCATTTTTCCACTCTGTTGGGCATTTAAATTACGTGTATTTTTTTACCACATGTATAAATTTCCTGACCTACAATCATTCTAATGAAACTTCACATGTTTCATGGAATTACATATACGTGTCACACCATGACCCATCTAATCATCACTTTTTATTTATTTCCTCTACTTCATGCCATGTAGTTATTTCACGACTTGCACTGGTTCACCATGGGTAGTGATTATACAACATTTAAAGTCATCTTCCTCCACTGAAAGCTCCATTTTGCAATGGATATTCAGTTTTGTGCATCTAGAACCACCATTTTTATCTTTAACTTCAACCATATACCTTGTCTTCTTCATCATTTCCCAATATCACACTACGTCACTTCGTGGCACCACTCGAAGTGCCTTTATATTCCTCAATTTCCCAGATTTCCTTGGTATTTCTCTAATTGATGCCCTATATAAGAATATAAAAAACATTAATATCAAGAACAAATCTTATATTTAATCATATAATATTCAATTAATTCATATATAAAATTCCATCAAAATATAGATGCAAAATTTATTTATCAGTATGCCATGTGTTTATTTAAAGTCTTAAGAGGCTCTTTTAAATTTAATTTAAAGATAAAGGAGTTATTTTACTCCATTTTAATTTTTAAAGTGAGAAAAATACTCTAAATGGTTTATATGGGTTGTTTCTATGGTTTTATCTTTAAAGTATGGTTTGTAACTTGATTTTTCACATGAATTAAAATTCCCATTAGGGATATGATAAAAAGGTATCCTTGGCATGTATGATAAAGATTTTTTCATTGAATATATTTATAATTTCGTTTTAAAGGTGTAGTAGGAACCTCATAATACAATTTTTTTCATTATCATTGTGATGCACATGTTTTATACCATTGGTGTTATGTCTTGTATAGAACCTTTTCTGATGTGGTATGGTGGGAATTATTATTTTATTATTTGATCAATGTGAAAAGGGATATTTATTTATAGGGTATTAGAGGTGTGATAAAAATTTATCACTTATGCTTTATAATTTTTTAATGTATTGATCCTATGGAATACTTGGTTTCTCACTATCAATTAATGAATTTCATAGTAACCCTAGGTAGATAATCAGAAGATTTGGATGAGTACTATAATAAACTAGTTTATATGCTAGCTAGTTCCCTTTACAATATTATGCTCTCACTAAAGGATGCCACCTGGTGAGGCTATAATGGTAAACCTAGGATGGGTTTCTATCAGAAAAACCACAGGTATATGGATTATTAAGTGTTCTATGAGTTAGATCCATGATCATACTATCCAAGTTCCTAGTGAGTTTTCCATGATAGTTATATCTTGGTTGATTATTCTATTTGGGGGATTACCAATTCATACATTATTGTATCCCCCTGTACTCATTTTGTTCTATGGAACCATTTACATTTTCATTATTCACCCTTTTATGTTTATTTGATATTATGGAATCTACTTGATATTATAGTTTCTTTTTTTAATTATTCGGATAACTTTATCAATATTTTTCAAATGTGTATTTGAAATAAATATCATTAAAGAAATATTTCCATTCATTTTACATTTAAAAGTTCAAAATATATTTTTTCAAGTGATAAAGTTTTTCTATTTACAACATGGATTTTACCTTAGGGGTTGTGTATGCGGTTGTGTGAAATGTTTTAAAATAAGTAAAATATACTTTTTTATTTTTCATATTGTAAAAGGTCTTATTTTAAATTTTGAAGGAGTTCTTCAATATTTATAGTGGCTTCAATCTGGATTAATAAAGAAAATAGTATTTTGAAAAGTTGGGTTCAAATAAAAGAGTTTTATACTTGTTTTATTTATGATTTATCATTAGAAATCCATTTTTTTAACTTTTTTTAAACTAGAATTCATGATTTTTATTCCAAAGTAATTGCATTGACTCTTTGGTGAAGTCCTACTAAGATTTTTTAGCTCATATCCAACATACCCACCTTTGTGTATATATAAATCTCATGTTTACATATAAATTACTAATATTTAAGATAATATTTTATGATGTCTTTTATTGGTCCATTAATGGAAATTGTGGGATTTGGAGGTGGCCATAGGTCACATGATGTAGGTTTTATAGTTTTTTGGGTTTATGGTTCGTTTTTTAATAGTCTTATATCATCCAATTCATCCATTTGTATTATACTTTAGTCTCTCATGTTTTTTCCTATGATGTATTTTTATTTTGTATTCTCTTGTACTAATTTTGGTTATCTTCACTTTTTAGTGTGGTATATTTAAAAATTAGTTCATTGGTAATTATTTGGTTTGTTACATTTTTTTCTTGGTTATTTACTTATAAATGTTTATTATAAGTTCATGGTAATCCAAAGTATGAAATCACCATACTATATTCTTGGTTAGATTCCACTACTTCTTAATTATTATTATATAAGGGTGAAACAATTCCCTCTTGGTTATTATTTGATGTTTTAGAGCTTCTCACCATCCAATGGAGATCGGGAATGTTCTTGAGGCCTTGTGGCTACCTGGCCTGCGTAACACGGTAGTGTGACCTGGGTCATTTTGTTAAAAACATATATCACATCACCATATTATTATTTGGTTAAATTACTGTAGTGTGATGATAGA
Source organism: Viscum album (assembly GCA_963277665.1). Taxonomy (NCBI): domain Eukaryota; kingdom Viridiplantae; phylum Streptophyta; class Magnoliopsida; order Santalales; family Viscaceae; genus Viscum; species Viscum album. The sequence goes on along the minus strand of OY728135.1, from coordinate 1,881,739,162 downwards.
ATCATAAAAACTTATGAAGTAGGTCATGAGTAGGTTCCTCATTACCACCTTTCATTATAAAACATTAATTTTCATGGGTAGTTGATATTTGAGTTCTGAATTTGGATTCCATTTTTTATTACTTATGATGTTTTATTATCTAAAATGGTGATGTTTTGATCCCAATTGAGTTAAATATGATACCTTAGAGGTTTTATTGAGTTTTAGGGTGAAAATAGAGGAAGAACCAGAGGTGAATAGTTATCTTATATGGTCTATAAAATCATACAGATCATATTCTCATGGTTCTGGAAACATTTCATTGATTGTTTCATGGTTGAAACATGATCTTCCAAACTATGTACATTTGTAAATCCCTCCTAAAATCTTTATTTGAATTTTTTTACCTCTAAAGTGATCTTAATGCTATTCTCATTTATTAAAGATAAATAAAAAATATTTTTGTGATATGTTTTTTATTTTGGGTTGAGTGGTGTTTTATTTTTTTGTGTTTCCTTGTTTAGACTTATGTTATAATGGCTAGTTTTTTATTATAAAATAGATTTTATGTAAGGTTTTAAAATTTTATAAAGAGGTTTTAGGGTTTATTTATGAAATGGGTTTGACTCTCATGTTGTGTTTTTGAAATAGGTTGGTTTTATAATGAAATATGGGGTCTATTTTGAAATGAAAGTGATTTTTTATTTAAATGTTTTAAATACATTAGAGGTGAGGTTGAAATGAAGTTGGGATTTCAAGTTTTGATTTTCTTTAATTTTATAAATGAATTTTTGTATTTTCAAAGTGATTGTTCTTTTATAAAATTATTTTTTAGAATCTTCATCAAGATCTTAGGATTTAAAAAAAAGGAAGTTTCTATATTGTATTTAATTCATTGAATTTATACTTTTGAGTTCAATACCTTCATTTATATTAGGATTTTCTAATTTGAATTGCGAATCATGAATTTATTGGGTTCATGCTTTGTGTTATTAAGAATATTCCTCCCATAAAAGTCTCAATTGAACATGGAAAGTTTTTCTCTAAGTAAGATCCTCAAAGTGACTCCTCTTATCATTTGGGTGTTACCCTTATATTTATTTATTCTACCAAGTATCTATGTAGAGTGGTGGAAATGAATTCTTGTCAGATCATTGACCCCATTAAGGCCTTATGAATCAATTTTTGTCTTAATTTTATAGTGATAAAGGTGTGTTTGAGGAAATTGAGTAGTTAGAGAGGATTGAAGGGATATTTATTTCTTTATAAAATCGTCAATTCTTAATGTTTAAAGTGATTGTATTATTGATTTAAGGGACAATCCTAGTGTAGTGTGTGACTATTTTTCTATCCTAGTTACACGAGGGGATGTCTTGAGAGTTTTTCAAGATGATGTTTATTCAGTGGAATTATCCTAAGAACATAAAGGTTAAGAAATCCATTGATTTCAAGAGTTTTTATCTATATGATTGAATATGGAAAGATTATGTTAATAATTTTTAGATTTATTATTCCTTTCTCACGAGATAGCCACTAAAAACTTTATAAAAGATCAATTCATTAAAATAGGTCTTTACCTGGACCATGGATCAGTTGTATTTGTATATTTATAAATATATAATACGAAAGTGGTTAATAGTTATATGTTAGTTATAGCTAATTAGACTATGAAACTTGTGATGGGAGATTCCTCGATTCAACCTTATCATATTTATGTGGGTTATTATATAGAGATCCTTGAATCTTATTATAAGAAGAAAAGGTCCCATGTGTGATTTTAGTGTGAGATGCATAGTCATTATAAGCTATATTACTTGAAATACTTAAGTAAATGTATTTTATGTGGAAATCTAGGTCATATTTATTAATTTTCTAAATTAAATTTTTAATGGAAGGGGAATAAAATTTGGATACAGTCGGTATAACAAAACATGTTTCCTATACATTTTATTTTATGATTTTTAACATAAATGTCCATATAATACAATAATGAAGAATTGATAGGCCTGGTTTATTTATGAAATTTGATACATAAACCATCAACTTAAAGTAAAAAATAAAAGATTGTTTAAAATATCTATAATGTTCTCATAGTTTCATTTTAAATCTTAATACTACACTGGATAACTTGTGAACATGTATAAGAAAAGGGGTTAGCTATAAATCAAAATAAGGGAATAATAAATCATAGCATGATGAAAATTAATGCATGTGAGTCAATAATAATATCATGATAACATAAAAATGTGAGTATAATATACATAAACATTAAATAATGACATGAGAGGATGATATCATAAAATCAAATAATCAAGGAAATGTGGAAAAAATATGCCAACTCAATATTAAATTTTAATTTAAAGGGAATAAGGGAATACAAATTCTTGGTGGTCTAAAGAAATTAAGATTGAGAACATCCCCAATAACATGGTCCATCCCAATAGGGGAAAATAACCTAAATAGCATAACTCTATAAGGGGAGATCTTGGGTATATAGAGAATCCAAGAAATCCACCACATGATTTCCTTCATTACATGTATATAGTACCACCATGTCGTTGGAGATAAAAGCCTTGAAATTATGAATCAGATAAGTGATTTTCCACGGAGAGGTAGATATGTTGGTGATGGAGCTTCAAATAATCTTGGAATCTATTTCCACAGTCGTCATGGTGATGTTCATTGATCTACAAAGATAAAGGCCATTGAGAATTTACATCACCTCTGCCCTTAAGGATTTACCAGACCCATAGAAGGCACTAAAATTAAATAGAACCAATCATTAGTATCACAAATCACACCCCCACCACACATGAATCCATGACTACATGCACCATAAATGTTGATTTTGAGACTGTTGGCGGGAGGGGACCATGGAACCCAATGCCCCATCTATCTGGGTCTATACATGCCTGAGTTTAAGCTTCTGAGGACATGATTCCGGAGGGGAGTAGCATCCCCCATACTTCATGAGCCCTACCAAATCCACTAAAATTCACCTATCTCTCACCACTAGAGCCATGTAAAAGATATAAGGGCCACATTGATCCTATTTCTGATCCTTCCATATACACTAACACCCTACTGCCAGCGACATCGCCCAAGCCTTTTCCTCTTGCTCGATGTTGTAGCATCCATAGAACCAGTTATGGAGAAATGTATTAAGGGAATATAGATCTATAACAGGATCCATAAACTCACCAAGATCCCTCCAAATTAGTCCTAACCTTCCACTATGGAATAAAGGGTGCATCAAAGACTCCTCTACTGGAGAGAAACAACATATACACATATTGGATATATTTACACCATTACATTTCACTTCCAACTCTATAAGTAACGCATGATAGCATATCCTCCATATCATGAAGTTAAATTTGGAGGGAATATCCTTACATCATAGACGGTTTTCCCACAGTTTTCTATTTGGCTGATAAATCATAACTTGTGCATATGACTTGGCCAAGAACCTACCATTTATTAATCCATAGAAGACACATTGTTCCAGGGACTCCTCAAGCCTGATGTTTTAAAACACTACTTGCTAAGTGGGGTTGAGGACCACCCAGATGAATGGAGGATGAGATCTGTCCTCCCTAAAGGATAGGTTGGGTGAAGGGAATCATTGGAAGTTTATAAGACCACCCCCAATTGAATTTCTAGAAATTGACCTCACCCCAACCAAAGATTCATTGGGAATGTTCACTAAGGATAGTAATATGAATTCACAGAGTTCCACAAGTGGGAAGGGGTTCTTCCATTCTCTCGTGATCCAAATCTATACTTCCCTATAATGAATCGACCCTATAGAGAAGGGCTCTTGATAACATCCAAATAAATATTACCCAAAATAAAATTCATAGCTTATCCTACATACCTAACTCCAATACCCCCATGATCAACCGGTCTTTCAAGCTTACTCCAAGAGTCTCATAGAAATTTTCCCTTTCATTGAGCTTTCCATATAAATCCATTAAATGTACACTCAATCTATTTGATGGTGGACTTAGGAACCATGATGATAGAAGAAATGTGCGTGGGAATAGAAGAAAAACACAATTAACAGGGTTGATTCTACCTCTAATGAAAAGAATATATTCTTCTAATTATTAATATGGTTAATGACCTTGCTGACTATACCATCAATGTGACTAGTTTAGATCCTTCTAGTGGATATGGGGCACCTAGATAGATCATGGGAAAACTCTTTCTCAAAATTCCCAATTTTAATTTAATAGTATCCCTTTATATCCAGGAAGTAGGTTAGCATGTAGACACCACTCTTGTCCCTATTAACAATTTTCCCACTCCAATAGGTATAATCATCCATGATATTTTTGAATCCTCTAATGGAATAATTATGGTTGTTAATGAAGAATATGAGGTTATTATCAAATAAGAGGTGTAACACTCTTGGGACATGATCCCTGTAGTGATAAAGAAGAACAAGCTCACGTTATAAGGAGGAGACAAGAAATATTCTTAGGAAATCATGATTCTTAATGAAAGTTATAGAAGAAATAGAGTCACCATGCTTGATCCCTCTAACCAGTTTCAGGAATCCACACTGCCTCCCCATAAAAGTCACATTTAACTAAGGAGAGTTATAACACTGAAACAACATTTCAATAACCCATTCATAGAATTCCATAGTGTTCTAAGGATAACCACTTTTGTAATATACATTGTATATTATGAGATGAAAACATTTCCCAATCTCTTAAAGCACTATTAAGGTGCACCTTTCATATGTCTAATTTTACATGTGTCACAAGAATTATATAACATAAGAAAATATTTCATCATTTCAATCCCACAATTAAAGAATAATGGTTTCATAAGAGTAAGTACCCAATCAATTAAGGATATTTATATCTAGTTGAATACCCAATAATGAGAATATGGTTAGGTATTCACAACATAAAAGTTATGGCTTTGAAAATCAAGAGATAATTTCAACAGTATAATAGTATACATAAAAATTTATAGAGGGGATTATTGATAGGGGAAGGTAGTATCTAATTATTTGGGAATCATTTTCTTAGTAAAGGAATGTTTATAAACACAAGATAACATAATAAATTGAGAATCAAAAGTTTTATTACAAAGGAAGTACTTGAATAGAAAAGTGGAGGGAGATAACCCCTTACCTTGATAGGTCACTTATTAAAGCATAATAGGAGCTCCTTAAAACCTTAGAAACTCCTTGGGAGATACTTTAAGAGAAAAAATTAGAGTAAATTAATGATCAAAGTCTTTAGAGTGTATAGTAATAGGATAATTGGTGGGTATTTATAGCAAAAGAGGGAGAATTCTTTATTAATTTTTAAACATATGTCTTAGAAATCTTGTTAATTAAGAATGAAAAACCATTATATTTCTCATGTTATTGTTTATGGGGAGTGTTTTATAATATTTTAATATCTTATAGATTGAAAATCTATAATTAATAATATTTTTGTGGTCTAAATTATATATTTTCTAAAAAAATATACTTTATGTTTTAGAATATACATTATGGGTTTTTAAAATTAATATTATCACTTTAAAATGACTTATTTTAATGAATAAAAAAAATTAATCTATAAATACATTTATAGTTTTATTTCATCACTTTTAAGTCATTATTATGTCATAATAATTACAATATATTTATACTGTATTTATTTTTTAACAAAAAAATCGAATATCTCATAATATTATGAAAAATTACCATTAGATAATTTCGATGTGATGATTTCAAAAATGGAATTTATTTTATTAAAATAATTTTCTAAATGTGAGAAATTTTATGTTTAAATAAAATTATTATTCATTAAAAAAATATTATTTTTTATGACATGTTCAACTTTGTTACCCTTAAAAAAATTATTTGAAACTTCATAAAATTATATTATCATTTATTTTAAAATAAATATTATTTTATAAGAGAATTTCTAGAAAATAAATTTCATTTAAAATTCTTGAATTTATCAAAGAATTTTATTTTAATTTTAATCATATATTTTCCAAAAAAATATAAGTTCATTTTTTTATATCCAAAAATTTATTTATCATATTCATATTATACTCACACAGATAATAAAAAACTGGATTAAGGTAACCATTATTTCATTAATAACAACAAAATTTACACCTCTATAATACTAAGGTCTATATACTTAATCCCTTATACACTTTTATACACCCTAATGATAAGGTATGTGCCGGTAGTACTTTCATGGGGTGGTTTAGTGAGAATTGATTCGGTTGTGACTTCAATAAGATTGAATGTGTCACACAATCAATTTATCTAAAGTCTTATTTGTTGAATATTATCTTGGTCTTGGTCAAGTTAGAAGCCTTGTGAAGAAATATACCTTGTAAACTATAATAAATGAGTTTCATAAGGGATAATCCTACTAGTCAAGGCCATCATTTATTTCTTCTTTATCAATTAGATTTTCTTATTACCCTCAATATATACAAATGAGAAAGGTTACTTTATAACATTTATATTACTAATGATTTTAATTTTAACATTTCATAATTCCCAGTGGTAATATGATGTATTAATTTTATAAAAATGAAGTGTATTTTATTTTCAATATGTGGTGCATGTGTTTTTATATTATACTACATTACTAAATGCGACATATATTCATTCAGAATACATATCTCATTTTCAAAAATCTAGTTTGTTGCATTCTTTCCTCCTTAAGAAATTTTAACCTTGAAATTTAAACTCATGCCTTAAAATATATGAGGATAATTCTATTTCATTTCTTCTTTGGGTTCCCATATTTCCTCTTCATACTTATTACAACACCCTGAGATTTTTTGAATTATTTTTTTCTAATTAATTTAATCTTTTTGATATTTTTCATTTCACAGAACACTGAAAATAGTTTATTTTATATCAAAAAAACTATATCTAGATTACATTATATGAAACACCAAGTTAATCATTCACTTCACGCAACATAAATTTTATCTTTCACTATATAGAATGCCAAGGTTAGCTTACATTACATGCAACACTGACTTTCCTCGATGGCTTGCGTAACACACAAGATCGAGTGTTACCGAACAATAATTCATTATTAAAATATATTTATTTAATAATATATAACATATCCATTAAATTTAATATTATAGTATTAACAAATTTATAATTGAATTCATTTGTTACATATTAATTAGAAAAGAAAATATAAACCAAACAAATATAAACTGAATGATTTTATAAAAGACTATTTTCATATCAAAAAGATGATGTATCTTAATAAGTTAAATTAATTACTACTTGTGAATGATATTAATTAAATTTATATTTTATATATTCAATCAAATATTTTTCCAATATATTTTATAGGTATAAGATAATAATAAAAACAATATTACATATAAAAACCTATACTTTTATTAAAAAACTTTTAGAGGATTTTGATGGAGAACCTACTTAAAATATAAATTTTGGAATTTCTAAAAATTTTATATTTCAAAATAAACTTATTTTTTGAATTATAAACATAAAAATTAGGTTAGGGTGATTTTTGTTATTTTTCTGGGAAGTTTTATTTTTTAATAAATAGTGGAAATACTGAAATTAAACTCAAAACTTCTTTTTCAATTAATTTATTTTTAAGAAAAAATTATATTTTTAAGTTTAATTATATAAATATTTTATCAATTTATCCAATTTAGGTCATTGGAATAAATTTTACATTAAAATTGGTTATAAAAACCTAGAAAACTTTTGAACATTTTAACTTTAAAACCCGCTTTGTTGTCCCATCAACAACATTAAATTCTTCCACTTAAGTAATTTCAATTTGGAAAAATTGATTCTGTATTTGTAATAATAATAATTTATAATTTATAAAAATATCTACTTATTTTTTTACCAAAAATATTAGTGAAGGAAATTAAAATTAATTACAACGAATAAGATTAAATTAAGCTTAACAAGAGACTAAACCCTAAACATAAGTCCTAATATGAACTAAAAACTTGTTCAAATCCATTTTATGGGAATATTTAGACACTATACTACCTTTTATTTAATTTGGGCCATTATTTTATACACTTTCAATAAACAAATGTCGGTGGGGTTTGCTTTTTCCCAAATATTACAAGAGTGACACTCCTCCTCCACTATAAAAGGCCTCATATAATCCCACTTCCAAACACCTCTCAAGACAATTAAGTTCAAAAAAATTTTACCCAAATATATAAAAAATATCTCTCTATTCCTCCTTAAATCCTCTATTTTGAAATAAAGTAATACAATTAAGTCTTTTGGTGAAAATCAAAAGGAGTTACCCAAAGAAGATGTAACATCCTCCCTCAAACTCCTTTATATTATTTTCATTATTCATCCCTTCCACTCTAATTATTCCATTATTATACAAACACACCAGTATAATAAATATACTGATATTTTTTTATTCTAATTTTTTACTTACACTTACACACACTTTCATCTAATGGGTAACGAACAAACTGTTAACATGTACGATGAACTACCGCTTCACAAAATGATGATTGTTTAGTTTTCCTTTACTTCCTCTCATTAAGGAAATTATGATGGAAAATATATTTATATATGATATATATTATATTTATAATATCTTTATTCTTATGTAATTTTTATTTAGAACATACCCTTATTCTTTCCATCTTATGTAAATACGATAATTTTATTTAAGGAAGTGTGGACTACTGCCCCGCTCAAAGTGATGGGATTCGTTAACACACTACACGGAATGTATTAAAGATGTGTTTAGTGAAATCATATGACATATATGAAATAATAATTTTACTATAATTATATTATATACATATATACATATATGTCATTTACTATATTTCTTTCAATAAGACAATAAAATGGAAACAACGTTCATGCGTACGTATGTCCTACCGTCTCCATGAATGGTGTATTCCATTTCATACTTATATATTATATATATTATTAAAATTAACATATAATTAATATGAATGATATTTTTATCATGTTTTACATTCTTAAAATCATGATATCAGTATAAGGACCAAATATATAAAAATTAATACACACACAAAAAACAAAGTGAATATTACCTGAAGTGTAACCTTTACATGAAATTATTAATAATAGGGTAATATAAATTCATAATAAAACCATATATGGTGTTATATATAATAATTTATTTCATTAAAATATTTAAAATAAACTTACATTTATTAAAAATTATGTTTGAATGATTACGATGAGAGTCAAGACATAAGGTAAGGGAATTTCACCTCACTCTTTATTTTTGTGAGATACATGCCTTATTCACCACTCACTTATTTTGTGTGGTGTATACAATTCTCATTAATGTATTATATTCCTATTATAATTAAATAAATTGGTATTTACATAAACATTTTATGATCTTTCTATCATGGGTTTTATGTTTCACAGGTTAATAAATCAGTAAATTAATTTTGTCTCAATTTTCTTTCTTTGAGACACATTCCATGTTATCCACCTATATTTCTATATGAGGTGTATAAAGTGGATTTGAAATGTTTTAACATTAATATATTTATTTTCATGATATTTTAAATCTCCATATAATTTCATTTTACGACATGGGATTATGGTTCAAAGTTACCATGTGGTAAGATTTTATTGAAAAAATATCACTATTTATCAATATTATTTATGATCATGCTTTAATTAATGAAATATTATTATCAATATTTCAAAAAAACAGATGAATTTTCTTATAATCTCGTTAGTCTTGATATATTCATGTATTAGTTTCATTTTTTCCACTCTTTGGTACTTAAGATAATTAACAATATATTTTCAAGCAAGTATGATCTTACCTCTCTCTTCGGTTAGAAATATGTGCTTCTACAAAACCACACTTTCCAAAAAGGGATTCCAAGAATATTATAATAAAATCCTATGATTATTAAATGAAATTTTTACCCTTTTTTATTTTACCAATTTTTTTAAATGAATTTTATTATCTATTTCTAAATAATGATTTTTTTCTAATCTTTTTACTGTGCAAAAGGAATGTTATTTTTACCTCATATGACATGTATTGATTTACCCACCATCATTTCTTTGAGGATTAATTTTAATGTTTAATAGGTTAATTTGTTTTAAAATATATTTTCAAATAAATGGGTTTGAAAAGTTATTCGGGATTATTTTATAAGTTTTCAAGGAAAAACGGTTTTCAAAAGGTTTTCAAGACCCACTAAAAGTTTTTAATGGAAAAAGGTCTTTCAAAATGTTTTCAATGCTTCCTTTATAATTTTTAAAGTTTATTTTTATGAAAATGGTTTTCACATGGTTTTATATTTTAAGAATCATTTTTCAAAGTAGAAAGGATAATTTACTCATTAAGTGTTTTTAAAATGTCTTTCAAAATTATTTTCCATCTATGACGACGTCCATTGGTGTTACTCATGCCTTTCTGGGAAATGATCTAAAGGTTCCATTCATATTATTTATCTGAATAGTTTATGTATTGATGATATGGTGTTTATGAAACCCACTTCTTTTCACAGGTTATATATCTATGAAAATCATTTCTTTTTACAAGTTATTCTTTGATGAAATGATTATGAAACCTGCTTATTTTTTCAGAGGTTAAGGTATGATTTTATGTTTATAACTACCATTTAATTTCATGGGTTATGAAATGATTGTTTATGATTTTTTTGTCACATGATTTTATTATTTAATTATGATATGGGTGGGATTTATATCTCCCTCAAATTCATTTGGTAAATATAAATGTTTTATGAGATCAAAGGGTACATGGAAGGGAATCCCAAGCCCAAAACTAGAGGGTACATGGGAGGACATCCCAAGAGCAAAACAAGAGGGTGCATGGGAGAAAATACCAAGCCTGAAACAAGAGGGTACATAAGAGGACATCCCAATCCCAAAACAAGATGGTATATGGGATGAAATCCCAGTTTCGAAATAATAGGGTATGTAGAAGGGAATCCCAAGCTCGAAGTAGGTACACGAGTGATTAGACCAAGACTAACATGTTACAAAGTTCTTGGTATGAAGCCTTGATGTAGTGTTTTTATAGGATTATGTGTCTGCCAAAAATCCATGTTTTACAATTATATTATTCTTTCATGGATCATGCCCTTTAGTTTTTTATGATTCATGTCTTATGAACTACTAATATTTATTTCATGATTTATGATTTTTTATATGCAGAGTACGCTATTCTAATGATCATCATCATGTTATCATACCCTTATGTTCATGATATGCTTACAAGTTTCATTTATTTACCCTTACTGAGCATTTGAGCTCACTCATTTCTTATGTTTCCCTTCCCTAGGGTATAAAAAAAGTTTTTTAAGTATAAATACTAAGGGGGAGATCTTTGTGGGGAAAATTGAAGATATTTCATTGATTTAATATATTTTGTTCAATGTTTCTAAATGCAATAAACTAATATGGTGTTTGGAAGTCTGTTTTTTTTTTAATGTTTTAAGTATTTTAAAAAAGTTATGTAATTTCTATGTATGTTAATACTAGGTATTCATACTTATGGTTTCATAATTTTACTTTGGATAAGTGAGTTGTGGTGTTTCATAGATTATTTCTCTATGATCTAAGATCATCACTCTCTACTCCTTGTAAGAAAGATCATTCTACAGTAGTACTTCCTATAGCTTTAGTACATGTGAGGGATCTAGTATATATTTCCTCAAGTTGGATTTGTTGAACACATCATATACTTGGGAAATTTTAGGTGGGAGTGATAATCGATAGTCCATAGATATGATGTGATAAAGAATCTCAAAGGGGTTAATGTATCTAGTACTTAGCATTCCCTTCTTCCCAAACATTATGACTTTCTTCCAGGGTGATATGTGAAGGAACACCTTATCTCTGACCTCGGACATTAGGTCTCATAAATTATTTTAAAAGTAGTTTTTTTTTAACTTTTTATTGTTTTCAAATGGATCTGAATGTTTTAAACATTCTCTATCATCTCTTGAACAATATCATATCATATCGTCTTCCTTTCTCTAACTTCATCCAAGTATATTAGAGTCCTATACTTCTTCCCATACTGAGCCTAATAAGTTTCCATTTGAATTATAGAATAAAAAATGTTGTTATATGAGAACCCTACTAGGGGAATAACCCCAAAATCAATGAAAATATATTTCATATGATCTCAATATATCCTCAAAAATTTGAATGGTTCTTTTAGACTGAGAATCTATATAAGGGTGACAAGCAGTTCTGAAATTTATATCTTTATCTAATCCATACTATAGAATTATGTAAAACATTGATGTAAACCTCATATCTCAATCAGATAAAATTTTGATTGGTTCTCCATGAGTCCCTACCACTTATCTTATGTATATCATGGCATGTTGATCAATAGATAAATCATCTTTTATGGAAATGAATTGTGATGAATTTTTAAGGCAATATACTACAACCCAAGTGGTATTATGGCCTTTAGATGTCCTAGAGATTACTATGATAAAATACAATATGATTTTTTCCCATTTCAATATTGGTATGGGTAATGGTTTCATCATACCCTTAGACTTATATCACTGTACCTTAACTTGTTGGAATACTAAGCATCGAGATACGAATTCTGCAACCTCTCTCTTCATGTTATCCAACCCGATGTTTTTATTTAGATGTCTATATATATTTGTGATCCCTATATAAATAAAGAAGGATGATCTAGGTAAATAATATAAACTATCCCCCTTTAGTTATGGTTTTTATGGGACAAATATCTGGGTTCCAAACATTATAAATCTATCTTTTTAAATGTTCAACTCTAGAATATTTTCTATATTTCTCTATAGCTCTATATAATCTCTCTTAAACTCTTTGATATTCACATGTTTTTATGGTTGATCAGTCATTTAAGAAATTTATGATGGTATTAATTCCTTTATGATCCCCATGTCTATTATTTTCATGTATAATAATATTAGATACCTCTCAATCCTCATCATGGATATGGTTGTAGGATCCATTTTACTCAAAGAATCTTCCCCTTTATTCACCTTCCTTGGATGGTAATGTATTGAAAAATAATAATCCTTGATCACCTCTAACCACCTTAATTAGTGCATGTTGAGATCATTTTGTGTGAATATATAGTTGGGGATCTTATGATCTATATAAACATAACACTTATATCCAAAGAGACCATGCCTCTAAATATTCAATGTGATGATTACTATAGACAACTCCATATCATGATTTGGAGAGTTATGATCATGGATAATAAATTTTTAATAAGCATAGTTTATCACTTTATCATTTTTAATTAGTATATAACCCAAAACATTCTTTTACACATCACTGTAGATCACAAATCCTTCCACGTTAATAGGTACTGTGAGTATAGGAATAGTGATTAACCTCTTCTTTAACTCTTTAAAGATATCTTCATATTAATCACTATAGAAAAACTTCACTCTCTTCTAATTTATCATGTTTAGTGGGTTCAAAAATCATGATATGTTTCTTAAAAATAACTGATAGTACCCAGGTAATCTAATGAAACTATATATCTATATTACAAATGTTAGTCTAGGTCATTCCTTAATCAAATCTATCTTCTTAGGGACTATAAATATCTTTTTGATAGAGATAAAATGACCTAAGAATGTTATTTTATTCACCCAAAACTAAAATTTACTATACTTTTCATATAACTTCTCCTTCTTAAATGTCTTCAGTATAGTACTCAAATTATCCACATGTTCATGCTTTCTTTTAAATTAGTTTAAAATATCATTAATAAACACTACCATAAATTTATTAAATAATATATCTAAAGATGATATTCATCAAGTCCATAAATATTGATGGATAATTAGTGAGTCTAAATAGTATCACTATGAACAAATCATCTCCATAACTTTTTCTAAAGGAAATCTTGGGAATATCATCCTTCTTCATCTTTAATTGATAATATCCAAACTGAAGGTCCACTTTAGATAATTACTATGCTTTATTTAGAAGATCGAACAAATCATCAATACATGGAAGGGGTTAATTATTCTTTATATTAATCTTATTAAGTTTATGATAATCATTATAGAGATGAATTTACCCATCCTTTTTATTAATGAATAGGATCAGTGTACCCCATGGAGAAGCACTTGGGAATATAAATACCTTATCAATATTATTTTTCAGTTTCTTATTTAGTTATTCTAATTCAATAGTGGTTATTATATAAGGATTATTGGATATTAATAGGGATTTAGGTATAATTTTTATTGATAAATCAACCTATCAATCATGAGGAAGAAATAAAAACTACTCAGGGAATACATAAACATATTCCCTCATAATGGGAATGTCATTAAAGATGGTTATTTCATTTTTATCAACCATTTCAGCATGATATGATTTATCAAAGGTATACATACTTGGGATGAAGTTTTCAAAGAAGATTAATCCTCCTCCTTACACTTGTATTTAATTAGAGGATAATTTGGGATATGTAATGTGTTTTCTTTTTCTTATCAGTTTATGTCAACTTTATATAAGGACAACCAATCCATGTCTAGTATAGAATTGAATTACACTAAGGGGTCATAAAAAGGATTTTTAAAAGATTAAACACATAAATATTTATTGGGGAGGATTTATATACTTTATATGAAATAATTATCCCATCTATTATTTTCATTGATAACTCAAACTTTATGTTTTTAGGTGGTGTTTGAATGGTTCTACTAATATTTAATGATATGAAAGAATTCATAGATCTAGAATCAAATAGTATGTTCACTATTATTGAATACATAACCAATGTCCCTATCACCACTTCATTATCATGATCCACATCAGTAGTTGTGATATAATATTATCATCCTTTCTGTCTAGGCCTTATAGGTTTTTCTCAACATTTATCTTCAACAACCCTTAACTTAGGAAACTAGTTTACAAAGTGATCATGATCTTTATAGTTGAAATATTAGAACAAAGGTTTATGATTTACTAGAACCTTTTTTTCGTCCATCACATCAATAGGATTATTCATCACACTTCATAATTCATTAGAATGATTCCCCCCTTTCCACACTTGAAACATCTCCTTGTTCCCTTAAGGTGGTTTTTAAGATACTTCTTCCCACACTTTTGATAGGTGGGTAGTTGGATTTTATTTACACTATGATATCCATCCATTGATCCCCCATAAGTAAACTCTATTTTCCACTTATTATCTCAAAAAATAGGTAACCATTAAGAATAGCCAATCTCCATTTTGACTTTAAAGGCACAATTAACAACTTTCTGATAGCTATAGAAGTCTCTAATCTCCAAATATTTTCATATAGTCGGATTTATACCAATAAAGAAGTGGTAAATTTTAGTTTTGGGCTCAATTATAAATTCATAGGTATTACTTACTTGCCTTTAAAAGTTTTATTTTCATGAAACAATTAATTTTTCCTCCTTTTTCTTGAGTCTAAGGAAATCCATATATATTTTAAGAAGGATAATGTAAGGAAAATATTTATTGAAAAATATTTTCTTGATTTGTTCTCACTTCATTGATTAATTTTCTTCATTGATATTTATATTATTAATTAGTGTTTACCACTAATAATAATCACCCTCTAAGAGATAAATAGTTGGTATGACTTTCTCTTACTTAGAGCATTTGAGGATAGAGAATATTTTTTCAATGGACTTAACCCATTGTTCCTTATTAGAGGATCATAAGATCTACTGAAATTAAGAGGCCTTTTTTATATAATAGATCCATCTATAAATTTTTCTATTTTTTTAGAATAATTTTATTTTATTTTATACATGTTATTACTCAAAACTTGAGTCAGTTATGATAGTATTTCCCTGAAGTTCTCAAATCTTAATCCCATCATATTTTTTATTTTATTAGAAAAATCATAACATTGACCAATGAATATGTTTTTGACATTATTACTCTAATTTAATACCATTTATAAGATAAATTCATATTTTTGACAAAAATTGTAACACCCTAATATTTTATAATATATTTTTTATTGAAATAAATTTCAAGTGTTTAATAGATTTCCTTACACACAACCCTAAGTCTAAATAAACTATCATATAATAACCTTTATAACATAGCCGTTTAATTATAAGGTATGAATAATAATAATAACATTATGAAAAAAATTATAATGGTTTTAATTAATGAAAATATATGATTAATTAATAATAAATTGGTACTCAATTTTCATTAAGTCAATTTATTCTTCAAAAATATGTTTTCTTCAAAAATGGTTTTTATTATATTTTATGCATGAACATTATAATTAATTTCTTCCATTTTTATTAATATAATTATAATAAATGAATATTATTTTTAAAACATAATTTCAATATTATCTTAAAGTGAAATTTTAGTATTTTTCAAAAAAATATATCTATTTTTCAATGAATAGTGAAAATTCTAATTTCTGTAAAAAATATAAATTATTTACAAGTAAAAGTATCATTATGTTTTGAATTTGATCTTAAATAAACATAAATATCATTTAATTAGATATAATATAATTAGTTACATGGGAATAATCATCAAAATTTATTTTGGTATAAGTTAATTTTTGGGATTAAAACATATTTTTTTTTAAAAATATTTTTATGCATGTGATGTGTTTTTATATTTGTAAATTAAATTAATATCTATTTATTAATATTTATAATGAAAATTATAAATTATATGTTAAATTATATATTTTTAAATTAATTTTGTTGTTTTTACAATGAAATGAATGGAAGTAAGTTATGTTTTTTTCTTAAAATGCATTTTTCTAAAAATGGGTTTTCATTATGGTTTATATTCTTATTTAAAATTAAATTTTACCAATTATAGAAATTTAATCAAATAAAATGGATTATATATTTTTATTCAACATAATTAGTATCATTTAATAGTTTCAAATTAAATTTTAGTCATAATGAATAGTAAAAATAAAAAAATTGTGTTTCCGCAATTAAGGTTGAAATGGGTTTACCATGTGGTTACACCAAGAGATAAGGGTCCATTTTGCACCCAAACATTCCTAATTATTAGTTTTTGAAGATATTTAAACTTTATATTATCCATACTTTGAATACTTTTCCATCTGGATCCACTTACCCATGAAAGTGACCTTATATCCTTGAAATCTTGTAAGAAAATTCATATATATACCTCACCTCACTTATAAAAGGGAACCTATTTTCCTCCATTATTCACACCATTTGATAATTATATATTGTAAAATTCCTACTAAAAATTCTTCTTAGAATAATTTCATTCATCATATATCTTTTGGTATTCTTTTAGTACCAATATTTTAAGGCTTAATGTGTAAGCTAGAGGAAGTCTACCAAAGGATAGGTATAAATCTTAACCAAGACTTTTCAATTTTATTTCTTCTTACACCTTATTCAAACCTATTAAATACTTAAAAACATGATTAATATATTATAATAAATATAATTATAGGTTATTATGATTATTTCACAACTATTTTTACCCCTTATCCATAAAATGGGAAATAAAAGTATCACTCATGTGTACGTGTGGACTATCACCTTCACGTAGCAATAAAATTCATTTCCCATCAACATATTTCATGGGTATTTATAATTATGGATTTAATACTTATATATTATATTTATAACATAATTATACTTCTATAATTATAATATTTCATCTACATTATTACCTTTTGACCCATTATTAAATGATAATGTCGCTTGTGTGTACATGTGGACTACCACCTTCATGAAGTGATTGATCTGTTTATCATTTTTCTTCACTATGATGGTAAAAATCATATATTTATGTAAGATATATGATATTATTCATAAAAATAATTATTTTTTAAATTTAAATTATAATTTACCTTTATTTTTTTCATCCATCAAAAAGTTGAAACATCACTCATGTGTACATATAAATTATCACCTCAACAAAGTGATATAATTCATTTTTCATCGCCACTTAATATGAATGGTATGAATATTTATATAAAGAGTATATATTATATTTATATCATGATTAAAATTATATATATATATATATAGTAACCATGATCAAAGTTCAAGGACTATAACTATCAAACTAAACCATACATGAAAAAATGAAGTAGTTAATACCCAAAACAATGGCTTTAGCAGAGAATCATTAATAAAATGGTGTTGAAATAGTATAAGTGGATCTTATATGATATTATATATATTATTATTATTATTTTATATAATTATAACATATATAAATTAATTATACAAGATGTTAGAGTGCTAATGAATCAAGTATTATATGAGGTAAGGGTTATTCATCTCAATTTTGTTTCATTGATAAATGTTTGATGTTATAAACCTATTTATGTTTATGAGGTGTAAATACCAATACTTTAAAATTTTATATAATGTATCCTTCTTAATTCATGGTATTTAAAGTTATAATTCAAATTATTTCATCCAATGGTATTTGACTTGAATGTTACTAAAGTGTTAAGAGTTTACCACCTCAAATTATCTTCTTTGGAAAAAATGTTATGTTATAAACCTATCATGTTTTATGATGTGTATATATTTACACATTGATATATTTTATCCTGAATTTTATTATTTTCATGGTATTTAATTTTTCATTTGAATTTATTTCTTTCAAGAGGATCATGAATTAAAAGTTACCAAAGCGGTAATGATTTTATGTTACAAACCCATTTTATTGGGATTACTTATTATAAAATTTTCTAATGATGAAATTATATAATCAATATCTCCAAAATCATATTTAATTTCTTCTAATATTTTTATTCATATATATTTCTTGTTTTACATTAATTTTCCTCTCTTTAAGTACTCAAAATACTGAAATAATGTATTTAAGGAAAACAAACTTCATTTCTCTCTTCAGTTGAGAATATTTTCATACATGTCCTTATTTTTCTGTAAAAAAAATCAATAATGTTTTAATATTATCTAATTATTTATTAAATAAATTTTTATCCATGTTTAATTTCTATTAAAAAATAAAAGGAATCTTCTTTTCATTTTTTGAATGAGGTACCTTTGAGTTTTTACTGAAAATGTGAATGGAATTTTGTTTTAATGTAAACCACATGAAGGAATTTTCCTAATATCATGAATACTTCTTAATTTGAAGGTTAATTTATAATTTTATTTATTTATTTTCAAATAAAATTTTTTATTTATTATTTTGGAAATTTTTTTAATTTTAAATAATTGATTTCAAAATGAAAAGGGTATTCTATTGAAGAAATGTTTTAGTGATATTTTAATGGAATTTTCATCTATAACGACATCCTTTGATGTTTCTTAAGATTTAATGGGGGTATGATCCAATGTTAACATATTTATTATTTATTTGGATGATTTATTATTATGTTAATAAAATTTTTATGAAACCAGTATCCTTTCCATGAGTTATGATATGATGTTATGATGAATTTTTTATAATGTTATGGCACACAAATGTATGGTTTTCATTATGTGATGAGTGGGATTGAAATTATATACTCCTTCAATGAATTTTTTAAATAAGGATATCTCATGAAATAATAAGGACTGGAAGGGGGAGTGAACCCAATTTAGTATGGGAATTTTCCAATAATACAGTCTTGGGATTGAACCTTGACTAGGGAAATTATGGAATAAAGAGTGAACCCAGACCACTATGATATAATTAGAAGTGAACTTTGGATAAATAAATTAGTTTCTTAATTATGTATTTGCCAAAAAAAAGTATTCCTTATTCTTATGTTATGTTATCATTAGTCATGATTTATTATTTATGAATCCTAAATCTTTTTTATTATGTATTATGTTTGAAAAAACATTTCTCCATATTTCATGGTTAAATTTCTTTGACCAATTATGTATGATTATTTTAAGTCATGTTCATGTTCTCATACCCTTATGATTATCATATTCTCACTTATGACCATTTATTGATATCCATTATGTTTAACCTCAATAATAATATAAGATCACCCTTTCTTATGTTTCACTTCCCTAAGTTATGAATAAAGGTTTTAAGATATGTCTAAGAAGGGTACTAGTTGTAAATAACTTAATGGGAAACATTTTAGAACTTTTATTTATATAAGTTTCCAAATACACTAAAGTTTAATTATTATAGCATGAATCGTATTGAGATCTAATATATTTTATTCTAATAATATTTAGTCTTTTTGTGTGAAAGGTTTGGGTCACTATAAGAATAAATTATTTAATAAGAATTAAAAATTAAAACTACTTAACTTAAAAGGAATGACATATATACCTGAACTTATGAATCTCTAATTTTAAATCTTGGTTATCTATGGTTATTTACCAATTAGGTTCTCAAAATATACACAATAAAATTATGTAAAAAATTCATTTAAATATTTCATAATGGAGTTTAATGAGTATCTAAATTAACCAAGGAATATCCCATGATAATGTCTAGCCAACTATGCAGTCTTAGGCCCACTAATCATGCACCGAGTGAAGATTATATTGATACTAAACTATCATATTTCAGGGTGATTACCCCTAGGTGCATTTATTACATAGTCTTACCCAATTGTTAGTATCCAGATAGGGATTTAATTTCTAGGAAGCCACACACTCTATACTTTTCCAAAACATTAGGATAGATTATTTAAAATTATCCCTAGAGTTTTCTCTAAGGTTTTCTAGTTTTAATTACTAAAAATAACTAGCCCTTGTTTTTATACTAACTATAACAACTCATGTATCTTATATATTTTATTTCATTATTTTTTTAATAAATATCCATAGAATACAATCCCAAAGAATCAATATGGATAGTAACTTTGGTAAATTATATACATAAATTGTTAACATAAAAAATGGAACAATTATTTAAAATATATATAATGTGTTCCTAATTTTCTTTTAATTCTTAGTGTTGCACAGGATAACCTGGGGATATACATAAGAAAAGGGGTGAGCTATAAAGTCCTGTAATATAATAATTGAGCATATAATGATGAAAATTAATGTAAGTGAGTTAGTAGGGATATCACGATAACATAAAAAGGTTAGAATCATACACATAAACATTAAATCATTACATGAGAGGATGATATTATAAGATAAAG
Source organism: Viscum album (assembly GCA_963277665.1). Taxonomy (NCBI): domain Eukaryota; kingdom Viridiplantae; phylum Streptophyta; class Magnoliopsida; order Santalales; family Viscaceae; genus Viscum; species Viscum album. The sequence continues at coordinate 1,881,718,060 of OY728135.1, read as the reverse complement.
TAATCATAGGAATGTGGAAACAATATAAAATGTGAAATAATAAGCATAAGATATGGTTAACCACCAAAATATCATAACATAGTCAGATTAGGCCAACCACCTATGTACCATACATGGTATCTCATGAGATGAAAATATTACCCATTTCATCGAAGCATTATTAGGGAACACCCTTCATATGTCTAACATTATGTGTTCTACATCAATAATATAACATAAAAAATATTTAATCATTTAAATACTATGATTAAGAAATGTGGGTTTCATAAGTGGAAGTACCCAATCAATGAAGGATAGGTATATCAAGGTGAATACCCATGAATGAGAATAGGGTTGGGTATTCAAAACAAAAAAAATTATGGAATAGAAAATCAAGAGATAATTTCAATAGTATAATGGGTATACATAAAAGTTTATGTAAGTGATTAAAGAGAGGGTAATATAACCTCTAATTATTTTACATCATTTGTAAAGTAAATGAATTTTCATAAACATAGGAAAACTTAATCAACTAAGAATAAAAAGTCTTTTTACAAAAAAAGTGCTTGAATGGAAAAGAGGTGGGAGAAAACCCCTTACCTTTAGTGGTTTCTTCTTAAATATAGGTAGTAGATCTTTATAACCATAAAAATCCTTTGTATAGATCTTCCAAGAAAAAATGAGAGAAAATTCATGCTCAAATGATTTGAAGTGAACTATCCTAACTGTACATTCAATCTTTGTGTATTGTCTGGATCATTAATTTTTTTGGGAAATAACAAAAAAAATAACTTGTGGTATTTGGATAAAAATTACTCCTCTTTCTCCACCTTGCATGTGTAACTGTTTTTTATGGAAAGAGATATGGATGGGATTCACCCTGATGGTTTTATTAAGGATGTTTTAAGGCCTTTCTCAATTTCTTACATCAGTCTCAATATTTGTTCAGTCTTCTATAGAAACTCCCAATAGTTCCCACATCTGTAACTGATTACAAACCTGCTTTACAAAGTTAGGTGGTCCTTTTGGATTTCATGTCCAATGATGCTTAGGAACTCACATTGGTCGAGATGATGGGAGGTCAATATCATTGTACACTTTTGGGGGGAGTTGTTTCCTACTCTGGGACTCTTATAAATTTAAGATATGTTTATGAAATCCTTAACATACCCTAATATGAGACTGGTTACCCCTATGTCAATGAATTGATTATGAACATGTATCGATAAGAACAATTTTGTGCATATCACAAGTTCTCTATCGCTCTCTTATTCATTTATCATTCTTTGATTTATGCCCATATTTGGGAACTATGGAGTTTATCGTCATCCAGGAAGGAAGTTGGTGTCTTAGAGATGGGATTGGACCTCTATAAGGCATCCTATGTATCCTATGAAACATGAATCAAAACCGACGTAGTTCCTTTGGAATAGTTTAAGGTCATGTGTCTGGACCCATCTATGCAGTTTAACATCATGTGGTAAGGATGTAAATATTAGACTCAGACCTCAGTGATGCATCCTACATATCCTATTTGAGACAGGAATTAGAGTTTATATAGTCCTTATAATAGGTGTTTCTTATGATATACAAAAATGGAGGCCCTAGGATGGACTTATGCATATAAGACTACCCTAGATTGGTTCTTCAGAAGTATGGACATTTGAGAGGAGATTAGATGTAATCAAACTTACATACCAATGGTGACCCCACCTTGGTGGATTATTATCACATTATTGGTACAATCATTTCCATTATATAATACCACATGATTCATGCTCAGTGTGAAAAACAAGAGGTATTAGAATATTGAACACATTACATGAGAGGATATCTGTGCAGGGCTTACATATTTAAGTTTCCCTTTAAGAGGAATGCTTACCCATATAATAGAGGATATGGTACTGATATCAAGACTTAGTAAGGATTATTACACATCCTAGTTATGGTAGGAATCAGAGTCCTCATAGTTCATTTGATTAGGGATTATACACTAACATTACCCTAGATTTTGTAGAGTTTTTATGGTGCAGATGATATGGTTATTGAAAAACCTTAATCCAACATGAGTTATGATCATTGTGGGAAATAAAATATGATAAATAATCAATGTCATTACTTGAGGATATGGGACTTATGTGTTGGTGATTCCCTTTGGGTGTTTTAATATGGTGCTCAGGCCTCAGGGAAGAATCCTACATGTCTTGGTTATTATAGGAATCAGAGTTCTTGTAGTTCTTTTTATCCCAAACCCACTGATGGTCTTGAGTTACTTGGGGGCATGGTCAGGATAGATATATAAAATGATTCCCAAGTATAATCCCACTTCTTATCCACTAATGGATGAGGAAGAGTGATCATCCCATATGAATTATTGGATCCCAATGGTCGAAATGTCAAATAAATAAGGGGACTTACATCTAAGTAGATACCCAACTGAGCTCAAGCCTTAAGAAGGCATACTATGTATCCATGATATGGCGGGAATCCGAGTTCTCGTAGTTCATTTCCCCCTAACCCTTTTATGGTCCAAAGTAGGTGATCACACTCAAATAAATTATCGTTATCTCCAAGGTTTTAGGTATGATAGGGAATTATACCAGGATGGATGTCCATTTGAGCTCAGGCCTTAGAGAGGCATCCTATGTATCCTTCTTGGATAGGAAACAGAGTTCTTGGAGTTCTTTTAGATAGGTCTTTCACACTAATGTTTCCCTTAAATGTGGTATATATCCTATTATGTTGATGGTTGGGGATTACACACTAAGGTTTCCCTTTTTACACACTCATTCTCTATCCTCTAACAGATAAAGATATATAGTGATTCCCATGAAAGGTCTGTCTGAGAGCATGTCACTAATAGGTTCACATGAGTGAACAACCCTATCTCATCAAGGACACTTCCCATCTAAAAGGGGGTATGCGGCCAAATGTTCATGGTCGAAACTAATACAAAACAACCCTTTAACAGTGTTGGCCTTTATCAGTGCTAGAAAAAATCATTGATAAGGATTCCATTTATCAGCGCTAAAAAAGAAATGATAAAGGGTTCCTTTTATCAGTGTTTTTTTCTAGTGCAGAGAAAAGTCTCCCTTAATCAGCACATTTTTTTGCGGTGATAAAAGGAATTATTTATCAACGCATTTTTTAGCACTGATAAAGGGTTCCCTTTATTAGTGCCTTATTTTTATCACCCATAAACAAATCCCTTATTAATGCTTTTAGCATTGATAAAAGTATGAATAAAATTAAATAATTAAATAAAAATAAATGAAATTGATTTTATTAAAAAAATATTAAAAATTTTACTAAGTATATAATTATTGGTAAAAATGAATAAATTTATTATAATCTATATAAATTATAAATAGTGTATTTTAAATATGTGAATATATGTAAAATTAAAATTAAATTAATGAAAATTAAATATAATTAAATTGAGAAAAATATTAAACATTTATTAATTAAATAATTATTGATAATGTTAATAAATAGTATATTATATATATATATATGAATTTAAATAAATATGATTTATATAATACAAAATATATATGCTTCACATTAAATAGTAATATATTTAGTGAATAATGGTTTATAATTAAAAAATAATATGAATTAAAAATATTGACTAATTGCATCGAGTAATGGACAGAATTGAATTTCACTTGATTTTTCAATTTATCATAGATCAAACATATTATACTGATTTTATATATACATAATTATTTCATTTTTATATATATATATACACACACACACACAAATATTTTGGAAATTTAATGAAATTATATTATTTTTTTTATATTTATTTACTATGTTTTAATATTTTTAATATGTATTCATCTTTATTTAAATATATATCCATTTTTTAATGATTTATATTTAATTAATCAAACTTATCCAATTTTTAAATATTGTTAAAGTGTACACGTTTTTAATTATTCAATTTCACTCATTTTTAACATGCATAAACTTAAGATTAAATATTCAATAATAATGTTAAAAATATATATATTTTTTAATATTTATAAATAAATATATTTAAAAATTTATATTTAATATTTTTATACTTTTATAATTATAAATAAATAAATAATATTTGTTTAAAAAGTAATTATATATTTATAAATAAATAATTATATATATTTAAATAATTATAAAATTATAGTAAATTTATTTAAATAATGAATATATTTACTATATTTATAATTATATATATTTATTATATATATATATATAATTTTATAAATATATTTAATGATATAAATATGTTTTTAAAGTATTTATATAATTATAAATAAATAATTATATATTCAAAGAATTATAAAATTATTATTTTATAAAAAGTATTATTATAAGTACTATAATTATATATTATAATTATATGTTTTTAAAAAAGTATTATTTTTTAAAAAAAGTATTATAAGTAATTATCAGCGATTTTTTAGCACTGATAAAGATAGAGATTTATCAACGGTAAAAAATTACAGATAAATCTATATCGTTATCAATGCAAAAAAATGATGATAAAGATTCATTTTATCAGTGGTGATTAACTTAGTACTGATAAATGGTATCTTTATCAATGATTTTCTGAAAGTGCTGATAAAAGTGTCCCAATCTATTTTAATTACCCTAACCATCACGAACTAGTTCACGATATTTGAATCTCTCTGCAGAATCCACTAGCTGCCAGCGCTCCTAATTCTCAAATCCAAGCTCTAATATAGGCAAGAATCAAGGCACCAACTATTCCAAGGCTCAAATCCAAGGCTTGAGTAATTCAAGGGTTGAACAAAACCAAGGCCCGAATGAAATAAAAGTTTTTTGATATCTCTAATTTCCCTCGGTTATCCACTTAACTTTATCACCCCACATCTGTGTATCCCAAAAACTCTAGTTGCACTATCCTATAATAAAACAACCCCAAATTCATTATTTTTTAGATATATTGAAGTATCATCTTCCCTGATAGCATATGGATCTCCTTGGGAAAACATTGGTATTGTGCGACTTGAAATATATCAAACCAAATGTTAGGTCATGTTGTTGTGAGGTATAATAGGTTCTCAATACCAATATTCCATGGCATATACCTCTTTTTAATCGTAAAATTTTTAAAAAATCATTCATATAGTGGTCGGTGTTGTCATTGGTTTGGAATATTCCATTGAAAATCACTTGGGAACCACTTTTTCATTTTTTTTATTGAGAAATTAATGTACTATTATTTCCTTGATTTTCCTATAAACCATAGAAAATATTTCAACAATCATAGACATCTCGATATCATACCACATATGATCCACACACAAAATTGCATTATGCTTTTTTAAATCCTCAAATGTTATGTATTCAACATACATGAGTACCAACATCCTTTGATCACTCTCATTCCTAATTTAGAGGTTGTCATCAACTCTACCTATCTAAAAACCAAGATTTCTTAAGTATTCATTCAATCATAAATACCTGGTCCCCAACACTTTCTTTATCTTATACAAAGAATTATTTAACTGGCACACCTTTCAATCATTTTCATCCATAATAAACCCATACGGTTTCTCAATGTATACTCCCCCTTAATAACTCCATTGGGGAACATATATTTGAAATTCATTTGGTATAATTTTAACTACATTTTCACTGAAACAGTCAAAAAAATTCAAATAGTTTCCAACCTGGATATGAGAGTAAATTTATCATAAATATAAATTTCTTTTATCTAGGGGTTCCACTTTCACACTATCCATTCTTCATTTTGATCCACTTTTCCATAGTCAATGAGTTTATTACTAATCACCCACTTGGTTCTGAAAACATTTCTATCTTCCATCCTTGGAAAAATTTCCCATGTCACATTGTTCTTATTTGAATCAAGCTCCCCATGCATAGATTTAATCTAATTATCATCCTTTTCAGCATATCCAAATTATTTATGATCTTCTTGAAAAAAATGAGGTTTTTGTAGAGTCTTACTCCTTTGAGTTTTCACTGAAACTATTTGACCACCAATGACATTTTTTTCATTTTTTTCATCCTTTCTTGTATTTATTGAAATTGATAATCCCTATTTATTTTCCTCACCATCAATGTATTATTTTCAGTCTACCTCAGACCGATGTTCTCCCCCATCTATTACTCAATTAATCATTAATTTTATTCGATGTTTCATCAATATTTTAATTACTAACAATCTCCTCATTCTAATTAGAAAAAAATATCTATCAATTTTATATTGTCATCATAAAAACATCTCAACCCATCCTTTTTAACTCAGTATTTAATTGTATCGTTATCAAATATGATCAATTTTTCACTACCAAAAAACAATTTACTCTTTCAAACACAATTACCATATATTTTTATCGACCCCAAATAAAAAATGGTTCATCTAGTTTTCTATACCTTTTTAAAAATATAGCTATCTTTTAAATGGTGACCCACTCATTAAGAATTTTTAAAAATCACTTCATTTATTTCATCACACATCTAATAAACATTATGTATGTTTTGCATTAATCTATATTAAAATAGATCATTCTTCAACATTGTATTTTCATTCCACCCTAAGTAATATATGATTACCATCCATGTAATTCTTACAAATGGAAGGCATTACCCCTTTTAGAACATAATGGAGTAAAACTTTCATCCTCATTAGTTTCATCTCCCAAATAGTTATTATTCCAATTTTATTATTGGGACTCATCCCCCATATCTTTTATGTTTCTTGTACTACTCTAAGAAATATTCATCATATTTATGACTACTACTTTGAGTATTTCAATAAACATAGTTTTATGTCTATAAGAGATAGAGGACGAGTTCCAAACAACAAAATGAAATGATAACTATTCAGAATATGAGCTGATGGGGATGACAATTTTCTATAACTTTCACCTTTTAATGAATTCAGAGGATAACTCATGCCATATTGGATTAATTGTTTTCTTAAATTCAATTAGTGATTTTCTTCAAAGAACACTTAAATTATTTGAAACAATAAAATGTTGAGTTTCCCTTATTATAATTATCTATAAATTTCACCTTTGATAATGAATATATAATGTGTATTACTCATATAATAATTATTTTCTTGTAAATGTAGATTATTTTGTTCAAGTTGTGGTGGTTTTTTTGAATCTTCTCATGGTTGTAAGGGATTGGACTTAGAGCCTTCAATTGAAATAATTACAACAATGAAACATGTTAAGAATTAATACAACCATCAGGAAAAGATTATTTCCTAATAATTAGTTAATTGATTCTGTCATCATTTTATATAATATTTTTAAGTTAATTTCCTTGTAATTTTTATATAATAATTATTTAGTTTCTTTCACATATCTTTTGGGAATTCATATTTTTCTTTCAAATATCTCTAACAAGCCACAAAAGAGATAAAATGATTCTTTCTGCCAATGTTATCACATTTACCATTCTCATTGTGTTTTTTTTTCAAACTACCACCACTACATATTAATTCAATGCTGTTAGTCAAAAAAACTTTTTTTATTGAAATCCAAAAGATTAGTGGAAGATAATGTTCCCATTGTGGTGACTTCTCATGATATAATTGGAACATGAGCTTCCTATGCTCTTCTGACTTTCAACAACGAGAAAAGTTTTTGGGATAAGAACATCGAGTTAATATGTAGTGTTGGAAGTTCAATATATAAAGACAATGGAAAATGGTAAAATTAGTATTTAGGGTTTTTTTTAGAATTTAGGACATTTAGGAATCAGCCTCACCACAATCTGACACACAGTGTGACTGGTATGACTCCAAGTACTTCTTTTTATTTAAAATTAACATTGATTTTATAATAAAGGACCACTGACATACTCAAAACCAAGAAAACATATTCTAATTGTTTTGATACTTCAAGGAAATGATCCATAATTCATTTAGATAAAAAAACACTAGGATTTTATTGATAATTTAGGATATTTATTCATAAGTCATTTTTTATGTGTAGGAATCAGTCTCTCATCAAACTGATACACGATGTGATCGGTATGAGTCAAAGTGTGTGTTTCCAGTTTAAAATGACATTTTAGTAAAAATAATAAGTGACAGTCTAAAAATTTAGGAAAAACATTTGGATTATTTTGATACTTTAGGAAAATGATCCATAAATCATTTTAGATATGTAAAAACCATCCCCATATAAATATAACACACGGTGTAACCAGTATGACTCCAAGTGCATCTTTTTATTTAAAATTAACATCAATTTTAGTAAAAAGGACAAATAACCTACTCATAATTGATAAAAAAACATTCAGATTGTTTTTATACTTTAGTGAAATGATCCATAATTCATTTGAGATGTGTAAAAATCATTTTCACCTCAATCTGACGCACTGTGTGATCGGTATAACTCCATGTGCGTCTTTTTATTTAAAATTGACATCAATTTTAGAGAAAAGGATAGTTGACCTACTCCAAACTGAGAAAACTCATTCATATTATTTTTATAATTTATAAAAATGATCCATAAGAATTTTTGACATGTAGAAATTATTTTCACCTCAATTTGATACATGATGTGCTCGTTATGACTCAATGTGTCTATTATAAGTTTAAAATCAACAGTTTAGTTTAAAAAAAATTCACTCACTGAAAAATGAGAAAACATACTAAATTTTTCTTGATAATTTAGTAAATAGATGTATATGTTATTTTTGATATGTAAGAATTGTTCTCACATCAAACCAATACACAATGTGATTGGTATTATTCAAAGTGTGTGTTTCTAGTTTAAAATGATATTTTATTAAAATAGAAAATTCATGTACTCAAAATTGAGTAAACTCATATTTATTGTTTTGATACTTTAAAAATGATCCATAATCCATTTGGGACATGTATTAATTATTCTCACCTCAATCCTATGCACAGTGTGAATGATATGACTCTAAGTGCATCTTTTTATTTAAAATTGACATCGATTTTAGTAAAAAGGAAAAATGACCTACACAAAAACAAATAAAACACATTTAGATTATTTTTATACTTTATTAAAATGATCCTTAGGTAATTTTTGACATGTATTAATCAGCCTCGCATCAATCGGACTCACCTTGTGACTGGTATGACTCAAAGTGCGTCTTTTTATTTAAAGTTGACATCAATTTTAGTAAAAAGGACAACTAACTCAAAACTAATAAAACACATTCATATTGTTTTCCTAATCTAGTAAAATGATTCATAATTCATTTTTTATGTGTATTAATTATTCACACCTTAATATGATACATGATGTTCCCGTTATGACTCAATGTGTCTGTTATTAGTTTAAAATCGATATTTTAGGTCAAAAAGTGCAACTCATTGAAAAATAATAAAACACACATGGATTGTACTGATAATTTAATATAATTATTCAAAAGTTATTTATAATGTGTAGGAATTGGTATCACATAAAACTGACACACGATGTGACTAGTATGAATAAAAGTGCGTGTTTTCGGTTTAAAATGACATTTTTGTAAAAAAGACAAGTGGGTACTCAAAACTGAGTAAACACATTTAGATTGTTTTAATGCATTAATAAAATGATCCATAAGTCATTTTAGATGTTTAATAATCATCCTCACCTTAATCTGATGCATGGTGTGGTCGGTATGACTCAAAGTGCATCTTTTCAATATATAAGTGTGATTTTAGTTTAAAATGTGCATCACATCACCAAAACCGAGAAAACAAGCCTATATTGTTTTCTAAAAAATTATATACTATTACTTAATTAATTTCATTATTACTTTTATCTTACACTTATTTAGATAATTTTTAAATAGATAATTCTTGAAGATGAAAAAGAAATGGTGTGATGTGAAAGAATCAACCGCAGCTTAATCTGATACACAGTGTTCTGGGTATGACTCGAAGTTTATTTTAAAATTAAAACATTTTATTAATTTATTTCTTTATATTATTACTAACATAATAATTTTTTTCTTATAAAGGTGAATTTTTTGCTCGATAAGGGGTTTGTATCAAAAGACAAAGGAAGACTGATGTTACTGAATGTATATAATAATTTATACTTATGTAATTGTTTAAACCAATGTTTGAAATGTCTATAATATAGTATTTTTTCTTGTATTTGTGTTGTAAATTTTATTTCATTTAAATTATACATTTATACTTTATTTTTATAATTTCATGGGTTTTTTGGTGATGTGGTGTGTTGTTACAGTACACGACACAGGTGATGTAGTGTGTTGTTGCAACTTACTGCAATATGCCCCTTTATCAGCTATTTTTTAGAACTGATAACATACTAGTGCTTTTAATCTCACTCCAGTAGTTGTTGATTCTCTAGAACTCATAAAGTTCATTTTTAGTGATGTTAAAGGACTATTTTTTAGTAGTGTAGGGTTTATATGGCATGAGTCCAAGTGGGCCTTCTAGATGAGGTTAACATGTCCTAGGAGATCTGCCTAACATGACTTAATTGTCAGATGGATATGTATTGATTGTCTATCCGACATATTTAGGATGTCATTATGTCATCATAGACACAACTAAGGGTGTATTCCTAATGAATTTTCTTGTCTTGTATTCCCTCGTATGAGCGAAACATACATTCCCAAGATACTTTTCATGACTGAAATAGACATGATTGATGTCCTACGCATGATCGAAGTGGGAATGTCTCTATGTTATTGCCTGATCAACTTGACTTGTCTTTGGACTATCGCATGACAATGATTTCATGTCACTGGGCAATCATATGATCATAATGACATGTAAAATACTCTTTTTCATGATCAAATTGCATTTTCTAGGATATCTTTGCAAAATCAAGGTGGAAAATTCTATGGAGCTTCACATGATCAATGTGACTTGTCCTTGGACTTCCACATGACAATGGTGAAATTTAACTTATTTGTTTCATGATCAACTTAGATTGTCTAAGGATTCTCGCATGACCAACATGATTCATCCAAGTTCGCATAAGGAAATTGCAAGATCAATGAAGAGTCTTACGATCACATGTCCTTAAACTACTCATGTGGAAGGGTATCGTGAACATGTCTACAATCTTTCAGCTATCAAATTGTTGTCATGAATTACCAAATGGATCGTGACTCAATTTTATATGGTCACCAAATTTTATAGGTAGAAGGATGTACAACCAATGGTTTTCTTCAAATTGAACCTCTTAGGGTCTTGTACGATGGATCCTCATAAAGTTTTGCGATTCACATAACCTTTAAAGAGGTATTACAATTGAGTATGTGTTTATTCACATTAGGTTTTGTATTAAGACCTCCATATGCATGGATGAGGGCCAAGCCTGTATAGAGAGGGTGTATAACACATGATTCGCATGCCCTTATTATTTTCCTTGCATGATGGGGGTGTATGAGGTCATGCTTCATGTTGAGGTGGCCACTTCTAAGGACACATGTAGGCATCATGATACATGAAGACTCCTCACACCTTAAGACCAAGGGAAATAATTGGGGGTTATCTATCTTGGTTTTAAAATACAAGGGTGGCATCCCGCATGATCGTTGGTTTGAGAGAATGTCTCACACTACAGAGGTTCCACATGAGGATTATTTTTTCATCTGATCCATATTCCCTTTAAATGGGGTCTTGTGAGGGATACAAAGACCATATCATGGATCCATGAGGGTGACACATGCCAAGGTTTCTATGCCCATGGCTGCATGCAAGAACCATCCGGATAGGGGACTCATGACTTCACGAGACTGAGGGTTAGCACTACCGGCATGGGAATCTTGTTCTCCCAAAGGCCATCATTATGCACTATTTAACAGAGGGCTCTCATGGTCTTCATATTTTAATGTGATTTCATAATCAAGTATTGGATCATGATTTGGGTTTTTTGATCACGCACAGAGGTTCTATGTTGAAGCAGTTATGTGTATGGATGAGGGTTGGCATTGCATTACGAAGAGAAGTACAAGGCATATGTGGTTAAAGTCCTAAATCCTACATTGTAAGACTGAGTATGAGACATCAAAAGATCAATTAGATGACATTACAAGATCGAGTGTGTTTATCATTCAGATAACCAGGAACCCATGGGGAGTCTCACACAGAAACCACTATTTTTGAAGCTGTTTCTGAGTATCGTGAGATCGAGGGCATGGAATCTCAAGACTATTGTTCACTAGTATACTCTTCAAGATACCAGTATAGGACTATGGTATTTCCAAGTAATTTTCCTACCATATCACATGAGTTTTCATCGCTCATGTGATCACATGATTTGAATAGAGGTCATGCATGAGGTCTCACAAACGAATGTAGGGGGTGCACTCTGGGATTGTAATTATAGAAAAGGGTTATGATTTTTTTTGAATTCATAAACCCAATGGGGTATCACGTGATCGCTTGAATACCATTCATGAACCATGCATTTTATGATGCTCATTTCTTCATGAGATCATTTTTTCTTCAAAATATCATGTGGGGGTTTTTCACGATCACCTAAGGGGCTCTCCAATGGGAGGTGGTTGACTTCTCCTCCTTTTCTTCTCCTCTCTCTTTTCCTATAGCATGAAACTTTTGGATGGGGGAAGAAGTATTTATAAGACAATCTAGACAGAAGTTTATACCTATTTAAATAGGTAGGGCACCACATACACTGACTGAGGTAGTGGAGATTTTTCCAGATCGATATCACACAGCTATGAGATGGGTTCACATGACTCCCATCCCTTCATATAACAGTCCTCTCATGATCACATGATTGATGTCGCATGCTTATTCAGTTTTATTCAAAAACGTCACATGAAATACCCTGATAAATTTGAATTAAGTTGTATGAAAAAACATGAAAAATATTTAAGGGTTCATGATTGTAAACTTCTCATGAAAATCTCTATTGATTGTTGTCACTTAGATCACATGATCAATATATGATCATGTGATGGATTCATGCGTTGGTGGGAGATCTTACGTGTCACACCCTGACCGCGGATGTCCATATTTGTTCTCCTTTCTTGGTCCCGATTTAAATTTTTCGGAGTTTAAATTTCGATTGGTGGTTTCGCGCCGATGCGCGGTCATCGCATCGCTAGAGGTGATCGTGCATTTGGCCCGGGTGACGATGTGTCCACCCGGAGTTTTAAATATTAAAGTTTTTACCTTGTCCTTTTGTTATTATTACTATTTGAGTTGCGTTATCATTATAATTAACTAACTTTTATTTACTTTAATTATTTTATTGTTATGATTATTATTATAAAGTATTATTAATATTATTATGAAGGTTTGTTCTTATTATTATAAAGCGATTATTATTATCACAACATTTTATTATTATTATTATTATAAGTTTTATTTTTATTATATAAGTTTTATTGTTATTAATATTATATGTTTTATTATCATTATTTTAATTATAATTATTATTATTTTTTTATCATATATATATATATATATATATACACTTAAAACCTATCCTAACCCTAACCTATTCCTCCCCGTAGCCGCCACCCCATCCGGCCTCGCCATCCTCTCCTCTTCTCACCCCGTTCCCCGCTCCTCTCCTTCGCCTCGCTTCGTCCCGGCTTTCCGCCGCTGTGCCGACCCAGCCGCCGCGCCCGGCCGCTCCTCTTCCCCTGCACCTCGCCGATCCGCAGCACCCCCCTCCTTCCCTTCTCCTCCACGAGCGCCGCCGCGCGACGTCCTCCTCCTGCCGGCCTCCCGTCGCCGTCCCGCGCCCCGATCCCATCGCCCTGCCGTCGCCTCCCCGTGTGAACCGCCGCCCGCGCCGACCACCTCCGCCAACGCACCCGGCCGTCGCGCGTCCTCCCGCCAGCCGCGCCGGCCTCCGCGTCCCGCCTTCTCCCGCTCACCAGCCGCACCGACGCCCCGCCTGACCCCGCACCTCCGTGCGCCCCGCCAGCCGTCGCGCATCCGCGCGCCCCGCCCGCCCTCCAGTAGCTTCCGGCCACCGTCCGGCCTCCTGCCGGCGTCGTCCCTGCCGACACTGTTCCAGTCTTCCCTAGCGGCCTCTTCCTCCCCTTCCCCTCTCCTGCACGCAGCGCCGCACGCCGCCCTCCTTTGCTCCCGCGCCCGGCCAGCCGCCGAACCCCGCCGCGGCCTGCACGCGACTCCCTCTGGCTCACCCTCCCGCTGTGAGTTTTTTTTATTTTTATTTCATTTGTATTTTGTTTTATTTTATTTCATTTGTATTTTGTTTTATTTTATTTCATTTGTATTTTGTTTTATTTTATTTCATTTGTATTTTGTTTTATTTTATTTCATTTGTATTTTGTTTCGTTTGTATTTTGTTTCATTTTATTTCGTTTGTATTTTATTTTATTTTATTCATTGTTTTATTTTATTCATTGCTTTTATTCATTGTTTTCATTGTTTTTATTTTGTATTTTGTTTCATTGTTTTTATTCATTGTTTTTATTCATTGTTTGATAATAATGTTTTTATCATGTTAGTAATCTTATAATTATTTTATTATTAATAGGTTAATATTACCATTTATATTATTATATCATTATTAAAATTATTATTATGTTATTATTATTAATACTATATTATTATTATTATTATTATTATAAATATATTATTGTTTTAATTATTATTATATTATGTTGTTATTTTTATTATTATATTGTGCTAATATTACTATTTTTATCATTATTATATCATTATTATGCTCATATTATTATTATCATTATTAAGTTAATATCATTATATTATTATTATATTACTATTATTACTATTATTATTAAATTGTTACTTTATTATTATTATTATTATCGTTGAACCCGTTTAACGGTCTTTTGTTTTAGGACCAGTTTGACGATGCAACACGCTGCGACCTTTACGCAACAAGAGTTTCACGTCGTGTCGTTCTTCGTTCCGATCCGAGGTAGGTCTCCCTATGCACTTGCCTCTAAACTAAGAATTTATTTATTCCTTGTCCTTTTATTAAATTTCAGTAAATTAAAGAAAAATAATATTAAGTAGTTTTTATAGTGTGGTGATTTGCTGATAAGGCAAACTGTTTAATTCCAGCATTCATTAAAAGTGTTTTATTGGTTTCAATTGTGGGATTTCATAGTAATGTCGCTAAATGGTTTTTTTTTTCTGAGTAACGAAAGACATGTTGAATTGGGTTTTGAAATGTTTTTGGCGTGTGTAAATTAGTAAATGTACTGTTTATGAAAAATGGTGTTTTCTTATAACCTTGATTAGAGAAAACGTCGTGTGACCTTTTGAAATTGTTTTTGGAAACTTTACGTGTGGTTCTTGGTTGACGAAAGATGTTTTCCCTTGTTGTGTTATTAAAAATAATGTTATCTAGGTTGTGAAAGTTGGTTATGTTTTTGTTTGAATGTTTCCAAAAAGGGGTTTTTGCGAAAAGATTACGTAATGACATTTATATTTTTAGAAAGGTATTTTTTTTGACGGGCGTGAGTTTTGAAATATTGTTTGGATGTGGAAATGGTGACTTTTGTGTGCGATATCTGGTTTGGCCTGCGATATAAGGAAGTAATGTATTATGTGAATGTGAAGCTTGCTTGAGCACACGGGAAACCCTGGGTATCTAGGTGGGCGGACTAGAACTAGTGTGCTAGTGAGCCGGATGGGTGTTGTCCCTGTTTCACTTAGCTGGATTGACGTTTGCAACACTAACTAAACATATGATATCTGAGGGTCGTGGCCTTCTAAGCCACGTGTTCTGAGGGTCGTGGCCTTCTAAGCCACGTTTGCTGAGGGTCGTGGCCTTCTAAGCCACGTTTCACCGAGACACGAGGTTCTAGGGTCCCACGTGAGCTAGATGAACCTTAGGGGTTTTACCCATAGTGCTCTACCATCTCTGGCGTGGTGCCTTCCGTCGGCATACGGGGGACCACTTGGGCGTGAGTGTGTGTGTGTGTGAGTATGTGTGTGTGAGTGTGTGAGTGCGTGCGTGTGTGTGCCTATGGTTATTACTGATAACTTCTGGTTTATTCTTACTTGCACTTGGTTTTTCCTTGCCTGTTTACTTCTACTTGCTCTTGCTTTCTTTCCTGCTTGATTTCTTTCAGTTCTTCTTTACCGCTTGTACTGGTTGCTTTGCAGAAATGGTTTTCAAGTAAAAATGTGTTTTTCTCTTGTGTAGTAAAACTAAAAGTGTAACACTTCTTTATCATTCAGAACGAATTTAGAATCAATGAAAAGAAATTCAACTTTTAAAAAGGAATAAGGGTGATGGCTTGTGTTTAGTTTTTCAAGTGAAACATTGTAAAAGCATACTTTTATACATCGTAGTTCAAACCTGGAATAGGTAGATTCTTTATTTACTGGCAGTGCATTGGGATTTGTTGTTAGGCTCACCTATTGAGTACTTTTGTGCTCACGCCTATCTTTTACCACTTCAGTTGCAGGTTCCTTGTGTTCAGGTTTTCCTGGCTTGAGTCGCTCAGTGATGGGGCGACGTTGGTTTGTAGTTGGGTGGTGACCCGTGAGGTCACGTGGAGGTATGTCGTGGTTTAGTTTTGTTTATGTCTTTAGTGTTTGTCTGTTTGTTTAGTTTACTTTCATTCTTTCGATCCTGTTTTTAGTTTGGGCTGAAATCGTTCCCAACGATTAATGTTTCAATGCCCGGCACTTGTTGCCATCCCGGGGGGATCGGGAACGCCCCTCGGGACTTGCCGCGGACCGGCTCGAGTGACCGGTTCAGGGTCGACCCGGGCTGGTTCGTGACAAAATGGTATCAAAGGGAGGTTCTTGTTATTTGGGTTGTCCGGTAGAAGGAGATTAGGACTGTAGGAACTCGAGGGGTAGGTACGGGAAGAGCGTCGCGAACTCTTGCTCGCACTGATCCTCGAGTTACCAGGGGTAGTTCGGGAATTGTGTCCTTGTCTTTCCTGGTTTGTCTTTGATTGAGAGATGATAATGGAGGCAAGCCGACGTTACGTCGTGATTTCACATGGAGTAGTGACCCATGTGGAGTCCGAGTACGTGGTTTGAATTCCTCTTAGTGGTCGACGCTGACTTGGGACATGACCCACTACCATGTCGCCAGGTTGAGTGTGACTACTAGTCCCTCATTTCAGTGATTGATGCAAATTTGGATGTTGTTTCCGTTTTGGTCTGTGTGAGTGCGTAGTTGGAAATGAATAAGGGTTTTTGAAAAAAAAATGACTGGTTTCTTTTAAAGGATTTTAAATGTATAAAATGGGTTTTGAAACTGAAATCTCTTGATTTGAAAATCTGTTGTTTGCTTGGAATTGGATAAGAATGATTCGGGTTGAAACCTCGGTTCCTCTTTATGAACGTTTGCACATGTGTGAGGATGCATGGAAAGTGTGTGTTGATGCACGTATGAATGGAATGTGGATAAGGACATGTGCAACGGTTCATGAGATTGCCTGGGTGTGTATTTGAAATAAATGGCTTGACCTTGTTTTCTAAATTGGTTTTAAATGAGAAACGGTTTTGGAAAGTTTTGGTTTGAAAGTGGATTGGTTTTTGGAAAGTGGTCTTGAAAAAGGGTGGTTTTGAAATCAAAAATGAAAAGGGAATTTTAAAGAGGAGATTTTGTTTTGGATTGTGTTCGTATTTGTTTGGTCCTTGTGTTGACTGGTTTTGATGAAGGCGCTTTTATTGATGTTGCTTCGATTTGATGTTGGTTTTGGCTTTGAGTTTTATATATCGCTCAGGAAATGCGGCCCAGAAAGGTCTCTAAGGATTCAGATATGTCATGCCCAGTTTTTGGTCCTCCTCAGACTTTGCCTATTCTCCGTGGTGATCAGGGTCCGTTAGAGGCAGTGAAATGGCTCGAGGAAGTAGAACGTGTCTTTAGAATATTGGGAACTCCCGATAATGTTAAGGTTCGTGCAATTATGGAGTTGTTTGAGGGTCCAGCTCTGGACCAATGGAAGAGGGTTACCCCATTATCAATGCAAGGTGAAATGACGTGGGATATCTTCAGAGTCATTTTCATCCAATGGTTTGTACCTGAGGAAGTGAAGCTGGAGAAAAAGAGAGAGCTTGTACATATTCAACAAGGTCAACGGACGGTGAAGGCATATGTTGACCATTTCAAGGAACTGATTCCCTTTTCTCCAGAGGTAGCATCGTATGAGCTCATGAAGGCCTCTCTTTTCACTGGGGGTCTTCGTCCCGAGATCAAGGAGCGAGTCCTCCCTTCTGAAGACCTTTGTCTCGAGAAGCTGGAAGAGAAAGCTTTCTTGGCTGAGTTGCTTTCCGGTGTGCGGGTGGTTACTACTTCAGTGTCCCCGTTGTTGTTCGCAAGAGTTCCCCCTCTGGTGAGGAAAAGGCGCCAGAGATACCTGTTCCTAAGGAGTTATCCCCTTTGGTCTCAGCTTCCAGTTCGTCAGATCATTCGAGGGTAGGCTATCAGTGTGGTCGTTTCGGCCATTTAAGGCCGTCTTGTCGCAACCCTCCGAAGACGTGTCATCGATGCGGTTGTCTGCGTCATTTGGAGAAGTTTTGCTGGAAGCGTCGCTTAAAGAGGACGTCGTGATGGGATAACGTCAGTACCTGACTGTGAGGCAGAAGATGCTTCAGCCATCAGAGCCCCAACCACAAGTCTCGGGGTGAAGCTCGCGCACAGTCAGGAGTCCCCAGGGGTGTGAAGCCTTGGTCCAAGTTCTGTATTCCGTGTGGACGGTGGAGCAATAAAAAAAAAAAAAACCTTTTCATGTTTGTTTCCCTGCTATTGAGGTCCCAACAACGTTGTAAATGCGTTGTTTTTCTATAAAGTGATGGTGGACTTGTTCTATGATAATCTAAGCAGACGTGTCGTGTGGACGTGGTATTCTAAATCGTGTGTCCTTCTTAAAAGTGTGGTTGACTCTCGTGTGGGTTGACCTCGTTTTAGTTATGTTGTCGATGTGGTTATGCTTTGTGGACTTCGGTGGATCATGTCTCCAATTTGATGTTAGTTAAATGTTTTCTATGGGTTTTCCCTGGTGTTGAAGTTGTTGACTCTAGTCGTGGGTTCAAGGTTTCGACAGAGGTGTTGTAGTAATCGTGTTATAAGAGTTGGTTTGAATTGGTTGGGAGTTCCCGCGTCGCCCCCCCCCCCCCCTTCCCGGGGTTTTCTATTTAAATGGTCATCTTTTCTGCACTAGTTAAGCTCTTGTGGTGGGGAGAACCCCTTCGTGTTCTCCCCTCAATCTCGGACCCCAGTTCTTTCTTGAATCGGTCGGGTGTGACCTGTGCTGAGTAAGGTCATCCCCGAGATTCTCAGGTCTCTCTGGTTTCTTTAGTTCCGTTGGGGCATGGACTTAAATCTTGATCGACTTTTGGCCTGGTGACTTTCTGGGGGCATAAAGTGTCTTTGGTGGGGAGAATTGTCGCACCCCGACCGCGGATGTCCATATTTGTTCTCCTTTCTTGGTCCCGATTTAAATTTTTCGGAGTTTAAATTTCGATTGGTGGTTTCGCGCCGATGCGCGGTCATCGCATCACTAGCGGTGATCGTGCATTTGGCCCGGGTGACGATGTGTCCACCCGGAGTTTTAAATATTAAAGTTTTTACCTTGTCCTTTTGTTATTATTACTATTTGAGTTGCGTTATCATTATAATTAACTAACTTTTATTTACTTTAATTATTTTATTGTTATGATTATTATTATAAAGTATTATTAATATTATTATGAAGGTTTGTTCTTATTATTATAAAGCGATTATTATTATCACAACATTTTATTATTATTATTATAAGTTTTATTGTTATTATATAAGTTTTATTGTTATTAATATTATATGTTTTAATATCATTATTTTAATTATAATTATTATTATTATTTTTATCATATATATATATATATATATATATACACTTAAAACCTATCCTAACCCTAACCTATTCCTCCCCGTAGCCGCCACCCCATCCGGCCTCGCCGTCCTCTCCTCTTCTCACCCCGTTCCCCGCTCCTCTCCTTCGCCTCGCTTCGTCCCGGCTTTCCGCCGCTGTGCCGACCCAGCCGCCGCGCCCGGCCGCTCCTCTTCCTCTGCACCTCGCCGATCCGCAGCACCCCCCTCCTTCCCTTCTCCTCCACGAGCGCCGCCGCGTGACGTCCTCCTCCTGCCGGCCTCCCGTCGCCGTCCCGCGCCCCGATCCCATCGCCCTGCCGTCGCCTCCCTGTGCGAACCGCCGCCCGCGCCAACCACCTCCGCCAACGCACCCGGCCGTCGCGCGTCCTCCCGCCAGCCGCGCCGGCCTCCGCGTCCCGCCTTCTCCCGCTCACCAGCCGCACCGACACCCCGCCTGACCCCGCACCTCCGCGCGCCCCGCCAGCCGTCGCGCATCCGCGCGCCCCGCCCGCCCTCCAGTAGCTTCCGGCCACCGTCCGGCCTCCTGCCGGTGTCGTCCCTGCCGACACTGTTCCAGTCTTCCCTAGCGGCCTCTTCCTCCCCTTCCCCTCTCCTGCACGCAGCCCCGCACGCCGCCCTCCTCTGCTCCCGCGCCCGGCCAGCCGCCGAACCCCGCCGCGGCCTGCACGCGACTCCCTCTGGCTCACCCTCCCGCTGTGAGTTTTTTTTATTTTTATTTCATTTGTATTTTGTTTTATTTTATTTCATTTGTATTTTGTTTTATTTTATTTCATTTGTATTTTGTTTTATTTTATTTCATTTGTATTTTGTTTTATTTTATTTCATTTGTATTTTGTTTCGTTTGTATTTTGTTTCATTTTATTTCGTTTGTATTTTATTTTATTTTATTCATTGTTTTATTTTATTCATTGTTTTTATTCATTGTTTTCATTGTTTTTATTTTGTATTTTGTTTCATTGTTTTTATTCATTGTTTTTATTCATTGTTTGATAATAATGTTTTTATCATGTTAGTAATCTTATAATTATTTTATTATTAATAGGTTAATATTACCATTTATATTATTATATCATTATTAAAATTATTATTATGTTATTATTATTAATACTATATTATTATTATTATTATTATTATAAATATATTATTGTTTTAATTATTATTATATTATGTTGTTATTTTTATTATTATATTATGCTAATATTACTATTTTTATCATTATTATATCATTATTATGCTCATATTATTATTATCATTATTAAGTTAATATCATTATATTATTATTATATTACTATTATTACTATTATTATTAAATTGTTACTTTATTATTATTATTATTATCGTTGAACCCGTTTAACGGTCTTTTGTTTTAGGACCAGTTTGACGATGCAACACGCTGCGACCTTTACGCAACAAGAGTTTCACGTCGTGTCGTTCTTCGTTCCGATCCGAGGTAGGTCTCCCTATGCACTTGCCTCTAAACTAAGAATTTATTTATTCCTTGTCCTTTTATTAAATTTCAGTAAATTAAAGAAAAATAATATTAAGTAGTTTTTATAGTGTGGTGATTTGCTGATAAGGCAAACTGTTTAATTCCAGCATTCATTAAAAGTGTTTTATTGGTTTCAATTGTGGGATTTCATAGTAATGTCGCTAAATGGTTTTTTTTTTCTGAGTAACGAAAGACATGTTGAATTGGGTTTTGAAATGTTTTTGGCGTGTGTAAATTAGTAAATGTACTGTTTATGAAAAATGGTGTTTTCTTATAACCTTGATTAGAGAAAACGTCGTGTGACCTTTTGAAATTGTTTTTGGAAACTTTACGTGTGGTTCTTGGTTGACGAAAGATGTTTTCCCTTGTTGTGTTATTAAAAATAATGTTATCTAGGTTGTGAAAGTTGGTTATGTTTTTGTTTGAATGTTTCCAAAAAGGGGTTTTTGCGAAAAGATTACATAATGACATTTATATTTTCAGAAAGGTATTTTTTTTGACGGGCGTGAGTTTTGAAATATTGTTTGGATGTGGAAATGGTGACTTTTGTGTGCGATATCTGGTTTGGCCTGCGATATGAGGAAGTAATGTATTATGTGAATGTGAAGCTTGCTTGAGCACACGGGAAACCCTGGGTATCTAGGTGGGCGGACTAGAACTAGTGTGCTAGTGAGCCGGATGGGTGTTGTCCCTGTTTCACTTAGCTGGATTGAAGTTTGCAACACTAACTAAACATATGATATCTGAGGGTCGTGGCCTTCTAAGCCACGTGTTCTGAGGGTCGTGGCCTTCTAAGCCACGTTTGCTGAGGGTCGTGGCCTTCTAAGCCACGTTTCACCAAGACACGAGGTTCTAGGGTCCCACGCGAGCTAGATGAACCTTAGGGGTTTTACCCATAGTGCTCTACCATCTCTGGTGTGGTGCCTTCCATCGGCATACGGGGGACCACTTGGGCGTGAGTGTGTGCGTGTGTGAGTATGTGTGTGTGAGTGTGTGAGTGCGTGCGTGTGTGTGCCTATGGTTATTACTGATAACTTCTGGTTTATTCTTACTTGCACTTGGTTTTTCCTTGCCTGTTTACTTCTACTTGCTCTTGCTTTCTTTCCTGCTTGATTTCTTTCAGTTCTTCTTTACCGCTTGTACTGGTTGCTTTGCGGAAATGGTTTTCAAGTAAAAATGTGTTTTTCTCTTGTGTAGTAAAACTGAAAGTGTAACACTTCTTTATCATTCAGAACGAATTTAGAATCAATGAAAAGAAATTCAACTTTTAAAAAGGAATAAGGGTGATGGCTTGTGTTTAGTTTTTCAAGTGAAACATTGTAAAAGCATACTTTTATACATCGTAGTTCAAACCTGGAATAGGTAGATTCTTTATTTACTGGCAGTGCATTGGGATTTGTTGTTGGGCTCACCTACTGAGTACTTTTGTGCTCACGCCTATCTTTTACCACTTCAGTTGCAGGTTCCTTGTGTTCAGGTTTTCCTGGCTTGAGTCGCTCAGTGATGGGGCGACGTTGGTTTGTAGTTGGGTGGTGACCCGCGAGGTCACGTGGAGGTATGTCGTGGTTTAGTTTTGTTTATGTCTTTAGTGTTTGTCTGTTTGTTTATTTTACTTTCATTCTTTCGATCCTGTTTTTAGTTTGGGCTGAAATCGTTCCCAACGATTAATGTTTCAATGCCCGGCACTTGTTGCCATCCCGGGGGGATCGGGAACGCCCCTCGGGACTTGCCGCGGACCGGCTCGAGTGACCGGTTCAGGGTCGACCCGGGCTGGTTCGTGACATTGCGACATGCCTAGTTCTTTTGATTGGAATATCACAACAACTTGCACATAATATGTATTTAGATATCAATCAAAGGACTATAGGTGTTGGTCGTGGTGATCACTGAGTGATCATGAGACTAACATCGAGTTTCCATGTAAAACTAGCAGTGCGGGAGGGTGGCAGTCGAGTTGGAGGTTGAAGATAGAGGTCTTGTGTTGTGTGGGATTGACTTGAACTTACACAGCTTGGGATAAACTCAAATTCAAAATCAAGATGTATAAGACTAAAATGGATGAATGAGATTAGTGTAAGGCATGATCGAATGAATATACATTCATTGCTTGAACAATACATGTGAAAATTTAGTCCCACATTAGAATCTCGCTTTTCCTTTATTCTTCTTTATATGATGAGATGTGACCATTGTACTGTCAATCCAGCAATAGGGTTTGGCATCGATTCCACTTACACACACCACCACTTGGGATCTCTACCCATGTTATGCATGGCCTCGACATCGTACACCATGGGCACGCCTACTGCCTATAGGCTCTATGTTTCCATCCTCTGGATTGACTGGGTTGGCGGCCATTGGGTATGGTTGAATTCAGTCCCACATGGGCCTATGGTCGATCCCTGGTCAATATTTCTAGTGGATTGGCCAATTTTTTGGCAAAGTAAAACTCATAACTACATATAATGAATTTCTAAAATGAGTGAAATAAGGGTCCAAAGTGTATCCCATTTAAATCTAATCTCGTTCTTCAAGGATTTTATTCAATTTATATTCATATTTCCATATAATCTTCAAACATCAAAAATATTTAATGGAAATGTGTAATATGCATAATTATGGTTGCCAAAAAAATCCCCCCCCCCCTTAGAATGAGATTCATTCGGAATGAAAGGAATCTAATTCTAAGGTAAACATAGATCACGGTTCCACATATCAAAGTATCTGATGATCTTTGATACTGATCCCCATGATAATATTTTTGTAAAGTGTTGAATGGGGAACTATCAAGTGTTATCCATAGGATATTTCAAACCATGACTACTTAGATAAACTTGAGATAGGAAATAGATTTATCTTGGTGCATGGATACCCTAAAATTGGAAAGTGTTTGAATTTCATAATGGAATAGGGATTGGGTGAAATGAAACGTATGGCTAGATCTGAAGTAAGGTACTTGGATGTTTCTATGTATCCCATGAGAATGGGAATCAAGTCGTAAGTAGTTATAAAATATACCATTGTGAATATCAAACTTAGGCATAGGGAACATAGGTTCGTGGATAAAGAGATATATGATGAATGTCCTTATGTAGATCTAGCTCATACACAGTAAGGGGAATGTCACTATTTTGTGAAAAAAATCTTGGGCAAAGACCCATGTTTCAGTGGAGATGTTGCTTGGATCATCAATGACACTCATCCTTTGTTTGTAATACCAAATACATCTAATCACCTGGATTTGAGTTCTTAACTTTCAACAGGTTTATCTTGAGAAATGTTCATGAATTCCCACTGACATGAAATTCTTAATTTATGAAATTATTCTAGTTGTCTATAGATCTTCTGATTTACAAGGATAATTAGGGCATGGTATCCTTTCCAAATGTAGAACACTCTAACTTATTCCTAATCCAAGGTATATAGCGATCTTAGCTTGGTTTTTAATAAGTCCATATGGTGGTCCCCACAAGCTTTATATCTCTTTATTTATTTTATCCTAACTTTTTCCTAAGCTTAATATGGAGGAAGGTGGGGATGGACTTCGATTTTTCTCATGTTGTCTTCTTACGGGTTTTTGACATGAAAATTATTGTGTATCTTTCATCTTATAGATTCTAAATATCGTCTAGGTCAAATAAAGTTCATGTATAGTGATTAAAGACTAAATTTTTTCCCAATATTCCCATATTGGTTTTTCATCTTGGAGAGTATTGTAACTTTTTTAATTGGATTTTTTAAGGTATTATAAGCCATATCATCACTATGTTGTAGTTTAGAGTCTTTTAGCTTGAACATTTGTTATACTATAGTTAAGGGTCTTCTTGCTCGAAATTTTGATGTGTTGTAGTTTATGGTCTTCTAGCTTGGACCTTTACTATGCCATAGTGTATGGTCTTCAATATTGTACCTTTTTTGTAATGCATTTTAAGGTCTTTTATCTTGTACCTTTGATGTGTTATAGTTAAAGGTCTCCTAGATTGGTCCTAATTGATGAATAAGGAATATGGGTAAGATGGACCAGGGATGAATCAAAACACTCTAGTGGTGCTGAGTTATGTCCTGGTGTTTCTAGGGTTCATGATAATTGAGTTACTTTATTTTAAGAGGAAGATAACTCTAGTTTTTAGGTAAAAGTCCTTATGCAATGCCAACATGTATGAACAAATGGATCTCCACTCTTTTCCAAGGTCCATGGAATATCTATGGGGGTAATATAGTTAAGGGAGAAATACTAGGGAATCTAGGCCCACCTGGATAGTTGGAATATGGTTGGAATAAATCATAACCCAAAAGTTTGAGTCAATTAATATGGGATGGGGTAGACATGGTAGGGATGACTCATAACAAATTGTGGTTCCAGGTTCTTCCTTGGTGTCTCTAGGGCTCACAAGGATTAAATTTTCTTTCTAGTAAGGAGGAAATTACTTTAGTTGGTGGGTCAAGTCCCTTATGCATCGATATCATGGACAAGAAAAGATGATATCCACTCTTTTCTGAGGTCCATGAAAAATTTATGAAGACACAAATATCTAGATAATGAGGTTGGGTATGGAAAGAAAGCTATCCAAGAAGGGTTCTGTCAACCTGGGTAGTTTATCTCTTGATTGTGAAGCTCGATCCCTACACATTGTGGATTCAAATCATGAGGTGTGGGTCATAAAAGGTGTGGGGGATAAAGTTTCACATTTTAACTTTTATAAAGGGTATAGAACATGATGACGTAAAATAGAGGATATTGAATCTGCTCATAAATTTTCATCAAAGAATTGTAAATCATGGGCCAAAGTGTTCAGATTGTGAGGAAGGTATGGCAAAATCATACTGAGGATGACCCAAAACAGCCCCAGGTGCTAATTTCCACCACGGTGAAATCAGGATCATAAGGATTAGAAAGCTCTTGTTTCAAATTCAATATGTCCCTAGTTGGTGGGTCTAATCCCTTCTGCATCAATAGCTTGGATAAACCAAGAGATCTCGTTTCCTTTCCAAGGTCCATGAAAGGATTGTGGTGATCTGAGGCGCTCAAATCATAAATAATTACCTATGGAAAATGTAATATCCAAGAAGTTTTTGAGCAACCTAAAAGTTTTTTCACTGCTAAGTGAACATATCCTCATGGTGATGAGATGTGAAAAATCATTACTTCACTTTTTCTGGGACTAGGGGGTCCATAAAATTGATCTTGGATTTTAATAGTGCTACAAAGTAGGACCTATGATATTTATTACTTATTTATTTGTGACCTAACTTTTTTATAAACTTTGGAGATGAAGAGTTTAGCAGGTGAAGACTTGAATTTTTCTATGGCCACCCTTTTCAGGTTTTAAACCTGACAAGTTTTTTGTGTCTTATTTTAATAGTTTATGTTCTTTCAATTAGGACCATAATAGGCTAGATTTTAAGGTCGTACAGCTTTGACCAAAGTCTGGGTATTTTAAGGTCATGACACTCATAGAGCTAATATGGGGGATGTTACACAAGAGCCTAATTAAGATACCCAAGTCCAAGTATACTCCATAATCTTTCTGAGTAGGATATGAAGATATTGTAAATCACATACTGAGGTTACTAGGTAATGAGTAATGATATGGTATAATCATAGCGGGGATGACCCAAAACACCCTTAGGTGTTGAGTTCCACCATGGCAAAGTCAGGATCACAAGGATTATAAATCCATCCTTATAGATCTAATATGTCTCTGGTTAGTGGTTCTAAGACCTTCTATGTCAATAACATAGCTTAATTGAATATCTATTTTCCTTTCAAAGGGTCGTGAATGGTTTGTGGAAACCCAAGGTGCTCAAGAAAAGAAGTGTGGTATATGGATTGAGGTTCCTTAAAAGATGGTGAAAGCACCTTGTACTATGGTTGACTAGGGTAAGACCCTTGTTTTCATTTGATAAGGGATGATGATGGGTGATGGTTCGCATAGTTTAATGCCATATAGTGGGGACATACTTGCTTCTGTGTAGTTTAAAATAATTCAGTAAGGATGTATGCCATGCATTTTATTGTCATGCAGTTAAGACGTTTTTGTTGTGCAGTTTTAATGTCATGCGATGAGGATGTTTGACATTCACTTTAACGTCATGTGGTGAGGATGTATTTGTTGTGTAGTTTTAATTTCATGTGGAAAGTATTTTTTTTATTATAGTTTAACTCCATTAAGTAAGGATGTGGGAACCGACATGAAAGATATATATTACATGCCCAAATTGGTCGCACATAGATCTAACTCATATGTGGAAAAAATGGGCTCATATAGCTCAAAACCTATGCATTTGGGTTGTATTTTTTTTATAGATTGTTGTAGATAGTCCCAGTATTGTAGATATTGGCATCACTATGTATCATATGATGAAAATAATCAAAACACATGTATTTATTGAATGGGAAACTCTCCGTATGCAGGTATGACTCGTACACGAGGGTGGGAATTGTTGCTGTTGATTGTTGTAGTTGGGCCTAGGATTGGAGATTCTAGGCTTCACTACGTATCACATGACGACAAGAATCAAGACACACATAGTTTTTGGGGAACCATGTATTTTAACATCATACAGAAAGGATGTTGGATTCCCAACACGAAAAGGGGTATTTCTTCTTGACCCAAATATGAAAATTTGGCATCATTTCACATCCTATAATAATAGTAATCAAGACACATGTATTTATTTAGTTAGGACCATTATGCACAAGTTTTTCCTATACATAGAGAGGTGTATTTTTATGTTGGTTATGATTGGACCCAAGATTTAAAGATATGGGTGTCTCTACATATCCTATGATGTTAGGAATTAATTCATGAATAGTTCTTTAGTAGGATGCCAAAACCAACAATATTTCTCCACTCAAGTGAGGCCCATAGGAATAGGTAGTTTTATGTCATGAAGGAGACATAAACCATGCAGTTTAATATCATGCGGCGAGGACTCATGGTATCCCTTTTAAGGCCTTGCATTCTGGACTATGATTCACCTATCATGGGCCCTCATACCATGTTTTTGTGAGTAATCAATCACCAAAATTCCTATTTTCATGTGAGTTATGATCGGTGTGAGAAACAAGGAATTGAAAGGGTTTATCTTTCTATGTAGAGGAAATTTAAAGTTATAATAGGTGAATTTTGTATCATGTGGTGGTTAAACCAAGATATAGGATCGATGCATCCCTATATATCTCATTGTAAATGATAATAAATCTATACATAGTTATAATAAACCCATAAAGTTTAATTTTGTGCAAAAATGACATATTTTGTTCGATTTAACATCTTACAATAAGGGTGTGGATCACCCATCATGAAGGAAAATGAAGTTTATAGATGATCCCAATACTAGAGGTTCGGGTGTCACTACGTATCCTAAAATGATAGGGATAAATTCATACGTAGTTCTTGATAACCCATGAAATTTAATGTCGAGCGAGAAGGACATGAGATGCCTAACATGAATAAAGATGGATGTTATAGATTTTTGTAGTTTTATGTCATGTGGTAAGGATGAGAGATTCCATGCAGTTTAATGTCTTGATTCCAGGACACCTCCATACAATTTATCATCATGTGGTCAGGACGTATCCATATAGTTTAATTTCATGTGGTTAGGATACACTCTATACAGATTATTATCATGTGGTTAGGATGAACCCTATATATTTTAACATCATGGGGTTAGGATGAACTATGTATAGTTTATCATCATGTGGTTAGAATAAACTCTATACAGTTTAATGTCATTGGGTTAGGACAAACATCATACAATTTATCTTCATGTGGTTAGGATGAAATTTTTACAGTTCAAAGTCATGTGGGTAGGATATATTCTGGAACTCCCATTTTGACCCGTTTGGGATCTCCTAATTGGAAGTGGAAATGGGTCTGGGTATTTTTGGGAGGTTGTTTCCAGCTAACACTCTCCATATATCCATATCATCTACTTCTTCATCAAATCTATATGTCTTTACCTAGTCAAACCATAGAGGTTTCCTCTCTAGGTCACTTGCTAACCACGGTAAAGTGTTGTTGATGGTTTATGGGGAACTATATATGGTTAACCCCGGTATTGTGAGCATATTTCTCTATGAAGGTGCTTGATATTTTTTAACACATCTCTATATGATGGTGTCTGATATTTTTTAGAACCTCTTTATATGAAGGTTTTTGGGAAAGGTGAGGACTTCCTTTTCTATAGTAGATATCACCGTCAGGAGGTTGAATATGGTGGATTTCAGGAGTAGAGTCCCTATGATCCATCATCACACTACCATGAGGAGGATAATCATGGTAATGGTCACCTTCTTCTTGGGTTTAAGAGTTGATAGACCCTTGGGGTGTTGATAATGAGTCTCAAAAATCTTCAAGGACACTTGGCATTAATCCAGTCAGGGGTACGAGCCTCACCCTACATCATGGTCAGAATATGTTGTCCTTCCTTTTGGGGTTGAGTAGGGATATAAGCCTACACTATAATGGTTGTCAAAATATTTTGATAACCTTATAACGATGTGGTAATATGAGACCACTATTGATAATTTGTTGTAGTATATCAATGAGATTCTCTAATAGGGATGTGAGCTTGTCTCGAGTCATGTGCCACTCTCACTTGGTGAGCCTTAGCTAGAACAGGGATATGAGCCCAATCTAGGGCCTTTGGAGTTTGTCACTGGTCTTTTGTGATAGTAATATGAGCCTGTTCTAAGACATACACTGTTCTCACTTGGTGATCCCCAGTTGGAATGGGGATATAAGCCCACTCATTTTTTTGTATCCTTTATCAGAATATGTTGATAACCCTCCTAAATGGGAGAAATGATATGTGATTTCTCAGAAGTAGTCACTTATTCATACTGATCAAAGTGTTGTGATACTCTAGCTATTGGTATAGAAATATATGTCTATCCTTGTATCTTCACCAAAATATATCGGCAGAGCTCCTCTATTTCTATCACATAGTACTATAAGTTCAATAGGGTATGTATAGGAATATATGACTATATGATCTCAACTACCATGATATGTTGGTCGATGTCTATGATTGAAGTGGGGATATATGCCCACTATTTTCCTCTTTATTCCATCAAAATATGTTGATGGACTTTATGCATGAGGGCATGGAAATGCACCTCCCCCATGTGTGCTACAAGAATATTCCCATAAAATTGTTTGGAAAAGCAGGGGTATGAGCCTAATTTCTCTTGTCTATAGATTTTCACATTTTACAAGGTGTCCTTGACACCTATATTTTAGTGTTTTGGGTGGTAACTATATCAGTGGTGCTTATGAAAATTGTAATTTCCACCTAATGTTGATGATGTATCCTAGTTATTGGGATGTTACACAGTTTATCATCCTATAAATGGGACATGTTCTATGAAGTTTATCATCATGCAGTAAGGATTTGAATATAGGTGGATGGGCCAAGATATAGGATCTTTCATCCCTATGTATATCCTTAGGATGAGAATCACACCGTATGTTGTTCTATAAAAACTATACAATTTAATTTCATGCAGAAAGGACATCAGTCATGCAGTTTAATGTCTTTTGGTAAGGATGTGAATATAGGTGGGTGGGATAGGATATAGGATCTATCATCCCTATATATCTCATTAATATGAGAATAAAGTTGTACATAGTTCTAGAAAACCAGTGTTGTTTAATGTCGTACATAAAGGACTTCAGCCATGCAGTTTAATGTCTTGCGATAATGATGATGACCATGAAGTTTAATATCTTGCAGTAAGGATGATGTACATGTAGTTTAACATCTTATGGTAAGTAAAATGACCATTTAGTTTAATGTCTTGTGGTAATTATGTTGCACATGTATTTTAACATCTTGCAGTAAGGATGATGGTGAATAACCTATCAGGATAGTATCTCATCTGATAGATATTGGATTACTCTTATGCATTTTTCATGAGTTTAAGGATCCTTCAACTCTATCAATCCTTCACTTGCTTGTATCTTCAACCAATCCTTTAATAAAAATTAGCTCTCTATTGTATGTATGAGATGTAGATGGTAGGAGAAGTGGTTTTCATGGCCTGTCAACCCTACCTTATTTGACTTTCTTACAATTGGGAGTTTTATCAAACCATTTTCCATGGCATATTCAAAATACCTAGGGACATGTTTTGTTTAGAAATAATAGGCTTTATTAAATCTCATATTTAAATATGGTCACTTATATATGTGAGTTATGTGGATCATAATTTTCTACACAACTTGTGTATCCTATTTTGAGTGCTCAAATTACTAGAGCGGGTATTCAGGTGTCAGAGGCTCCAATATCCCCATTTCCATTTTTACCTGGAGCTAGTATTTAAAGTAAAATCAACCTTCTATCATGTTCCTAATATTTCAATGGTAGGGGAATTGATTTTCATGTCCTACCATCCATGCCTCACCTGGATTTCTCATCATCGGGAGCTCTATATAAACATTTTCAATGGAATAGTTGAAATACCTTGGAACATGTCTTGATTGAAAGGAATATAATTTTGGTTTTCCATATTCAAGAGATGGGAGAACATGTTGCATCAACCTCATGTTATCTATACCTTCATTAGAATGGTTTCATGGTTGATTTTGGATCCCTGGGTATAGAGTCCTAATCTTTAATGGCCTTGGGGTATGTGTTGATGCATTAGGGGTCTTAGATGATGAAAATGCTTCCCATAGATTAAATGATCCCAAATATCCTAGAGGATTTGTGGAAAAATCCAATGGTAGATGGTTTCTAGAATATCCCCAATGAGGATGTGGAAAATATGGAAATTTTCCCCACTCTATGGGCTATGGAGAGGTGGAAAAATTCATGTATTTCACCTGATGATGGGATGAAAAATATGAGAGTTCCCCCATCCCTGTGGGATGAGGAACTTTACTACAAGGTGAGATTACATATGTAGGTAAGGTTACATCATCTTACGGTTGATATTTTAGGATTATTCCCACAATTATTTCCTAAATATCCCTATTCTCTCATTATATTTGGGTGATCCATTATTCTACAGATATTTTCTTATCATCTTCAAGGGTTTGGATTGTGGGATCAATGACAACACTCTCTTTTCTGTTAGTGGAAGGGTGAGTGGATGATGATAAGAGTTCTAACGTGGACCCTAGAGACTGAATCCACTACTTCCACTATCCATATTATCTTTTTTCATTACCTTATGAAATTTCAACACAGTTGGTAGCACCTTCTTTAGATTACAGAAAGATAATGTGGAGACTTTCTTTTCCGACACCAGTAGAAGAGGGTAGGCAAACCTTTTGTGACTCAGATAACTGTAAGAGGGTATGTTTGTAAACTTTTTGAGTGTTCTCTTCTGGGTCTGATGAGTAATATTCATATTCAATTTATATCATATTGACTGAGACACAAGTGTGATGGTGCTCCTCCTCAACAGAGTATCTCATTTGGAAGGTCTATTCCTGGTTTACCGTTTGAAGGTTTGGTTCCCATGAAACCATTTGAGGGGTCGGTTCCCATGATACCATTTGAGGGTTCGATGCCCATAATACATTTTTTTAGGTTAGTTCCCATGGTACCATTTGAGGGGTTAGTTCCCATGATACCCTTTGAGGGGTTGGTTCCCATGGTACTGTTTGAGGGGTTGATTCCCATAATACTGTTTGTGAATTTGGTGCCCATGGTACTATTTGAGCGGTCAATTCACATGATACCTTTTGAGGGGTTGGTTCCCATGGTACCATTTGAGGGGTAGGTTCCCATAATGAGGATGGTATTAGGGTAAAATATGATAAAAATTCCCTCATCCTTGTGGGATGGGGTGCTCCCTGTGATTCCACAGTCTCTAAGGCTATTTATGATGATGTCAAAATCTCCTAAATAGTGGTGATCTATGATGGATTTTGGGCCATTGACAAGACACAATGGTGAGCCTTAGATAGATTTGTGATATAAGGGATATAAGCCTTCTCTAGAGCTGCATTGTTTGGATACCTCTGGTGAGCTCTCCAACTGGGTTTCCCAACCTGTACAGTTGGTGTATGAACAACTTCATTCGAAAATCCTTTTGGAGTCATGATCATATATCGATGATGATGACCAAAACATGTGGGATCCCTCCTAGGTAGCTTCTTATTAATTGATTTTTCATGATGATTATACTCATCCACCTTACTAAGGTAGGGAACATATGCATTGATGAGCTCTAGGGATAGGTTACCAAAGTGGTTTAATGTGGAAACAAGGTCCACTTCCTATCCTATGTCATATCATAGGAAAGGTAACCAATGGGAATTAATCCTCTAAAGGTTATCATGAGTTTATTCTAGAGTCATTATGGAGCTATTGATGTAGTATTTCTGGACTAAGATGTTCACTAACTCATACTATAAGTGGTGTTTTGGTGAAATCATACATTGGGACCTCGTGACCAAATCAGTTTGTCCTACGATCTCATAATCCATTTGGAACATTCGATGATGTCATTTTAATTTCAAGGGATCTATAAGTCCTAAAGGAGGAAACAAAACACCTTATTATCACAACATCATACATAAGAGTACATTTTTTATCAATTATATTCACAGTTAAAGGATTAAGAGGTGGTCCCTTATTTTTTACAAGTGGTTCAATGTCATTTAAATAAAATTGTAGGGTTTTCCATTTTTTTGCAAAAAATGCGGAAAAAATTAGCACTAATAGGGATTGTATGGTCTATCCCTTTTGAAATGTGAAAAGGATGACACAGTTAACTAATTTCACATTAGGTTCACTATTTTGTTTCATCGGTAAAGATACATGGATGGGATTTAGGCCAACTATTTGATTGAGGGTGGTTTAAGGCCTTTCTCAATTGTTCGCATCGAGCTCACATTTTTTTAGTCTTACATAGAAACTCCCCATAGTTACCAAATTCATATTTTAGTACAAACTTGTTTTTCAAAGTTAAGTGATCCTTTGGGGTTGTATTCCTAATGATGCTTAGAAATTCAGATTGGTCGAGAGGATGGGAGGTCGG
Organism: Viscum album; assembly: GCA_963277665.1. Classification (NCBI taxonomy): domain Eukaryota; kingdom Viridiplantae; phylum Streptophyta; class Magnoliopsida; order Santalales; family Viscaceae; genus Viscum; species Viscum album. Next base: position 1,881,683,772 of record OY728135.1, on the reverse strand, counting down.
GATCATTGCATGCTTTTGGGGGAGTTATTTTCTACTCCATGACTCTCTTATAGATTTAAGATATTTTCATCAAATCCTTCCCAGACCCTGATATGAGACTGGTTACCCCTTTGTCAATGAATTGATTATGAACATGTATCTATAGGAACAATTTTGTGCATATCATGGGTTTTATATTGCTTCTTATTCATTTTCGATGCTTTGGGTTATGGCCATATTCAAGAACTATAGAGTTTATTGTCATCCATAAAGTGTGTTGGTGTTTAGAAGATGGAATTGGACCTCTACGAGTCATCCAACGTATCCTGTGAAAATAGGAATCAAAACCCACATAGTTCCTTTGGAATGGTTTAAGTTCATGTGTCTAAACCCATCCATTCCATTTAACATCATACTGTAAGGACATAAATATCAGGCTTGGACCTTAGTGAGGCATCCTACAAATACTATTTGAGATAGTAATTATATTCTATATAGTTCTTATAATGGGTGTTTCTTTCATAATATATATGACAATAGATTCCATGGGAGGGACTTATCCATATAAGATGGCCCTAGATTGCTTCATCGAGAGTATGGTCATTTGAGTGAAGATGATATTTAATCAGACTTACATCCTAATGGTGACCCCACCATGGGGTATTATCATCACATTATTGGTATAATCATTTCCAGTCTCTAAGACCATGTGATTCATTCACAGTATGAGAAATAAGAGGTAGTATAAGATTAAACACATTACATGAGAGGTTATCCATGGGGGGCTTACACATTTAAGTTTCCCTTTGATATGAATGATTACCTATCTCATGGAGGATATGGTACTGATCTTAGACCTTAGTAAGGCTTCCTATGTATCCTAGTTATAGAAGGAATCAGATTCCTCATAGTTCATTTGATTGGGTATTACACACTAACGTTTCCCTAGATTCTATATAGGTTTATGGTAAAGATTATATGATTATTGCAACTCTCTCGAGTGGATCACTTTGGTTGGAATCTACCATCAGTTTATGCCTTCAACTAATTCATATTAGATTCATGGGACTTGTTTCACCGTACTATTGTAAGTCTCTTGGACCCCCTCCATATTCTCATTCACTTTTATATGGAGGATGGACTTATTTTCTCATAGCCAATGGCCAAAGATCCTTCAATGGAATTCGATTATTCCTTTTTCGGTGGTCTTTTAAATTCCACCTAAGATGGTATACTCAGATAGTACTAATCTGGGTTAGTTTTTTGGGCCTTCTATTACCTTTTCAAAACACTTCATTTCTATCAATTCTTGGATACTTGGTAGGAAGATTTGTGTACTTTGACCACAGATCTTCATCCTTTTACCATATGATTTCTCCTTGCATCTATGTGGAAAAATATATTTCTAAACCCTCAGTGGACTTTTTTTGGATTGAGATCGAACACGAATACTAGTTAAAATATGTGGTATGCTTCGAGTATTGGATATAATTATTCTCTTCATGCTGTCATCTGGGCCGCCTCCAACTGGTCTGCAGGCATAGTTCAGTTGACTAAGGATCTAATCCCTCAAACCTGGTTCATGATGTTGAGAATGTAGGTAGTGAGAAGATGATTTATTATGTGGCCATGGCTTCTCTACCTCAAGGTTTGTGATAGGTTATTCTAATTCCAATATAGGTGTTACCTTTGTTTTGTCAGCTGAAGGGGTTATAGGAACTCCAGGAAATTCTTTAGGTTCACATAACCTCAAATCGGTCCCTCAGGTTCACTAAAAAAGATAGAGGCATAGATCTAATGGGTCTAAGACACATAATATGCTTCCAAAACCAACAGATATCCAACTGCTACTCCTAAAAAAAGTTTTTCATATTTGTAAAATATATTGGATGAGACAGAAGAACAAGGGGGGTGGAAAATGTCGAGACATTGGAAGGTCAAGAATATGGGTCCATCCCCTATGAAGAAATCTTTAGAAAATGAGGAACTTTTATCTAAGACCCCCCAGTCACCTTCAGAGTATTAAGAGGATTATAAACTTTTTTTTTTCTCACAAAATGTACTGTCAAAAGTGAAGCTAAAACTCATTGATGTTAGAGACTATTTAGTGAATTTTGGGAGAAATATTAAGGTTAAGAAATATTATTTGTACCTTCTAAAACTAATGAATACTAGATCAGTAGGTAAGGGTATTAAATTTAGGGAGCCTAATCAGTATTCCATTAAAGCTCATGATCTTCTAGCAACACCTTCTGAAGATGAGGTAGAGGTTTCTAGTGAAAAGTCTAAGGAGACTAAAGGTGATAGGATTGAAGATCCAACTGGTTGTTTTATCTCATAGAATCTGATGGCATCCATAAGGAGGAAAAGAAGGAGGATTATGACTGGGATTTTCTCATATATTATAAGGAATATATGGTGGAGAAAGATTTTGATATTAACATTTGAAAGGTGGAAGTTGATATAATGTATGAGAGATCAATTTGAGTTGATCTTAATGATTATCACATTGATTGGATCAAAAAGTAAGACCAGATTTTGGATCATGGAATCAAAGAGGGGAAATAACTCTATAATAATACATTCATACCTGGGATTGGTTGTCCTTCTACTTCTAGGACCTCATAAAAGATGATCCAGACATGAAGGTAACATATTTCCCATGGATCATACATAGTTTGATTAATTAAATTTTTTCAAATCTTTTCTATAATAGTTTGATGTAATATTTTTAGGTTTATCACTTTACCTCAAAATTGATTTCATAAATACAATTTTAAACTGAGGAGGATGATGAAATGTTAGATACATGAGGGGAATTTTTCCGAAGAGGATTTCCAATTGAGCTCGGGCCTTAAGAAGGTGTCCTATGTATCCAGGCTATGGCAGGAATCAGAGTTCTCAAAGTTCATTTCCCCCTTAACCCATTGATGGGAAATGGTAGGTGATCATGATCGGAGACATTATCATTATCCCTAAGGTTTTAGATATGATAGGGGATTATACCAGGATGGATTCCCATTGGATATTGGGCCTCATAGAGGTGTCCTATATATCCTTCTTGGACAGGAATCAAAGTTCTCTGCGTTATTTTTTCTAGGGATTACACACTGATGTTTCCCTTATATGAGGGACATATCATGTTATGCCACTGGTCAAGGCTTAAACACTGAGGTTTACATTTTGACACACTCATTCTCAATCTTCTGATAGATAAATAGATATGGTCATTCCCATGGAAGGTCTGTTAAAGATCTTGTCACTGATAGGGTCACATGAGTGTGTAACCCTATCTTATCAATGACACTTCCTTTATAAAAGGGGGTATGAATCTGAATGTTATTGGATAGGGTCCATATGGAATGAGTCCAAGAGGGTATGACATATGAGGTTGACATGTCCAAGGAGATCTTTTTGGTATGTCTTGACTATCTGCTGAACAAGTCTTGATTATTTTCACAAAATGTTTGAGATGTCAGTATAACATGATAGACATGTGCAAGGATGGATTCCTGAGGAATTTCTTGTCTTTTATGCCTTCATATGATCAAATCCAACATGACCAAGATGATTTGCATAACCTAAGAGGACATGACTAATATCTTGTGCATGATCGAAGTGGGAATGTGTAACAACCCGAGATTTTATGAGAATTATTTTTTTTAATTTCCTTGATGTATTTTGTTGTACGCTACACCAAGATTATCTTGCGCTATACGCAACATTGTATTAGCTTGTAGTATACGCAACACTATTCTTGGATTGTGTTACGCACAATTTCAAGTTTGTTTGATAGAAGTTATTCTACGCAACATTGAGTGTATATATATATCCAATGTATAAATGAAATATGGTTGGATTCTATTATACACAACAGCAAAGGAATCTTGCACTACACACAACCTTGATTTGGCTTTCTTTACATGCAATCGTGACCTTCCACGATAGCGTGTGTTGTACGCAATACTGAGTTTCACTAAACAACGATATGTTATTAAAATATTATATAAACTACCTGTTATGAATAGTAATACCCACTTTTTGAAATTTTATAAATTTTATCTTTCAAAATGGACTTCATTTTTGGATTCGGAACATCAAAATTAGCCTAGGGTGAATTTTTGATATTTTTCTGAAAACTTTCAATTTTTGATGAATAGTGAAAACACTGGGTTACTATTTAAAAACCGACTTTTTATTTAAATAATTATTTATTTTATTTAAATTTATTTTAGGTCAAAATTGATACATAATACTTATATAATTTCAATGTAATTCATTGGAGTCATTTTATAATAATTTTAGATATATAAAAATTTTATTGAACTTTTCACCGTTTTATACCCACCTCCTAGGAGAATTTGAAAATTTATATAAAACATAATTTTACCACTTCTGTGAGTAGATTTTTGAAAATCCGAGAGACACGATTAATATCAAGGAGTAAAATGTGGTTCAATAAGATAAAAATAATTTTTGGTGAATAGTAACTTTTTACTTTTATTTGCCACGGTTAAAAGTAAATAGGGTAATTAAGGGTAAAATGATAATATTATTACCCTAACACATGTCATAATTCTATTTGATAAGTGTAATTCGACCAAAAACAACCTTAGGGGTAAAATATTACCCTTTAGGTTCACCTGGATTAGATTAGGACATTTATTATTATTTTATTTAAAGAAGAGTTAAAAGAGTTTATATCAAAGTTTAATAACGAAAACATTTTTAATATAGGGTTATACATAAGATAAATTCGACTATAAATATTAATTAGAAATCTAAAATAATTTAATACATAATGGAATTTTATTTATAATTTTTAGACATTGAATAAGTTAATTTATTTATGACACAATGATGATGGAGTAATTACCTTATTAATGAAATATTAACATAATTGATATTATAAATACCCAAATAAATGTAATTTGAGACTTTTTATGAATTAAACTAATTTTATAGGTTAATATGACATGTTATTATTGATTTAATTAAATTTTTTGGAACTAATAATTCTGTTATGAGTTTCACAAAAAATCAATCACTAAATAGTGTCAAAATTGACATAAAATAGTTTTTAAAACAAATATTATATTATTAATTGTTATTCTATTCTTAAAAATATAGGGTTCTTCCAAATGACTTAGATAAAGTTATATATATTAATAATGAACCACTTGGGGTTTTTTTGGCTTGTTATAGTAAGTTTATTAACCATATAGTGTAAGAAAACAAGAAGACACGGTAAAAGTTAAATTATTTAACTTAGAGTTAAATCTACATGATAAGGTTAAAATAGTAACCTAAACTTGTCAAAAACCTATTGGTTGAGAGGATTCCGACCCATATCTACTTTATCTTCAAAATAAGTCACTTTGGAGCCATTATAAACCAAATATGACTTTATTATAAAATAATATTTTATGTTTTTTCTAAAGTACCCCTCTCCACCCTTATAAAAGGGAACCTCCTCCCTCTTCTCTTTACACAACTTTGAGACTTTAAGCTCGGAAAAACCATGCCCATTTATCTTCTCAACTTCCCTAGAAACATTCTGGATGTTTTTGTCTTCTCAAAAGACCAACTCTAGTCTCTTCAGAGGAATTTTAAAAGAGGTGCGTCGAAGAAGAGGTAATCTCTTCTACCGATTATTTCAAGTTTCTTTCTTCTTCAACTTCTTCTTCTTTAGTTGTTTCATTATAAAGTAATAACATAAGTATCACTAATATACTGATATGTTATTATAAATATTAAACAACCCCATTTCACCTTCTATCCATCCTACGGAAAATGAAATCACCGTGCGTGCGTACGTACGGAATACTGTCTCCACGCCGTGGTGTAATCTATTTTTCTACCACCACCTTACTTGGATGGGTATAATGGTGTAAAGAATAAATATATATGGTTATTATAACATCATAATGATTCTGAGATATTATATCATCCACTAAAATTCCATTCAATAATTATGAGAATGATATCATCGCTCGTGCGTGCGTACGGATTACAGTCTCCACGATGCGATGAGATTCATTATCCATGTTAACCATTCAAGAATGATTATAAAGTATATATAATGAATAATAATGAAATATATGACATAATTAAGATAATGTTTTTATTTATATATATATATATATATATATATATATATATATATATGTCATCTACTTACTTCCATTCAAGTCAATAAGGAAAGGAAAACAGTGTTCATGCGTACGTACGGCCTACCGTCTCCATGAACGGTGTATTTCATTTCATTCATCTATCTATTATATATATGTATATATAATGAATATATATGATATATAAATCATGAAATACATTCTGGAAGTAATTAAATCATGATATAAGTAATAGTAATATCAAGAACAACAATTCCAAACACGTACGATAAATGAAACAATTTTACCTAAAACGCTGCTTTAACATGGAATTTACAAAGAACGGGTAATATAAAGTCATAATTGAACCATATATGATATCATAACAATGAATATGATTCTTTAATAAGTCAATGACATTATTTACATAATTATACAGGAGGTTCGGATACGTACGAAGCATATCAGACCTAAGGTAAGGGATAATGTTTCAATCTCATTTATATTTGAGATTACTTATATGTAAGTATTTACTGGGGTTATAGTTTTCATCCATGTCCATAAAAATGTTTTTCATAAAGTTTTTAATATTATTCCATGTATTTTTAAAGTCATATTTAACCCTCTTTGACTTTTACTTTGTGTTATGGAAGGAATCTTTCTTTTGTTTTCCATACGTGGTACTTTTTGACTTTTCTGACAAAAGTACAGGGAGAATGTTTTTTTAAACTTATACGACATGAACGGATTTTTACGGTTTCATAACTCCTTGTTTTCAAGAAGCTTACTCTACAATATTTCATGACTATTTTCAACAAAATCCTTTTCTTTTAAAATTTCTTGGAATTTTTTGAAAAGAAAATGATTTTGAAGAAGAAAGGATATTTTTCTCAAGAATTCATTTCAAGTGTTTTATCAAAACCATTTTACATCCAAGATGACATTATTTAATATGTGTATGTTTCATGTATAATGTCTCTATGATTTAAATGGTTCCACTTTTCTTATGATGAAATGATATCCATTTGTTTAATATGGATTATGTTATGATGGGATGATGTTTATGAAACCCATTTCATTATTTGGGTTATGATGAATGATTTATGTTTATGTTATGGCACACATAAGAATGATTTCATTATGAGATGGGTGAGACTTATATATACCTCCAATGAATTGGGTAAAGATTTATATCTCATGAGATAGACATGGCTGGAACTATAATTTAATCTGGTTTAGTGATAGAGGACTGGAACGAGGAGTGAACTCGATTCAGAAAGGGACTTTGTCCACTAAGATGGTCTTGGCAGCAATGCCTTGGATAATATGGAAATCATATCATGTGCTTAGTGGTTTTCCACAAATACATGTTTTCTCCCCATGCTATTTTATCATGATTGATGTTCCATTATGATATATTCCCTACGTACTTCCAAGATTTATGCCTTTGCTCAAGATTTTGATGTTTAGATTTTATGTTCAAGTTTTTGCATTCAAATGTTTATGGATTGTTTTATGTTATCTATGTTTACCCTTACTGAGCATTTGAGTTCACCCTTTTTATGTTTTCTTTTTCCCATGATATAAAGAAAGGTTTTAGGTAAGAAAACAAAAGGGGAAGATCTTTATGGGAGATTTTGAAGATCTTTCACCATGATTATAAGATTATGTTCCAAGTTTCCAAAGACACTAAACTATTATGGTCCTTTGGTGTCTGTTTTTGTTATGTATTAATATTCTGAAAAAGTAATGTAATGTAAATGTACATCAAGCTTTGGGTCTCTACAATTTGTATTAGAGGAACGGTTTAGTCAACCTTTGGAAACTAGGATGCAAGAACTTTAGTGAGATCCCTAGAGATATTTCTAAGGTTTTTCTAGGGATGTCTCTAAGGTTAAGTATAAGTATAGGTTATAGTCCTAGAATTATGGTAAAAATATTATAATTAAGACAAAGATGTTAGATATTGAAGGTACTCCCCCTTTATTATGTTGTTTTCCTAGCATGATTTTTGCATCTCACGCTGTTCTTTTTGGGTTTTATACGATGGCTGGAACCTGAAGGAACCGTGTTCACCAATGTAATGTACAATGCAATGATTGTCCTCCCAAGCAACCAAATGTGATGGGAGATGGAGTGAAAAATCTTATTTATATACTTACACAAGATATGAATCATTCTGGATTTCCAAATGATCGGAGAAGGGAACAATATTCTATTGAGTCCTTCATGAGGCAATGTCCATCGTCTTTCAATGGGTCTTCTAATCCACTTGTTGCTGAACAGTGGATCAGTACCATTGAAAAGATATTTTCCATACTTCGTTGTTCAGAACATGAAAAATTCATTTTAACTATTTACCATTTAGAAGGTGAAGCAGGCCAGTGGTGGACTCTAATTAAGAATACAAGGCCCCAAGATGAAATTGAATCCATGGAATGGGATGAGTTCAAGAAATTGTTTTTCAGTAAGTACTTCCCTCATATTCTTCGAACAAATATGGAAAAGGAGTTCCTTGAGCTTAAGCAGAAAGATGGTGAATCTTTTGGTATATACGAAGAGAATTTTACAAGACTTTCAAGGTATGAATCTGGCTTTATCATCCAACCTGAAAGTAAAGTTGATCGATTCTTTAGTGCATTAAAATCAAGTCTTCAAAGGGAATTAGCTATAAGAGACTTCAGTAGCTATGAAGAAATTGTGTGTTGCACTATCAAATTAGAATTGGAAGTTGGTGTAACATATCCATCTCATGGTTTTGACAAGAAACGAAATATGGAGTTCAAGGAAAAACCTCAGAATAATGGTGAAAAGAAGGTGAATGCTTCTTTATGCTCAAAGTGTGGAAATAAGCATGGTGGAGATTGTCTAAAAGGTACTAGAAAATGTTTCAAGTGTGGAAAAGAATTTCATCAAGCATCTGAGTGCCAAAGTAATGGGAAAAAGGTTTCTAATGACGTGAATAGAGAAAAGACTACAGAGAACGCTCCACCAACACTTCAATGCTACAAGTGCAAGGAAATGGGGCATTATGCTAACCAATGCCCTAATCCAAGGTTTAATGATGATCTACATCAACAACCTCTTAAGGTAAAGGACAAAGGGAAGTCACATGCGATCACTATTAGCAATGTTGAGTATGACAATAATGTGGTGGAATGATTATGTGTTTATGTAAAGTGATCTCATTTATAGTATTGTGGAACATTGGAATATCTATGTAATGGTTTATTGTGGTTTTCGATAATTATATGGTACAGGTAACCATGAAAAGTAATTGAAATATTTTTGGAAAGTGGATGATATGCACATAATGAATGGATAAGGAGAAAATAATATGTTTGATAGTATTCATGATCTCATGATTGATATAAGGACAAAGTTATATCATGGTTTGAGTACATAGAAATTTTGGGATTTTGGTATGTGGAAAGAGTTAGCTTTTGACAACATTCATGTTTTCACTATGGTTCTATGGTAATTCATGTTTCAAAAGAATACATGATTAAATTATTCACATGTTTGGAATGTGAACAACAAGATATATCTTATGGGGGATAAATGATGGTATTCACATGCTTGGTAGATGACCTTTCTAGTAGTCATTTTCTTTATACTATGAGATTGTACAGAAGTATTTCCGATAAGCCTAAAGGTAGGAATGCATTAAGTTGAACATCAGATAGTATTGTTTAAGGCTATAAATTTTTGATATTATTTCTGTAATGTTGTAATAGTATAGTTTTAGAAAAAGCACAACCCATAAGATGGGCAACAACCCGTCATGTCAGACAAGGTTGTGAGAATCGAACCCCCAACCGAAGTGCGACATGCCTTTATCGCCTACCACTGGCCTAAAAGAAGTCCCTGGTTAGTAGAAAATAGTTTTATTAAGTGGTATGATAGATGAATTATAAGTCCATTTTTTGAATCATATACGATTAACCTCACCATAGATGGACTTATGTATATTTGATAACTTTTGCTAACCTTTTGTTTGAGACAGATGGAATGACCTATCATCCTATCACATGATCTTCTAACACTTCACGAATGACAATTCAACTTCATTTCTTTAAGAGATTAAGTGGAAATTGTTCAAGGCACAAACAATGGTAATATTGTACCAAAATCAAGTAAGTATTTCTTTTAATACAAAAATTCTTCAACATTTGGGAAATGATCTTGAAAACCAAAAATGTTGTGCTAGTGCCCTCATATCTGATGAATCAAATGGTACCTTAGATTATAAAAAATTTATGGCTTTATGATTGTTGGATTTTTCATAGCCATGTTCTCTACCACTCTCCATCAGAACTTGATGGTCAGATTTCTCTTCCATATCTATATTTTCACTTCTGTTCTCCTATGTGGAAACCCAGTGATTAGTTAATTTGGGTAACCGTTATGTTTCATACTTTAGTTTTTTAAAGTTAAGTTTTTGTATTCCTTTTTATGATGTGGGTTTATATTAAAGAAAATTCCAAGTAGAAAACCATTTATAACCCCAACGAATATCGAGGGCGAAATTAATTTTAAATGGGGTAGAATGTAACAACCTGAGATTTTATGAGAATTATTCCTTTTAATTTCTTTGATGTATTTTATTGTACGCTACACCAAGATTATCTTGCGCTATACGTAACACCGTATTATCTTTTAGTATACGCAACACTATTCTTGGATCGTGTTACGCACAATTACAAGTTTGTTTGATAGAAGTTATTCTACGCAAGATTGAGTGTATATATATATTCAATGTATAAATGAAATATGGTTGGATTCTATTATACACAACAACAAAGGAATATTTCACTACATGAAACCATGACTTTTCTTTCTTTATACGTAATCGCGACCTTCCATGATAGCGTGTGTTGTACGCAATACTGAGTTTCACTAAACAACGATATGTTATAAAAATATTATATAAACTAGCCGTTATGAATAGTAATACTCACTTTTCGAAATTTTATAAATTTTATATTTCAAAGTGGACTTCATTTTTGGATTCGGAACATCAAAATTAGTCTAGGGTGAATTTTTGGTATTTTTCTGAAAACTTTCAATTTTTGATGAATAGTGAAAACACTGGGTTACTATTTAAAAACCGACTTTTTATTTAAATAATTATTTATTTTATTTAAATTTATTTTAGGTCAAAATTGATACATAATACCTATATAAGTTCAATTTAATTTATTGGAGTCATTTTATAATAATTTTAGATATATAAAAATTTTATTGAACTTTTCACCGTCTTTTACCCACCTCCTAGGAGAATTTGAAAATTTACATAAAACCTAATTTCACCTCTTCTGTGAGTGGAATTTCAAAAATCCGAGAGACACGGTTAATATAAAGGAGTAAAATTTGGTTCAATAAGATAAAAAAATTTTGGTGAATAGTAACTTTTTACTTTTATTTACCACGGTTAAAAGTAAATAGGGTAATTAAGGATAAAAATGATATTATTATTACCCTAACACATGTCCTAATTCTATTGGATAAGTTTAATTCGACCAAAAACAACCTTAGGGATAAAATATTACCCTTTAGGTCTACTTGGATTAGATTAGTACATTTATTATTATTTTATTTAAAGAAGAGTTAAAATAGTTTAAATCAAAGTTTAATAACTAAAAAAATTTTAATATAAGGTTATACATAAGATAAATTCGACTATAAATATTCATTAGAAATCTAAAACAATTTCCTACATAATGGTATTTTATTTATAATTTTTAGACATTAAATAAGTTAATTTATTTATGACACAATGATGATGCAGTAATTACCTTATTAATGAAATATTAACATAATTCATATTATAAATACCCAAATAAATGTAATTTGAGACATTTTCTGAATTAAACTAATTTTATAGGTTACTATGACATGTTATTATTGATTTAATTAACTTTTTTGGAATTAATAATTCTATTATGAGTTTCAAAAAAATCAATCACCAAATAGTGTCAAAATTGACATAAAATAGTTTTTAAAACAAATATTATATTATTAATTGTTAATCTATTCCTAAAAATATAAGGTTCATCCAAATGACTTATATAAGGTTATATATATTAATAATGAACCACTTGGGGTTTTTTTTATTGTTATAGTAAGTTTATTAACCATATAATGTAAGAAAACAAGAAGACACGGTAAATGTTAAATTATTTAACATAGAGTTAAATTTAAATGATAAGGATAAAATAGTAACCTAAACTTGTATAAAACCTATTGGTTGAGAATAATTTGACCCATACCCACTTTATATTCTAAATAAGTCACTTTGGAGCCATTATAAACTGAATATGACTTTATTATAAAATAATATTTTAAGTTTTTCCTAAAGTGCCCCTCTCCTCCCTTATAAAAGGGCACCTCCTCCCTCTTCTCTTTACACAAATTTGAGCCTTTAAGCTCGGCCAACCCCTGCCCATTTCTCTTATCCACTTTCCTAGAAACATTCTGGAGGTTTTTTTCTTCTCAAAGGACCAACTATATTCCCTTAAGAGGAAACTTAAAGGAGGTGCGTCGAAGAATAGGTAATCTCTTCTACCGGTTCTTTCAAGTTTATTTCTTCTTCAACTTCTTCTTATTTAGTTGTTTCATTATAAATTAATAACATAAGTATCACTAATATACTGATATGTTATTATAAATATGAAACAACCCCATTTCACCTTCTATCCGTCCTACAGAAAACAAAATCACTGCGCGTGTGTACATACGGAATACCATCTCCACGTCGTGGTGTAATCAGTTTTTCCACCACCACCTTACTTGGATGGGTATAATAGTGTAAATAATAACTATATATGGTTATTAAAACATCATATTTATTCTTAGATATTATATCATCCACTAAAATTCCATTCAATAATTATGGGAATGATATCATCGCTCGTGCGTATGTACGGATTACCATCCCCACGATGCGATGAGATTCATTCTCCATGTTAACCATTCAAGAATGATTATAAAGTATATATAATGAATAATAATGAAATATATGACATAATGAAGATAATGGCTTTATATATATATATATATATATATATATATATATTTCATCTACTTACTTCCATTCAAGTCAATAAGGAAAGGAAAACAACATTCATGCGTACGTACGGCCTACCGTCTCCATGAACGGTGTATTTCATTTCATTCATCTATCTATTATATATATGTATGTATACTGAATATATATGATATATAAATCATTACTTACATTCTGGAAGTAAGTAAATCATGATATAAGTAATAATAATATCAAGAACAACAAGTCCAAACACGTACGATAAATGAAACAATTTTACCCAAAACGCTGCTTTAACATGGAATTTACAAATAACTGGTAATATAAAGTCATAAGTGAACCATATATGATATAATAACAATGAATATGATTCTTTAATAAGTCAATGAAATTATTTAAATCATTATACAGGAGGTTCAGATACGTATGAAGCATATCAGACCTAAGGTAAGGGATAATTTTTCAATCTCATTTATATTCGAGATTACTTATACGTAAGTATTTACTGGGGTTATATTTTTCATTCATGTCCATAAAAATGTTTTTCATAAAGTGTTTAATATTATTCCATGTATTTTTAAAGTCATGTTTAACCCTCTTTGACTTTTACTTTGTGTTATGGAAGGAATCATTCTTTTGTTTTCCATACGTTGTACTTTTTGACTTTTCCGACAAAAGTACGAGGAGAATGTTTTTTTAAACTTATACGACATGAACAGATTTTTACGGTTTCATAACTCCTTGTTTTCAAGAAGCTTACTCTAAAATATTTCATGACTATTTTCAACAAAATCCTTTTCTTTTAAAATTTCATAGAATTTTGTGAAAAGAAAATGATTTTGAAGAAGAAAGGATATTTTCCTCAAGAATTCATTTCAAGTGTTTTATCAAAACCATTTTACATCCAAGATGACATTATTTAATATGTGTATGTTTCAAGTATAATTTCTCTATGATTTACATGGTTCCACTTTTCTTATGATGAAATGATATCCATTTGTTTTATATGGATTATGTTATGATGGGATGATGTTTATGAAACCCATTTTATTATTTGGGTTATGATGAATGATTTATGTTTATGTTATGGCACACATAAGAATGATTTCATTATGAGATGGGTGAGACTTATATCTCCCTCCAATTAATTGGGTAAAGATTTATATCTCATGAGATAGACATGGCTGGAACTTTAATTTAATCCGGTTCAGTGATACAGGACTGGAACGAGGAGTGAACTCGATTCAGAAAAGGACTTTGTCCACTAAGATGGTCTTTGAAGAAATGCCTTGGCTAATATGGAAATAATATCATGTGCTTAATAGTTTTCCACAAATACATGTTTTCTCCCCATGCTATTTTATCATGATTAATGTTCCATTATGATATATTCCCTATATACTTCCCTGATTTCTGTCTTTGTTCAAGATTTTGATGTTTAGATTTTATGTTCAAGTTTTTGCATTCAAATGTTTATGGATTGTTTTATGTTCTCTATGTTTACCCTTACTGAGCATTTAAGCTCACCCTTTTTATGTTTTCTTTTCCCGAGGATATAAATAAAGTTTTTAGGTAAGAAAACAAAAGGGGAAGATCTTTATGGGAGATGTTGAAGATCTTTCACCATGATTAGAAGATTATGTTCCAAGTTTCCAAAGACACTAAACTATTACGGTCCTTTGGTGTCTGTTTTTGTTATGTATTAAGTATTATTCAAAAGTAATGTAATGTCCATGTAAGTCAAGCTTTGGGTCTCTACATAATGTCTCTATGTTTTCACCTAATCAACTTGACTTGTCTTTAGGCTAGCACATGAAAATGCTTCCATGTCACTAGGCAATCGTATGATCGTACTAAAATTCCAAAGACTCATTCGCATGATCAAAGTGTTTTTTCTAAGATATATTTCCATAATCAAGGAGTAAAATTACAAGGTGCTTCATATAATCAATATGACTTGTCCTCAGACTACCACATGACAATGGTGACATGTCAATTAGTTATTGTTTGATCAACCTGAATTGTATAAGGCTTTCCACGTGACCAACATGACTCGTCCAAGGTTTCCCAAGGACATCACAAGAAAAATAAAGAGTATTTCCTTAAACTAATCATGTGGAAGGGTCTTGTAAACATGTCTATGATCTTGTTCCCATCCAATTGTTTCCATGCGTTCCCAAAGGGATCATACCTAAACTTTATATGGGCGCCAATTTTTCTAGAAAGAAGAATTCACATCCAAGGTTTTACTTCAAACTGCACCTCCTAGGGTCATGAATGATGGATCCTCATTGAGTTCTATGAGTTGGTGACCTTTAAATAGGTCTTGTGATTGAATATGTCCTTATGTGTGGGGATTTGTGTATCAAGACCTCCATATGCATGGAAGAGTGTGAACCCTACATTGATAGGGTGTATGACGCACAAGTCGCATGCCCTTATTATTTTTCTTGCATGAAGGGGGTGTCTGAGGGGATGTTGTGTGTTGATGCATACACTTACAAGGATTCATATAGGAGTCATGAGACACTATGTCTCCTCACACTAAAAGACTGATGGAAAGCATTGGGGTTTTCTTTATTGGTTGTAAAAAAAAGGTTGGCATCCTGCATAATCATGGGTTCACGATAATGTCTCGTTCTATAGAGGGTCTGCATGAGGATTCTTTTCTCATGAAATCTACATGACCTTAAAATGGGGTCTTTCAAGGGATCATGTGACCATATCAGGGATCCAAGAGGGTGTTTCATTCCAAGGTTTCTATGCCTAAGGATGCATGCAAGCACCATCCCAAAAGGGGACTCATGGATTCATGAGACTGAGGGTTATCATTATCAGCATGGGTATCATGTGTGCCTAAGGGCCTTTATTATGCACCTTATGATAGAGGTATCTCATGGTCTCATATTTTCATGTGATCTTTGTTTCCTCTGGAATTGTGGATTGGCCTCGTTGATTGAAGGTTCAAACATTACAATCGGTTTCTAACGGGTTTGTTCATAGAACCGGAAAAATCCAATGATTCCATATCAATTTGGACCTATGTTCCAAAGGTAGGTGCTCATTAGTTGTGGACTTATGAGGATTAGGAATTTTCATTGGTCGAGAGGATGGGAGGTCGGACTCATCACACCTTTTTTAGGGGAATTATTGTCTACTCCGGGACTCTCTTTATAGATTTAAGTTATGTTTTGTGAATCCTTATTACATTACCAGGTATAAAATGTGCTTTCCTTTAAATCTGACAATCAATGATTGATATGAAGGAAATTTAGAGAATCTTTTATATGTATTCGAGGTTCTTCATTGATAGAGAATCATCTGTATTTGTTAGAGATTCTTAGTTGATGGTATCCTTAAATACATAAAAGTCTATTGGTCATTATGATGACCATACTGGTTTTAAAGCCACTTAGTGGGAAACTTGAAGTTTATTGTCATTCAGGAGGAAATGGATTACTTCAGAGTGGGGATCATACCCACTGATGGGCTACCTACGTATCCTTTGTTTTGGAAAAGGAATCAAAACCCACGTAGTTCGAGCAAGGGAGTATGATGTTTATGAATTATTGATGTCTCATAGAAAGATATCATGATTACTTTTACACTCTTAGCTAATGTGAGTCATGCTCGGTGTGAGAAATAAGAGGTATTGGTGAAACCATATAATTGTGTTATTCAATGATGTGGGGATTATGTATGTATGAATGCCCAAATAGATGAGGATTAAGATTTACTTCAGGGAAGAAATCCATGAATAGGGTCCATAAAGGTATATGTTCTTCATGGAGATTTGGATACTCTAATCTTGGGGCTTACTCCTAAGGAAGATACCCAAGTTAGGAGGGGAATTATGATTGGGTTTTACTCCTGAGAAGGAAGCCCAGATCAAAAGGAATTATGACTGGTTAAGAAAAATTAAGACTGGGGATTATTCCTAAGGAGGAGGCCCAAGATAAAGGGATTTGAAAATTAAGGGGCTTGGAGCTTACTCTTAAAGAGGATGCCCATATTTTAGACTGGGGATTATTCCTAAAAAGGAGGCCCAGGTTAAATGAATTTAGGTTTGGGGCTTACTCTTGAGGAGGATTCCCAAATTAATGAGGATTTGGACTGGGGATTACTCCTAAAAAGGAGGCTCAGGTTAAGGATTCTCTCATCTTAAAGGATGAGGTTGAATGAATAAACTCTCTAACTTTAGTGACATAAAGATGTGAAAATAACTAGGTTTTGAGAGATGCTTCACGGAGCTCCTTTCAGATAAGGAGGTCAATCAAGAAAACATGCCATAAATGGTTTTGAAGAGTGTCTTGAAGACTGAATCTTGAATAGGAGAGGTGGAATGGCATAAGAGGGGTGAAATGGGTAGGAAAGGCACCCAAAAGTATAAGGGCGTGCAAGTCCTGGGGGGTCGCGCAGGTACTGCGTGGGCGCGCAAGTATTGGTCGTGCAGGTATACATGCGTGACACATGGGTTCTTACGCGATCCTTGACCTCTAGAGTAATACTTGGGCGATTCTTGACCAAAGCCTTTAGAATCATCCTGAGGTACTTCCAGAAGAGTGGCGTGCAAGTTTCAATGAATAGTAAAGGACGTGTGCAAGTGTGTTTATTTAACTTAATGGAAAAACATTTAGGCGCGCAAGTGTTAGTGATTTCTAACAATTAGACCTTACTCCTCTTGTTTAGACCTTCCATTCTAGGTAAAGAATTACCTTAGAAGTGTTTGGAAGACTTAAAGAAGAGACTTGGGCATTCAAAGCTCTATATCTAAATTCTGGAAAAATTCCTCCCAAAATGGGGGGCCCACAGGGTCTATTTATAGGCTGCTGAAGACCCTGGGAAGTTTTCAAAGAGGTTTTGCAAGTCACTTGTGCGACCATTAGGCAGCGGGTAAGTGTACTTGCGCGGCAGTAAGGGAACTTGCGTGGTGCAAGGTCATTTGACTCCTTTTTCATTCCTTTTTCGATTTTTGATGTTTTCTTCAAAGGCTGAAACAATTTGTGCTAAGTCTTTTTCCTTTCCATTATTTTAAACAATGTGATGAAAAGGAGCGTCAACAAAAGCCCCCCCTCAAAGTTGGATCCAGAAAAATAAGGATGTGACTCTGAGGAAAAGAAGAGAAACCAAAGGGAAATAGGCGTGCAGGTGTTCACCGCGCAACTGTCATCGCGCAGGTGCAAGTCGCGTAGGGCTGGAGCACGCTGGATGGAGCGCGCTGGCTATAGGCGTGCAGGTGGGAAACCTGGCCTATAAATATGTGCTCATTTTCCGCGCATAGCATCTGATTTCTGGATTTTCGATCTCTCACCGCGCAGGTCACCTTCGCTGTGAAAGTTGCTCATTTTCCGCTGTTTCTTCGTTGTCGCACTATTTTCAAGGTACTTGGACTTGCGCGGTTATACTTGCGCGCCAAAAACTTGTGTGGCACATTAACACTTGCGCGATACATCCATACTTGCACGCCAAGTTTAGACTTGTGCGCCTTAATGACTTTTCCATTTTTCTAAATTCCTTCACAAATTTTATGAAAAATAAACCCATTTAAGAGTTAATTTATTCAACTTTTGTGCCAATTTAATGGTTCCAAGAAGAATTGGAACGGCTGATGAACTGGAAAGAAAAAGTATTGATTAAATGATGGATATCATTGGCCACGATTATTATACCATTTGTGATAGCACTCTCCCAGATTTGGCTAAGTATCTGAAGAAATATCACTTTGATTTCCCACAAAGCACTTATCTGCCTTTGTACGGTTATGGTCATCTGCGAGAAGTCACTATTCCAGAAGCAAAGAACTATCTCCCATTTTCATGGTTTCAGAGTTACACCAACTTTGCTTCAGAAAATATCTCATGTGGAGGAGGATTTATAAATGATGGAATAGTGGAGAAGGCCCACATGATGCATCATAGCCCTTGTATGCTAGATATGAAACCTCATAAGCCTGAGCTGCAACCACATTGTCATCCTTCAATCTTCTGAAATGCTTAGATGGATCAATCCAAAGGCTGGAATAAAAGTTGGGACTTCCGTCCTGGGGGAGGTGTGAAGACAACTTGGATGTGGGCATACTAGATACGACAAACCTGTGCAGAGTTTGTCAAAGATCTGAAAGGAGTGGCGATATATGAAGCTGTCTGGGTTGGGAAAACATATTTTTACAGACATGATAACTTCATGCCAGAGATACTCAGCCACTAGAGCTTAGAAACCATTTCTCTCCATCTGACTCCTAGAGAAGTAGGAATCAGTATGTGGTATGTCCACAGGATCTCAGGGGCTCCAATTTTGAGGGATATTTATAATGAATTCATTCCTCCCAAGGTGACTTGGAATGATTCAGAGAAGACTTCTACTTTGTCTCGAGAATTATTTAAAATCTTCCACAAGCTCAAGAGTTCAAAGACCTCCTTAACTCATTGTAGAAAGGATATTCATCCAAAGGAGTGGATGAATATATTTATTATTGAGAAGAAAGAGAAGGAGCCAAAGGATAAGGAGTCGAAGGAAAAAGGATCCAAGAAAAATAAATCCAAGGATAAGAGGCCCACCCGTCCTACTACCTGCCCAAAACCTGAGAAGAGGGGTGCTCCTGGCACATTCTGGACAACTCTAGAAGCAGGAGAGTTCAAGAAGTGGGGATATGAGGTGAATCAAAGGATCCTAAAGAAGACTCTTCTGGAGGGATTCTCTGATTTGTGGCTCAACGTTTATCTCTTGACAGTCAGGGATTCGAAGGGAGGCATCAGGCTAGGGACCTTCGTTATTGCAGAAATATTGGCTGAGGGAAAAATTGTTGGGTTGGCTACCCTTATTTTAGCAAAGATTCACAGGAGTTTACTTCATGTCTTCATGGGTAAATCTCCTTTAAGAATAGTGGGACCATTCCAAGTTTTATGGGGATGGATCGCCACTCACTTCAGGACTTATAATGTAAAAAATGGAGTAAAAATTCCTGGAAGTTCTTTCAGGCCATCAGTGCAAGCATTCTCTGGAGTTTCTCCATTAGATCTTAATGCCTATGAAATGAAAGTGAGGCTGAGCATGTTTAAGGAATTCAACTTCTTTCCCTATGGAAATCTGACAATCAGGCGGTTTGTTGATTATGGAATAGCCCACTTGGATTTAAGGGCATACATGATAGCTTGCTGAGATGGTGTGCTAGTTGCCAGGATTGACAGAGAAATTATATACGAGGCCTACGATCCATATATATTTGCAGGTCAATTTAAGTGTATGCAATAGATTAATGTATCTCCCCCAGTACATGTCAGGTTAGAGCAACATCTGATGGTTGCTCAGCAACTGTGGATGCTGACATCAAGGGAGAAGATTGGGGAGGTATTTGATCTACCAGTTGAAAAAGCAGCACATAACTTAACTACATGGTATGCCGAGCACTGGATAGCATCATACCCTAAAGGGGTGCTGAATCACCCAATTTATCAGGTGGGGAAAAGGAAGAGGACTGTATAGAAAGGAACCCTTCCTCATGAAGGTGATGCTTCCCCACCTGAAGCTGATTCACCAGATTCCTACTCTAGGACTGATTCACTAGATTCCCATGATGGGGATGATGAGGCACAACAAGTGGAAAATCGGCCTCGTGCCCGATTTAATCCTCCGGTTAGAATCAAAAGACCTACTCCATCAACTCATGGTGAGTTACTTCATTGTGGTAATTTAATCACCATCACTTTATAAAGCAATAAGTCTTATTTTCTTATTCTTTATCAATAGGTGCAGGAGATGGGAAGAAATTGAAGTCGAATATTGTAGGACCTTCCTTGCAGCCTTCTGGTACATGTACTGAATATCTATGACCAGAGGCTATCCAGACATGGCAGAGTCTATATTGTGGTACTGAGACTGCCTGGCTGGATTTGTGTGAGGGTTTACAACTCCCTAGAATAGGGAATATTGTGGCTTCTACAGATATACAATACAAGGAAAACCCCAATGAAGTGCGGGCTTACATCAGAGAGCTAGAAATGCTCATATATGCCACTGATGATTCTGTTCCTGTCACCAAATGGGTGAAGGAATTGATAGATCATGGTGTCGCTGAGGGAACTGATGAGGAGTGGAATGATTATGTGGCTCCTGAATATGTAAGTTTTCTTTCCTAATTTTCTTCGCAACTTGATTTCAATCAAAGCTTTGCTACTCAAGGAAATTATTTTCTTCACCTTGCAGCTTGCAAGGAAAGGAACAGCTGAGGTTCCTTCACCATAGTACAGCCCTGGTGGTACTGCCATTGGGGCTGCTGATGAGTCTCCTCGAAAATCAGGTGAGATATCTCCAAGCCAGAAGGCCATGAATGGGGAGTTGGACATGGCCTTCCATTCGCCAATTCAAGTGCCAAAAAGGTAGACTACTGATACTCCTAAAAATCCAAAAGGACAAAGGCGATGAAGGAGGAATACCACCGCTAAATGCTTTATTAATAGCGGTAAGTACTTAGGATAATCATGAATCTATACCCATGAAAATTTTGCTCATATTTCTGGGGATTGCATGGGCTTCTTAAATTTCCCCTCTGAGGGAAAACACTAATCTTCCTTTGAGTACCACGGAGGGTTCTGTGGAAAAATTGAAAATTCAGGCTGACTTGCCTGCTCCTAGAGAAGAGCCAGCATCTATTCCCAGTATCCCTCCTACTGTTGTTGTGAGAAGAGAATAACCCGCTTCTGGTAAGTTAACAATGCTCCATAAAATGTTGATTGAAACATATACTGACTTCCATTCTGTTATATTTCAGGTTCAACCCCTGCATTAGAGCTCTTGGCGGCCATTTCAACTGATGCCGCCGTTTTAACTGAAGAAGATGTCCAGGGTCAGGGACCTTAGGATGAAGGTCGCCAGGAAGACACATCAAATACTCCCACTGGTGAGACTAACCAGGATTCTAAGATGACATTAGATTAAATGATGGAACTTGGCGCATCTTTCTAAGATTTTATAAATCATATTAAATTACCATGTAATTTAGAAGATTATGGACGTGAGTGTTATCCTTAGTCCTATTAAGTATAACTTCTTATTACATGTCTAATCATGATTGGTTCAAATGTGCAGTTTTGTCTGAGCAAGCTGCTGAACAACTCATGCCTGAAGGGGGTATAGAAAACCCTACCATTGCAGAGACATTAGCACAAGTGGATCTGAACCCAGTATAGCTTCCTCAAACATATCCTAAAAATATTTTTGAAGCTAGGAAAGATGGGGAGGAGCCTTCTCAGGTGACTGATCTACCGTTGGGTAAGGAATAACAATATTTGTGATTGTACTTAATTTGCAAGACAAATGATTCTTTTATTATCCTTTGAAACTAACCAAAGCTTTCAATTGATTATGCAAGGCCATCAATTACAGTGGCTAGATCTGGAGGTGAGGCCTCAGCCTCCGCCCCAACGGGAATTGAAAGTGAAGAAGCTCGGGTTAGGGGGGAAGGAGCAAAACGGGGCACTTCTCTAAGTGCATTAATTCCAGATTACATGCCCCCCTGTAATGATGACATCGAATCATACCCAGAAGTACTTAAGGCACTCAGCTTTTCACGATGCAAGGCATGGAACAACATATATAAAAGCATATCTGAGGTGCCTTTAGAAGATTTATCATCGAAGATCCCTCGATTTTCGTCCTTGTTCGTCATTCTAGGACTTGGCGGTTTTGGATATGAAAAGATCCATGCCGTGGTAAAACAGGTCGTTTTAAGAAGGGAACAAGAGCAAAAGTACTGTGAAGATCTGACCAGGGTGAAGCTATCATCCTACATTAGTGAATTTGAGGCTGCAGTATCCCGAGCTGAGGCTGACTATGCTACCAAAATGAATGAGCTGAAGCATAAGATCAAAGATAAAGTCGTATAGCAGATGCACCTTCAGCAACAGTTAGACGCTGTTATTGGGGAACTTGACCAACTCAATAATTCACTGGAGGGAGCTCAAACGAATGGTATGAAAGCCATCGTGGATGCCAAGAAATCACTCCATCAGGCTAAAAAGAGTGAAGTTGGTTGGGTGAATGAGCTTCAAGTAGCTGCTGATGAAGCTCGGGATGATGTTCATCAAGTGAAGACTTATGTTGATAGCCTCTTGTAATTTCTTGGAAAAGAGAAGAGACTTTAATCTGTGGATGTCCTTTTAATTCTTGTGCATAAAATGGAAATATTTCTTTCATCTTCAAGCACCTGTACACATATTTTCTTGCTACCTGCTTTAAATTTTACCTAAGACAATGGTCCTAGTAAGCATAATTTGATTTTTACTAAGATTATTATAAATAACCTTACAAACTTTGAATCTTTTAATTGCTCAATATTACCTAAATCATAAAAAATGTATGTTTAGTGAGCTGTAACTTGACTTTTATTCGGAGTTCCCTTGTCTTTTGTGGGTAGTTTAAAGTCATGCACGTAGGACATAAAGAGGCTAATGTTTAAGGTCGAAATAGCATTGACCGAATGAATTATAATTGAATCAATTCGTTGACAACTTATCTGAAAATATTTTACCACACTCAAGTATGAGGGAAAATATGTAAACTAAGACTTAAGAAAATTTGAATCTGAGGAATGATATGAAAACGAGCTAAAAAGGCATTAGAAGAAGTAGTTCCCAAGAATGAAGTTACCATTATTTAACAAACCCGTTAGGGGGTTGAATTAGGTAGGGCCACCTAAGGGAATTGGCTGAATAGTCAAATAAATAGCATCTTTTGGCTGACAGGTCCGTTATGTAGACTACTTATGCAAGGCAGCCTAAGGGCACGTGCTGCATAGTCAGGCAAAAGAACTCTCAGAAATTTACTTTTCTACTGCTAAGAAGAAAGTGAAAGTTTATGGGGATTCAACTTTTCCAAAGTATAGAGTTTTCTGTATGGAGAGAGGTACTTGAATATGGAGAAGATATTTCCAAATAGGTTTGTCTAAGAATTGGATGAATGTTACTCCTAAAAAAGTCTGACCCAAACGTAGGGAAGGAAAATATAATCCATAGACTTTAATACTTTCAGATCATGAAAAAGAACATGAAATAAATATGTTAAGGATAAATATTTTTTTGTAGATCCTTACATATTTTTGATAAGACCAATAAGGACAAAAGAGGTTTTCTTCCCAAGAATGGAGTTACCAGTATCTAACAAACCCGTTAGGGGGTTGAATTATGCAGGGCCACCTAAGGGCATTAGCTTCATAGTCAAATAATAGCATCTTTTGGCTAACACGTCTGTTATGTAGATTGTTTATGCAAGGCCGCCTAAGGGCACGTGCTGCATGGTCAAGCAAAATAATTCTCAGAAATTGGAAATTTTGTGACCAGAAGTCAATAAAAGGGTTATGAAGATCTGGAAGTATTCAAGATTAGGATTATTATACATAAAGATGGGTATTGTCCAATGTATGCAGAGATACATGGATCAATGATAACCATAATCATGTTGTGACTGGATCCTGAATTGAAATGTTGGACTTCACTACATATCCCATAAGGATGGGAATCAAGCCATACATAGTTCTTAAACTACAGTTTAACATTATGTGGGATGAAAATATAGGAGATCTTAGTTTAGGGTCATAGAGCTTGGACCATTTATAAGAAATACACAGTGTGTGTTTTCATGGGGAATTTTCAGCCAAGGGACTGAAAGTGGAATTTGGGGTTAGGCCCAAAAGACTTGGGGATGGATTCGAGGGACACTCGAACGTTCCTACGTATCCCATAAGGATGGGAATCAAGCCCACATAGTTCTAGAAATACCCTTTGTACAAATTTGGTTCGTACATATGAAGGGTGAAAGGGGACTTTAGTGCAATGATGGCTTAACCCAAGATAAAAGGTTCGGGCATTGCCATGTATGCATGTAGTCTTTGGAATGAAACATGATTGAAAAATCAATGTAAATAATGATTCCCTCTCAGGTGAGGGTATCAAAGAATATTGTAGTTTATTATCGAACAGGACAAAAAATGTTGTACAGTTTAACGTCATATAGCAAGGACGAAAGTGAACCAATGTAAAGATATTGATTCTGGGGATGGTTTCATGAATCAACATCGTATGAGATGGAGGTGAACCGATGTGAAGAGATTGGTTTTGGGCTTGAACCTTGGGAGGTTGCCTACGTACCCAGTCTGGAAGGCAAGGATCAAATTCTGCGTAGTTCAATTAAAGAATGAATTAATGATCAAGTTGTTCTTGGGGACAACAACCTAAAAAAAGATGTTGGGACTTATGCGTGGTTAGCGGCCCAGAGAGGGTGTTATGGTTGAAATTTTCTCTAAGCTCACGTGAGTCATACTCAATGTGAGAAACAAGAGGTAAAAACAACCTTAATGATGCACAGTTTAATGTCATGTAGGACGTATCAAAGGACTTTCTGTACAGTTTAGCGTCATGTAGTTAGGACGATGGGGACAACACAGTTTAATGTCATGTTGGACAAAAAGAGGACTGTGCAGATTAATTTCATGCATTAAGGACAAAATAGAACACATTTTAACATCATGTTGGATGTATTAAGGACTTTTTCATATTTTA
Source organism: Viscum album (assembly GCA_963277665.1). Taxonomy (NCBI): domain Eukaryota; kingdom Viridiplantae; phylum Streptophyta; class Magnoliopsida; order Santalales; family Viscaceae; genus Viscum; species Viscum album. The sequence continues at coordinate 1,881,658,084 of OY728135.1, read as the reverse complement.
ATGTCATGTTGGACAAAAGTGCAAATAGTTTTAGGTCATATGTATGGACCATTGCTGCATAGTTTAATGTCATATAGCAAAGACGATAAAGGGGACACAGTTTAACGTCATGTTGGACGAATTAGGGAACTTTTTCATAGTTTAACGTCGTGTGGGACGAAAGTAATACAAATAGTTTAAGGTCATATGTATAGACCGTGGATGATGTAGTTTAATGTCTTGCTGGACCTAAGGTACTTTTATACAATTTAGCATCATGTAGTTAGGACGTCACAGTTTAACGTCATGTGGGACGAAAGTAATACAAATAGTTTAAGGTCATATTTTTGGACCATGGATGATGTAGTTTAATGTCTTGCTGGATGTAAGGGACTTTTATACAATTTAGCGTTATGTAGTTAGGACGTCACAGTTTAATGTTGTCACGACCCGCCCTCGGGGTCCGTGCCGTGACTACCCCAAGCCCGCCTTCCATAGGCCAGGGGCTGGCGACTAGCACCAAGGCGTAAATCCCAGTAAAAAGGGAAGGCATTGCCTTTGAAAAGTAACCAACTCCACAGAGTAAGCAAGCGGAAAGTAAACACTAAACAAGCAGAGTACAACTGAAAGTGCGGAAAAGTAAATGGGCCAGAATACAAACCCAAACTGAAAGTAAAGTACAACTCGAAAAGGGAAAAACAGCAACTGTAAGTAAAAGCCGCTACTCCGAGCTGTCCACCGGAAATCCCACCTGAAGGGTGGGTACAGATAGCTCCTCTGCTCCACGGGTCCCGCCGTCCGCTCCGTGCACGTCCCGCCCAGTGGTCCACCTCCGGGTACCGTCCCGCTCTACAAGCCTCAGCTAAGTCAACGCTGTCCGTCGTCTGCAACCAACACAACGTAGTGCGGGCGAAGCCCGTGCAGGGGTGAGTATAAGCTACTCAGTAGGGACCCCGAGACCCCTGAAGGTCTCTCAAATCCACAAAGGATAAACCACAAAGAAAAGTACAATCACGAAGTAACAACCGACACTGCTTAGGTATATGCCCATACATATACCTAAGTCATCAATTCAGATACGCTCCAACCTCCGAGCCCAAGTACAACTCAGTCCACGCAGGAAAGTATACGTAATCCAAAAAGGAAAGCAAAATATAATCCACACAGGATTGCACAACACAATCCACACAGGAAAACAACAGGATTCAGCTCACACAGGTATACTTCTTCAAGGACGATAAAGATGATCACTGATCCATCTAAGTCGTCGGACCCACGAAGGATCGATAGGTAACTAACCCCCGCAGAAGACCCACACAGGATCGGGCTCACACAGAACCTGTAGGCGCTGGCTCACACAGAACCGCTGAGCGCAAGGACCCACACAGGATCGGGCTCACACAGAACCTGTAGCACTGATCCACGTAGGATCGCTGAGTGCTGTAGTCGTCGTCGTCGAATCCACACAGGATCTCTGTACTGTCGTCGTCAAATCCACACAGGATCTCTGTACTGTCGTCGTCAAATCCACACAGGATCTCTGTACTGTCGTCGGCGCAGTCACAGTAGCAGTCGTAGCAGTAGAACAGTCGCAGCCAGCACTAGGGTTCCCGCACACAGCAAGCTCGTACGGAGGGTCCGCTCCACGAGCCGAGAGGCTGATACATCAACTGTCACGAAGACCGAAGTTGATGTATCCAAAAGTTCCGTATCGTCAACAGGAACTCAACACATCAGACGGCGCGTCGATCGGACGCCCGGTCTGAGAGTTATAGGCATTTTCGTCTCCGGGGCCCGGTTGGTTTTTAAGGCAAAACCAACCCGACCGTACTCCACCTGCGTCCAAACCTCGGGCGGAGTATGCCAAAAGATCCGTCTCACTAAGAGGAACACTACGCGACTGACGGCACGTCAATCGGACGTCCGTAGCTCAAGATATGAGCGTTTTCGCTCCGAAGGCCCGGTTGGTTTCGTGAATGAACCAACCCGGCCGAACTCAAAGTAACCCGAAACCTTGAGTGCGATATACCGAAATGATCGTCTCGATCCAAGGATCGCGTTGCCGCAGACGGTTCGTCATTCGGAGGTCCGAGGCTCAAGTTATGAGCCAAAAACCTAATCTGGTCCGAAACGGGGGGTCCGGGTCCGGGCCGACCCGGCCCGACCCCCCCCCCTCTGGACGGCGCGGCGGCCGGTGGCGGCGGACGGCGGCGGCGGACGGCGGCGGACGGCGGCGGCGGCTGGCCGCGTGGCGGCGGCGGCGGCTGGCCGCGTGGCGGCGGCGGCGGGCCGCGTGGCGGCGGCGGCTGGCGGACCGCGTGGCGGCGGCGGCGGGCCGCGGCGGCGGCGGCGGCGGGCCGCGGCGGCGGCGGCTGGCGGACCGCGTGGCGGCGGCGGCGGGCCGCGGCGGCGGCGGCGGCGGGCCGCGGCGGCGGCGCTGGGCGCCGCACGTGATTGGCACGCGGGGCATAGCCCCGCGTTTTTCTTCAAGCGGCACGGCTCAAGGCCGTGCCTTTGACAAAAACGGCCCCCGCAAATGGGGGCCGGCTTGATAAAACCGGGGGGCTGTTGCCCCCCCCCCCTCTTTAAATGAACCGCCCCCCTCTTTAAGAGGGGGGTTTGAAGAGCCGGCCGGGGGTTTAAACCCCCGGTTTTTATGATATCCGGCCGGCCCGCTGGCCGGCCGGTTTTTACTAACGGGACCGGGAAATTCCGGTCCCGCCCTTGATTTCCGACGCCGGCGGCACGGCCGCCGGTCTTTCCTTCCGCCGCGGCCCGGAACCGGCCGCGGTCTCCTCGTCTCACCGCGGCCCGGAACCGGCCGCGGTGTTCGTCGTCCGGCGCGGTGCGACGGCACCGCGCCCCTTTCTCCGTGCCAAGAATCCTCCCAACGCGGCGCGACGGCGTCGCGTTCTTGAAATCTCTCCTCGGCGAAGCGCGACGGCGTTGCGGAAAATATCTGAACGTTCATCCGCGTGGTGCGACGGCACCACGTTACTTGTTTCCTCCAGCATGAACAACATGAACGATGGAGGGGGATTCGGCCGTGTTCGTGCGGTCCGGTCCCCCTCACGTTAAAGAAATAAAAACGGAACTTAAATAAAATAAGTCACACGTTAAGTCATGCTAAAATCCACGATTCAAGAAAGGAATAAAAATAATCAATAAAGATCATCCCCTACCTCGGGTTTGAGATTCAAAGAAACTTCTACGTTCCGCGGAAGACGGCGTCGCGGAAGTCGGGCGTCGCGGTCGTCGTTCGTCAAATCCGTTGACGAAGAATTACGTCCGATGCGACACGTTGTTGGCGGATCTTCGTTTGCCGACGAAGAAGGCCCGAGGAGGATGCGGCGTTCCCTCTCGTTGACACCGAGGACGAAGAAGAGAGGCGTCGTTCTTCGTTCTTCGTCAGAGTTTGAGCGTTCTTCGTTCCTCGTTCTTCGTCAGAGTTGAAGATGAAGAGGAATGCTCTCAAACAAAGAACCCAAAATAAAATAAGTCTACCCCTTATTTTATTTACACATAACACAAAAAGATTTCAAAGGTTTGAAATTCAAAAGAGTTTAACTCCCCAAAATTAAATTAAGTAACTTAAGTCATTAAAGAGGGGGGTTAAGGGAGTTGGGAGGATTTGAAAAGAAAAGGGGGTTCGTGTGGGCCCCACCACACTTAATCCTCCCAAGGGAGGTTAAGTGGGTGTGGGTCCCACTTCCAACCTCTTTTGATAGGTTTTAAAAATAAGTTAAAATAAATTTGTCTTACACAAATTTTATTTAACTTAACTAAAAACCCCAAAACGAAACTTTCAACCCGCAACAAACGCAACTCCCGAAAAGGTCTCATTAAGCGAATATCGGCGTTGCGAGTTCATCGGTGCCCTCGGATTTCAATTCCGAGCACCGGATCAAAAGTTAGGAAATCCCGCTCGTTCGTTCACTGAACGTACCCGAGCCAAACTTCGGAAATTAATTCCGGGCACTCCGGGCCTCGGAATCAGGTGCCGTCTGAAACCGCGCTCTTGTAAAATTCTAAAGAAAATTAAGAAAAAATTTTCCTTGAATTTTACGGGTCTTTACATTACTCCCACCTCAGGGCTTTACGTCCCCGTAAAGCTACATCAAAAACTAGGGAAACCAAAAGAGAGTACTGAGCACGCATCTGAGCCTCCCGCTCCCATGTGCTCTCCTGGAGATTCCCGTGCCGCCATCTGTTGCGCATAAGAGGAATCGATCGTCCATGTAGGACCCGCTCCTGGATGACATGGACCTCCTCTGACGTGGCCCGGACCATCTCCGGTCCCACCAGAGCTGCAAGATTTCTCTTTTGCCGAAAAGAGAAATCTGGTCTCATCCCCTGGATGAACCACATTCTTTGCCTAAAACAGTCAATCCTAACATGGATGATACTAATCCATACTAAGGATGACGTCGTAAGGCCTCGACGCTACTACTAAGAGATTCAACCGTTACTCTCGCCTCCAAGGGTTGAGTCACACTGTCGGCATCAGTGTGTGGTAACTGGGTCTCCTCCAGTAGATGTCTCACAAGTGAGGGTCAAGTCAACAGCCAAAACTGGAACCTCTTAGTAACATTACGATAGAGGACAGGAACGAAAACATCACAAGGTATGCGTCTTTTATTATTGCAGCTCGTAATACAAGACGCTACACAAAAGCAACAAGGAACCAGAAGTACAAAGGATGTATCCACTAGTTCTGCTCCTATCCATCGGCTCCCAGAGCTCCATGATCGAAGGCCTCGGCTGCCTGAAGCTGAGCTCTCCCCTGCGGTCGGGGTGGACCTCCTGGTGGTGGTGGTGGTAGAGCCTCAAAGCGTCGGCCACCACCAGCTGCTCGTCCAGCTCCTCTGCCTCGTCCGCCTCCTCCTTGCAGACCGCCACGGTCGAACCTCTGCCTCTGCCTAGGTGGTTCCTCAACCGTCTGCTGCTCCTCCGCATGGCGGGTCGGGCAGTCACGAGCCATGTGGCCTTGCCCGCCGCATGCATAGCACTGTCTTCCACTCGAAAGACTGGCTCCGCGTTGTGTGCCCTGCACTGCTGAGCCAGTGCCCTGAGGTCTGGTCTGTCTGGACCCCTGAGTCATCCGTCGACTACCTGCTGCAGATGACTCAGCCACGTGCCGCCCTGCGGTGGGTCTCTGTGCTGGTGTAGACTCAGCAAGGAAGCTCTCGATCAGAAGGGCCCGCTCCAGTACTCCTGTCTGAGTCGGTATGCTGAGGGAGATCAGCGATGCCCTGATCTCGTGTCTCAAACCCTGCTCGAAGGTCCGGGCCCGGAAGAATGGGTCCCGTACCATGTCGGTCGAGTAGCGCGAGAGATCGGTAAATCTCGCCGAGTACTGGGCGACCGTCATGCTGCCCTGCCGCAGCTGTAGAAGCTCCTGGATGCGCACCGCTCGGAGGGTGGCTGGGACGAACTCCGAGCGGAAGATGCTCTCAAAGTCCGTCCAAAGAAGAGATGCCTCATCGTGCACCTGGAGCATCAAGCTCCACCATCGTCCTGCTGCTGCGTGTAGTAGGCTCGCAGCGAGGATCACCATGAGGTCTGCTGGTGTCCTCACTAGCCTAAACACTCGAACCACTGCCTCCAGCCAGTCCTCTGCTGCCTGGGGATCCGTCTCCCCGCGAAACCTGGGCGGTCGCTGGCGCTGAAACTCATGCAGTGCGCTGAGGCGACGTGCATCGTCAGCGGCTGCTGCTGGAAGCATCGGGGGATCGGCGGGTAAAGCTACCGCCGGTGCCACTGCTGACAAAGGGCCCTGCACCGAAGCCTCGTCGCTCGGTGGGCTGTCGTCTCGCTCGACTCTCGGAACCCTAGCTGGCTGCCGTCGTGGGGCCATCCTGAAAAGGAAACAGGTGCGCCACGGTTAGAACAGTATACCTGGTGAGCTGGCACAAGTAATCACAAGGAAAACTTGAGACTTTCATAAAGCAGATCAGTATACCCGGTGAGCTGACACAAGTAATCACAAAGAAAACTTGAAACACACACGCAATCAATGTTTTCGTGCATTAAGTCGGAAATCAGAAGTCAGGGTCCTGGTGTACGGATACGTCGGCCGCCGCACCAACACTGGACTCCCTGGACTGATAACCACACTCAATACGCTAAACATTATTGCTTCACATAGAAAAGATCAGAGTTCGCGGTAGAACCGAACTCCTTTGATACCAATTTGTCACGACCCGCCCTCGGGGTCCGTGCCGTGACTACCCCAAGCCCGCCTTCCATAGGCCAGGGGCTGGCGACTAGCACCAAGGCGTAAATCCCAGTAAAAAGGGAAGGCATTGCCTTTGAAAAGTAACCAACTCCACAGAGTAAGCAAGCGGAAAGTAAACACTAAACAAGCAGAGTACAACTGAAAGTGCGGAAAAGTAAATGGGCCAGAATACAAACCCAAACTGAAAGTAAAGTACAACTCGAAAAGGGAAAAACAGCAACTGTAAGTAAAAGCCGCTACTCCGAGCTGTCCACCGGAAATCCCACCTGAAGGGTGGGTACAGATAGCTCCTCTGCTCCACGGGTCCCGCCGTCCGCTCCGTGCACGTCCCGCCCAGTGGTCCACCTCCGGGTACCGTCCCGCTCTACAAGCCTCAGCTAAGTCAACGCTGTCCGTCGTCTGCAACCAACACAACGTAGTGCGGGCGAAGCCCGTGCAGGGGTGAGTATAAGCTACTCAGTAGGGACCCCGAGACCCCTGAAGGTCTCTCAAATCCACAAAAGATAAACCACAAAGAAAAGTACAATCACGAAGTAACAACCGACACTGCTTAGGTATATGCCCATACATATACCTAAGTCATCAATTCAGATACGCTCCAACCTCCGAGCCCAAGTACAACTCAGTCCACGCAGGAAAGTATACGTAATCCACAAAGGAAAGAAAAATATAATCCACACAGGATTGCACAACACAATCCACACAGGAAAACAACAGGATTCAGCTCACACAGGTATACTTCTTCAAGGACGATAAAGATGATCACTGATCCATCTAAGTCGTCGGACCCACGAAGGATCGATAGGTAACTAACCCCCGCAGAAGACCCACACAGGATCGGGCTCACACAGAACCTGTAGGCGCTGGCTCACACAGAACCGCTGAGCGCAAGGACCCACACAGGATCGGGCTCACACAGAACCTGTAGCACTGATCCACGTAGGATCGCTGAGTGCTGTAGTCGTCGTCGTCGAATCCACACAGGATCTCTGTACTGTCGTCGTCAAATCCACACAGGATCTCTGTACTGTCGTCGTCAAATCCACACAGGATCTCTGTACTGTCGTCGGCGCAGTCACAGTAGCAGTCGTAGCAGTAGAACAGTCGCAGCCAGCACTAGGGTTCCCGCACACAGCAAGCTCGTACGGAGGGTCCGCTCCACGAGCCGAGAGGCTGATACATCAACTGTCACGAAGACCGAAGTTGATGTATCCAAAAGTTCCGTATCGTCAACAGGAACTCAACACATCAGACGGCGCGTCGATCGGACGCCCGGTCTGAGAGTTATAGGCATTTTCGTCTCCGGGGCCCGGTTGGTTTTTAAGGCAAAACCAACCCGACCGTACTCCACCTGCGTCCAAACCTCGGGCGGAGTATGCCAAAAGATCCGTCTCACTAAGAGGAACACTACGCGACTGACGGCACGTCAATCGGACGTCCGTAGCTCAAGATATGAGCGTTTTCGCTCCGAAGGCCCGGTTGGTTTCGTGAATGAACCAACCCGGCCGAACTCAAAGTAACCCGAAACCTTGAGTGCGATATACCGAAATGATCGTCTCGATCCAAGGATCGCGTTGCCGCAGACGGTTCGTCATTCGGAGGTCCGAGGCTCAAGTTATGAGCCAAAAACCTAATCTGGTCCGAAACGGGGGGTCCGGGTCCGGGCCGACCCGGCCCGACCCCCCCCCCCCTCTGGACGGCGCGGCGGCCGGTGGCGGCGGACGGCGGCGGCGGACGGCGGCGGACGGCGGCGGCGGCTGGCCGCGTGGCGGCGGCGGCGGCTGGCCGCGTGGCGGCGGCGGCGGGCCGCGTGGCGGCGGCGGCTGGCGGACCGCGTGGCGGCGGCGGCGGGCCGCGGCGGCGGCGGCGGCGGCGGCGGCGGGCCGCGGCGGCGGCGGCTGGCGGACCGCGTGGCGGCGGCGGCGGGCCGCGGCGGCGGCGGCGGCGGGCCGCGGCGGCGGCGCTGGGCGCCGCACGTGATTGGCACGCGGGGCATAGCCCCGCGTTTTTCTTCAAGCGGCACGGCTCAAGGCCGTGCCTTTGACAAAAACGGCCCCCGCAAATGGGGGCCGGCTTGATAAAACCGGGGGGCTGTTGCCCCCCCCCTCTTTAAATGAACCGCCCCCCTCTTTAAGAGGGGGGTTTGAAGAGCCGGCCGGGGGTTTAAACCCCCGGTTTTTATGATATCCGGCCGGCCCGCTGGCCGGCCGGTTTTTACTAACGGGACCGGGAAATTCCGGTCCCGCCCTTGATTTCCGACGCCGGCGGCACGGCCGCCGGTCTTTCCTTCCGCCGCGGCCCGGAACCGGCCGCGGTCTCCTCGTCTCACCGCGGCCCGGAACCGGCCGCGGTGTTCGTCGTCCGGCGCGGTGCGACGGCACCGCGCCCCTTTCTCCGTGCCAAGAATCCTCCCAACGCGGCGCGACGGCGTCGCGTTCTTGAAATCTCTCCTCGGCGAAGCGCGACGGCGTTGCGGAAAATATCTGAACGTTCATCCGCGTGGTGCGACGGCACCACGTTACTTGTTTCCTCCAGCATGAACAACATGAACGATGGAGGGGGATTCGGCCGTGTTCGTGCGGTCCGGTCCCCCTCACGTTAAAGAAATAAAAACGGAACTTAAATAAAATAAGTCACACGTTAAGTCATGCTAAAATCCACGATTCAAGAAAGGAATAAAAATAATCAATAAAGATCATCCCCTACCTCGGGTTTGAGATTCAAAGAAACTTCTACGTTCCGCGGAAGACGGCGTCGCGGAAGTCGGGCGTCGCGGTCGTCGTTCGTCAAATCCGTTGACGAAGAATTACGTCCGATGCGACACGTTGTTGGCGGATCTTCGTTTGCCGACGAAGAAGGCCCGAGGAGGATGCGGCGTTCCCTCTCGTTGACACCGAGGACGAAGAAGAGAGGCGTCGTTCTTCGTTCTTCGTCAGAGTTTGAGCGTTCTTCGTTCCTCGTTCTTCGTCAGAGTTGAAGATGAAGAGGAATGCTCTCAAACAAAGAACCCAAAATAAAATAAGTCTACCCCTTATTTTATTTACACATAACACAAAAAGATTTCAAAGGTTTGAAATTCAAAAGAGTTTAACTCCCCAAAATTAAATTAAGTAACTTAAGTCATTAAAGAGGGGGGTTAAGGGAGTTGGGAGGATTTGAAAAGAAAAGGGGGTTCGTGTGGGCCCCACCACACTTAATCCTCCCAAGGGAGGTTAAGTGGGTGTGGGTCCCACTTCCAACCTCTTTTGATAGGTTTTAAAAATAAGTTAAAATAAATTTGTCTTACACAAATTTTATTTAACTTAACTAAAAACCCCAAAACGAAACTTTCAACCCGCAACAAACGCAACTCCCGAAAAGGTCTCATTAAGCGAATATCGGCGTTGCGAGTTCATCGGTGCCCTCGGATTTCAATTCCGAGCACCGGATCAAAAGTTAGGAAATCCCGCTCGTTCGTTCACTGAACGTACCCGAGCCAAACTTCGGAAATTAATTCCGGGCACTCCGGGCCTCGGAATCAGGTGCCGTCTGAAACCGCGCTCTTGTAAAATTCTAAAGAAAATTAAGAAAAAATTTTCCTTGAATTTTACGGGTCTTTACAAATGTCATGTGGGATGAAAGTAATAAAAATAGTTTAAGGTCATATGTATGGACCATGGATGATGTATTTTGTGTTTATACAAAATAATTCTTCAGAAATCTGGCATTGGTTGGAGTAGTCATGAGTTATACATCCATTGAGATTAAAGAATAAGCTCCATTGGAATAGACCTTATGTATTGAATAAGGTCCTTCCCATTTTATCTCAAGCTTGGGAGGTTTCTTTCCTGGTATCATTGGAGTTCTGAGAACTAATACCAATTCTCCCTGAACGAATGAACGAAGACAAACTTTTTTGTTGAAAACTCGTGCTATTCGATTCTGATAGACTTCCAAGTGGTGCAGAGTGCACAATATTTTCTCATCTAACCATTCCAATTCATCTAATCGCTTTTGAGATTTTTCATATGTAGATGATTGATCACAAATGGATACTCTGAGCGAAGGTAATTGAACTTCAATGAGAAAGACTGCTTCCATTCCATATACCAGTGAATATGGAGTTGACTGCGTTGTAGTGTGGTGGTGGTCCGATAAGCCCATAAAGCATGAAAGAGTTTATCAGGCTATGACTTATTATCTTTATCCACCATCTTTTGAAGTATATTTGACAGAGTCTTGTTGAAGGCTTCTATCGGTCCATTGGCCGCTGCATGATATCGAGATGAATGATTGGATTTGATGTTGTATTCTTGATACAGCTTCTTCACCTCGGATGAATAGAAGTTGGTGTCATTGTCCGTCAATATGGTATGAGGGACACCAAATCTGGTAATGATGTTAGACTTGATGAAGCTAACAATGCTTTTAGAACTAACTTCTTTGAGAGGTATTTCCTCTACCCATTAGGAAAAGAAGTCAGTAGCATTAAGAATATACTCAAGTTGTCTGGTCGTAGCTGAAGGGTAAGGTCCCACCACATCCATTTCCCATGTGGAAAATGGCCACGAGTATTTATCTGTATGAAGAAACTCTGGGGGTTGATGAATGAAGTTGGCATGTACTTGGCATGAATGACACTTCTTTGTGAAATCAACACAATCTTGTATCATTAAAGGCCAAAAGTATCCAAGCCTTCGAATATGATCAAACAGTCTATGTCCAGACTGGTGGGCACCACAGACTCCTGCATGCACTTCTTTCATGACAGCCATTATCTCTTTACCATCAATGCATCTGAAGATAACTCCATCAAAACCACGCTTGTAGAGAATTTTCTCTAGGTGATCTGGGCTATAATAAAGAGTAAAGTTGACCACATGTCACCAGATTTGTTCTTTACCGGCTCTATTGGGTGGAAGTATTCCATTTTTAAGGTGTTCCCTGATAGGTTCCATCCATCCCGTAGTGTGACCATATGGTTCAGATATGGGACTAATTTCATATATTTTCTCTGTTCTGATTCGAACATAAGGTGAAATTGTACGAAGGTGGGCAATACTGATGGTTGTCTCGTCCCGATTTGGATCTGCCAGAGCTGTGGCTATATTAGCCAGTGCATCAGCTTGGGAATTTTTTGATCTTGGGACATAAGAAAATGTCAGTACCGAAGGAAACTCTGCCATTAACTCTCTAACGTAATCATACAAATGGATTAGTTCTTCTTTTCTGATTGCATAATTTCCATTGACTTGTTTGATTACCAGGTCTGAATCACCTTTCACATTTAAGTGATTCACTTGTGCTTGAAGCACCAACTCCAATCCTGCAATGAGAGCTTGGTATTATGCTTCATTATTTGTACCACCTTCCCAAAATAAGAAGGAATAAGGTAACACTGCCTTTTTTGGAGAAATGAGCACAATTCCCAAGCCAACTTTCTTGAATTTAGGATTTTCCATTTTCCTCCCTGTTGGACTTCTGGAAGCACCATCAAAGTACATTTCCCATGTTTGAAGATTTTCTTGAATAGAGAAAACTTCCTCATCAAGGAGTTCAATATCTGAAGATGTGTCTTCCACTGAAGGGTGTTCAACAAGGAAATCAGCCAGAGCTTGGCTCTTTATTTTTTTCTGAGACACATACTGAATTTCAAATTGCTGTAAGATAACTGACCAGCTTTCCAGACGTCCTGTAAGCATTGGACGACCTAAGGATGGATTCGAGCGGGTTATTGCAAGATACCAATTGGACCTCATGATGTTGCAGGTAGTGTCTCAACTTCTGAACTACAAAGATTAATGCCAAGCAGCACTTCTCAATACTTGAATATCAGGTTTCTACTTCAAGCATAGTCCAACTGAGATAGTAGAGGCTGTTCTCATTCCCAACATCATTCTTCTGGGCATGAAAGGAACCCAATGATTGCTCTAAATCTATCACATAGAGGATAAGTGGTCTACCTTCAATAGGTGGAATAAGTACTGGTGGACTCAAGAGATATTTCTTGAGAATATCGAATGGTTCTTGACATTCTTCAGTCCACTGGTAAGTGACTCCCTTCTTCATCAATTTGGTGAAGGGTAAACTTTTTCCTACCAAATTGGCGATGAAACGCCTAATATAGGCTAAGTGTCCTTGAATTCCTCTCAATTATCTTAAATTTAGAGGAGGTGACATGCTAAGGATTGTCTTTTTCTTCTCAGGATCGACCTCGATACCACGATGGCATACGATGAAGCTAAGAAATTTCCCCGAGGTTACACCAAAAGAAAATTTTAAGGGGTTCTTCTTCAAATTTTGTTTTCAAAGATTGTGGAATATGACTTCTAAACCATCCAAATGATTGGAAGGATGTTTTTATTTGACCACCAAATTGTCCACATAACATTCAACAAACTTTCCCAGAAAGGTTTTGAAGATATGATGCATGGCACACTGATATGGTGTGCCTACATTCTTTAGGCCGAAGGGCATTACCCAATAGAAAAACACACCCTGAGGGGATCTGAAGGCTGTAGATTCTTTATCTTCTGGATCCATCTGGATTTGATTATATCTAGAATATACATCCATGAAGGAAAGAGCTTTATAGCTAGCTGTCGCATCAATCAAGAGTTCTATAATTGGAACTGGAAAATCATACTTATGACAATGCCGATTAAGATCTCTAAAATCAATGAAAACTCTAATTTGCCCATTATTCTTTTTCACTGGGACAATATTAGCCAACCACTTGGGATATTTAACTTCTTTGACGAAATTATATTTGATGATCTTATCCACTTCAGCCTCAATTTTGGAAGCATAGGTTGGGTGTGTTCTTCTAGCAGCTTGTTTGAATCCTCGATGTTCTTCTGGAAAACCCAAATGATGAGTGGAAACATCTGGATCAAGATCTGGCATCTATGTATAGTTCCAAGCAAATATATATCGATTTTTCTTTAAAAAGGAAATATACATCTCTTTCTCTTCAAGAGTCATGACCGCACTGATTAAAGTGGGGTGTGGATCTTCTTTTGTACCCAAATTGATTTCTCTGAGTTCATCCACAGTAGTATAGATACCCTCTTCAAATATTGGAGGAGCATCTCTGAGATCTTCCTATTCTTATTCAACATGTTTTATTTCCTCTATTTCCACTTGCATAGTAGATGATGAATCATAATTTTCATGATCAGAAGAGATGTCAAAATTTTCACATCTTGAAGAAGAAGCTTCCATTTCTGACCCGATTGATAATAAAGGGTCTTATTTGGGTAATAAAGAGGAGATGGTGGATTGAGAATCGACATCATCATTTACCTATGACATTGCTATAACTTCTTCTGGCCTGGTTGGCAAGGTATAGACTTGCTGAATTTCAGCAGATGAAATGAAGACATCTCCATTTGAGCTTTCATCATTGCTTGGTGGATCACCAATTTCTCCCATGTTTTCTGGCTCGATTGTCGTAATTAACATTATGTATCTTTCCATAAGAGTATTTTGATTTGGGTATATCCTATCAATTTGACTAATAGGCAACACATAATCTGTACTCACATGTGTTAATGGGTTTACTGGAATCTTTTCCAAACCATACGGAACATTAACTTTGGTAATTTCCTTTGTTGCAGATTCCTTCTTTCCCATCATGTGGTAGAATTCCACCTCAATTTATTGAGATTCACATGTCTTGAACAGGGCATTATCACCATATAATGTCCCAAATTGACCATTGAAATATAACTTGAGACATTGATGGTATGTCGAAGGGATAGTCGCATACCGATGTAGCCAGGGTCTTCCAAGCAAGATGTTGAAGGCTGAGTCTTGATCAACAACCATGAAATCTGAATTGGACACAAGATCTCCAAATTGAGTTCTGAGTGTAATCTCGCCCAGTGGTTCTTGTTCATTTTTATCATATCTTTGTAACATCAAAGTAGAAGGAGATAAATCAGATTCCATGAGGCCCAATCGACGAAGTGTACGAATGGGCATGAGGTTGACTCCTGAACCATTATCAATGAAAACTCTTCGGATGTCTACACTATTGAACTTACCAGATAAGTACAAAGGTCTAATATGTCCATGCATGACATCATCTTTATCTTCATTAGTAGAAGATATTACTGCATGGCATTCTGTTGGATTATTCTCTACATGGTAGACTTCAGCTACAGTAATTTCAGTCTCAAACTCCTGAGGACTTGACAAAGCCTCAATGAGTGCCTCTCAAAGATCCTTTGATAAATTCAAGGCATCCAGAATTGATAACTTGGCCAGTACTTGGGCCAGGTGTTTCAATATATCATAATTTTTATCCAAAGGTCTGCATTTCCCAACAGGAACATGTGGTTTAGCATGTGCCTTGGAAGTCGATGCTTTGGAATTTTATGCATCTTGTACTAGGATAGGAGTTGGTAATACTCTTGGCTTTGGAATATTATACCGATTAGGTCTATTTACTTGCTGAGAGGAAGAAGATGGAACCTTCAACCGATCTTCCAGAATAATCGTACTAGGGCTAAGTCTGACTTGTGTGGAAGAACTTGCTTGTTCTTGTTGAGCTCGTTGAAGGGATCTACCACGAGTTTCTGCCACATACACAGTTCTAGCAGGGGCAGAATTAGAATAGTGGCCCCTAAAAGATCCACGTCTTCCTCTATATCCTGAGCCTCTGTAACTTCCTCTGATTCCTCTATTTGATATAGGGAATTTGGGCTCATCAAAATCGAAACTGCGACTTTCATATGGATCTGTTAATTGAATCATATTAACAGAACCAAAAATAAACTCTTCATTCGATGAAGACTCTACCCGATTAGCCTGTTTAGGCTGTGCCGTTTGGTGGGGCGGTACCCGTGAATTTGAAGTAGATGGCATGAAGTCTTCCAGAGTCAAAGACAACTTAGGCTTTGACACATACTCATCTTCTTCTGATTCATTTTATTTCTTTGAATCATTCCATTTCTTTGAGGATTTTCCCTCCGATGAAGATGGTTTTTCTACGGCATTCATGGCAAAAGGCACAATTAGTTTCTTCAATTGAGTTCACAAAATGGCATGAGTTCGGTTGATTGTTTTTCTGACCATCCAATCATCATATTTTTGCGCATTTTTTCTTTTTACTTCTTATCATTAGCCTTCCTCCTCTGGAACTGTAGTAGTAACACATGCTACCTGAGCTGAAGAAACTTTTAATCTGACTTGTCCTGAGTCGACCATATTTTGCAGGAGGTCTTTGAAGAAAAAAAACTCCTGGATGGGATGCCCCAACATTTGATGAAAGGGGAAATAATTGGGACGATCTTCATCTCCTTCCTTGTTTGAACTTTTGGGCTTTGGCAACTGAACCAAATTATTTTCCAGAACCGAAATGAAGTAACCAGGAACTTGTTCATTTCGGAAAGAGTACGTTTTGCTCTTCAGATCCACAAATTGTTTCCGTCTTTGATCTCTTTGATCATCTTGACGAAACGGCCTTTGTTGTTGGTGTTCAAGAGGTGGAGCCCTTCAATAAGATGAAGGTTTTAAAGTAGAAACAAGTACAGGTGCTTGTTTAAGCATAACTGTAGCAGCCTCTGCTTTACCTATTCTCCTTCCTGGAGCTGATGGAATTATATGAGCCTTATTCTTAGTCTTTATAAGAGAATATTCAATCTGTTGAGTGATTTAAGTAAGGTCTCGAAACCTTCCTGTATATTTCACAGGGATCAACAGCGTGCGTAATTCGTCACGCAGATTTTCCACACAGATTGGCAACAGTTCTTCCTGAGGGAGTGCTAAGCTTAGGGAATATGTTAATCCCTTCCAGTGAGAAATGAAATCTGAGACCCTTTCATTCTCCCTTTGCTTATAGTTTGTGAGATCAAAAACTGTTGTCTTTGGAAACATTGAGCTAAACTGAAGAAGGAATTTTTGGCAAAGATCTTCCCACCCGGTAATTGACCTAGATTGCAAGCTTGTGTACTAGACAAAAGCTGGTCCTTTCAAGGTTCGCACGAAGCATCTGAGTTTCACTACTTCTTTCTATTCTGGAGTTCCCATAATAGGATCGCAACAAGACACATAATGCATCAAATGCTATTCAGGATTGCCTGATCTATTGAAAATAGGGAATACAGGGTTCCAAAAACTTGATGGGGGAAGGATTGAATCTACCCATTCAGGATAAGCTCTCTTTTCTAGTTGAACCTGTGCACGCTTCCCTTCCATAGTCTCTAACCGAGCTTTTAATGACTCAATGGTAGTTATTAACTTTTGAGAAACATCCGGTTGAACTTGGACTTGGGTAGGTGCAATGACTGGAGCTGGTACAGATGTGGTGGCTGGTACTGCAACTGATGGTAGCACCACAAATTGTTGTTGCACTTGACCTGTAGGATTAGAACTGTGAGGGTGTACTGATAAAAGAGGATATTCTTGATCCATTTTAGTAGCCACAACAAATTCCTTTGACTGACTGACTCCAGCACGCTTAGGAAGAAGACTACCCTAAAGTAATTTTGCATTCATCCTTCCCAATTCCTTCATTTCTTCCTCCTGTTGTGCAAATCTTTGATCTAGTGAAAGCGATTGGTCTTCTCCAGAGGAAGGGTATGTAACCTAATTCTTTCCTTTCCCCCTGTTAGCTCCCTTTTGGAGAGGGGGAATTGGGTTACTTGAAGTATTACCTAGATTTTGCGTAATCCTTTGATTTCGTGTACGCGCACCTTCTTCATTTGTGTCTGTACGTACAACTTCTGGAGTAGAAACCTCTTCATCTGAGTCCCCTAAGTGAACCTCATGTTCTAGAGGATCAGAAACAATGGCATTAATGACATTAATTGATGCATAACGCATCATATCCCTTCTATCAGCATTTCTGTGATATTGTCTTCTGCCATGCCCCTGATGAGACATTACCTTTTGTTGATTTGATCCCTCAGGAAATTCTTAGAGAACCATAATTTGGAGAGAATCTCCTGATAATTTGTCTCTTCTTTCCTCTTTTAGATTCTTCCCCAATCGATAGAAGACCGAATTTCACTGATGAGGGGATTGATGATTTGAAAAAGTCCCCAGTCTGGTGGACTGGGGCTGTTCCTGCTATCTTTGCTCAACTCCTCGAATCCTATTTGTTGATTCTGAGGGTTGTGTTAAAAGAGTCCCTAGTCTGGCAAGCTGGGGTGGCTCTTTACATGCTATGTCTGAGACTTTCTTAAAATCTCTCTTGATCTTGCATACCTTAGTCCGGAAATTAGCTGGATGTATCAATCGATATCCACTTTTATCACCCGGTTCAAAAGACCGTTGGATGATTTCTGACACTTCTGTCACTTGATAATGTGCTTTCTCCATACGAGAGGCCTGTTCAATAATCTCGTTTGCTTGATGCAGGAGTAATTCAACAACTTGTTCTCTGTATTCTTGACTTTGAGAGGAACTAGTTGAAGCCTGTTCTTGAGAAATATTTTGATTACAAATACAACCCATTGACTGTGGCCGGCCACGAGCAATAACATTGCATGAGACCATTTTCGGTGGGCTTTGCTGACTGGATAGTACAGTGAAATGTAGTGCTCCATGAACACCCCATCCTCTAACATGAATACCAGATGGGGCATTGGAAATTAACTGGCGCAATATTCTTAGTGCACCAAGGCATGAATGTTGAAGGGCTCTCTACTAATTTTCAGCCTTTGGATATCGAGAGACTGGTAGAGATGCCAAATCAAACTTACTTTATAACCCTTCTGTTATATTAACATGATTTTCATATTCATCATAAGATAATACTTTATTTTTCAACTGACAAAGAGTCTTCCATATGTTAAGAATAATATCATGAATTCAATCTTCCATCAACATCTCTGGAATTTCATACTGAGATTCAGCCAGAGGCCAAAACATGACTGGCACTTCACCCTTCGCCAGTTGTTTTCTCATGTTCAGCATTTCCTCTTTATCATTCAATGATGATTCTTCTACCTGATTTGACCAGAACTAGTGTTTCCTTGTTGCTTTGTCGGATTCAACAAGTTTGGTAGAGAAATCACTGATCAAACAAGAAGATTCATGACTTAGGGGTGGTTCATAGAATGACCTACGCCCTGGGCTATCTTCTGGTTGAGAAAGTATTTAACTTTCTAGCTATGAAGCATCAGACATGACTGGTTTCGCATTTTCAAGTGCCTCAAGATAAGAGGGCTTTCTCAGCACTACATTGTCCACTGGAGTATTTTCCGGGCAATGTGCATCACTACTGTGGAGAGGACTTTCGCAGCGAAATTCATCATCATGGGAAGGACCACCATGGTGGGTTACAGCAAAAGATGAGATCTCTTACTCCTTGGTTTTCTGGCCACATAGAGGGTTATTGTAGCTCTCATCTGAAGATGAAACTTCAAGATCGATTGAACGGTCATGAAGCAAGCCTTCATGAGGAAGTGTATGTTGAAGACATTCTGAATTAATGTTCCCACTATTGGGAAATAAGGGAATTGAATCTTGGATTCCAACAGATAATTTCGTGAGGGCTTCAAGAGCTCTAGCATCGAGCAAGGCCTTGTTACAGATTAGCTCTTGATCTATTGACTGTGTGGGGCGGGTCTTCTTCTTAGACGCCTTCTTAATCACCTTGGAAACCACTTGTTGACGAAAGTGGCTACTCTGAGCAGGTGTATGTGCCTGATCAGGAGAGATGGCCAGGTTAGGCTGACGATCTCTACTCAAATCAGGTGTATGTGCCTGACTTGGTTGTCCGTATGATATGGGGGAATATGCCCCACAACCCTCTTGGACTGAAACAGATGTGTGTGTCTGTTTTGGATTGAACTGTTGATTTGTCACTCCACTGGTAGGGATAGATTTATGTGTCTTTCCCTGAGATGCTGCTGAATGTATTATAATATCCTGGAAAGCATCCAGAATATGAGTAGGGATTTTCTTCTGCTCTTTCACCATTGATAGAATATGCCTGGTGACTTCAGCTGTTAGAACGGGGATATATGTCCATTCCATGCTTTGAGTAGGTGTGTGTACCTGCTCTTGTCCTCCTTTTCCTGTCAGTAAATCTTGACAGTACTCAAGTGTGGGGGAAGAGAGTTGAGTATGCCTCCTATTTGACATCAAAGCTTTCCGACTGACTTCTATGAGTTCTACCAAGCAAGACTGTTGGCAGGCTTGATCAATACTAATAGGTGTATGTGCCTGCTAATTGTACTTCGCTGAACGTGGTTGACGAGATCCATCATATGTAGTCAGACGATCCTGCTGACTAGCTGATGACGTATAAACAGGTGTATGTTCCTACCTATAGTACTCCACCGGAATTGCTTGGCGGGATTTGTGTGATGCTTCCAGACGAGTCTGCTGGACAACAGAATTAAAATGGATAGGTGTATGTTCCCGCTCATTGCTTGCCACCAAGTTAGGTTGGTGGACTTCTCCGGAGATGGAAGAGATGAGAACCTGCTCACTATTGACCGGATTTTTCCTCTGGTGATTCGTCTTGCCTGCTCGGGTTCAAGGAACCTGAGCCGAACGCCTGGAGTCGATACCCTCATCAAGTTGAGGGTGCACTTTCGCACGAGTCTGGCGGCGATTATTTATGGGAGCCCTCAGGAAGGACTCCTGCTTCCTTGAATTAAAGCCCTGAGGGACCTTCTCATTCACCTCCTCAGAATATGAGAGTGAATGGTGATTGCGTTCCAGGGATAACGACCTGAAATGGTTGGAGATAGTGGTTAGCATCGCCTGCTTCTTGATCGTTGTTCATCGCTATCCGGATGACCAGGTTGAATTATTGACTTGGAGGGCTTGTCGAGCGGCCTCCAGAGTCAGAATAGTACCATTTTGATGGTACTCCTTAACCAGCGCATTTGATACCCAGCGTTGAAGATGCTGAGTAGGTGATGTCGTCCTCAGAGCGGACGATGATCCAACATAAGTAGCAGCAGTGGCATTCGCAGCAGAGGTTTTCATGGAAGACGTATTCACGGATGTGAACTTAAGAGAAGTCATTCTGAAAATGTAGAAGATCTTAGAAAAGAGTTCCTGCTTGATATAACAGACATAATCAAGATAAGTCCAGCCACTACATCTTTTGGATGAGAAAATATGTCATTGATTTCTTTGTTGGCCCTCTCATTGAGTTTAAATAGGGGCCTAAAAATAAGCAAAGCATCATTTTAACTTGGTTAAGGATTTCACATCAGGTTCACCATTTTTTGTTTCCTATGGAATTGGGGATTGACCTCATTGATTGAAGGTTCAAACATTCCAATCGGTTTCTAATGGGTTTGTTTGTAGAACCAGAAACATCCCATGATTCCATATCCATTTGGACCTAATTTCCAAAGGTAGGTGCTCATTAGTTGTGGACTGATGAGGCTTAGAAATTTTCATTGGTCGAGAGGATGGGAGGTCAGACTCATCACACCTTTTTTAGGGTAATTATTGTCTACTCCGGGACTCTCTTTATAGATTTAAGTTATGTTCTTGAATCCTTATTACATTACCAGGTATAAAATGTGCTTTCCTTTAAATCTGAAAATCAATGATTGATATGAAGGAAATTTAGATAATCTTTTATATGTATTCGAGGTTCTTCATCGATAGAGAATCATCTATATTTGTTAGAGATTCTTAGTTGATGGTATCCTTAAATACATAAAATTCTCTTGGTCATTATGATGACCATACTGGTTTTAAATCCACTCAGTGGGGAACTTGAAGTTTATTTTCATTCAGTAGGACATGGATTATTTTAGAGTGGGGATCGTACCCGCTGATGGGCTACCTACGTATCCTTTGTTTTGGAAAAGGAATCAGAACCCACGTAGTTTGAGTAAGTTATTATGATGTTTATGCATGATTGATGGCTCAAAGAAAGATGTCATGATTACTCTTACACTCTAAGCTCATGTGAGTCATGCTCGGTGTGAGAAACAAGAGGTATTGGTGAAACCAGACAATTGTGCTATGCAATGATGTGGGGATTATGTATGTATGACTGCCTGAATAGATGAGGATTAAGATTTACTTCAGGGAAGAAATCCATGAACAGGGTCCATAAAGGTATATGTGCTTCATGGAGATTTGGATACTCTAATCTTGGGGCTTACTCCTAAGGAAGATTTCCAAGTTAGGAGGGGACTTATGATTGGGTTTTACTCCTAAGAAGGAAGCCCATATCAAAAGGAATTATGACTGGTTAAGAAAAATTAAGACTGGGGCTTATTACTAAGGAGGAGCCCCAGGTTAAAGGAATTAAGGTTTGAGGCTTACTCCTGAGGAGGATTCGCAAATTAATAAGGATTTGGACTGGGGAATACTCCTAAAAAGGAGGCCCAGGTTAAGTATTATCTCATCTTAAAGGATGAGGTTGAATGAATGAACTCTCTAACTTTTAGGGACATAAATATGTGAAAATCACTAAGTTTTGAGAGATGTTTCACGGAGCTCCTTTCAGATAAGGAGTTCAATCAAGAAAACATGTCATAAATGGCTTTGAAGAGTGTCTTGAAGACTGAATCTTGAATAGGAGAGGTGGAATGGCATAAGAGGGGTGAAATGGGCAAGGAAGGCACCCAAAAGTATAAGGGCGTGCAAGTCCTGGGGGTCACGCAGGTACTACGTGGGCGCGCAAGTATTGGTCGCACAGGTATACCTACGCAACACATGGGTACTTGCGTGATCCTTGACCTGTAGAGTAATACTTGGGTGATTCTTGACCAAAGCCTTTAGAATCATCCTAAGGTACTTCTAGAAGAGTGGCGCGCAAGTTTCAATGAATAGTTAAGGAGGCGTGAAAGTGTGTTCATTTCCCTTAAGGGAAAAACATTTAGGCACGCAAGTGTTGGTGATTTCTAACACTTATACCTTACTCCTCGTGTTTAGACCTTCCATTCTAGGTAAAGAATTACCTTAGAAGTTTTTGGAAGACTTGAAGAAGAGACTTGGGCGTTCAAGGCTCTACATCTGAATTCTGGAAAAATTCCTCCCGAAATGGGGGGCCCACAGGGTCTATTTATAGGTTGCTGAAGACCCTAGGCGGTTTTCAAAGAGGGCGCGCAAGTCACTTGCGTGACCATTAGGCGGCACGCAAGTTTACTTGCACAACAGTAAGGGAACTTTCATGGTGCAAGGTCCTTTGACTCCTTTTTCATTCCTTTGTCGATTTTTGATGTTTTCTTCAAAGGCTGAAACAATTTGTGCTAAGTCATTTCGCTTTCCATTCCTTTAAACAATGTGACGAAAAGGAGTGTCAACAATCGTATGATCAAGGATTTGATAATGCAGTGGTTTTATGATCATGTGAAAAGGGTGTGTGTTGAAGTAGTTATGTGTATGGGTGAGGGTTTTCATTTCATTGTGAAGATGAGTGCATGGAATATGTGGTGAAAGTACTAAATCCTACATTATGATCCAAAGCATGGAACACCATGATATTGAGTATGGGGAATCACATGAATGATATTGTTTCTCCTTCACATAACCAAGAACCCATGGGGCATTGCACACTGAAAACACTGTTTCGAAAGCTATGCCCGAGCATCGTGAGATTGAGGGCATAGAATTACATGATGAATGTACATTGGTATACTATTAAATATTCTAGTATGGGTCTTCATTATGTCCAAGTAATTTTCCTACCATGTCACTTGAGGTTACATCGCTCATGTGATCGCATGATATGAATGAAGGTTGTGCAGGAGGTCTCGTAAATGAATATTGGGGGTGCACTCTAGAATTGAAAGTCTAGAAGAATGGTTTTCTTGGTGAAGTCATGAACCCAATGTGGTATCACATGATTATAATAATTCCTTTCATGAACTAGGTTTCACATGATGCTCAATTCATCATGCAATTCCATGTTCTTAAAAAGAGCTTGTGGTGGTTTTTTGCGAACACCTAAGTGGTTATCTAATGGGTAGTGGCCAGCTTCTCCTCTTTTTCTGCTTCTCTCCCTTTTTCCATCACATTTCCTTTTTTGATGGGAATTAGATTTACTTATAGGATAAGGTGGACCAAGGTTGATACCACTTTGAATGGGGAGGATTCCACGTGATTCAACTGAGGTGATGGATAATTTTACCAGATCGACATCATGTGGCTGCAAGGTGGGTTTGCATTACCTTCATCCCTTTATGTGATGGTCCACTTTCAATTTCATGATTGGTGTGTCATGGTGTTTCAGTTTTCTTCAGTGATTCCTCATGACAAACCCTAAAAAATCTGAATTAATTCAGATGAAAAATAATATTGAATATAAAATGGTTCACGATTATAAACTTCTCAAGAAAATATCTAGTGATCTTCTTCACTTTGATCACATGATCAAAAGATGATCATGCAATGGTTTCACGCATTGGTGTGAGCTCTTGCAACATGGCTAGTTCTTGTGATTGGAATATCATGATGTCTTGTACAAAAGATGGATTTAGCTATCAATAAAAGGATTGTAGGTGGTGTTCATGATGATCATCGAGTGATTATGTGACTAACATCAAGTTTCCATGTCAA
Organism: Viscum album; assembly: GCA_963277665.1. NCBI lineage: Eukaryota > Viridiplantae > Streptophyta > Magnoliopsida > Santalales > Viscaceae > Viscum > Viscum album. The sequence continues at coordinate 1,881,634,392 of OY728135.1, read as the reverse complement.
TCCAATGGTGCGGGGAGAAGATAGTCGAGTAGGAGGTTGAGGATAGAGGTCTCACACTGCACAGGATTGATTTGAACTTACACAATGTGGGATCGACTCAAATTCAAACTCACAATGTGAGAGACTAAAGTGGATGACTTAGATCAGTGGAAGGAATGATCAGACGACTATTCATTCATCACATGAACAATACACATGAAAATTTCATCCCAAATCAAAATATCACTTCACCTTGATTCCACTTTATAAGATGATATGCGACCATTATTCGGTCAAGCTGGAAATGGGGTTATGCACCTGTACCTCTTTCACACACCACCACCTAGGCTTCATCCCTATAGGTTCTCAGCCCACTCTATGTGAGGAATCATCCCTGCACACCATGGGCTTGTGTGCCCACCACCTGTGGGAACTATGCTATCATCCTCTAGATGGCCTAAGATGGCTCCCACTAGGTGGATTTGACTTCATTCCCAGATTGTCCTATGGTTGAGCCATGGTCTATCTAGCTAGTGGATTGACCTATTTTTTGGAAAATGAAAGCACAAAAATACTTAGAATGAATTTCTAAGATGAGTGAAATAAGGGCCCAAAGTGTATCCCCTTTATATCCAAGCCCATTCTTTAATGATTCCATGCAATTTATATTAATATTTCAATGTAGTCTTCAAATATCTAAAATATTCAATAGAAAAGTGTAAGATCTGCAATTTTGGGTTCAAATAGTATCTTTATCCCTTATCCTTAGATATTCTTCACCTTTGATTCTTGGTAGGATTCATTGCTTATTTTAGTGATTTTATTTAAGGTATGCTTGGTTTCTCATGATTTCTTCATTCTTCCCCCTTATTCTTCCTTATTCTTACACTTTTATGCAATATGGAAAACATGTATTATGATTTGGATAAACCTAGGGTTTTTATGGGGGGGGTTTGTGTTTTTTCTCTATGGTTTAAGTGTGTGAGGACCTATCTCCTTCAATTCAAGTAATAGTTTGCGAAGGTGACATGTTTTCATATGGTTTTTGGTGGGTATCTCTATTTAAGGGTGGTTTTACATATTTAACCATTGATTCTTGATTTCCATAGGTTTTTTAATTAAATTAACTTTAAATGGTGTTATCATTAACTTTTTATCCATTCTTGTGGTGTTTTATGAAAATTAATGGAAATTTGTTTGTTTAAAATGTATTTTCAAGCTGATTTGATTTAAATTCTTTTCATGTGTTTGATAAGATGTATCAAGGATAATTAATGTTTTTTAAAATGGTTTTAACTTGAGAAATGTGTTTTATTATTATGGGAATTATTGGTTTATTAAAATAGGATTTTTTATGTGTTTAAGTGATTGAAAATGTGTAAAACATGGGAGAACTTTGGTGTGTGTTTGTGTGGAGACTTAGAAACCAAAAACCTTAGCATATATTATGAACTATATAGGGTGGTTTATCCAAGGTAATGATAGATACTTTGAGAATAATATCGAGGGAGCTTCCAAAATGTATCCATGTGGACCGTGATTACCTAGGGAATTATTTTTGGGATCAGGTAAAATTGAGAGAGATTATAAACTTGTTAATTATGATTATCTAACTATCGAACCATGCCTCAGACTAAGTCACCCTAGACTCTATTTGTCAGATCACATGATGATTATTGTTTTCTCATTATTTTTTTTGATTCCCATGTAATTATGTTGAAACCCCATTTTTATATACATTATGTTGCTTATTCTCTTGTTTATGTTCATTCTTATTCTATGTTTGGGTGAGTTGAGAATGCTTATGTTGGGTGGATACACTTTTGTTAGAGCTAAATTTAGTTTGAGGCCATAAATGGGCATATTTGAGCAAACTGAAGGAAGATTTTGAATCTACGGACAAACCTAAGAATCATAAGGGAGCTATGAAAAAGATTCAATGGTGCGCGCAAAAATAAATTCTGCATATAAGAATATTTCATGCCCAATGAGACTTCAAATGGGTTATTTCATTCCATGATCATAAAAAATGTACAAGTCTGTTGCACTAAATAAATTAGGCTATCGTATGAGAAAATGGACCACACACAAGATCTTGTGTGCCCAATGTGACTTCAAACAACACATCAACACAGGCCTCCTTGTGCGTCATCTCTAAATTTTTTTCCTATAAATATAAGTTTACCCCCTCACTTTTGAGTACCATTCTAGAAGACTAAATTCCGCTCTCGTTCATGTAAGAAGACACCTTCTACGACCACATGAAAGACATAGCCTCAAGGTACTAGATCTTGTGCGACATGCCTCCCATGGTTCCTCCTTCAAGTGGTCCCATTATGTTTTGATCCTCACCCATCTCCTTTTACTCCAAGGAAATTTTACACAAAAGATCCTTCTTGTGTGAAATATTTTCCCTTATGTAGTGCCTCTTTCACCCCTAATCCCTCATTTTGTGTGCATACATACAATCTTACACGCAGTCCCTCATCTTGTGCACAATCCTTCAATCTTGCATGCACCCCTTATTATGTGTTCGATGTGTTGTCCTTACCCTAAGACACCATGTATGATCCCTTCTTGCATGCAATACCCCGATCTTTCATGCACTCCCTCCGTGTAGCCCTCCAAGATTGCGCAAATTGATTTTTTAGTTCCCTGATTGGTGCTTCATGTTGTGTTTCCCTACCTAATGATTCTTCGTATAGGTATGCTAATAGATATTTCTTCTACACATAACTACACTAACATGAACCCCTCTATCGACTACTCATCCACCCTGTTAACACATGGCGCTTCTTATATCTTCCCTTCCCCAAGTGTGGTTTGGTACAAGTTATGTAAGACCTATGGGTGAGGAGTGAGTCCCCATCATCTGAGATATAGGACGTTAACCTTACAAGCACCCACATCCTCAACACGCGACGTTAACTTGTGACCACTACATGAGTGGGAATCTTGAGATGACCATGAAGGGGATGAGAACCAGTTCCCTCTCACTCCTCCTCTCCCACTGCACTTTGTCTCCATACTCACCTCAGGCAGTCCCTAAGTAAGCCACAACCCAACTAGATAGGGTGCTACATGTACAATGACCATATCCTCCTCATACATCTAGAAATCCTCCTCAGAATTCTCTCCTAGAGTAAGTACCAATCTTCCTTTATGTAGGCATCCAATAATGCATAAGACCGTGTTTTATCTTTAGGCTGCTAACAATGTGTAAGAACCACTCTATTCCTCATTGATGCACCTTTTTTGACCCAATATTCAGGTCTATTTCTACCTCTTGTTTCTCACACTGATCATAAATCATGTGGTCTTAGAGTAAGCATCGACCATTAAATCCTCTATGGGTCTCCAACCTTGTGTAATCCCCATGCCCTTCTTTACCGAACTACGTGGACTTTGATTCCCTACCATGGGGATACATAGGAAGCCTCCCTAAGGTTTAATCCCATCACCCATCTGTCCCGGCCATTTCACATTGGTTCACTATTCATCCCACATGATGTTAAACTACATCTCTCAAAATATGTGGGTTTTGATCTCTATCTTCTATATAGGGTACATAAGAAACCTCCATGAGATTCAATCCCAACCAATGGTAAACTATGTTTCTCCTTCCTAAGAATTCACCCTCTTGATGTGACATCATCCCTATTTGGGATACATCTCCTAGGTCCACCTTCTTTAGGTGTTCTGATCCCCCTAGGCAGCTAGTCGTGCATAATCCTCACACCCAATCCAAACTCATCCAACCAAGAGTATTCTTATTATGATGGGTCCCTGACCATGTGTAAGACCCAACATGTCAAAGGGTTGTTGTCCTTTGCTACACCCCAACCACAAGTCCCATTTTCCCAGGTTACTAACCATGAATCATCCCCACACTTCACCATACTCCTCTAATCAATAGTTTCCCTCTTGTGATGGGCTGCTAACCATGAGTAAGCCCCATCATGCCTAAGGGTTGTTGTCCTTTGTGTACATCCTGATTCCATGTACCATCTTGAACTACGTGTACTTTGATTCCCTTCCATGGGGATACATAAGAAACCTCCATGAGGCTCATTCCCATCACTCATGTCCTATCTTGGTCTCTCCCTCGAGACTTTGTGTTTCGAGAATACCATACCCTAACTTATAGGTTCTACTTCCTTCAGGTCCCCATCCATGTGCCCATTCTCAAGAGCCGCCTACTTGTGTGTCTCATTTCCCCATTTATGAACTATGTAGACTTTCATTCCCTACTACTGGGATACGTAGGAAGCCTCCACAATGTTCAAGACCAAAACTTTCAACTTCATGTCAGTTCCATCACATTCATCTTATTCATTTCATCAAGTCTTCATCCATCTATCCTGATTCTTACCCGAGCTGCAACATCCCGGTGAGGTCATTCCACCCACTTCCTTATTGCTCCCAAAAGCTCCTGGGTAGCTAACCATGCATAAGCCACACACAATTCACCCTCATCCAAAAAATAGTTCCCATATTTATACGGTCTTCTAACCATGTGTAATCCCCAAATCACTCTTTCAAACTACATGGGTTTTTATCCTTGTCTTCTATATAGGGTACATAGGAATCCTCCATGAGATTCAATCCCAACCAATGGTAAACCTTGGTGTCCCCCTCATTGGGGCCCACAATCTTATGATCCACCCTTTGTGGTTTCCAAATCATCCCTCATGGTGTGACATATTCCCTTTTTGTGACACACCACCCTAGGTCCACTATTTTTGGGTATTATAATCCATCCAACTGGTAAACCTTCTGGGTACTCCCCCTTAGAGAAGTACCTATCTAATCTACTCCTATCAATGTTTTGATTAGTCCAATCCATCTCCTCTAGATGTTAAACTCGTGGAATACCCCATGTTAAACATGGGAAGTTGAGGAAAACCTCAGAGACATTCCTCTGGCATATGATACCCCACACTCGACCCAATATGCCATTAGATTTCACACCCTTGAGAAGCCCTATCAAAGGGAAATCCAGGTGTACCAGTGTTTCAGAATCCAAACACGTCATTGATGCCCAATGTGACTACTCTCCTAACCAAAGTTTTTTTCTCTGACTTGACCCTTTGGAATGTTCTGGTAGAATCGGTGTAATTAACCAGCATCCATAAAGATATGTCATCGAGAAGAGTTTCATGAAAAACGTCTTAATATTTAAGAGAGACTCGGACTAGAAGAAGAGTTATGAGGAGAAATACATGGAAGGAGGGACCAACATCCCATCATCCTATTTTGATCAAGGAGAAAACTTCCTTGAAAATGTCGTGGATTTCACCCACCTTTGGAAGGAAGGAATACGGGGTATAAAAATGCATGTCCCCACAGACAATGTGCAGACCTGATGAAAGCATCAAAAATAGAACTAGTGAACACAATGTGAAACTCTTATCCTCAATTTTGGTATTTGTAGAATTAAAGACATCAGTATATGAGCATGTCACCAGATCCAGTTATCTAGTGCCAGGTCCCACCATGAAAATAGTGGGCCTAACATGAAACTCACCAGGATTTGGGGCAGTTGATCATTGGGAATCCCGGTCCACGATGTTGTCAGCATGTATATTTCTATCTATCCATGGAATACTGAATGTCATTGGGGCACTGGGCATTGATTTCATACTATCTATACTGATGGATGAATCTTCCTTCTTTGTAGTACCTAATCTATATCTGTAGGAAACCAATCACCTCTCACTTGAAGACACATGGGTAGGGGCAATGCCAGCGTGGCAATCTCGCATGGCTCCACCTCTGCCACGGCGTCATCCGCTACCACAACTACTGGGTTCCCACACCCCATATTACCATCCTAAATTGTTCAAATGATGGTGATGGATATTCTTTTTTTGATGGTACAAATAGGAGGGGGTCATCCCAATGTGGGATATAGCCCACCAAGATCTGGAGGCTTTTGTGCTTCACCATCACTACTACCCCCAAAGATCACATAGGGAGACACTTCTCCCCACTCTGACATTCAACGGTTTTGAGAGCCTCTACCCATAATTCTCTTATGACTCACTCCCTTATACTAATGAAGTAAGGGGATCAAGAGTCATTCCAGCTTCAACTTTAGCTAGGGAGTTGCTAAGAAGGGCTCCAATCAGTCCACGCCAATGCTTCCATCTAGTCTCACGGGTTGAGGAGTAGGTGGACTCTAACTCTGTGTAGCCGACCCCGGTTTGGCTAACCCGACGCCAACACTGGGTGCAAACTCAAGAGGATTCCCTACATGGGTCATCACCTTCTATGACTTCAGTGGCCCGAACCACCATAGGAACATGATATAATCCCCTTGTTACTATGAGGTCAGGGTACTTCTCTATCACATAGCAGGGGAACTTCCATGCCCAGTTAGGATCGAGGAACCAGCCACCCCATGGGTAGGCTAAGTTAACTCTCTCGGTTACTAGCATAGGCATCAGCTATAGCAGGCCGACCCACGATGATGATGTTCAGTATAAAGGTCCTCCCTGTACCACCATCATACGGAGTGGAGGTCCTCCCAAATCTCACATCCAGCATGGAGGTACTCCCCATGCCACCATCATCAGTCTAGAAGGAGGTCCTCTCCATCTTGTTAAAACCTAGGATGGAGGTCTTCCCCATGCTTATGATCCCATGTATGAAAATTTTCCCCACATACCATTTTGTCAATGCGAGGGTCCTCCTTGTCCTGTCACGCATCAACATGGAGGTTCTCCCAGTGTTTCCATCGAATCTAGTGGAGGTATGCCCCACTCCATCAATGTTAGATAGTGAGGTATTCCTCATGTTTAGTATGATCAGTACAAAGTACCTCTTTGTACCGTCGCTTCTAGAACCATTCGATGCGGAGGTACTCCCCGCTCCGATACTCCCAACTACAGAGGTCATGATCATGTTTTGTTTGATATTTTCCCAAGTTCTCCCATCACCCCATCTCATCCAATCGTAGGTCCTCAATGCTCTAACACCAACCCACACTAAGGTCATCCCCAGGTCAAAGATCAACCCCACCCTGAAGAACCACCCTAGGGAAGGAGGTAGAATCATCACTGCCAAAAGAAGGATCTTGAGAAGTGATGGATCATAGTCAAGCCTATCTACTTTTTAGACTTTGAATCAGAGTGTGACTCGATGATGGATCCATCACCCTGATCCTTTGTGTTTGGGTCTAAGAAAGAAACTTGGAGTATCATCCTCATCATCCTAGAAATAGAGATTCACTAGATCCCCAAATCCCTCTACAGGTACATACAAGAGGAGGAAGATTTGGCTCCTTTTAGGGTCTAGCTATGAAACCCTCTCTATCGTCACCAGAATAATTCCCTATCTAGAAATGAGATCATGAAGATTTGTTCTGGGGACTGAAGAATGATGAGAACCAGCATGATCCACTACCAATGACCGACACCTTTTCACATAAAGCAGTGGTTAGTATCCCATATTATAGTAATGTAGTGATACATTTGGCACAATACCTTTAAGATAGCCTAATATGCAATGTTTTGTCAGCTTGCACATCGTACTCTCCACTGACTGGTCCACTATCGCAATGTTCCACATCAGTGCCTTTATTGGTCCCTCGACCACCCCTAGTTGAAGAATTGGGAAACCAAGGGCCGAATCCCAAGCCTGATTAGAGAAGTTTGTGGGACATTCTTGCGGTGGACCATTTTCCCAAAATGTTCTGGCCAATTGAAACTTCAGGATTCGATATTCTTAAGTCCCTCACCCAAGATGAGGTTATGTGCTTCCGCCAAACTCTCTGGACAATTTACCTATACCTTCGAGGAAAACAGTTGTTTTATCACAAGATATAGAAACACTTTGAAGACATAGGATAACAATGCCTCCTGGTTGAGTTGGCCGCACTTTCTATCGCTCAATACCCTGCATCACTGGGTCACCATCAGACCCTCCAACAATGATGCGTCCAGAGATTCACTGTGCTCTATAGAATTATTAAGGAGGCTTCCCCATATTCCTGGATCCATGGATGGGGTAGTATGATTCCATGGATTTTGGACATATCCTATATCAACTTTATTCACCCAGTGATATCGAGAATATTCCTCCAGGCATCGTTATGGTAAACATGGTCATTCTTAAGATATAAATAGAAGGGGGCGTCGACATAGGGTCTGGAGAGGATGACCCGCCCCCTGGAGCAGAACAACATATGACAAATCCTACAGTCATTCACACTCATCAGTAGAGGTAGACTCTTGGCCTAGGACATCATTTTGAGTCATTTCTCCTTGGTCGAGACCTCAACAAGTGTAAAACATACACTGGAACTATTAAGCCTTCTGATCTATCTGGTTTAGTGAAAAAAGAAAAAATAGGATCCTGAGAAGGTTGTGATACATTAGAATCTCACTAAATAGAATAAGATTATTGATGGACTCCTTGACAAACACATTGTGGAACAATGAGCATATTACGGTAACCCTCAACCGGGGCAGTAGGGGAAGGCACAGATCCCCCCAGCAAGGTTCCTCTTTGTGATCTAGATATCCCTACCCAACTAGATTGGGTAGAAGTCAGATTTTATGTCAAGCGAGCATAATATGCATTTTCGAATCCACCTGAGCTTCACGAGAATCCTCTTTAGGACCCAACTCAGGTTTCTCTAGCCGCTCTATAGGTCATTCCTCTAGCAGCCCCTCGGGTCATTCCACCAGTCACTTCGTGAGCTGCTAAACCAGCCTATCATGTTGAAGAACTATCTAATGCATTGTTAGTCAAGAACCCTTTCTAATATAGGAATCCTTATCAAGATGATCCGATGGCTACTCTCATTGCCTGCCTAGAGGCTCTTGAAACCCTATAGGTGGAAATCTCACCTGATGGAAAGGAATATCCAGCATGGGTGTATGATATTCTAGCACCCTTGAACTTCAGAAATCCTACATTTTCCCCTTTCAATGGGTGGGTGACCCTCTACAACTTATGGCCCAATTCATTTCAATATGTGGACCCATTTTGGGAACTTTAGTGTATTAGGAGGCCGCTAAACTCCTATTCTTCATATAGACATTAGAAGGGCCCACATTTGTCTGGTATATCCAATTACCCATCGGATCCATAGTCATTTGGGAAGATCTTCGTAGGGAGTTTCTTTACCAATTCAGTTCCACCACTTGAAAGACTGGTATTTCCTACATATTCAAGTACAAGCAAAGGTCGTATGAGAAATTCACAGAATTTTTTGCCAGGTGGAAGGGCCCCACATATTTACTCGATATTCCACTAACTCAGGAGCAGTTTCTAATGATGTTCCTAGGAAGTGTGAAGACTAAATTTTTCCCTTATCTCATTACTCAGAACTTCCCAGCCGGATTCCAGGATTTCTCTGACAAGGCTCAACGCTGATAGGAGGCCTTACAGCAATCCAAGAAGGCATTTTCTTTGCCTCCCACAGCTCTTGTACGAAGGTCCTCCAAGGACGAGACTACTGTTATTTCATAGGTCCCCCAGATAGCTGGAATTTTTTCCGGTAGTGTTACCCCCACAACCTCACTGAGGGCCGCCGCTTCAAGCTCAGCCTTAGTCTTAGAATCTCTCACATCAGAATTAGCATGTGCCACTATGTAACGTTCCACCAATACCTAGGTGAGATAATTAGGTTCCACCTCCTCACCAGGCTCTGACCCCTCGTCAAGGATAGGCTTCCAGGGTACCTTTATCAGATCGTTGAAACTGGACATTCTCATTCAATGAAGATCAGGTCCCTGACTATTTATAGAGTGCCTTAGACCAAGGAATCCTATTATTTCTAGAATGTAGGAGGCTCAAAGAGGCAGATCTCACCGATCACCCCAATTAATGCCCCTATCACCAATTCCTTGGATACACTCTCAATCAGTTCTATGTATTAAAGGACTATATCTAGGACCAAGTTGATAACAACATAGTTAGATCGGGTTCGAACCTGGAATAGGTGGAAAGTGTGTCTGAAAATATTGATAGCCATAGAGAGGATGAATGGCAGCAGTTCTCTAGCTGCAGGTCTCAAAAGTATGATGACCGGATAGCACGCAAGGTAGTTTCTCGTTCCCGTGGTATTATCTATCCCTGTTTGAATCAACCTGAGCCTCCTTAAATCTTTGTGATTCCCCTATCTACTACTTCTTCATCGACATCTCATCCTTCACTATCTGGGGAGAGCAGGCGCTGATGGTACAAGGAGAAGACAAGTCCTCTGCCAGTGCCAAATCCATCATGTACTCTTTGTAAATTTCATGCCCTCAGAGATGGGTATTTCCCCAGAATCTACCTGGTAATGTATGATTCCTCAAGTGATTATTATGAGTATTTCTCAGTGAACACCATCGAGCTAGAGGACCCATACATGGTCCTCGAAGACAAGGAATTCCAGGCAGGCCCTCCTAATGTTTCTAGCTGACGCTGGTGCCGATGAAACCATGGATATGTGAACCGTCAAAGTGTGTGGGCCAATGCTTCCAACAAAACCATGAATGCCATTGAGACTAGAAAATAGGCTTAGTGCATAACTCAACATGCACAGTCCTCTCACCCTATTCCATTATATCCACTTCCCTCATCATTTGTGAAACTCAACTAGGTAGAGTCGTCACGGTCATGCTATGATCATCCATGTACAACTAAGGCTAGGACATAGTAATCTGATAATCAGTCGATATTCATCCTATGAGATTCATCCAGTGTGTAGTGAGATACCCCTAGTACCATCCAAAATCCACTGGTCTAACCTATAGCGTCCTCCCTACCTTCTTCCATAGAGAAACCTTCTATCAGCAGAAATGTGCACCTGACATGTAAGTATGATGTGATCAAACACCTTTCCAGCATTCCAACAAAACTATCCATCCTCGAGGATCTCTTCCTATAAAAATATATGCTTGAATCCTTATAATAAGATTTAATAAGCCCCATCCAATTTGAAATATAGTAAGTGGTCGCAGAGGCCTTCCATGCTGAGAAAGTTGAGCATACCGAATGACAAGCCATCATCTTTTTCTCAGGAGACAATGAAGGTTTCCTATGTAGGGGAATATCCACCTGTTATATATCACTATCTATTTAAATGGCATGTAAGTACACCTCTTTCTTGTTGACACATGTTCTAGGATCAATTTCATCCTAAATTGGACACTTCACGAGCTGGGGATATCTGAAGAAGATTTGAATCCCTCTGATCTAAAGATCCAAGGTTATGATAGGACAGAGTAAACGCCGGTTGGTAGGATCTGCCTAAAAACCCATTTCGGTGGCCTGATTTCTAGCACTAAGTTCATGTTCATCTTAGAGGGAACTACCTACAATGAACTAATGGGTAAACCCTATCTCCATTTTCATGAAGCAGTCCCCTCCTTGTATCACCAAATCCTCAAGTACTCCCTTAATAGTCAATTGGGAATGCTCCAAGGTGATTTTTCTCCCTTTTCCTCTTATGAATCCCACTACCTAGATTTTGACTACTACAGGAGTATAGACAAGAAGGTTTAGGCCAATGAGGTTGATAATACTACCAATGTGAAGACCCATGAATAGACTTGGATGATTCCTACATCCTTCCAATTCACCGATTAGAGGCCACAACCCCAGACATGGGACATTCAATTTTCATCTCTAGGACAAGGGAAAATCACATTCTCAAGTGAAATGAATGCCGGAACATCACTTCATACTCCTACGTGAATCAATATTGTGTGATCCCAGAACCCCTTACCCTTGTAAGTTATTGGGACATTTTCCCCCATGGAAACAGCAATACACCATACTTTATTATTTCATCAGTCTGGGTTGAACCAACTCAAGACAATGTTCCATTATTGCTTTGATATTATCAAGCATGGACCATTGTGTCTAATTCCTAATGGAATCATATCAATATCATTCATCACCATGGTTTCAACCATGCAAGAGTCCCCCAATTAATATTCCACTACTTATTAGGTCAGCGCCATCATTTTGTTGGAATCATCCAACTCAGAAGATTTGTCCCCTACTTATTATCATATCATTGTGGATAATGAAGAGGATTTAGAGTACTATACTCACACATTTGAGGAAGGTGTCTCCACCAATATTGATGAGTTGGTATAGGTGAACCTCGAAACTGAGATATATCTGAAACCAACACTTGTAAGTGTAGCCATGTCTGTAGAAGAGTATTAGTAGTATGTAGATTTTTTAAACCAGCATTGAGATGTATTTACCTGGAGCTATGGTGAGATTCCAGGACTATTTCCACATTTAGTCATCCACCACCTTGATCTCCTGGTAACCCATCATGGGTTTAAATAGCCTCCCAGAAATATGTACCTCCCTCATAGTTCCATGGTCAAGGATGAATTTGATAATATCATTAAAGCCAACTTCATCAAGGAAGTCCAATACCCAAGATGGTTGGACAACATTGTTCCCATTAGAAAGAAAAACAGACATATTAGGGTCTTCATCGACTTCTAAGATCTCAATCGTCATTGTCCGAAGAATGGTTTTCCCCTTCCTATGACAGAGCTATTGATCAACGCTACCACTGGATTCCAAGCTCTCACCTTCATTGATAGGTTTTCCGGATATAATAAAATCTGAATATACCCCAAGTATGAAGATTCTACCACCTTTAGGGAAGTACAAGGTACTTTCTATTACTAAGTAATGAATTTAGGTCTAAATAATACAGGCACCGCCTATTAGTGTTCTATGAACCGTATGTTCATGCCGATCCTATGGAAATTAGTGGAATGATACATGGAAGATTTGGTGGTCAAATCCTACCTGTTTTGGGACCATCTTAGGGATCTTGAGAAAGTTTTTAGCTTTCTCTACTTCTTCTATCTAAAGATGAACCCATTGAAGTGTGCCTTCAGGGTTACCTCTGGAAAGTTTCTTGGGTTTGTCATCAAATATAGAGGCATTGAGATTGATCCATATAAGATCAAGTCCATCAGTTAGATGCCTCATCTAAGAAACATTCGAGATATACAAGGATTTCAAGTCCACTTAGCCTACATTAACTGATTCCTTGAGATTATGGACAGATTGTGTAATCCATTTTTTTGGATCATGAAGAAAGGTTTTGAATATCTGTGGGATGAATAGTGTTAGTCCTATTTTGAGGAGATCAAGTAGTACCTTCTATAACCTCCGGTTATGATGCCACCCATCTCTAGGAAGCTACTAGTCCTTTATGTGACTGCCTTGGAATAGTACATCAATGCCCTTCTGTCCCAGAAGAACAATGTGGTGACAAAGAATAGTTTATACTATCTCAGTCGCATGATCCTCGATATAGAGACCATATATCCCTCTATCAAGAAAATTTTTCTCATGCTGGTTTTTGCAGTCCAAAAATTGTTACATTACCAACAACAACATGAGATATAGCTGCTCTCTCACATAAACCCACTAAAGTACATTCTGAACCACCCCATGTTGATAGTCCATATAGCTCGGTGGGCAGTGATCCTTCAGCAGTTCCATATCTATTTAATTCTGTAGAAAGTTTCCAAGGGCTAGGCATTGGTGGACTTTCTTACTACCCATATAGACCCCATAGAGAAATACCTTAATATATACTTCCGAGATGATTCCATACTATTAGTGGATCAATTTGTACCGCATTGGAGGATACACTTTGATAGTGCTTCCCAAAGCCCCACTGGACAAAGAATCAGTGATCCTAGACTCAATAGGGAGAGCCTAGGTATCCTCTTCACCATGCCTACATAGGTTTCCCCGACCTATTCATTATTGTTGTTAGAAGGTTGTACCAATAATGAGTCGGAGTATTAGGCCCTTATAACTAGTCTTGAATTGTCCCTTGATATTGATGTTCCCCACCTACATGTGAAAGGGGACTCTGAGATGGTCATCAACCAGATCAATAGTTACTATATAATCAAGAATCTAGAGATTGTACCCTTGTTAGATCGCACTTTCTATCTAATGGTCAAGTTCCTTTCTTGTCCATAGGTCATTCATGTTCCTTGATCACAAAATGGTCAATCTACTGTCTTTCAAAACCTTGTTTCATCTCCTATAGAGTCTAACTAGGAGATTTTGATCATCCATGTGGAACATCAAAGATTCATCACTCTCATCACTTTAGACGATGATGATATCCATCAGGTAATCCATATTACCACTAGTACATCCACATCAGGACCTCTAGGTCCCCCTACATCACTCTCATCACTCCAGACGATGATGATAGCTAGCAAGTAATCCATATTACCATTGGTGCATCCAAATCATGATCTCTAGGTCCCCCTACCACAACATAGAAAGAGACCCATGATTGGAAAACTCCTTTTGTCGAGTACCTCCAACATGACAATCTCTCGGTGAATAGATCTGATCTTCAACGAACCCTTCATCATGAAATTTAGTTCACTCTCTAGAGTGGTCCCAGCCTTGATAAGATCTTCTATAGACATGATTTTGATGGATTTATCCTATGTTTCATTCAAGGAGACGAGATCCACTAGGTTATATAAGAAGTCCATGCCAGTTCATGTGGAGCTCATTAGGCAGGGTTGAAACTCTCTTATCAGATCCAAAGGTTGGTCTACTTTTGGACCACCATGGTCCATGACTATATTGAGTTCACAAAGAGGTTACACACATTCTAGATCTATGTTAATTTTTTTCATCAGATGCTGGAGCCTCTCTATACTACCAAATACTCTTGACCTTTTTTGGTTTGAGGACTTGATGTTGTGGGACCGTATCTTCCAGCAACAACTCTCCAGTGCAGGTTTATCCTGACAAAAATATATTTTTTTCAAAGTGGGAAGAGAGGGTTCCTCTCAAGTAAGTCAAGGTCCATTCTATGATTGATTTCATGAAATCCAACATCATCCACTGATTGGGAGTCCCTCACATCATTCTCACCGATAACAGAGACAACTTCTGAGCAGCTGAGCTAAAGAAATTGTACTCTAAGTATAGTATCTGGTCCAACCATACTTCTCGCTATCATGTGAAAGTAAATGAAAAGATCGAGGCTTTCAACAAGACCCTTTATAACATTCTGCAAAAGATGGTTGGTCAAAATAAGAAAATTTGGCCAGAAAAAATCCCTAACGCCCTCTAGTCTTACCAGACAATGACTCGTAATTCCACCCAGGTGACCCCATATTCCCTAGTGTATGGAATAGAGGAAATCCTTCCCGTCAAGATATAGTTACTGTCACTTCACACAGCTATCTATGATCAGTATATATAATAAAATGTAGCTGAATTATGTCTGGATGAACTAGAATCTCTTGATGAAAATAGTATTCACACTTTGCACAACCTCGAGAGACACAAGAAAAAGATAGCTAGAGATTTCGATAAGAAAGTTCGTCTCCACTACTTCCTTTAAGGTGACACAGTGTTGGTCTTGAGAAAACCTATGATACCTGGCAAGAAGCCACAAAAGTTAGAGCCCAAATGGGAGGGACCTTATATAATATATAAGGTTTACCCAAATAGTGTATATTCCTTAGTCACCATGGATGGTGAGTGCATTACTCCTCCCACCAATGCCAAATTATTTAAGAAGTACTTCGTATGAGGGAACTATCATTCTGCATGATGATAAAATATAAACTACAAACACACCTTATGGTCTGATCTCTAAGACCCTAAAATAAGATCTCCCTTAATTCTCACCACATGATGTTAAAATTCATGGAGTTAAAGAACTATGTGTGGCTTGATTCCTTATGGGATATGCATTGAGACCTATACATTTTGTCTTTGGGCCTAGCCACAAACATTATTTTCCAAAATTCGTGACCTACCCTAAACAAGTTTAGGATGCCCCATATTACTGTATGCTTCATCTTTCTAACCAGAGAGGATTTCCCCCACCCGTGTTGGTTTCTAACCATTTTTTTCTTTAAGAACTATGTATGTATTGATTATTTATCTCGCAGGATACATAGGAATGCCCAAACATTCTATCTTTGGTTCAAGCCCCAAGTTCCCCATTTTCAGTCTTATGACCTAAGATTCCTTTTGGGATAATATGGTATGGCATGATGACCCTATGGTATTTATATATGACAGTTTCACAATAGCTGCATAATTCCCCCCTAGGAATACCTCCTTTTATACATGTCCTCACTGCATGACGTTAAACTGTACAATTTTTTCATAACTACGTATGGCTTGATTTTCATCCTTATGGGATATATAAGAAAGCCCAAACATTTTTCCCTAGGTCCAGCCCCATGACTCTTCTGTTCATCCCCTTGGCCTGAGATTCCTTTTGGGATTATGTGACATGGCATGAGGCCCCTATCATCTTCATCGATGACAGGTTTATAATAGCTTCACCATATACCCCCTCCTCAGAGTTTTTTACTTTCACCCTTGCTCTTACCACATAACATTAAACTACATGGAACTTTAAGAAATACATATGGATTTATTACCATTCTTATGGGATATGTAGTAATGCCCCGACATTTCTTCTTTGGGTCCATCCCTGGGTTCCTCAACCATTATGGCCTTTAGGGACCACCTTACAGTCCAAGCTCTTCGTTCTCTCTCATCCTACATGACATTAAAATATTTTGTATTACATGAAATACATTAAAATACATGTAATTTATGTTTCTTTCTATATGACCTTAAAATTAAAGTTCCCCTCTATCCTGCTAGACATTAAAACTGCATGGTACTTTTCCAATTTCCCTCTCTTTCGGCCTCTCATCCTAGTTCCCCTCTTAGAGGTGTGTGGTACAGTGTGAAATTCATTTTCACCCATTCACATCTGGTAATTATTATATTCCATACACATTTCTCCCTTGAGAAACCTCTACCCCTTTCATCATTACCACATGATGTTAAACTTCTTGGTGTTTCATAACTACGTGTGGCTTGATTCCCATCTTTATGGGATACGTAGGAATGCTCAGACATGTTTTCCTTAGGTCCATCCCCAGTTTCATCAACATATTTTCCCCCTTTACTTCACTCATCCTCTTGATTTTTCCACCCTTAACTACCCCCCTTGATATCTGTTATTCCTCATCAATGTGCTCAGATGCACTGAGTCTTAGGACTTAGAGTGTTGGATTCTATATGGACATGATTTGGTTTCATTTCCATGCTTCATGAGTACCTTTATTTGGGTTTCAATCATCTTTCAAATTCAAAAGGACACCTAAACAATATTTATTCTTGGCCTTATGGATTTCCTACCATTTCAAGCCAATATACTTGTGAATTTTGAATGACATTTTGAGGTAGGTACCATATTTCGAATATGGTCAGCAGTCGACCCTAAAGTGTTTGTTCCCACTTCAGTTCACATGATATGGATGTTGTTCTTTGAATATGATCAACAGTTATCCTCCATAATTATTCAAACCCCATTATTCCCTAATTATTGGTCCCATGATTCACACCCCTTTCCACTTCATCATGTTCACATGGAACATTGACACCCTCGGTGTTATCCCTCTATGAACCTTTGCGCATTGAGAGGATAAACCAGTGTCATGGGGTTATCCTTTACTCTGCACATATATTTTCATACCATGTACTTCCATTTGCTGTAAAGATATTCTCCCCCATTTTTTCCCACACCTAACATAGCTCACATGGGCTTAGGGATATGTTTAAGGTTTGTATTCACATGGAAGAACCACACTTCTCTACAGTTTGAACACTATAACCTTAAACTAGGAGTTCGTTTTTTAAAATAGGCATCCAAGTCTAGGAATCATGACTTTAAACTATGTGTATGTATCCTCTTGGGAATTTGTGATGTGGTGTGGACTTCTTTGGTCCTCATTCACTTCAGATTTATTTATGGAACCATGTTACATATTTCTAGGTTGGATTTATCACCTTATGGTTCGATCTCTATGACCATAAACTAAGATATCTTACTTCCTTACCGTATGGTGTTAAACTATTACTTTTACATCCAGGATATGTGATGATAACTAACCAACCATATAATGTCTTCATTAAATAACACATAACCTTCTTCTGAAATTGTCCCTCTGCCATTCCATGTTCAAGAACTACATGTGGCTTGATTCTCACCCTCTTGGGATATGTAGTGATGCCCAACCACTTTTCCTCCATGTCCAATCACATAATTATGAACCTTGTTCTCCCCTTTTTGGGTCTGGGTTTTTCTTCTGGAAAAGGTGAGATTTAGTATGGACTTCTTCTATACTCACCCACACTTGGTTTTCCTCAATGGAACTATGTCACACCTATTATCCCATTACGGTCTGAACTATATGAACTTTAAACTAAGACTTCAAATGTCCTAGTTCACATGACGTTAAACTGCATAACAATTATGATTTTTTCTCACCCAAGAGGATATCAGCCCCTTTTAGTATTGTCCATATTCCTTTCCATCTTTAAAAACTATGTGTTTATTGATTCCCAACCTTATGGGATATGTAGAAACACCTATACTTTCTATTTTTGGTCCATCCGCAACCCCCCCCCCCACCTATATGGACTTTTGGAATAGTTTCTCTTAGGAGTGTGTAGTGTGGTGTTGACTTCCTTAGTCCTCATTCACGTCGGTTTTATGGTCAGCCACACCATGTACCTCCCTTGAGAGTATCCCTTCTTATATTCATCCTTGTTTCATGAAGGTAAACCTCATGGGTAGGTCCATGCTCTATGTGTCCCTTTATTTGGGGTTTCCATAATATTTCACATATGAAAGGACCCCCTAATGGTATGGATGATCAGACTCATGTCTCTCCTTCCATTTTGGGCCAATTTCCTAAAGGATTTTGAAAAAAAAATTGAGGAAGGTCTCGTGTTGTGAATATGGTCAACAACTGACCCTCATTTATTTTTCCCCATCCCAGATCACATGATATAGATGTTGTGTTTCAAATTTGGTCAACATTTATCCCCTATCATCATGCCACCTTCTCTTTATCCCAAATATCAGATGTTGTGGTTCACATATTTATTCCCCCTTTGTCCTTATGGATTATCGACACTCCTAATGTTATTCCGTTTATCCATGTTCCTTGAGTAGGAATATTGGCATTGTTGGGATTTTCCTGCATGACATTCTGCTTTCACTGTTGTACACTCTATTATGATGTGGAAAGAATGACCTCGCTTCCTTTTTCCCACACCAATCATGGATCATGTGAGCTTAAGATTCTTGGTAAGGTGATACCCACATATAGGATTGTGCAACCCTACGGTACAAGCTCTACGACCTTAAACTAAGATCTCTTTCATCCATGTGATATGACAATAAACCACGTTGTCTTGTCCTACATGAAATTAAATTGGGTTTCCTTACAGCATGATGTTAAAGTTCCTAGTTCGGTCTTATCATACGACCTTAAACTACAACATCATTATCTTGTTTGTACGAAAAAAAACAGCATAGCATTTTTGTGTCCCTACTTGAGAGAACATTGATTTTGGTATTGGTTATAATCCATTACACTTTCCAGGCCTACATGTGGCCTGATTCTCATAGTGTCCCCTAAAATTTTCATCCCAGTCTAGTCACTTCAAAAAAAAGTAGAAAAAAAAGAAAAAAAAGATACATCAAAGGCCTATTCCCTCTATGCATGAGTCGAACCTGCACAATGGAACCACCATGGAACTACATGTGGCTTGATTCCCATCCTTATTGGATACATATTGATGCTTGAATCATTAATACTAGGTCCATCCATGACTTTATTGCTCCTCGGTCATGTCTAATCACCTTCATCCTCAGTTCATGATGTTAAACAACCCGGAATTCAAAAAATTGTGTATGGCTTGATTCCCATCATTATGGGATATGTAGGAATTCCTATACACTTTGTCTTTAGGTACATCCCTAGGTTCATTAACCCTTGTATCTCTTTTCCCCTAATATCAGTCTAAACTCTATGACCTTAAACTAGGTGTCCCCAGTTTGTGTGACATGACTTTAAACTATCAGCCATGGTCTAAGCAGTATGACCTTAAACTATGTGCAATGTCCTGGTCACATGAGTTTAAACTATTCCATGCATCTTCCTCACTATATGATGCTAAAATGCATGCTTATCTTCCTTATTTTCAAGATTTGAAACTACAAGACATTTTAGGTCCCCACTAGAGAGGTCATATCTAGAAGAAGGTTTGATCTTAATTCATACTGATACACATGTTTAATGTTCTTTCTTCATGGTGGCATAGTTTCAAGAGTGTTGGAAACCCTTCGAGCAGACCATCACTCCATCTCTATGCTTTGTGTTCCCTTTATTTGGACCCTCATTCTCTTTCACATCTAAGGGAATCCCCTAACGGTCTGGTCCCATGCCATTTTGGATCACCTACCATCCTGGGTAAATGTTTTGTAAGGCATCAAACGACATTTCGAGTTATTCCCCATGTTTTCAAGTACAGTCAATGGTTGGTACTCGTTTTTTTTCATTCCAGGATAGCGATATAGGTTATTCATTTCGAATAAGGTCATCAGTTGTCTTATATTGGCTCTCCATCATCATTGTGTTTCAAATTTTGGTTATCCTGACTCACACCTCTCATTCCCCTTTATTCAGATGGATTTTAATTCCCCTGGTGTTACCCCACTCATGCACTAGAGCACGTTGAGAAATACAAGTTGGATTTTTTGGAGGATTTACCCTTAAGTCATAGCCTATCTCCACACTAATACTTTGAGCGATCAATTAACAACACCATACCTCAAGTATTTGATGTTTAGTTAGCTCTCTCATACACAAAATGGATGATTATGAAGTCTTCCCATGTTACTCACATCGGGTATGAGCCACATGAACTTAGGGATTGATCTCTAGTTACATCATAGTTATGATTGAGATGCACTCAGTAAAAAAAGAAAGAAAATAGTATAGTCATGCAAGTAGTTTAGGATAATAAACAAAGAAGGAAATATGTTTCATAAGTTTATCCAAAACATGGCCCCTATGGATCATCCCCTTCAATTGACTACTTCAGTACTGACACATTTTGGATTGTATCCTTCAGAGTTGTTTCCCACTCCCTGACCTCCTTTTCTTTATCAGCATCCATTAAGAAAATCTTATTATCCCTGGTTTTCATTCATTCCCGCTCGGCTTAGAGCTCAGTCATTTGACGGCCCGCCTGCACCACCTGCTCCTGGGGCTCTACCAAATGGGCTTTCAATCATTCAATGATCTCAGATTTTCCTGTAATGAATGAATCTCATTCATTTTACTACTCTTAAAGGTGTAAAACCTCCTTCTCGGCCTCAAAAAACTTTTGGATATTCTATGATTTCCCTTGGCATCGGGCATCATTGGAGCGTTGTCTGCTCTCCCGCATATTCTCATCAAAATAATCATGGATCATTATATGAATATATCAAGATTCAAACCCTTCGGCATAGATAAATCATATCCACATGAAAAGTAATACTGTAAGACTCATATATTCTACCTCTATTTGATCGGGGAAGCATTTGATACACTTCTATTTCATGCTTCGTGTCACGATACTCTCTTCGGCAGCATTATGGTCAGAATTGTCCAAATCCTCAAGATCTACACGTCTGTTCTCAGGGAAAATGACCAGGATTTTAGTGGAAGGGTCCTCCTATAGAATCCTTTCTTCTATGGTGAACTCACCTCCACCATATTCAATCACAACCCTAAAAATGGCATCACATGTGAACACAACTTCTTGCTCACCAGGTGCCAAGGATGGACCAGTGTAAACTCCTAGTTCCTCAAAGACATGCATGATTAACAGTGGATCTCCCGTAGATGTTATGGACTCGATAGTTTTTTAGGCCTCCAATATTGTGATCATTTTATAGAGAATTGGTACCTTGGTCATCCAAGTTCTTTGATAACATAAATGGTTCTATAAAGGTAGACACTTACAAGAGCTAAGCACAGCTGGGTCTAGTGCTTGGGTCACTATAAGATCCACCACCATAGAAGTTCCCTCAGTGCTTTTTAATTCAATGATAGGAACCTTCTCCTTCTAGATGGTAGGAATAGTCTGAGTTTATGAGGTCTCCATTTTATCCCCTACTATTGGCTCACTACTGACCACTTAAACTGTGGTCGTTTCTCCACCCTACTCAGTTCCAGATTTAGGTTTAGGGAGATGCCCTTCCACATCCGTCAGTGCAATTTCGCTACCCATAGGGGGAAATTCATGATTACCCCTACCGATATGATCCTAAACAAGACATAGTTTGGTTAGTGGATCCATGTTATGAAAAGAGAAATGGCTAGTAAAGATATTTTTTGAGACTTACCTTGAGTTGTTCGGCTAGTTCTGTTTCAGAGCCTGTGGTTCCACTGCTCTCATATAGGCTCCATCGATGGTCCATTGTTCCCAAAATCTCCTTTCTTCTAGGAAAATCATCCTTGACCTTATATTCTTGATCTTACACTCTATCTTCTTCTTCTTCTTCTTCCTCCTCCTCCTCTTCTTCATCTTCCTCTTCATCATCGCCATCATCCTTAGATGTCAGTTTTTCTGGATTATGCTTAGGGCCAAGCATCACTTTCACCATGAGATGTGGCTCTTCATACCTCCCCTGTTGGTGCATGTGTACATCCATGGCCATAAGATATGTGTATCACTGGTGAAAGTTAACTTTTTCAAAAATCTGGATGAGCCCAATTTTCAGTAGGTGGATACCATCTCATGTCAATTTTTTCCATAAGACTTTGGGACTTATTGATTAACGCAGGGTTGTCTAGGTCAAATATATTGTAGGGGAAATTGAATATATAATAGGTTGGAACAATTATCTTATCTACTTCCTGAGGAGTTCCCTAGATGGTTCATGAGGTTGCATATGGGACCATTACTCTTCAAAGGGTGGAGGTGCAACCGTACCTTGCGACGCTTCTGCCTATAAAGTTATAGCTTGTTCTATCCTAACTGCTTGGCTCACCAATAGTCTCACTTCCCTAGTAGTACCTTGCCTACACCCTCATCGCCCAGACTTCACAATGGATGCCTTGATTTTTCAAATGTGTTTCCACATGATCGCCTTTGGATATGCCACTATCCAATGATTAGTATAATTCATTGATAGACTAGCATTGACATCAATAGGGGGAAAGTAATGAATTCACCAAAGATAATAGTTTTAAACATGATCCACGATTGGTGAAGGATTTAGGGATGTTGCTCCTCCCTAAACTCTATATACACATTCTTCGGCATCTGCTGCATGCACCCAAATTGCCTTGAGAACCATGAAGGCACATAGGGTTTGTAAAAGATATTCCCATCGATACAAGATACCATCACAGCTCCCCTAATACATCATATATATTCACTCTTCTCCAGTGGGCCTCACTCGTCATCCACCATCTGGACATCCAAAGTTCGAAAGGGGTGGAAGTTGAAGTTTGCATGGTTGTTGATCCAAAGTTTGATCCCCTCATCATTAAGCATCAATGATCAGATTCCTGCAATATTTAGTAGAGATGGACGCATACCACCACCTGGAGGACAGATGGTGTTTGGGAAGTCAAACCCACCACAGTGATTTGAAACCTTACCATGAAGAATCTGAAATTGTCTTCTTATTCTTCGAGGCATACTTCCTCATGAAATGTGCCCTAGAATGTTTTATAGCATGTCCAACATAGGCACTCCCAAATTTACCTTATTCTTGGCTTCTATAATCTCATCCATCACCAATGTCCTTGGGTGGACCCTCATTCTCATGTCCCTCACTGGCAGTATCCACCCACTCAATAATGTATCAAGGAACCCAGCATATCGTACATTTAGGTCTCAACTTTCATTTACGCTAAAGCCCCATGATTGGTACTCACCTACTTCTAGGACCATCTAGTATGATCCTCTCTTGCCCCTCTGGGATGCATCTGGGCACTGATTCCCTTAGCCTGGCATCTTCACTACCTCTTCCTACTAAAAAAATAGTTCAAACCATTCCAGATAGGATATATCCTTCAGGATGTGCTTGATTTTCAACCTCTCATTAGCTAGCTCCAACAGATTCCATGTCAGAATGGGGTTGCACGTCCTGTCTCTTCAGACATTCTCCGTTAGAAGAAACTTTTCATACTAGTACCCTTACAATGGAATGTCTCTAATGTAGTATAAATCCCAAAGTATTATGTTGACCTCCTTATAGTGGATGTGGAATGTGTTTATGTTGGGGGACCATTAGCTGAACAACTCTGGCACCAGGTCTTACTGATGGTATAAATGGAACCGCAATGTCCACACAGCCTTGAACAACTTGATATATCAAATCCCCGCCCCAAACTCTTCAAATGTTGGGAGTACCTAGTATTCCCATGCCTATTCACTCATGAAGTTTCCCCCAGACCTAAAGTACCATTTCTTCCATTCATTGGTCTCATCAGTGAAACTGCTCCGGAAAGTGCCCACATAGTGAGCCAGAGATTCCTCAGGAATCAGATCACTCTCCATGACAGTCTTAGTATTCATATTTAGGATGTAAATAGTTATGTATCAAGTTTTCCTGGTATGGTGACCTTTTTTCATGATGATGTAATGTAGAATTTTATCTTCACACGTTACCCATGACCACAAAGTATCAGTCTCAAAACCTGGCATCAACACCTCTTCCAGAAGACCAAAGTTCTATAGCAGGAGGCTATAGATCAGAACATAATAATTTTGATCTTGCGTTATCATACCAAATAGCATCAGATTATCGAATACTACCCTTCTCAAATAAAGAATTTGTGGGTTCACTGCCATCTCGGACCTCCGTGCAGCATGGGAAGCCTCCTTCTCAACAGAATTTTGTTCCCTAGCCATTTCAGCCAGGTCTCAAAATTCACAAAGTGTCTTGTTAAAAATAATGTAGTGTTAGCACAAAAGAAAATCAGGTGTGAAAAAATGGATGTTAGCAAGAAAAAAAATATAGTTAACTCAGATGCGTGCAAGATTTGGCAGTGGCGCGAAAGAAACAGTGGTTACGCGCAAGGCACGGACTAAATTCAAGAAATTTCACACAAAATTTATGATATTTCATGCATGAGAGAAAAATTTCATGTCATGTGGGAAATTCAAGGTATGGATTCTAAACCCCCTTCTGCCTATTTATAGGCACGTACTAGGTATTCCATGCACATAGAAGAGTTTTGTGCAATAGATCTCCTTTTTTGTGCTCACAACCGAATATGTGTTTTTCTCTTCGGTGTTTCCCTCGGAACCTGGCTTTATGGTTCCCTTTCAGCTCAAATTCTGATTGGGGGAATTTTTGGCATCAAATTTTTTTAGGCTATAAATGGTTTTTTGAGAAAACTGAAGGCACATTTTAAATCTACGGACAAACCCAAGAATCATAAGGGAGCGTGTGAAAGATTCAGTGGTTGCGCGCAAGAATGAATTATAAGATGAAGAATATTTCATGCCCAATGCAATGTAAAATGGGTTCTTCTGCACCATGATACAAAAAAATGATCAAGTCTAATGTACTAAATAAATCAGGCCAGCGTAAAAGAAAATGGATAGCGCACAAGATCTTGCGCGCCCAATGCAACGTTAAACAACACTTCTGTGTAGGCCTCCTTGCATGCCGCTATTGAAGTTTTTTCCCTATAAATAAAATCTTACCCCCTCTCTTTGGGGTACCATTATAGAATAAAAAACACTACTTTCGTACATATATGATGACACCTTCCATGAACGTGCAAAATATATGGCCTCAAGGTACTAGATCTTGTACGATAGGCCTCCCAAGTGTCCTCCTTCGAGTGGGACCACTAGGGTTTGATCCTCACCCATATCCTTTTACTCCAAATAAATTTTACATAAAATATACTTCTTGTGTGCATGATTTTCCCTTGTGTTGTGCCTCTTTCACACCTAACCCCTCATTTTGTACATAGACATCCAATCTTGCACGTAGGCCCTCATCCTACATGCAAGCCTTCAATCTTGCATGCACCCCTTCCTATGTGTTCCATTTTTTTCCTTAGCCTAAGACACCATGTCTGAGCCCTTCTTATTTAAAATACCCTGATCTTGTATGCACTCCCTCTGTGTATCCCTCTAGGCTTCTGTGTAGTGATTTCCTAGTTCTTTGAGTGGTGTTTTATGTTTTGTTTCCCTACCTAATGATTCTTCACATGGGTACACTAATATTTATTGCTTGTTTTCATAGATACGCTAATATAAACCCCTATATTAAATACTCCTCCATCCTATTAACACATTTAATTGCTTGTGACTTTCTTTCCCCAAGTGAAAATTGCTACAGGTTATGTAAGTCCTAGTGGTGAGGAGTGAGTCTCCATCATTCGACCTGCAGGATGTTAAAATTCCAAGAACCCACATCCTCAACACATGAAATTAAATTGTGATCACCACATTACTGACAAGCCTGAGAGGACTATGAAGGTGATGGGCACCAGCACCCTCTCACTCCTCCTCCCCCATTGTGATTTTTCACTATATTCACCTCATGTAGTCCTTGTATAATCCCCGATACAACTTGTTAGGGTGATCCCTGTATGATGACCATATCCTCCTCATACATCTG
This sequence comes from Viscum album, assembly GCA_963277665.1. Classification (NCBI taxonomy): domain Eukaryota; kingdom Viridiplantae; phylum Streptophyta; class Magnoliopsida; order Santalales; family Viscaceae; genus Viscum; species Viscum album. Next base: position 1,881,607,910 of record OY728135.1, on the reverse strand, counting down.
GACATCCTCCTCAGGATAACCTCCTGGAGTAAGTCCTATTCTTCCTCTACCTAGGCCTCCAATCACTTGTAATCCCCTGTTTCCTCTTTGGGTCACTAACAATACGTAAGCCCCACTCCACTCCTCACTAACGCACCTTTTATAATGCAATTTTAAGGTCTATTGTTGCCTCTTATTTCTCACACTGAGCATGAATCGTGTGATCTTAAGTAAGTGTCGACCATGACATACTCTATGGGCCTCCAACCTCACGTAAGTCCCACGCCCCTCTTTACCGGACTATGTGGACTTTGATTTCATGTCACGAGGATACGTAGGAATCCTCCCCAAGTTTCAATCCCATCACCCATTTATCTCAGCCATTTAATGTTGGTTCAATGTTTGTCCCACATGACGTTAAACTGAATCTCTGAAACTATGTGGGTTGTGATCTCTTTATTCTCTACAGGGTATGTAGGATGCCTCCATGAGGTTCAATACCAACCAATGGTAAACTATGGTTCACCCTCTTAAGAATTCACCCTCATGATGTGACATCATCTCTCTTTGGGACACATCTCCTAGGTCCTCCTCCTTGAGCTGTTCTGATCCCCCTAGGTATCTAGTCATGCATAAGCCCCACACTCAATCCAAACTCATCCAACCAAGAGTGTTACTCTTGTGATGGTCTGCTAACCATATGTAATCCCTAGCATGTCAAAGGGTTGTTATCCTTTGCATACACCGCAACCACATGTCCCATTTTCCCAGTCTTCAAACCATGCATCAACCCTACACTTCACTATACTCCTCCAACCAAGAGTGTCCCTATTATGATGGGCCACTAACCATGTGTATGCCCAAGCATGTCGAAGGGTTTTTGTCTTTTGTGTACACCCAGATTCAATTCCCCATCCTAAACAATGTGGACTTTGATTCCCTTACATGTGGATACGTAGGAAGCCTCAATGAAGATCCAGCCCATCACTCATGTCCCATATTGGTCTATACCTTAAGCCTTTGTTTTTCAGGGAGACCATACCCTAACCCAAAGGTTCTACTTCCTTAGGGTCCGCATCCATGCACCCATTATCATGAGTCGCCTCCTCAGGTGTCTCATCGCCCCATTTTTGAACTACATGTACTTTGATTCTCTACTACTGAGATATGTAGGAAACCTCCCCGAGGTTCAATCCCAAAACTACCATCTTCACATTGGTTTCATCCCATTCATCTCACTCATTTTATCAAGTCCACTATCCATCCCGATTCTTACCTGGTCTGCCACATCCTAGTGAGGTCATTCCACCCACTTCCTTTCTGTTCCCAATAGAACCTAGGTAGATAACTATGCATAAGCCCTACACAATTCACCATTATCCAACTAATATTTCTTCTCTTATTATGGGTTAATAACCATGTGTAATCCCTAAATCACCCCTTCGAACTATGTGGGTTTTTATTTGTGTCTTCTATATAAGGTACATAGGAAACCTCCATGAGGTTCAATCTCATCCAATGGTAAACCTTGGTGTACCCATCATTGGGTCCCACCATCCTATGATCCACCATTTGTGGTGTCCAGATCATCCCTCACGGTGTGAAATCTTCCATTTTTGGGACACACCACCCTGGGTGCCCTCTTTTAGGGCGTTCTGGTCCATCCAACTGGTAAACCTTCTAGGTACTCCCCATTTGGGATGTACCCATCTGATCCACTCTTATTAGTGTTATGATCAGTCTGATCTATCTCTACTAGATGTTAAACTCGTGGAATACCCCATGTTAAACATGGAAAGCTGAGGAAAATCTTAGATACATGCCTCCGGCATAATATACCCAGCAGTCAACATGGCATGCCTCGGGCTTCCATGCCCCCAAGAATCCATGTCAAAGGGATATCTATGTATACCAGTGTTTCAGCATCCATACACACCAGTGATTCCCAATGTGACTACTCTCTTGACTGAAGGTTTCTTCTCTAACTTGATCCTTTGGAATGCCCTGGAAGAAGTAGTTTAATTAACCGTAATCCACAAAGATATGGCACAAGGAAGAGTTTCGTGAACAATGTCTTAATATTTAAGTGAGACTCGGACTAGGCGGTGAATTATTAGGATAAATCCATGGAAGGAGAGACCTACATACCATCATCTTGTTTTGATCAAGAAGAAAACATCCCCGAAAAGTTGGTGGATGCCACCCGCCTTTGGAAAGTGGGAATACAGGGAAGAAAGATGTGCATCCCCATAGATAGCGCATATCCCTGACAAAAGAATCATAAACAAATTTCTTTCTATTTGAGCCTTGTTTACTCATTCTTTTTAAATATGAGATGTTTTTTGAAAACCAAAGGCATATTTTAAAAATAGTAATTTCAAGTGAAATTATTTTTAAATTTAAAGTGTTTTAAATGTTTTTTTCAAACTAGAGTGATCAGTTTTAATAGATAAAGGACTTAAATATAGTCATGGTAGTATCCTACTAGGATTTGTTTGTCACACCCTGCATATTCCTTTGGGCATATAGAGAACTTTTTTTGAAGGAGACAGGAAAGGGTAAGGGAATCGTGTAGTTCATTGGAACTCATTGATTACCAACATTCATGGTTGTTTGGATAATGGAGATGATGGTCTCATGGAGTTAGCTCATGTGGAGTAGTTTTTAATATTTTGTATCATTAGGATGTTGTATTGTACTTTTTTTATTGATCCCTATTTTGATCTTTTGACTATGGATATCATGTGCATGTTCACTGATACTATTTTTAGTCATTGTTGTGTATACAATATCTAGTTATTTATATCTACCTATGCATCTTATTTGGTTAGTGTGTCCAACTAATTCATGTACATTTCATGCTTTATTTTCAATAGAGAAACCATTCCTAAATGTATAAGTGTGATGTTATAGTGCTTATAACTAACTTATAGTGATCAGGAATGCACTTCAGACCTTATGGAAGAATAGATCAGGTGATAGGTTGGGTTGAACTAGTAAGGTTTGTAACAAAATGGTTTCATAGGATTCTTTTTATTTTGGGTACAATGGTAGATATGATATTGGATCATTAGGGATTAAGATGTACATTCAAAGGAGTGTTTTGACAGCTCTCTGTCATCATAAACCTCAATTTTCCATGGGAAGTTTAGAGTTTTGTTTATAATTTGAACCTATTTTTGGGTTTCTTTTATGATATTTGATATTTTTCACCATTGGATTTGTTATTCGAGAGGAACCCATGAACATTTTTTAGAAATTAAAAGGTTTTCGGTGAAATGGGAAAACAATTATGGGCACGTGGTTTAGGTGCACAGTTAGTGGTACCCATTCGAAGCCAATGTGGAAAGTTCTATAATCTTCCAGTGTTTTTTTCACATATGGCACATGGTTTTCCAAACAGTGTGGCCAAACTATGTATATTGGAAAAATGTTTAAATTTTTTGTATCTTCATCCCTTCTTTTTTAAAAGTGTTATTTATGTTGATGTTGTTTGTTTTATACTTATTTAAGTGTTTATTTTTTTTTTAATTTATGTAGTTTGAGTTTCAATGATGTATTGAATGGGTTTGTGTCCTGTGTTTTGTAGAAAATGACCCCAAAATAGAATATTCTAGATGAATTAGAGGATCTATAGATCATGTCCTATAGGTCACCCCTCTAGTTTATCCTTCTTTGGGGGAATCACTTATAAGAAATATTTATTCCTTAGGGTAGGAGGAACAAAGAGGTTAGGAATGGATAGTGGACCATGCTCAGTAGTTCACTAAGTAGAATACATCGATATTTTATGGTTATAAAGGTACCAATGATGTTGAGTAATTGTTTGAAATGATCAAGAATATATTTCTTTTTATAAAAACCTCAGAGAACTTGATGTGGTATTCACTACTTACATGTTGTAAGGACTAGGTATGATATGGTGGGAATTCATGGTGTAAGAAAATAGGTGTAAGGATATCACCTAGAATACCTTCAAAAAGTCTTTTAATAAAAAAATTTATCTAAATATTTTAAGGTAGGATAATTCTTGTGAGTTTTTGATGATATATTAGAGAGATTATTCAGTGATGGAGTACACTACTTGGTTTGTCGAGTAAGTTCATTTGCCTCATGAGCTCCTTGTGAATGACTACCTTAAGGCCCAAAGTTTTGAGATGGGTCTCAAAGCCAGTTCATTAAATTAACACTCTACTACCTTAGATAAATCAAAACCATGCCAAAATGAATCAAACCATATAATCTATGGAATTGTGATTCACCCATGTTGTAAAATATTATTACCCTATTCAAATTATATTATATCTATATATCATAACATACGATATACTATAATGGTATAAAAAGTGAATTTTTTCTGTATGTATTTCATAATCTATGACATATCATATCATACCATATTATATCACTTGTATTTAGGGTATATTCACAAAAATATACATTTATCTGCATTTTTAGGCTTTAGACACCTTTATAAATGTGGCTAAATCATTTCCCAAGATTTTGTAAAAATACCAGGAAATAAGGTGTCTGTAAATCATGAGTATTTTACCTTCTTTTAGAAATAAAGGTAAATATTATTTTTTAAATTATATTAGCATTTTAATTTTACCAGTGTTTCTAAACACAGGTAAATTTCTTTTTAAAAAACTTATTCGTATTTCATTTTTTTTAACCTCACACCCCTCTCACCCTCTTCCCCCACCCTAAAAATCCTCCTCCCATGAAAAACCACTTACTCCCCTAAAAACCCACCTCCTATCCTCAAAAAATTCCTCCCCAATAAGACCAAGAACTATACAGCTCTTTACGATTAAATACTATCCAATTAGCCATGCAAGGTGGGGAGCTAGGTGCTATCATGAGAAAAATACTAGGGAGGGATAGTTCTGTTATAGTTGAGTATTTGGGCCTTTAGGTCATGTATTTCTCCTTATTCCTATAGGCCTCTAAGTCATGTAATTATTTGTGCCTTAAATCCATGTAAGTGTTCCCTCTTAAATGAAGTTAAAAAGATATATTATAAAAAAATGCAATTATCTGTCGGATAAGAAACTAAACAACACACACATCTAGGTACCCCAGTGGTTCAATCTCCATCCTTCGCCACAATGAATGAAAAACACCCAATGGACCTATTTTATTATAATACATGAACCAAAGGCCCAAAGTTACTTAGGAATTGGAACATGGGTGTCTCAAAGGCCCAGCAAGACGAAGGCCAAATACATGAGTTTTCTCCAAATGAGCATCCTGTTTCATGTCATTTCACTGATCTTACACATCCCCCCTCCTATTAGTAGTAATCACACCACTTTTCCAGTCTAAAATCCTACATTAACCCCCCCCCCCCCCACCCCCATTCTAAGAATCATTACATCATTTTGACCTCCAACGTACCATGGAAAGTCACCCCTCTATCCTATATTAGAGTACTATGAGGGAAGAGGGTAGGATGATAGGTGCCAATGCACTGAACTCTACTTATTCATTTATTATTAATTATCATTTATTTTATTATTATTAATTAATTAAAATTATTTGTTTACTGTGTTTTTGTGTTTATATGTATGTAAATATTTATAAATATGTATATATGTATATTTATATATTAATTTTATATGAATAATATTTATTTTTAATACTATTTAAAACAATTATAAATATATACACATATAATAACTTTACATTTCTTATCTAATCTTATCACATTTAAAACACAAATAAAATAAAATTTATTCACATTTTAAAAAATCATGATAATTAAAAAAATTCCCTGTTTTTATGGAAATGTGGATAAATAAAAATTTAGCCATGTTTTTAGAAAACATGGCTAAAAAAATAACTAATTGCCTATTTATTATAGTGATTCCCTTCATTCCTACTCATGGTGTAGGAAAGAAAACTTCAATAGCATTTTTCATTACCTTACATTGATTGATAGCGTTACCAATAGATTATTTTAAAGACATGAAATAAATACATGAATCAAATAATAGAACAAATGAATTTTCATACTTTATATACAGTAGTCCACAACCCAATAAAATTGAATGACCATGATGATTTAAACTAAAAAATATTGCAAATAGCATGTTATACTTATTGAATTATGTCATATAATAACTAACAGGATACCCAAATGATTCGTATATTTCATGATCTCTCATATATGACCAAAAAATATTCATGACATGAAATTCATCATCTTTAATACTGTTATAAAAGAAATTACTATTCTAACACTATATTCAAGAAAATGATCCCTTAATTCCTTTTCATCACATTCTTTTCCCAATCGTTATCTTTTTTTATGAACATAGTTCTTAATATCAGTTTCTAAAAAATCTATATTATCATTATTGTAATTAGGTCCCTAAAACCCTATAACTGATGAATTTATACTTTATAGTTATTTTATAATCAAATATAGTAATGTTAATAAATATCTTATCATATATTTTTTATATGTATGTGTAACATTAATTTGATATTATTCTTAAAGTATTTTTTGAATCAAAATGTTTAAGAAATTCCCCACTATAATGATAACCTTTAAGTTCCATGAAAATATTCTAGGAAAAATAAGTCTTGTAGTCGAATGATGTCATTTGATGGGACATGTTTGATGAAAACTATCGGGTTCTTGATTATCATAAGTGGATAAGGCATCATCTCATAAAGTTTTCTATTGATAATATTTAAGACTGATGATTATAAGGACAAACCCAAAAGTAATAATTCCATATGTTTGTGTGTAATTGGATAATTTTATATGGGGATATGTGTATTGATCTTTATACATGATATTATTATTAATAAATATCATGAGTTACTCACTTTAATGTGTTGATGAAAACCATGATTTCATATATTCATGGTGAAGCAAGATGTGTTGGGTGTGTCATAAGTGATATGGTATTAATGAATAAGTATATAAACAATTAGTCCCTTATAAGAACAAAAGATGATATCTTTCCCCTTTTCTTGAAATTTAATTATTACACAAAATTCCACATCCATGGTGATTGACATGTTCATTTCAAAAATTTAATGAATGATAAATCAATATTATAGGTTGATGACACTAGTATGTAACTTTCCTGATGAGATATTAAATAAAATATATTATATTATATAATGATCATTTTTATGTGGTTTTTTTTCATTTTGACATTAGATTATTCCATTATGGGTTTCTTTACATGTTTCAAGATGTTGATATTAGACTTTAGGAAGGCCCAACTAATTCCATTGAGGAATAGGCCTATAAGGACATGCAATTAGTGTTTCCATTAATCTTAGGTGAATTCTATTTAAATTTTACCTTTGGAATAAGTGTTAATTTCAATAACAAGAAATAATATTTATTCAACATTTATTGATTGAAAATATTAAATCACTATATTTATGTCAGTTGAATATTAATTAAATATTTATTCACAAGATAGTAAATATGATATTTATTTATTTATTTATTGAGTAATATTTATTATTCAAGGTTTGGTAAATTTTGAACAAGGTTTATGGGTTGAGATAAGCACCAAATAATGGAAATGATATAATCTTAAATATCATTTAAATAAATATAGAATTATTTATTGTATAAAATGATATTTATTTGCACAAGACTATGAATACCATTATATATTATTATTATTATTATCATGGGGAATATATTAGGCTTATTTTTTGATTAAATTCCTTTGTGTAATTGTTTCCTATAGAATTGGGGATGACCTCGTTGATTAAAGGTTCAAACATTCCAATCGGTTTCTAACGGGTTTATTCGTAGAACCAGAAACATCCAATGATTCCAGATCCATTTGGACCTACTTTTCCAAAGGTAAGCGCTCATTAGTTGTGGACTGATGAGGCTTAGGAATTTGCATTGGTCGAGAGGATGGGAGGTCGGACTCATCACACCTTTTTTGGGGGAATTATTGTCTACTCTGAGACTCTCTTTATATATTTAAGTTATGTTCGTGAATCCTTATTACATTACCAAGTATAAAATGAGATTTCCTTTAGATCTGACAATCAATGATTGATATGTAGAAAATTTGGATAATCTTTTATATGTATTCGAGGTTCTTCATCGATAGAGAATCATCTGTATTTGTTAGATATTATTAGTCAATGGTATCCTTCAATACATAAAAGTCTCTTGGTCATTTATGATGACCATACTGGTTTTAAAGCCACTTAGTGGGGCACTTGAAGTTTATTGTCATTCAGAAGGACATGGATTATTTCAGAGTTGGGATCAGACCCAAAGATGGGCTACCTATGTATCCTTTATTTAGAAAAGGAATCAGAACACATATAGTTCGAGTAAGGGAGTATAATGTTTATGCATGATTGATGGTTCAAAGAAAAGATGTCATGATTACATTTACACTCTAAGATCATGTGAGTCATGCTCGGTGTGATAAACAAGAGTTATTGGTGAAACCAGACAATTGTTCCAAGAAAGATCCAATGATGTGGGGCTTATGTATGTATGACTGCCCAAAATAGATGAGAATTGGGTTTTACTTTAGGGAAGAAACCCAAGAACAAGGTCCATAAAGGTATATGTACTTCATGGATATTTGGGTAATCTAACTTGGGGATTACTCCTAAGGTAGATGCCCAAATTAGGAAGGGACTCATGATTGGGTTTTACTCCTGAGAAGGAAGCCTAGATCAAAAGTAAATTAAGACTGGTTAAGAGAAATTAAGACTGGGGCTTACTCCTAAGAAGGAATCCCGGGTTAAGGGACTTGGGGCTTACTCTTAAGGAGGATACCCATATTTATAGACTTTTAGACTAGGGCTTATTCCTGAAGAGGAAACCAATGTTAAGATAACCATGGTTGGGGCTTACTCCTGAGGAGGATGCCCATATTTGGGAACTTTAAGACTGGGGCTTACACCTAAGAAGGAAGCCCAGGTTAAGGGTATTATGACTAGGGCTTACTCCTAAGGAGGATGCCCAAATTAGGGGACTTGGGGCTTACTTCTGAAAAGGAGGCCCAAATTAATGAGGACTTGGGGCTTACTCCTAAGTAGGATGCCCAAATTAATGAGGACTTCGGGTTTACTCCTAAGAAGGATGGCCAAATTATTGAGAATTTGGACTGGGGCTTACTCCTAAAAAGGAGGCCTAGGTTAAGGATTCTCTCATCTTTAAAGGATGAGGTTGAATGAATGAAATCTCTGACCTTAGTGATATAAAGATGTGTAAATCACTAGGTTTTGAGAGATGTTCCACATAATTCCTTTCAGATAAGGTAGCCAACAAGGAAATCATGCCATAAATGGCTTTGGAGAGAATTCTGAAGTCTTAATCCTGAAGAGGAGAGGTGGATAGGTGTAAGAAGGGTGAAAATGAGTAGGAAGGGAACCCAGAAAGATAGGGGCGCGCAAGTACTATGTGTGCGCACAAGTACTGTGTGGGCGCACAAGTCATGGCCACGTAGGTATACCTGTGCGGCATATGGGTACTTGCGTGACTTTCAATACTTAGGGTAGAACTTGGGAGAAGCTTGGATCAAGCCCTTAATACTACCCCTAGATACTTCTAGAAGAGAGGTGCGCAAGTTATGTGGAAGGAGTAAGGCGGCGCGCAAGTGTGGCCATTTCCCTTAAGGGCTGGTCACTTAGGCGTGCAAGTGTTGATGAGTTTCAACACTTAGGACTTCCTCCCTCTCTTTAGATCTTCTGTTCTAGGTAAGAAATTACCTTATATGTGTTCGGAAGCTTTAAGAAGAGACTAGGGCACTGGGAGCTCAAATGTGAGGTTCTGGAATTTTTCGTCTTTTAAATTGGGGGCCCATATGGAGCATTTATAGGCTTAGAGAGACCCTAGGAAAATTTTCAAAGAGGGCGCACAAGTCACCTGCACGATCATTAGGCAGCGCGCAAGTGTACTTGCGCGACTATGAGGGAACTTGTGCGACATGAATGGAAAATAACTCTTGTTCATGCCTTTTTCAATTTTTGATGTTTTCTTCAAAGGATGAATCAATTTATTCTAAGGCATTTCCCTTTCCATTCGTTTCGACTCTGTGAAAAAAAAAAGGAGTGTCAACAAAAGTCCCCCCTCAGAGTTGGATCCGGAGAGAAAAGAGGATTTGACTCTGAGGTGAGAAAAAACAAGAAATATGGAAGTTTAAATTCATGCATGTTGGTCTATAAAAAAGTATAATGTTTAAGGTTGAAATAGCTTTGACCGAATGGGTTAAAATTGACTCAATTCCTTGAAAACTTATCTAAAAACATTTTACCACACTCAAGTATGAAGGAAAATATGTAAATTATGACTTAAGAAATTTTGAATCTGAGGAATGATACGAAAAAGGGCTAAAAAGACATTAGAAGAAGTAGTTCTCAAGAATGAAGTTACCATTATTTAACAAACCTGTTAGGGGGTTGAATTATGCAGGGCCACCTAAGGGCATTGGTTGCATAGTCAAATAATAGCATCTTTTGGCTAACAAGTCTATTATGTAGACTGTTTATGCAAGTTCGCCTAAGGGCACGTGCTGCATAGTCAGGAAAAAGAACTCTAAGAAATTTAATTTTCTGCTGCTAAAAAGCCAGTGGAAGTTTATGGGGATTCAAATTTTCCGAAGCATAGAGTTTGTTGTATGGAGAGAGATACTTGAATATGGAGAAGATATTTCCAAACAAGATTGTCTAAGAATTGGATGAATGTCACTCCTACGAAGGCTTGACCCAAACGTAGGGAAGAGAAATATAAACCATAGACTTGAATACTTTCAGATCATGAAAAAGAACATGGGAAAGATATTTTAAGGATGGCCATTTTTTGCAGATCCCTACATATTGTCATTAAGACAAATAAGGAAAAAAGAGGTTTTATTTCCAATAATGAAGTTACAATTATTTAACAAACCCGTTAGGGGGTTGAATTATGCAGGGTTGCCTAAGGTCATTGGCTTCATAGTCAAATAATAGTATCTTTTGGCTGACAAGTCTATTATGTAGACTGTTTATGCAAGGACACCTAAGGGGACGTGTTGCATAGTCAGGCAAATGAACTCTCAGAAATTGGACATTTTGTGACCAGAAGTCAAGAAAAGGGTTATGAAGATCTTGAAGTATTTAAGGTCAGGATTATGACACATAAAAATGGGTATTATCCAATGTATGTAGAGATACACAGATCAATACTAACCATAATCATGTAGTGGTTGGGTCCTAAATTGAAATGTTGGACTTCACTACGTATCCCATAAGGATGGGAATCAAGCCGCACATAGTTCTTGAAATGCAGTTTAACATCATGTGGGACGAAAGTGTGAGAGATCTTAGTTTAGGGTCATAGAACTCGGACCATTACAAGAAATACACAGTATGTGTTTTCATGGGGACTTTTCAGCTAGGGGACTCAAAGTGAAATTTGGGGTTAGGCCCAAAGACTTGGGGCTGGATTCGAGGGATGCTATAACATTCCTACGTATCCCATAAGGATGGAAATCAATCCCACATAGTTCTGGAAATACCCTATGTACAAATTTGGTTCATACATGTGAAGGGTGAAAGGGGACTTTAGTGCAATGATGGTTTAACCCAAGATAAAAGTTTCAGGTATTTCCATGTATGCACATAGTCTTTGAAATATAACATGATTGAAAATCAATGTAAATAATGATTCCCTCTTAGGTGAGGGTATCAAAGAATATTGTAGTTTATTGTCATACAAGACAAAAATGTTGTATAGTTTAACGTCGTATAACAAGGATGAAGGTGAACCAATGTGAAGAGATTGGTTTTGGGCTTGAACCTTGGGAGGTTGCCTATGTACCCAGCTTGGAAGGCAAGGATCAAAGTCCGCGTAGTTCAATTAAATAATGAATTAGTGATCAATTTGTTCTTGGGGACAATGACCTAAAAAAATAGTGTTGGGAATTACGCGTGGTTAGCGGCCCAGGGAGAGTGTTATGGTTGAAGTTTGCTCTAAGCTCATGTGAGTCATACTCAGTGTGAGAAACAAGAGGTTGCAACAACCTTAACGATGCACAATTTAATATCATGTAGGACATATGAAGGGACTATGCAGTTTAAAGTCTTGTAGTGAGGACTATTGGTGCTGCACAGTTTATTGTCATGAAACAGGGACAAAATACAGTTTAACATCATGTAGGACATATTAGGGTACTGTACAGTTTAGTGTCTTGTAGCTAAGATGATGGGGACAATACAGTTTAATGTCATGTTGGACGAAAAAGGGGGACTGTGCAGTTTAATGTCATGCAGTAAGGACAAAAGGGGACACAGTTTAACGTCATGTTGGACATATTAGGGACTTTTTCACAGTTTAACGTCATGTTGGATGAAAAAGGGGGACTCTTCAGTTTAATGTCATACAGTAAGGACAAAATAGGACACAGTTTAACGTCATGTTGGACGTATTAGGGACTTTTTCACAGTTTAACATCATGTTGGATGAAAAAGGGATGATACAATTTAGCATCATATTGGAAGATGGTTCGAATAGTTTAAGGTCATATGCATGGACCATAACTGTATAGTTTAACGTCGTATAGGACAATTAAAGGGACACAGTTTAATGTCTTTCTAGAAGAGAGAAATTCCAATAGTTTAAGGTCGTATGCATGGACTGTTGGTTATGCAATTTAACATCTTACTGGACGTAAGGGACTTCTGTATAGTTTAGCGTCATGTAGTTTGGATGTCACAGATTAATGTCATGTTGGACGTAAATGCCAATAGTTTAAAGTCATATGCATGGACCCTTGGTGCTGCAGTTTAACGTCTTACTGGACAATATCATAGTTTAACGTCATGTTGGATGTAAAGGGTATTTGTGTTACACAAAATACTTCTTCAGAAATCTAGCATTGGTTGGAGTAGTGATGAGTTCTCCATCCATTGAGATTAAAGAATATGCTCCATTGGAGTAGACCTTATGTATTGAATAAGTTCCTTCCCATTTTGGCTCAAGATTGGGAGGTTTCTTTCCTGGTATCATTGGAGTTCTAAGAACTAATACCAATTCTACCTGAATGAATGAACGAAGATGAACTTTTTTGTTGAAAGCTCGTGCTATTCGATTCTGATAGACTTCCAAGTGGTGCAGGGTGCACAATATTTTCTCATCTAATTGTTCCAATTCATCCAATCAATTTTGAGATTGTTCATCTGTAGATGATTGATCACAAATGGGTACTCTGAGCGAAGGTAATTGTACCTCAATTGGCAAGACCGCTTCCATTCCATATACCAATGAATATGGAGTTGACCGCGTTTCAGTGCGGGTGGTGGTCCGATAATCCCATAAAGCATGAAAGAGTTTATCAGGCCATGATTTCTTATCTTTATCCACCATATTTTGCAGTATATTTAACAGAGTCTTGTTGAAAGTTTCTATCTGGACATTGGCCGTTGAATGATACCGAGATGAATGATTGGATTTGATGTTGTATTCTTGATACAACTTCCTCACCTCGGATGAACATAAGTTTGTGCCATTGTCTATCAATATGGTATGAGGGACACCAAATATGGTAATGATGTTAGACTTGATGAAGCTAACAATGCATTTATAACTAACTTCTTTGAGGGGTATTGCCTCTGCCCATTTGGAAAATAAGTCAGTAGCAGTAAGAATGTACTTAAACTGCTTGGATGTAGCCAAAGGATAAGTTCCCACTACATCCATTCCCCATGTGGTAAATGGACACGAGTATTTAGCTGTATGAAGAAACTCTGGGGGTTGATGAATGAAATATCCATGTACTTGTCATGAATGAAACTTATTTGTGAAATCAACACAATCTTGTATCATTGAAGGCCAAAATTATCCAAGCCTTCTAATTTGATCAAATAGTCTGTGTCCAGACTAGTGGGCACCACAGACTTCTGCATGCACTTCTTTCATGAAAGCCATTGTCTCTTCACCATCAATGCATCTGAAGAGAAATCCATAAAAACCAGGTTTGTAGAGAACATTCTCCAAGTGATCTGGGCTATCATAAAGAGTGAAATTGACCACACGTCTCTGGACTTGTTCTTTCCTGACTCTATCAGGTGGAAGTGTTCCATTTTGAAGGTATTCCCTGATAGGTGTCATCCATCTGGTAGTATGACCATATGGTTCAGATATGGGACTAATTTCATTGATTTCCTCTATTCTGGCTTGAACATAAGGTGAAATTGTACGACGGTGGGCAATACTGATGGTTGTCTCGTCCTGATTTGGATCTGCCAGAGCTGTGGCTATATTAGCCAGTGCGTCAGCTTGGGCATTTTGTGATCATGGGACATAATAAAATGTCGGTTCTGAAGTAAACTCCACCATTAACTCTCTAACGTAATCTTACAAAGGGATTAGTTCTTCTTTTTCTGATGGCATAATCCTCGTTGACTTGTTTGATTACCAGGTCTGAATCACCTTTCACCTTTAAGTGATTCACTTGTGCTTGAAGCGCCAACTCCAATCCTATAATAAGAGTTAGGTATTCCGCTTCATTATTTGTACTGCCTCCCAATAATGATAAGTAATAAGGTATCAATTCCTTTTCTAGGGAAATGAGTACAACTCCTAACCCAACTTTGTTGAATTTATGATTTTCCATTTTCCTCCCTATTGGACTTTTGGAAGCACCATCGAAGTACATTTCCCATGTTTGAAGACTTTCTTGAATAGAGAAGACTTCCTCATCAGGGAGTTCAATATCTGAAGATGTTTCTTCCACTGAAGGGTGTTCAGTAAAAAAAATCAGCCAGAGCTTGGCCCTTTATTGCCTTTTGAGACACATATTGAATATCAAATTGCTGCAAGATAACTGCCCACCTTGCGAGACGTCATGTAAGCATTGGACAACTAAGGATGAATTTGAGCGGGTTATTACGAGATACCAATTGGACCTCGTGATGTTGCAGGTAGTGTCTCAACTTTTGAACTGCAAATATTAATGCTAGGAAGCACTTCTCAATATTTGAGTATCGGGTTTCTGCTTCAAGCATAGTCTGACTGAGATAGTAGAGGTTGTTTTCATTCCCAGCATCATTCTTCTGAGTAATAAAGGCACCCAATGATCACTCTAGAGATGTCACATAGAGGATAAGTGTCCTTCCTTCAAAAGGTGGAATTAACACCGGTGGACTCAAGAGATTCTTCTTAAGAATATCGAATGCTTCTTGACATTCTTCATTCCACTTATAAGTGACTCCCTTCTTCATCAATTTGGTGAAGGGTAGACTTTTTCCTGCCAAATTGGCAATGAAACACCAAATATAGGGTAAGTTTCCTTGAATTCCTCTCAATTATTTAAAATTTCAAGGAGGTGACATACCAAGGATTGACTTTGTCTTCTCAGGATCAACCTCGATACCACGATGGCGTACGACGAAGCTGAGAAATATTCCTGAGGTTACCCCAAAAGCACATTTTAAGGGGTTCATCTTCAAATTATATTGCCGAAGTTTGTGGAATATGATTTCCAAATCAGCCAAGTGATTAGAACTTTGTTTGGATTTAACCACAAAATCATCCACATAACATTCAACAAAATTTCCCAGAAAGGGTTTGAAGATACGATACATGGCACGCTGATATGTTGCGCCTGCATTCTTTAGGCCAAAGGGCATTACCCGATAGCAAAACACACCCTAAGGGGATTTGAAAGCTGTATATTATTCATCTTCTGGAGCCATTCAGATTTTATTATACCCAGAATATCCATCCATGAAGGAAAGTGCTTCATAGCCAGCTGTTGCATCAATCAAGAGTTCTATAATCGGAACTGGAAAATCATCCTTAGGACAATGCTGATTAAGATCTCTGAAATTAATGAAAACTCTAATTTTCCCATTATTCTTTTTCACTGGGACAATATTATCCAATCACTTGGGATATTTAAATTCTCTGATGAAGTTGGATTTTATAAGCTTATCCACTTCAGCCTCAATTTTGGAATCATAGGTTGGGTGTGTTCTTCTAGCAGCTTGTTTGAATCCTCGATGTTCTTCTGGAAAACCCAAATGATGAGTGGAAACATCAAGATCAATCCCTGGTATCTCTGTATAGTTCTAAGCAAATATATCTCGATTTTTCTTTAAAAGGGAAATATACATCTCTTGCTCTTCAAGAGTCGTGACCGCACTAATTAAAGTGGGGTGTGGATCTTTTTTTGTACCCAAATTTATTTCTCTGAGTTCATCCACAGTGGTAGAAATACCCTCTTTAAATACTGGGGGAGCATCCTTGAGATCTTCCTCTTTTTCTTCAGCATGTGTTATTTCTTCCATTTCTAGTTTCATAGTAGATGATGAAGCAGAATTTCCATAATCAGAAGAGATGTAAAAATTTGCACATCTTGAAGAAGAAGCTTCCATTTCCGACCCAATTGATGATGAAGAGTATTCTTTGGGTAACAAAGAGGAGATGATGGATTGATAATTGAAATCATCATTTACCTATGATATTTCTATAACTTTCCCTGGCCTGATTGGCGAAGTATAGACTTGTTGGATTTTAGCAGATGAAATGAAGAGATCTCCATTTGAGCTTTCATCATTGCTTGGTGGATCACCACTTTCTCCCATGTTGTCTGGATTGATTGCCGTAATTGAAATTATGGAGGTTTCCATAAGAGTATTTTGATTTGGGTCTATCCTGTCAATTTGACTGATAGGTAATACATAATTTGTACTCACATGTTTAAATGGGTTTACTGGAATCTTTTCCAAACCATATGGAGCATTAACTTTGGTAATCTCCCTTGTTGCGGATTTGTCTTTTACATTTATGTGATAGAATTCCGCCTCAATGTATTGAGATTCACATGTCTTGAATGGAGATTTATCACCATACAATGTCCCAATTTGACCATCAAAACAATATTTAAGACATTGATGGTATGACGAAGGGATAGCCGCATGCCGTTATAGCTAGGGTCTTCCAAGCAAGATGTTGAAGGCTGAATCTTGATCAACAACCATGAAATCTGAATTGGATACAAGATATCCAAACTGAGTTCTGAGTGTAATCTCGCTCAGTGGTTCTTGTTCATTTTTATCATATCCTTGTAACATTAAAGTAGAAGGAGATAAATCAGATTCCGTGAGGCCCAATCGACGAAGTGTACGAATGGGGATGAGATTAACTCCTGAACCATTATCAATGAAGACTCTTCAGATGTCTACAACATTGACCTTTCTAGATAAGTATAAAGGTCTGATATGTCCATGAACAACATCATCTTCATCTTCATCTCTGAAAGATATCACTGCATGGAATTCTGCAGTATTATTCTCAACATGGTAGGCTTCAGCCGCAGTAATTTCAGTTTCAAACTCTGGAGGATTCGACAAAGCCTCAATGAGTGCATCCCAAAGATCCTTCGATAAATTCAAGGCATCCATAATTGATAACTTGTCCGGTACTTGGGCCAAGTGTTTTAATACATCATAATTTTGATCCAAAGGTATGAGTTTCCCAACAAAAACATGTGGTTTCACAGGTACCATAAAAGTTGATTCTTTGGAAGTTTATGCATCTTGTACCGGGATAGGAGTTTTTAACACTTCTGGATTTGGAATATTAGACGGATTAGGTCTATTTACTTGCAGAGAGGAAGAAGATGGAACCTTCAACCGATCTTCCAGAATAATTGTGCTAGGTATGAGTCTGCCTTGTGTGGAAGAACTTGATTGTTCTTTTTGAGCTCGTTGAAGGGCTCTTCCACGAGTTTCCGCTGCATACACAGTTCTAGTAGGGGTAGAATTGGAATAGTGGCCTCTGAAATATCCATGTCTTCCCCAGTATCCTGAGCCTCTGTAACTTCCTCTGATTCCTCTATTTGATACAGGGAATTTGGACTCATCAAAATCGAAACTGCGTCTGGAATATGGATCTGTTAATTCAATCATATTAATAGAACTAAAGATCAATTATTCATCTGCTGAAGACTCTGCCTGATTAGCCTTTTTAGGTTGTGCCATTTGGTGGGGTGGTGCCCGTGGCTTTGAAGTAGATGGCATGGATTCTTCCAGAGTCATAGACATCTTAGGCTTTGACACATACTCATATTCTTATGATTCTTCTTCTTTCTTTGAATCATTCCATTTCTTTGAGGATTTTCCCTCTGATGAAGTGGGTTTTGCTGCGGCATTCATGGAAGAAGGCACAATTGGTTTCTTCAATTGCGTTCGCAAAATGGCATGAGTTTGGTTGATCATTTTTATGACCATCCAATCATCATATTTTTGTGAATTTTTTGTTCTTGACTTCTTGCCACTCGCCCTCCTCCTCTGGATCTATAGCAGTAACACATGCTACCTGAGCTGAAGAACCTTTCAGTTTGACTTGTCCCAAGTAGACCATTTTTTGTAAGAGGTCCTTGAAAACAAAACACGCCTGAATGGGATGCCCCAACATCTGATGAAATAAGAAATAGTTGGGACAATCTTCAACTCCTTCCTTATTTAGCCTCTTCGGCCTTGGCAATTGAACCAAATTATTTTCTAGAGCCGAAATTAAGTAACCAGGAACTTGTTCATTTCGGAAAGAGTAAACTTTTCTATTCAGATCCTCAAATTGTTTACGTCTTTGATCTCTTTGATCATATTGATGAAACGGACTCTATTGTTGATGCTCAGGAGGTGGAGCCCTTCGAGAAGATGAAGGTTTTAAAGTAGAAGCAGGTACAGGTGCTTGTTTAAGCATAACAGTAGCAGTCTCTGCTTTACCCATTCTCCTTTCTGGAGCTGGGGGAATTACACGAGCTTTATCCTTAGTCTTTATAAGAGAATATTCAATCTGTTGAGCAATTTAAGTAAGGTCTCAAAACCCTCCTGTGTATTTCACAGGGATCAGCGGTGTGCGCAACTCATCATGTAAATTCGCCACACAGATTGACAACAATTCCTCTTGAGGGAGTTCTAAGCTTACAGAATATGTTAATCCCTTCCAGTGAGCAATGAAATATGAAACCCTTTCATTCTCCCTTTTCTTACAGTTTTTAAGATAAAAAACTGTTGTCTTTGGCAATGTTGAGTTGAACTGAAGAAGGAATTTTTGGCAAAGATCCTCCCATCCGGTAATTGACTAGGATTGTAAGCTTGTGTACCAAACAAAAGCAGGTCCTTGTAATGACTGTACAAAACACCTGAGCTTAACTACTTCTTATTGCTGAAGGGTTCCCATCATAGGATTGCAACGAGAAACAAAATGTGTTAAGTGTTGCTCTGGATCTCCCGAACCATTAAATATTGGGAATGTGGTACTTGTAAAATTTGACGGGGGAGGAATTGCATCAACCCATTCAGGGTAAGCTCTCTTTTCTGGTTGAATTTGAGCACGCTTTCCCTCCATAGCTTCCAACCGACCTGTTAATGACTCAATAGTAGTTATTAAATTTTGAGAAACATCCGGTTGATCTTGGACCTGAATACGTGCAATGACCGGAGCAAGTACAGATGTGGTGGCTGGTACTGCAACTGATGGTAGCACCGCCAATTGGTATTGTACTTGAACCGTAGGATTAGACTTGTGAGGTTGTATTGATAGAGGAGGATATTCTTGATTCATATCAGTAGCCACAAAAAATTCCCTTGGCTAACTAACTCCAGCACGCTTAGGAGGAAGACTACTTTGAAGTAGTTCTGCATTCAACCTCCTCAATTCCTTCATTTTTTCCTCCTATTGTGAAAATCTTTGCTCTAGTGAGAGCGATTGGCCTTCTCTATAGGAAGGGTATGTAACTTGATTCTTTCCTTTCCCCTTGTTATCTCCCTTTCGGAGAGGGAGAAGTGGGTTACTTGAAGGATTACCTATATTCTGGGTAATCCTTTGATTTCATGTACGCACACCTTCTTCATTTGTGTCTGTGCGTACAACTTCTTGAGCAGGAACCTCTTCATATGATCCCTCTGAGTGAGCCTCATCTGGGGGATCAGCAACAACAACATTAATGACATTAATTGATACATAATTCATTGCATCTCTTCTATCGGAATTTCTGTGATATTGTCTTTTTCATTGTCCTTGATGAGCCATTTCCTTTTGTTGATTCGATCCCTCGGGAATTTATTGACGAACCATAATTTGGAGGGAATATCCTGATAATTTGTCTCTTCATTCCTCTTGAGGCTTCTTCCCTAATCGAGAGAATACTGACTTTCTCTGAGGGAGGGATTGAGGATTTGAAAAAGCCCCCATTCAGGTGGACTGGGGTTGTTCCTGTTGTCTTTGCTCAACTCCTCGAATCCTATTTGTTTATTCTGAGGGTTGGGTTAAAAGAGTCCCCAGTCTTGCAAGCTGGGGTGGTTCTTGACATGCTATATTTGAGACCTTCTTGAAATATCTCCTAATCTTGCGGACTTTAGTCTGGAAATTAGCTGGATGCATCAACCTGCATCCACTTTTATCACCCGGCTCAAAATACCATTGGATGATTTCTGACACTTCTGTCACTTGATGATGCGCTAGCTCCAAATGAGAGGCTTGTTCAATATTCTCGTTTTCTTTATGCAGGATTAATTCAACAACTTCTTCTCTATATGCTTGATTTTGAGAGGAACTAGTTGAGGCCTGTTCTTGGGAAAGATTTTGATTACAAATTAAACCCATTGAATATGGACGGCTATGGGAAATAACATTTCATGAGACCATTTTCGGCAGGCTTTGCTGACTGGAGAGTACAGTTAAATGTAGCACTCCATGAACACCACATCCCCTGATATGAATACCAGATGGTGAATTGGAAATTAACTGGCGCAATCTTCTTAGTGCGCCAAGGCATGAACGCTAAAGGGCTCTCTATTGCTTTTCAGCCTTCGGATATCGAGAAACCGAGAGAGATTCCAAGTCAATTTGGTGTTGTAACACTTCTATTATCTTGACATGATTTTCATATTAATCATAAGATAATATTTTATTTTTCAACTGAAAAATATTTTTCCACATGTTGAGATGAATATCATGAATTCCATCTTCCGTCAACATCTCTGGAATGCCGTACTGAGAATCAGCCAGAGGCCAAAACATAACTGGCACTTCACCTTTCGCCAGTTGTTTTTACATGTTCAGTACTTCCTCTTTATCATTAAATGAAGATTATTCTACCTGATTAGACCAAAGATGTTTCTTCCTTGTTGCTTCATTGGATTCAACAAGATTGGTAGATAATTCACTTATCAAACTAGAAGATTCATGACTTAGGGGTGGTTCGGAGAATGACCTACATCCTGGGCTATCTTCTGATTGAGAAAGTATTTCACCTGCTATTGGTAAAGCATTAGACATGACTGGCTTCACATTTTCAAGTGCCTCAATATAAGAGGGCTTTCTTGTCACTACATTGTCTGTTGGAGCATTTTCCAGGAAATGTTCATTATTACTACAGAGAGGACTTTCGTAGCTAAATTCTTCATCATGGGGAGGATCACCATGGTGGGTTACAGAAAAAGATGAAACATTTTTCTCCTTGGTCTTCTGACCACACAGAGGGTTCTTGTGGCTCTCATCTGAAGTTGAAACTTCGAGATCGACCGAATTGTCATGAAGCAAGCCTTCATGAGGAAGTATCTGATGCAGACCTTCAGAATTAATGTTCCCACTATTTGGAATTGAGAGAGCGGAATCTTGAGTTGCAACATATAGTTGTCTGAGTGCATCAAGAACTCCATCATCGAGTAAGGCCTTGTTACAGATTGGATCTTGATTTCTTGATTGTGCCAGGCGGGTCTTCTTCTTAGATTCCTTCTTACTCAATTTGGAAAGTGTATGTGCCTGCTCAAGAGAAATGATCAGGTTAGGCTGATTATCTCCGCTCAAACCAGGTGTATGTGCCTGACTTGGTTGTCCATATGATATGGGGGAGTATGCCCCACAACCCTCTTGGACTGGAACAGAGGTGTGTGTCTATTATGGAGTGAACTGTTGATTTTTCACTCCACTAGTAGGGATAGATTTATGTGTCTTTCCCTGAGATGCTACTGAAGCTGTTATAATATCCTGGCAGGCATCCATAATATGAGCAGGGATTTGCTTCTACTCTTTCACCATTGATAGAATATGCTTGGTGACTTCAGCAGCTGGAACGGGGATATACGTCCATTCCGTGCTTAGAGTAGGTGTATGTGCCTGCTCCTATCCTCCTTTTCCTGTCAGTGAATCCTGACAGTACTCATGTGTGGGGGAAGAGAGTTGAGTCTGCCTTCTATTTGTCGCTGGAGCTTTCCGAATGACTTCTCTGAATTCTACCAAACGAGACTGTTGGTAGGCTTGATCAATACTAGCAGGTGTATGTGCCTGCTGATTGCACTCCACCGAACGTGGTTGACGAGCTTCCTTCAATACTGACAGACGAGGCTACTGTCCGGATTGACGAGTGTAAGCAGGTGTATGTGCATGTTTACCAGTTGTCAACACATTGGGTTGGCGGGCTCTATCACATGTAGTCAGACGAGCCAGCTGACTAGCTGATGATTTATAAATAGGTGTATGTTCCTGTCTATAGTAATCCACCGGAATTTCCTGGCGGGATTGGTGTGCTGCTGCCAGACGAGTATGTTGTACAATGGGATTAAAACGGATGGGTGTATGTGCCCGCTCGTTGCTTGTCATGAATTTAGGTTGGTGGACTTCTTCGGAAATGGAAGAGATGAGAACCTGCTCACTGTTGACCGGATTTCTCCTCTGGTGGTTCGTATTTCCTGCTCGGGTTCAAGGAACCTGAGCCGAATGCCTGGAAGCGATACCCTCATCATGTTGTGGGTGCACTGCCACACGAGTCTAGAGGCGATTGTTGATGGGAGCTCTCGAGAAGGACTCCTGTCTCCTTGAATTAAGTCCCTGAGGGACCTGCTCATTCACCTCCCCGGAATACGGGAGTGAATGGTGATTTCGTTCTGGGGATAACAACCCGAAATGGTTGGAGAAGGTAGTTAGCACCACCTGCTTCTTGATCGCTGGTCGTCGCTGTCTGGATGACCAGGGTGAGTTATTGACTTGGAGGGCTTGTCGAGCGGCCTCCATAGTCAAAATAGTACCATTTTGATGGTACTCCTTAACCAGTGCATTTGATACCCAGCGTTGAAGATGCTAAGTAGGTGATATAACCCTCAGATCGGACGACGATCCAGCAGGAGTAGCAGCAGATGCATTCACAATAGAGGTTTTTACAGCAAAGGCATTCACAGACGTGAACTTAAGAAAATCCATTCTTGTAATGCAGAAGATCTTGGAAAAGAGTGTCTGTTTGATATAACACACATAATCAAGATAAATTCAGCTGCTACATCTTTTGGATGAGCACATATGTTATTGATTTCTTTGTTCTCCCTCTCATTGAGTTTTAAATAGGGGCCTAACAAATAAGTAAAACATCACTTTAACTTGGTTAAGGATTCGCATCGGGTTCACCATTTTTTGTTTCCTCTAGAATTGGGGATGACCTCGTTGATTAAAGGTTCAAACATTCCAATCGGTTTCTAATGGGTTTATTCATAGAACTAGAAACATCCAATGATTCCATATCCATTTGGACCTACTTTCCAAAGGTAGGTGCTCATTAGTTGTGGACTGATGAGGCTTAGGAATTTACATTGGTCGAGAGGATGGGAGGTCGGACTCATCACACCTTTTTGAGGGGAATTATTGTCTACTCTGGGACTCTCTTTATAGATTTAAGTTATGTTTGTGAATCCTTATTACATTACCAAGTATAAAATGAGCTTTCCTTTAGATCTGACAATCAATGATTGATATGTAGAAAATTTGGAGAATCTTTTATATGTATTCAAGATTCTTCATCGATAGAGAATCATCTGTATTTGTTAGAGATTATTAGTCAATGGTATCCTTCAATACATAAAAGTATCTTGGTCATTTATGATAACCATACTAGTTTTAAAGCCACTCAGTGGGGCACTTGAAGTTTATAGTCATTCAGAAGGACATGGATTATTTCAGAGTTGGGATCGGACCTATAGATGGGCTACCTACGTATCCTTTATTTAGAAAAGGAATCAGAACCCACGTAGTTAGAGTAAGGGAGTATAATGTTTATGAATGATTGATGACTCAAATAAAATATGTCATGATTACTTTTACACTCTAAGATCACGTTATTCATGCTCAGTGTGAGAAACAAGAGGTATTGGTGAAACCAGACAATTGTACCACTAAAGATGAAATGATGTGGGGATTATGTATGTATGACTGCCCAAAATAGATGAGTATTGGGTTTTACTTCAGGGAAGAAACCCAGGAACAAGGTCCATAAAGGTATATGTACTTCATGGAGATTTGGGTACTCTAACTTGGGGATTACTCCTGAGGAAGATTCCCAAATTATGAAGGGACTCGTGATTGAGTTTTACTCCTGAGAAGGAAGCCCAGATCAAAAGTAAATTAAGACTGGTTAAGAGAAATTAATATTGGGGCCTACTCCTGAGAAGGAAGCCCAGGTTAAGGGACTTGGGGCTTACTCCTAAGAAGGATGCCCCTATTTGTAGACTTTTAGACTGGGGCTTATTCCTGAAGAGGAAACCCAGGTTAAGAGAACCATGGTTGGGGCTTACTCCTGAGGAGGATTCCCATATTTGGGAACTTTAAGACTGGGGATTACTCCTAAGAAGGAAGCCCAGGTTAATGGAATTATGACTGGGTCTTACTCCTAAGGAGGATTCCAAAATTAGGGTACTTGAGGCTTACTCATGAAAAGGAGGCCCAAATTAATGAGGACTTGGGGATTACTCCTAAGGTGGATGCCCAAATTAATGAGTATTTGGGGTTTACTCCTAAGGAGGATGCCTAAATTAATGAGAATTTGGACTGGGGCTTACTTCTGAAAAGGAGGCCCAGGTTAAGGATTCTCTCATCTTTAAAGGATGAGGTTGAATGAATGAAATCTCTGACCTTATTGATATAAAGATGTGTAAATCACTAGGTTTTGAGAGATTTTCCACAGAATTCCTTTCAGATAAGGAAGCCAACAAGGAAATCATTCCATAAATGTCTTTGGAGAGAATTCTGAAGGCTTAATCCTGAAGAGGAGAGGTGGATAGGTGTAAGAGGGGTGAAAATGGGTAGGAAGGGCACCCAGAAAGATAGGGGCGCACAAGTACTACGTGGGCGCGCAAGTACTGCGTGGGCGCACAAGTCCTGGTCGCGCAGGTATACCTGCGCGGCATATGGGTACTTGCATGACTTTCAATCCTTAGGGTAGAACATGGGTGAATCTTGGCTCAAGCCCTTAATACTACCCCTATAGACTTCTAGAAGAGAGGCGTGCAAGTTATGTGGAAGGAGAGTAAGGCGGCGTGCAAGTGTGGCTATTTCCCTTAAGGGCTGGCCACTTAGGCGCACAAGTGTTGATGAGTTTCAACACTTAGGCCTTCCTCACTCTCTTTAGATCTTCCGTTCTAGGTAAGAAATTACCTTAGAAGTGTTTGAAAGCTTTGAGAAGAGACTAGGGAGCCGGGAGCTCAAATGTGAGGTTCTGGAATTTTTCGTCCTTCAAATGGGGGGGCCCACAGGGGGTATTTATAGGCTTAGAGAGACCCTGGGCGAAATTTCAAAGAGGGTGCGCAAGTTGCCTGCGTGACCATTAGGCGACGCGCAAGTGTACTTGCGCGACTATGAGGGAACATGCGTGACATGAATGGAAAATAACTCTTGTTCATGCCTTTGTCAATTTTTGATGTTTTCTTCAAAGGATGAATCAATTTATGCTAAGGAATTTCCCTTTCCATTTGTTTCGACTCTGTGACAAAAAAGGAGTGTCAACAGTAGTTAACAATATTAAACCCTAGCTATATATATACCCACTTATATCATTTTAGAGAATGTGTGAAATCATTAGTGTTGTGCACAGTATATCCTCCCTCTAAAGAATTCTCTCAATATAGAAAATCTTTAGATATCCTCTCAAAACCAAGATATTTTCTCCATATCCTTCCTCCCATTCAAGATTAAGAGATAAGGAGAGAAAATTCTCAACCCAAAGGATTGTGTTGTGATCAAAGGTGAGTAACACAAGATGATAAATACCTCCTCACTAGCACCCAGAGTTCCATCGGTGATGTTCCAAGATTGTGGATCACATTAAGATCACCACTAAAGGTACTGTAATTTAGATCCTCTTAGAATAATTATGGTACAACTCAAATTATGTATGAATGATCAATAACTTCATTAAATAAATAATCTCATGACTGAGTTAATTCCTATATTTAAATTAATTATAAATTTGACATGAAAATATCCTCTCTGTGTTGTGGGATTCCTTTACTCTAGTTTCTTTGGTTATATTCATTAGATATTATGATTATTCATCATATTATTATAGATTATCCATTAAATATAATGAAAACCCATCATTTGGAATGAAATTGGACATATTCCACTATGCCTAGAACCTTCATGTTCAAATTTCTAATTATTTTTTATTGATCAATATCATGATTATTTGATAATATTTTCATTTTTTCTTTTCATTATTAATATATTATGTTGAGATATTGATTTTTTCACTGTCATATGAATAATAACCAGCCAATAAATAGTGAATGATGCATGTTGATACCATCCAAATTTTCCAAAGATTCTGGTTACATGACCAAATTACACTCTATATAATGAAATAAACAATGTGTAATCTTGGTCAACCACCCACTTGCACGGCTGCACTAATCATGGATGGTTGTGTAGGGGTTAATTACACTGTGTGTAGTTACATATCATATTGAATTATAGGGTGGAACATGGTTTGTAGGGTTACATGATGTGTAAATAATGTATTTTCCATGTAATTCTATATAATATGGTGTTCATGTAGCCAACATACATGAAATGTAATTAATACACATTCCATGTCTTAACTATTCGAGTTAATTCCCTAGAACCAACTATATTATACTTTCAATTAAACTTATATTAATAGTGTTGAATCTTAGTAATGATATTATAATATAATGAAAAAAATTCTATGTATAATAAATGTGAAAATGTTCTTAGAGTATTTATCACATAGAAAAGTAATAGTTGTTCCCCACTATGATAAAAACCTTAAAGTTCTATGATGATATTCATAAATACCTATTTTATGGCCTGATTATATTATCTGACGGGACACATATGATATGGGATATCAGGGGTAGGGTACTCATAAGATATTGAGCCCTTTTATCATTAGGTTCTCCCTTAGTAATCTCTTAAATGCGTGGTTATAAGAACTGACCCACAAGTACGAAATCCACATGTTTTATGTGTCATTGTATGACTACCCATATCTTTAATACAACTTAATTAATGATTTATTACATAAAGGTTCACATAATACAACCCCAAAAGATTGTGAGGACTATTGTCTTTAGGAAATTAGGTAAATAACATAATAACTTGAATGTTGATAAAAATAATTATTTAAAACTCCTTTAAAATACTCTTAAAAATCCATTACTCTTCTAAAACTATAGAGGAAAACCTAAGGATGTACATAAGAAATGTGTGAGATATAAATATTAGTAAGGGAATAATCAAAGCATAACATGATATAAGTAATACATATTATTCAAGAGGCATATCAACAATACATAAAATGGGTGATAATTATAAAAATGAATATCAAAGCATGATATAAGATGATAACATGAAGTAAACATGGAAATGTGGCAATAATATAAAACATGACATAAGCATAACTCAAGGATAACTACTAAGACCACATCACATGGTGGAAAAAATTCCATTATAGATTAGGTTAAATACCTAATCCCATACACGACATATCATGATAAAAAAAATTACCCAATTCATTGAAGGGATACATAATTTTGGGTCCACCTGTCACATTCATAACATATACATGCACAAGTGTGCCACATATATCATACAACATAAGGATATATTTAATCACTTTTAATCCCATGATTAAAGAGTTTGTATTTAATAAATGGAAGACCCAAATCAATGAATTATCGGTACATATATTTTAATACTCTTGAGAGGAAATGAGGATGGGTATTCACTACACAAATGTTTGGCATGGAAAAACGTAGGATAATTTCAACTTCATAATTGGGGTACATAAAGATTCATGTAAGGGTTAAATGAGATTGAAAGGGTTCTATCATCACTTTTACATAATAAGGATAGTGATAGTTATATATTAAAACATATCCCAACATGAAAAATTGGGAATCAAAAGGCATAATATAAAAAAGGTTCTTGAATAAAGAGGAGAAGAAGATGATCCCATACCATGATATAGTGCTTATAAAAGCTTTAAATGAGCTTATTAAGATCTTTTAGGAACCTTGGGAGGGATATATAGATTTAAGGTCAGAGTAAATTCATGATATAAGGGTTTTGAGTGAATAAGAATGGGATTTTTAGTGGGTTTTATATCAAAATAGAGGGTAATTCTTTATTAATTTATAAACATAGGTTTTGGACTCTATATGGTAAATTAATATAAACCAAAAACTAACCCATTTTTACCATGTTTTAAACCAAAGTGGGTTGTATTTAATTATTTTATAATTACAATAAATTAAAACATTAAAATAATACCCTTGTTGATGTGTAAGTGAGTTATGGTTATAAAGAAATGATTTTAAAACCTAAAATTATAATATAGGTTTTGGAGGATTCATTAAGGGCTTATAAAATTAATAATATAATATAAAAAACAATATTTTAAAGGGTAAAATAATTTTTTCCATGGATACTATTTATAGTGTTCATTAAATCACTTTTGGGATTTAATTATGTCATAATACATATCGTATAATTATACCATATTTAATTTTTACACAAAAATTTTAATATCTAAGAAAATTATGAAACACTCACTATTAAATAATTTAGACATGATGATTTTAAAAATGATATTTATTTGATCAAAATAATTCTCAAAATATTATAATTTACACTTTTAAATCAAAAATACCCATTTATTGAAAAATACTTGTTTTTTTACAATAACAAATTTATGAACCCTATAAAAATTAAATTTTGAATTTTTAAAATTATATTATCATAATAATATTTTATTAAAATATCATTAATTTTAAAAATATTGAATTTATCAAAAAAAAGTGCCTTTATTGAAACTATATATTTTCCAAAAATAAAATTTTTGTTTTATCGTATCAAAATGTACTTTTTATAAAAATCATTATTTAATCATTATAAAGTAATAATAAAAGATAGATATAATCATTAATTTATAAAAAAATATAAAAATTCATACTGTTAGGGTCTAGATATGTATATATCTTTATTACACTAGTGAATTACCTAAGTGTGAGTTGTGTGATGGTTAGATTTTCTTGAGGTGGTTTGGATAACATGGTTTGGGTTGTGATATCAATTAGATTAAACTTGTCATATAAATGGTTTTTATAATGATTTAGTTATTGAATCTCAACTAGGGATTGTTCAATGGAAAATCTTGGTGATGTTATTTACCTAAAAATATTTGATAAATGGGATTTATAGGGTACGATCCTACTAGTCAAGTTCATCACTTCCTTTGTCTATGACATTTGTGTTTATCATAACACTATATATATACTAATCATATGATCACTAAATAATGATTATATGATCAACATTTATAATTAATAATGGTCTTTCAGATATGATGGGATTTAACTTATAACGGCCCAAAATAACCAAAGTAGTTCATGTGTTTTCTATAATTTCATTTTCTCTTTTAAAAAGGTAATTTCATTTATAAATGATTGGGTCATTACATTATTCCCCCCATTAAAAAATTTTCCCTCATAATTTCATTCATACACTAAAATAAATGAGGGTACTTTTGTTTCATCACATCTTCCAGTTCCCAAGTTGGTTTCTCAAACTTGTGGTTCTTCTATAACACTTTGACCAGGTTAATTATCTTGTTCCATAGAACATTGTCTCTATGATCTAAGATACTCCCTAATTTATCCTCATATGAAAGATCATTCTATAATAGTATCACCTCTAGATTCAGTACATGTAAGGGGTTTGGTATGTACTTTCTCAAGAGGGATACATAGAACATATAAAATACTTCTGATAGGTTAGGTGGGAGTGTTAGTCGATAAGCCATCACTCTAATTTTATCAAGGATATTTAAGGGGTTGATGTATCTTGGACTAAGATTTCCCTTCTTCCTAAACCTCATGAATTTCTTCCATGGTGATATATAAAGGAATAATTTATCTCTATATTCAAAATCAAAGTCCTATAGACGATTGTATGTATATATTTTCTATTGAATTTTTATTAATTTCATATCATGCTGAATGGTTTTAAATTTCTCTATAATTTCTTAGATAAGATCATGTATCATCAACTTATACTCTTAAATTTATCTCAATATATTGGAGTCAGAAACCTCTTTTCATACAAAGCCTCGTAAGGTTTCATTTGAATTATATAATATAAAATGTTGTTACATGAGAACTCTACTAGGGGAAGGTGTTGATCCCAAAATCCCTAAAAATATATTGAATAAGATATCAGCATGACTTCTAAATTTTTAATGGTTATTTAAGATTGACCATATATCTAAGGTTGATAAGTAGTGTTTAAGCTCTTTTTTCTATCCAACGCTTGCTGAAGGATTCTCTAAAACCACGAGGTAAACCTCGAATAATGATAAATTACAATAGATATTGGAACTTCATGCAGTATTACCACTTTACTTATGTATAACTTGGTGAGTTGGTAGATAGAAATCTTCCTTCATAGTAATTAAATATTCTAACTTGGTAAGGTGATTGACTTCCACCCAGATGGTGTTATTGCCTTTATGGGTCCTAGAGAGTCCTATGATGAAATCCATGGTTATTTTTCCCATTTAATATTGGTATGGGAAATGGTTTCATCATACCCTTATACTTTTATTATTCATCTTTGGATTGTTGGCATACCAAGCATCGAGATACAAACTCCACAATCTCACTATTCATGTTGTACCACTCGAATTTTTTCTTCAAATATTAATATATCTTAGTTATTACTTGATAAATAGAGAAGGAGGAGATATATGAATCATCCAGAAGTTGGTTCTTAATTTCTAGTTTTTATGGGACACAAATCTGAGTTCCAAACCTTATAGATTTATTTTTATCAATGTTGAACTCTGGAATATTCACTACCTTTTTATGTAGAAATCATCATCCTTCTGATCCTCATTGACCCTCATAAGAATATATGGTTGAGTAGTTATTTGAGAAAGGTAGGACATAGATCCTTTTATTATTTCAATTTCCATCTTCTATACGTCCAAGAAGATTAGATCCCTTGTAATCCTCATCATGGATAAGGTTATAAGAACTTTTCTAGTCATAGCATTTTTTACTTTTTTTCCTTCTTAGGGTGGTAATGGATTGAACAATAACAATCCTTGATCATCTATAACCACATTTGTTGGTGCATATTGAGATCCTTTTGTGTGAATGTATACTTGAGGATTTTTTGATCTGTATATATGTCAAACATCTCCCCATATAATTAATTTAACCAAATATTCTACATAAAGATTGCTACAACCAATTATGGATCATGTTTCAGGTAGTTTTTCTCATGTATATTCAATTAGTATGTGTAATAGGCTATCACTTCTCTATATTTAATGAGTACACAAGCCAAGCCTTTTTTGGATGCATCATTATAGATCATAAATCCTTCCCCACTAATGGGTAATTTGAGCATAAGTGAAATGATTATCCTCTAATTCATCTATTTAAATCTTTCTTAACATTCATAATTCTTGAAAACAATCACCTCATTCTGATTTATCTTGGTTAGAAGGCTTGAAAATTCTAATAATTTTCTCAAAAATCAATGATAGTACCTAGAAAATCTAATGAAACTACATATTTCCATCATAGATAATGGTATGGGACATTCTTAAATTGCCTCTATTTTTATAGATCCATATATATCCATTTTTTACTGATAACATTCCCTAGGAAAGTTACTTTCTCCATCCAAAACTTGCATTTACCATAATTCACAAATAACATTTCCTTTATCAAGGTATTTAGTTTACAATTCAAATTCTCCTATTATTTATCCTTGATTTTGGAGTAGATAATAATATTATATATAAATACTATGACAATTTTGTTAAGTTAATCCCTAAAAACTCTATTCATCAATTCTATAAATATTTTTAGAGAATTGATGAGTTCAAATGGCATCATTAGGAACTCATAGTGCCTATAACTTGTACAAAAAGATGTCTTGGGGGTATCCTCCTTCTATACCTTTACTTGATAATATCCCAACTGAATATCCTCCTTGTAGAAGTATTAGGACCCATGTATCTAATCAAAAAATCCATTAATCCATGGTAGAGGATACTTGTTCTTTATCGTTATTTTTTTAAGCTCGTGATAATCAATGCAGATATGCATTGACCCATCCTTCTTCTTGATGAAGAGGACTAGTGCACCCCATAATGAAGCACTTGGGCATATATATACTTTATTTATATTCTCCTATTGTGGCTTCTTTAGATCCTAAAGTTCAATAGTGTCCATTATATATGGATTCTTGGATATTGGAAAATCTTTGGGTATAATATTTATTGAAAACACAACCTCTCGATTAAGAGGAAGACTAGGAAATTCTTTGGGAAGCACCTTATAATATTCCCTCATAATGATAATGTCTTCAAGGATGGTATTTTTCTTTGTATAAATCATTTTATAAGGACACACTTGCTCATAGGGTAATAATATCCATAATTGAGATGATGTTACCAAAGTAGATTCATCCTCCTCCTTGCACTTTTATATAATTAGAGGAAGATTTGTGATACGATGGGTGATTTCCTTCTCTCAGCAATTTTTGTTGGTTCTATATAATGAATGTAAATCGATACCTATAGTGGTATCAAATTATACAAAAAGGAGTATCACAATGTTTTCTAGTAAATTCAGCCCAAATTTTTTGATAGGGGTGATTTATATTCTTGAGATGAAGAAATTGACCCATTGTATGTCTTCATCAATAATTTGAATTATATGTTATGTAGTAGTGATTGAATAGTTATATTAAACATGTGTGAAATGAAGTAATGCGTAGAAATAGTGTTACAAATAACATTTGAAGTTCATGAATGGATGATAAGCCTGACTTTCACTATTTTATTCTGGTTCTAATCATTTACATAATCTAAAATAAACTTAGTGATGATAATTTTGAAAATATTAAACACTTAAAAGGGAAACTATGAAAATTGAATAGATAACTCACAAATTATATTTATTCCTTAACCTATGAAGTTTTAGGTTTTAATCTAGTTTATTCTTGATATATTTCCTAACATGAAATATTATGGTTATTTTTTTCCCTTTATAATAGTTCATATGGAGCTTGTGAATTTACCAACACATATCCCCCGAGATTATAAAACATGTGTGCAGTAAGGCCTCTTTTTTGTACACCAGGTGAAATTAAATTCTAGATCAATGCACTTTTGTTTAGGTTATTTCCTCTGGGTACAGCTATGCCAAATCCACATCCACTCATAGTATCCATACAGGGATTTATTTTCTTGGAAACCAATTACTCTATACTTTACCAAAATTTAGGGATGTTTTCCTATGTTTAGTCTTATATCAAAGTATTTAACTATAGTTTTCTAATCATAATCTCCAAAAATAACTATAATTCTCCTTGATACTAACTAAGAAAATATATATCTTTAATAAAACATAATTCATGATTTATTACATAAAGGTAAACATAATACAACCCCATAAGATCATGAGGCCTAGTGACTTTGTGAAATTAGGTCCTTAACATAATAAATTGAATGGGGATACAACATAATTATTTAAAACTCCTTTAACATGATCTTAAAAGTACATTTCTCTTCTAAAATTATATGGGATAACCCAAGGATGTATATAAGAATGGGGTGAGCTATAAAGCCCAGTCAGGGAATAATAAAATATTAACATGATGAAAGTAATACCTATTAGTCAAGTGGCATATCAAAGAGACATAAAGGGGGTGATATTTATAAACATGGATATTTAATCATGATATAATATGACAATATTAATGCAACATGGGAATGTGGAAACAACATAAAAAATTACATAAGAATAAGTCAAGCATAACATCCAAGACTACATCACATGGTTAAAATATTCCCATCATGGATTAGGTTCACTCTTTAATCCCATACATAACATCTCATGAGACAAAACATTACCCAATGAATTGGAGGTATATATAATTTTAGTTCCACATATCATATTCATAACATGTACATGAATAAGTGTGCCACATAGATCATACAACATAAGGATATCATTCATTACTTTTAATTCCAATATTAAGGAGTGTGGGTGTATAAGGCCCCAGCCTTAAAACTTACTTAATCTTGAGTTATTACAAGATTACACATTGAGGATCTTTTCAGGTTTAGAGTTTTAGAGAATTAGATCATGAAACTTGCATTACATTCCACATTTAAACAAAGTGGTTACATAAAAGTCAGCATTCATTCTTCCCATCAACGGGAACATATTTAAAATATAACACGTATTCTCTCTTAACACATCCTTGACTCTAACGTCTTATCATGTACCTTTCCTCTTGACCTGAAAAACATTTCAGAAACTTGGGATGAGCATAAAAAGCTCAGTAAGAGTTATAAAAATATGGAAAGGAAACATGAGTTCATATATACATAAGAATGAAATCATACTTTACCCATAAAACAAAGTCACTTTAACATACCTCATCAAACCATGAATAAATCATAGAAATCATAAGACATAAAGGTAACTTGAGGCATTCATAACATTCTTATGTAGGGAGTAACCCTCTTGGTTACGTTTGGAATACCCATCACAGTATATTCCCTAAATCTCTTCGGAGAAACCTTAACGTTTCACTCCTTCGCGTTACCCAATGCATTGGAGAGCTATAACGGGCTCACCCGCCCTTAGTTTATCACGGAACCACCCGTCTTCATAATAATGCCCAAGAACCATAACATAATCATATCACATAAAACATGCATAAAGGAAACATAACATTTCCACATTTCAATCACGAGATATCAATACAACACATTGTTATAAAAACATTATGAAAACCATTTTCAATACCAAAGTAAAACATGGTATTTATTTTTCTTTTAAAAAAAGAAGGTATGGCTTGTAGAGGAAGCCGAAACTCAAATAACGGTTACGACGGCGGAGAAGTCGTTGTCGCCGCATACGTATGACAAAAACATTCCCTTTTGTCGTTTAGTAAACTCTTCGTATAAAAAGAATTCCTTTTGAATAACCGTAAAAGTCAAAGGGGTTTATACACCGTATAAAAGAAAGTTGTGTATAAAATAAAATATGCCTCAATGAAAGGAGATTGAGACGAAGTCCCATACCACCTTGAATCTTTTAATATTTTAAACCATTAATATCCATATAAATAAATCCTTAAAACCATTTTGAAAACATGGATATTAATAAGAATAAATAATTAAAACATTTAAAACGATATTTTGGTTAAAGGGGTTTTACCAAAATTAGAGACACTTGAATACAATAATTGAGGAATAACATTTAGTCAGAACTTTATAATATCATGAGAATAAAAGGATTCATGATATAATACTCCAAATGACAGTATATACACCATATAAGAGTGAATTGGTGCATAACAACAATGAACCCTCAATAGAAATGTCAAATGTGATGAAATCCCTTATAAAGAAGGTATCCTTAAATTAAGGACAAATAAATCTCAAAAAATATGTGTGACAAGTATATATACACCCAATATAAGTGGATATTAAGTGTAAAACAATAAAAGGTCATTCACACATATTCAATGGATGACATATTCAATGACTACAAGTTGAACCCAAAGAAATCGAAATTGGGTTAAAAAGTTCCCTTGACAGCCTAACAGCATCACATCAAAAAAAGTTGATGAGAGATAAAAAGTGTATCTCATCACTTGGACATAAAATTTACATCAATAAGGATATATGAGAACATATCCCAACATAACAATATGTAAATTAAAAGACCCAACAAAAGAAGTCTTTTAAAAAAGAGTAGGGTGAAAGGTTCCCTTACCGACTTGGGTATCTTTCAAAACATACACCCCATGAAAGAAGGACAATAGATCATTGATGTAAATAATCATAAACGAAAGTATATTACACAAAGAGTAGAATAATGGGCAGTACATACACCACTCAAAGGAAATTGTGGCAAATGTAGCATAAATCTCACGGGGATAAAAGTGAGATGAAAAATCCCTTACGAAAACTCGGCAGCCTAACGGCGCCACATAACTTCCAAAAGGATTGATGAGAGAGAATAGGGTCTCTCATCACATGAACATAAAAATTACAGTAGGAGTAATATAAAGTAACATCCCAATCATAAGAAAGATGAGCTTAAAAGAAATTACATAAAAGAGTGTACTTAAAAAGAAAGAGAGTTGTAGGATCCCTTACCTCGGGTCCGACTTGACTCGATCATTCTTTAATCTCCTGAATAATAAACTTGAGTTAATTTCTAATTCCTTAAGAACCCTTTTCAAGTTCATTATTACTTTTATACCACTTATTACCTTGTCATAAACATTATGTAATCATTTAAGTTAATAATATTTGTTTTGCCGATATTTGGTTCTTAAGTCGAAAGTGGTCTTCTTACAATTACATGTTGTTCGTGTGGCCAAATGTTTATTATATCCAGAATTGTATTCATTATGTAGATATCATATATTTCATATATATCCAGTACATGCATGCATTTATAACATTACATAATCATTTAGAGGTAAGAAATGAAATGCACCGTTCATGGAGACGGTAAGCCGTACGTACGCATGAACGCTACTTTCATTTCTATTTCGTATTTTATAGAATGGAATAATAATGATATAAAGGTATATTATAATTCCAGTATAATATCATATATAATATCATATTTCCATCCTTTATACATCCCACATATGGTATTTAACGAATCAAATCACTTTGAGGGGGCGGTAGTCCGCACTTCCTTAAATGAAGATATCGCGTATACCCATAATGGAAGCCACAAAGGTAAGACAAAAATGAAAAATACAGAAGCATAAATAAAACATAAACATATTATATATTATATATAAAAATAGTGACATCATAATGGCCACCTTTGAAGGTGTTAAATGAGTATTGAACAATCATCGTTTCGGGAGGCAGAATTTCACCGTCCACGGAAACCGTATGTTCTTTAACCATTTGATGTAGTTGTGTGAGAGTGTAGCTAAAATAAATCTTGTAACAACATCCTGGTATATTGAAGATACTGGTGTTGTTACAAAAGAAGTAAATAAAAAGAGATTATAGGTTTGGAGAAGCAAAATAAAACAAATGAACAAGAGAGAATGAGTTACCTTTAAAAGTGTAATCTCCTTTTGATTTGAGCCTAAAGGCTTCCTTTGAAAGGATTCTGCCCAAAGGGGATCCTCTAGGATGAGGAGAGGGATGTTGAGAGAGTAAATGGGCAGGGTTTGGCCGAGCCAAAGGCTTGAGGGGTGTGGGAAAAGAGGTAGAGGTGGGGGCCTTTTATAAGAGGAGAGGAGGGGCACTTTTGGAAAGCAATGAAATATTACATTATTTGAAAATGCTTTTCGGTTCTAAAGGGTCCCACATTGATAGAATTCGTGGATAAGGTGATAAGGCATCGAAATCCACTCATCCAATTGGTTTTGTCCATGTGTATATTGTAGATTTTTCATTATCTTTCCATTTTAATTAAATTGTCAAATAATGATGTCATCGCTGCATCATTATTATGTCATAAATAATTTAATTTCTTTAATGTCTAAAAATTATAAAAAAAATACTATGATATAGGAAATCTTTTTATCTTTCCAATGACTATTTATAATCAAAATTTGGACTTGTATAACCCCACTTAAAAATTGTTTTAGTAAAACATACTATGTTAGTGTCATTTTCACTTTAACATTAAATAAAAAGTATTTTATGTTATTTCCCAACAAAAGTGGATCCATGGGGTCCCCAAGTTAGGCCATGGCTTGTCTTGGTCGGCCATGACACAACCAATAGGGTTGTGACATGTGTCTAGGTCATTTCATTTTTTTAAAGTATTATTTATACCTTAAACTACACTAATTATCACTAATCGCGATTAAAAACTTAATAAGTTACTATTCACCAAAAAATTATTATAATCTCATTGAACCAAATTTTACTTCTTAATGACAACCATGTATGTCGGATTTTCAAAATTCAATACACATTAGTGGTAAACTTTCATTTAACTGAAAAATCAGTTTGCTTGATTATCACTTAGTGGTTTCACTATTCATCAAAAATTGAAGTTTTTCAGAAAATTACCAAAAATTCACTCTAAGCTATATTTGATATTCTGAATTCAAAAATGAAGTCCGTTTTACAAAATTCAAAACATATTAGTCACATTAATTAATTTAATAATTAATTCCCGCTGTCAGAGCAAATAGCGTGTTTTTATAAAACAATAAGTATCAAAAGATTGACACCAGTTTAAGTCTGATTTCAAAGTGAAATTAATTCCAACCACCACTATTGGATTAAATGGTAAAAATATTTCCTAATTTCACTTTAAAACCAATTCAAAAGATAATCTAATCATATAAATAAATTAGATTAAAAAGTGGTTTTGAATTAAAATACAACATTTTACACTATTCCTTAAAAAAATGAACTTTATCGGAAAGATACCAAAAATTTACACAAAGTAAATTTTGATGTCCCGATTCTTAATAAGAGTTTTATTTGGTCCAAAAGAATGTTTAAGAGTGAACAAAACTATATTTAATGATGGTTCAACATCAAAAGGTGATACGTGAACCTTTAGTGAAAACTAGGGCATATACGCCTAAAATTGAATTCTTTCCGTATTTTAAGCCTCTATTCTTTATTGGATAAATGTAAAAACAATTAAAAACATATGAAATCATATTTTAGTTATTTCTATCCATTCCCGCCAATACAACGGCTACATGTTAACTACCATTTAAAATAATATTATTTTATTATTAGAGTGCAACGTAAGATTCCCAAGAAACTCGTTGTTGCGTGTTGGGTACGCCATCGAGCATAGCGTCCCCTTTAAAGTCATTTAAATATTTTATTCACAAATATGGATAAATATGAAATGTCATATTCTTTATTTACCTGGGATGTTACAGGGTGACATACATGGAAGTCCTAAGTCAATGAAGTATAGGTATATCTAGTTGAATAA
This sequence comes from Viscum album, assembly GCA_963277665.1. Taxonomy (NCBI): domain Eukaryota; kingdom Viridiplantae; phylum Streptophyta; class Magnoliopsida; order Santalales; family Viscaceae; genus Viscum; species Viscum album. Next base: position 1,881,568,658 of record OY728135.1, on the reverse strand, counting down.
ACTTTATTACAAATTAGGATGGGTATTCAATACACAAATATTTTTCATGGAAAATCACAGGATAATTTCACCATTATAACAGGGGTACATAAAGAGAGATAATTCTTTATCAATTTCTAAACATAGGTTTTGGACTTTATATGATAAATTAATCCAAAACACAAATCATACCATGGTTTTCAACCATGTTTTATATTATAGGAGTGTATTTCATTATTTTATAAGGAAAAATACCTAACTCATTAAAATAATACCCTTGGTGATGTGGAAGTGAGTCATGTTTATAAATAAATTATTCTAAAACCTTGAAATATAATATAGGTTTTGGTGGATTCATTAAGGGTTTATAAAATTAATAAAATAACTTAAAACATATTATTTTAAATGGGAAACATAATTTTTTTCATGGATTCTCTTTATAGTATTTATTACATTAAGTTTTAGCTTTTATGTTGTTATAATACATACCATATAATTTTACCGATTTTAATTTTTATCCTAAAATTCAGTTGTCTTAGAAAATTATGAATAAATCATCGTTGGATAATTTAAACATGTGGATTTAAAAAATATTATTTATTTTATCAAAATAAGTCACTAAATATGATAATTTTTTCTTTTAAATAAAAAAATCCCCATTTATTTAAAAATGCTTATTTTTAACAATAACAGTTTTTTGAACCTTATAAAATTAAATTTTGACATCATAAAATTATGTTATCATAATAATATTTTATTAAAATATCATTAATTTAAAAATTTATTGAATTCATCAAAAATAGTTTCTTGATTTAAACTATATATTTCACAAAAATAAAATTTTTGTTTCATCATATCAAAATCTATTTTTTATCAATCTCTGTATTTAATCATTAAAAAGTAATAATAAAACATAAATATAATCATTAATTTATAAAAAAAATATACAAATTAATATTGTTATAGTATAGATACATATACCTTTATTACACCAACGAATGCACTAAGGGTATGGTGTGCGATGGTGTGATTTTCTTAAGGTGGTTTGGTGAATAGGGTTTGGGTTGTGATCTAGATGAGCTTGAACTTCTCCCATGAATTGTTTTTCTCGTGATTTGGTTCCTATATCTCGGTTTGGTATTAGTCAAGGGAAAGTTCGAGTGATGATATATCCCTTGAAAGCTCTGATAAATGGGCTTCATAGGGTGTGATTTTACTGGTCGAGGTCATCTATTCCATTGTCTGTGTCAATTAGATTTATCATAACCCTATATATATATCATATGATCAGTATATAACAAATATACTATTAATAGTTATGATAATTAACATTATCTTAAATATAATAGGATATAACTTATAATGGATCAATATAACCAAATTAGTACATGTATTTTCTATAATTTCATTTACTCTATTAGAAAGGGTATTTCATTTATAAATTTTCAGTTCATTATACATTGGATGTTCCTATATATAGACATGTATAATGATCCTTGAACTTTAAGATTATTATTAATGCATATAATTAGTTGTCTAATTTAATGTATTTCCTAAATCATTATTATATATGTTCATGGAAAAGTTATATAGGTTGTGTGTGTCATGAATGATATGGAACTAAGGAATAATTCGAGAAAATATTTTCCCCCTATGTTCTTTAATGGAGGTTTTTATATCAAGCTATTTAATGTAAATTGAACTATCTAATAATTCCATGGACATGGTGGTTTTTCGACCAGTTCATTTCTGAAATATCAAAGAAATATATTTCTAGTATATAGGCTGATGACACAAGAGATAAAACCTTCTTGAATGATATATTCATACAAATGGATTATATTATATAGTAACCATTCAAAGGTGATAGTCATAACTTTGAAATCTCCTCGTCTTTTTAGGGGCCATGATGTATTGTTAAATACCACTCTTAGTATATGATTTAGACTTACTACTATTGACTGAGGGCCAAGAGGGTTACACAAAAATTGTTTTCATAGGCTCTACTGAGTGTCCAAGTGAATTATCATAAGTAAATTAATTAAATTATATTATTATAGTTTTGAATAATGAAAATTTAATTTGTTTCTCAGGATATTCACAAGTTTATTTAATTATAAAATTGATTATAACAAATTATTATTTTTCAAATGAATTTTTCACCATTCAATGTTCATTAAATAATATTAGGAGGAACATGGTGAGTTTATGGATCATGTTTCATCATGTGAAATTTATTATTTTCACCAATGAGTGGTGAATTTTATGTGATAGTTATGACATGTTTATGTGGTTATTTACGTCATTTTGGGATAGTTTAAGAGGGTTATCTTTTCTAATGGATTAAGTGCAATTTTGGAAAGTTAACTCTTACTATTTAATTCATTATTAATCCATGAATAGGGCTCAGATACATTTTCATGAATTTGAGAGTTCTCTTCTATTCCTATCCCTTTTCTAAAGATTTTAGAGAGAGAATAATCAAGAATAGATCGATCCATGTTTAATAATTGATCACATGACCTTCAAGTAATCATACGTGTGTTATAAGGGATTTTATCTTCAATGCTATCACATGAGAATTAAATCATTTTGTTTGTGGAGATGTGGTATATGTTTAGAATATCTATAGGGAATTTACTTTGGTTCCTTTGATCTATAATGATCCGTAGAAAAGAATGTATCACTAGGATCATGTCATCACAATAAGGTACTATTTTTATTTTTTCCATACTAAAATTAATTTACACAACATCTTTAACATGAATTGGGAATCACTATATTGAATTAATAATTTATGATGGATTCGATGTTAAAATTTTAAATCAAAATTTATTTCAGGATTCTATTATGTGTATGGTTACCTAAATGGTATAAAAGTGATTTTGAAATTATTTAATTTTGAATTTTGATTAAATTATCAAATATTCAGATATAAGTTTTTGATATGGTCACAACACAACTGATGTTGTGTCAAATCGAGTTCATATGACTAAGATATGGCTGATAAAATATCATTGATATTTTGAAAATAAAAAATGTAAATTAATATATGCATACATACATATATAAATATATACATACATACATAAATACATACATACATAAATATATACATACATAAATACATACATATATACATACATACATATATATATACATAGTCAGGGGGTTGTTCGGCGTTATGTATGTTGTTGGTGAAGATCATCAGAGAGGTGTAAAGGCTTGTTGTGGATGCCTAGATGGATATGGCACATATTAAAAAAATTATGTGGGCGGGTATCCTTTCATGTGTAAGTATAAAAAACAATAAAAAACAATAGATGTAGAGGGTGGAAATTTCCACTCGCATTGACAAATCACCCCCACCCCACATTGATTGGGGAAAATTGATAGAAACATCACCCCATGTGTAATTCTATTATCATTTTATAAAAAAATTAAATATATGTGTATGTGTGTGGAATCCCATTGGGGTTCCTTTGTTCTCATATGCACACCCCAGTGGGGGCTCATGACCCACACTGGACCTGGCTTTTAGTTGGGTTGCCTGATCCGGGATTGACTGAGTCAGACCATATTCGACCCGTCCAACCCATTTTACCCATTCTAGACCCAATTTTATTTATAGGGACCTATTTTAGGTCTAAATGGATCTAAAAAATATAAATAAAAAATTAGAGATTTTATTTTATTGTCTATAATGTTTTAAAGAAAATTGGGTGTCGTGGGAATTATAGATAATTAATTAAAAAAATCAATGAAATATAATGAATTTAAATTACTCTCAAGTTGAGTTTTAGTATTTTTAATAATTATTATGCCGTATTTTTTCATTTATATTGATCATGTTCTAAGACTAGCCTACTTATGTTTGGAATTTATTTATTTAATTTAATTATTTCATTTGAGTTTTAAGATGAAATAATTATTTGTTGTTTTTAATGATTTTATTATCATATCTCTGTTTTCAAATGTATAAGGGATGGTGTGTCCACATTTAAATTATTAAATTTAATTTTAAAATCTTCACTTCCCCTCACCTGTGTGTGATTATACATTATAATGATTAAAGGAGTACACAATGATGGAGTTCGAGTTAAGTTTTGACATGAAACGAAATAATAAAACTGCATGGGATTTTGACAGATCTATTCACGTGTGTGATATCGAAGGCGATGTCAGGATTTGTGGTTCAGACTTATAGATGTCGTGATGAAGGTGTTGCGGTGTAACGAAGTTTTGTTCCATAGGTGTCTGCACCAATGTCTACAGATCTAGTTTGGTCTTTCGGGTTTTTGTCATCTTCAATAGGGTTAATACTTGTTCGGCGTTGGTTCATTTTTCTAGTTGGGTCCTATTCATTTCATGTGATTGTTGTGATTTGATGACCTCTATCGAGTGTTGTTTGGACGGGTTCGTGGTCTCCCAGTCGGTAAAGGTCTGACCGTTATTTCTTCCTGCACAAAGATCATTTTTTGTTTGCTCTAGATCCAGGCTTCCATATTTCTCTCCAAGGTGGAGTTTAGTCAGTGGTTTCAGGGCTCTTTGGGATGTGAGCTTGAGCGGGCAGTGTTGGGAGGTTGATGGTGGTGAAGTTTGATCGACGAAGGCGAGGTGTGGTACAGCTCTGATGTTGATGATGATGGTTGTTGGCAGTGGCGCGTCTGTTGGTGTAGGTGCAACACTGGCGGGCTTGTAGTTCGTAATCTCTTTGAATTTTGAAATTTGGTATTTTGACTATTGGTGGTTTTTTTTTGAGTTGGATTTTTTATGGTTGTACTCTTAGGTATTGGGGTTTATGTTGGACTCAACCACATAGATCAGTCCCCAGAGGATGTTTTAGAGTTGGCGGTTCACATTTGCAAAGTTTTTTGGATTTGGTTGTTTGAGAGGGTATGGCTCTTGACATCATATCGGGAATGTGCTTTGACATAGGACACTTTCTAGCCAAATATACATACAATGATTGAGAGCTTCATCATGATAAAATTCTAGGGCGGGGAAGCATGTTTTTGTTATTCTGGTTTTACTCTCTAAGACCTTCGGGTCGTGATATGTCTAAAGTTTTTTATGTCTGTTTGGGTTCCCCCCTTCTTCCCTTAAAAGGGGTTTTATTATAATAAAAAATTTGAAGGACTTTGGGATGTTGGATGCATGTGAGTTAGAAGAGCACTAAAATATGAGTCTATAATGACTCAATGTATTACCCTAGGGTCTATATTGATCCATTATCCACTTAATGGATCAACCACTAGATAAGATCTCATGGTCTTGTAATTTTTTATTTATTTTTTCCTTTCATAGTAAATAATGTGAATGTGTGGAAGTTATATGTTCATTTATAATAGTTAAAAAGAATTCATATATAAAAAAATTAATATATTAATGATGTATGTTTCTATTTATACATGGTAAATATATGACTGTGATCACATGGTGACACACATGATAAATAGAGCCAGATTTTAGCTGCCAAGAGAACTAAAATGATTATATATTAATAATTTTATTAGGACATGGTTAATTTATTATATAAAATACATATAATATTAATAATAATGTAAAATATAAAATAAAGTGTATTTATTAATTAGGTATAAAAATATGCCAGATAAATTATTAATTTGGTATCATTTTCTATTACCTGATTAATAATGAAACCATAAAACTAAGTGTTTTCATGGTCAAATTCAAGAAACTTGTTTTTTTTCAGGGGTTATTATAAGGGTTTTGGGTTGAATTAATGAAGTTGGTATTGAGTGTAATGGTATAGGTATGTTCAATAAAATATAGAGGAAATTATTGATGAAATTCGAGTTTAATATTTCAGGACTTGGGAGTCCACTGAACATATCAAGGAATTGTGAATCAATATAGTTAGAAAGTTACACCTACCTAAATTCCTTTGAGTACTTTTCATAGTTAAATTATCGTATATGAGAAGGAATGGATGTATCCTTTCCACTATAGTATCTACATGATAGGATACTTTGAATTTAATATTGAGGGATATTGGGATTTGATAAAATAGTGGAAGACTAATAAATGAAATTTATTATGTCACATTTTGGTAATTGAGATAAGGTTTTATACTCTATTTTCATTTTTTTCATATAAAATGTAAAGTAATATGACCTTGACATTATCACTATGATAGATATTATGGAATGATAATCTCATCATCAATAAGATTTTTCATAAGTGGTATAGGAACTTATGCAATATACTACACCATGATCGGAAATCATGTGTTGGATTCCTTTGTTCCTAAGAAATAGCCTTCTAAAAAGTTCAATGAGGTGGAGATCAATGTCTACTAGAAAAAATTAATGATGAAATATATTTCTAGTGTATCATGATATCTTCTATGTCTAGTTAACTTTAGAAGATGCACAAGGATATGGATGTACATATTATGTTGTCCCATATCTATGATCTTTATTATAAGAAGGTGATATAAGAGTGATATGAGATCTCCAAGCCACCATTCATGTGAAATATAAGAGAGTCAGTGCCATCCATGACACATGTACTCAAGATGATTAGATATATGGAGTTATTGTACATCTTGGTCTTTAAGCTTCCATATGAGTTGTTTATAGATCTCATTCCATCCTCACTACCTCAAAGCTTCTCTAGTTTCATTATGGATTATAATATGAGAAATAGTGAGAAGTCACTCCCAGAATTACACACCCTAATTCACCAAGTATATTACTACATAAGGAATGAAAAACCAAGAGCTTGATGATCGACTTAGTCCGGATTTTCAAGAATGGGGATGATACCCCATCCCTCCATCTTCTGCATAATACCAGGTATTACTCATCATTAAACCCCTCCCATTATTCAGGTCAATGGATCAGGTGGTGTTTGCATAGTAGTGGTCACAAACTTAATATAGATGGTTCATGATTCATGGGAGCTATGTGGAGTGGTGGGTTTGTGTGAAACTTCATAAGGTCTATCATTATAGCATTTACAGCCTCATTTTGATGTAGAGACTCCATTCAGGTTGAAGAAAACATGTTGTTCATAGGGTTGATGATATGTTCTTCCAGGGGTATTAAGATTTCTGTGGTGTAAATTTATTCTCTTATTGTTTATAACTCTCTTCATGGAATCTTCTCAATACCTCAGTCCATCTCCTATAAACTTTTAAAGTGCAAATATCGCATCAGAAACACCATAGAAATCATACACACATGGCATGATGGGAAAAAATATTTTACTTCCTTGCCTCTAAGGCCCCTCAAGATGGACTTATCGCATATTTATCCAGTATGATATCCTTTCCCCTGGAAGGTGTGAACATTTATTTTGATGATTCTCTAGGGATTCACTATTTTAGGCCACCTTAACATTGTACTGCTCCTAGGGAATGTTCCCCTATCTAATAATAAAGTTTATATTTGTGTGGAAGTATATGGTAAACAAGAGGAAGGGAAATAAAAAGGTCCTTAAGACCAATTTCAAGTCTAAGTATTCTACACACTTCACTAATAAGAAGATTAATATCCAAAGGAAGAACAAGGAGAAAGTTGTAGTATGTTTTTCATGTGGCAAGTTGGTCCACTATAATAATGACTACACCGAGTTGAGGAGGCATATGGAAGCTTCATGTTCATTACTTATCATGTGAAATATTTCTATATCTATTAGTGTGGTTTTAGATACAGCTTGTGGTACTCACATCTATATACAAATATAGGAACCAAGTATATTTATAAAAGTTTCAAAATGTGATGTGGATAATTGAGTTGTCAATGATGTAAGACTGTATTCCTTAGTTATGGGAGACTACCACCTCATGTTGACAACAATGATGATCTTGGTTTTAATGAATTATTATTATTCTTTTAATGTTACCAAAAAATTATATTTGTATCTATACTAGATATGGATGGTTTTATTTTAATTCTTAGAAAAAATATCTTATACTTTTACAAAGATAACATATGTTATGGTATAGAACATATGAATAACATTCTTTATGTATTGGAATTTGAAAACTAAGTGTTGGAAATTGATAAAAGATCTAGTTTGTAAGACTCATATCATACCCAATTGTGGCATCACAAACTTAGTAATGTAAATGATAAGGTCTTGAAAAACCCATATCAAGATATATATTTAGATTCTTTTTATTTAAAACAACTTTATAGATGTCTCACTTGTTTATAAGTAAAGATTACCAAACCACCTTTTGGTGAAAAGGTTGAAAGGCCCATAAAGCTTCAAGAATTGGTACATGCATATGTGTATAGATATCTTCCATTAGATGATATAACAGGGTACTATTACTTCATTATTTTTACTAATGAATTAATTATATATGAGTATTCTTACATAATGAGGTATAAGTTTCAATCCTTTAAGAAATTTAAGGAATTCAATAATGAAGTATAGAATAAACTTAGTAAGAAGATAAATAAACTTAAATTGGATCAATAAAGAGAGTATATTAACCAAATATTTCACTAACTATATCATAGATTTTGGGATTCTATATCAACTCAATCCTCTTTACACACCATGGTGAAATGGTGTTAGTAAAAGGAGGAACCAAACTTTTTTAGACATAGTGAGATTGAGGCTGATTCGTGCAGATATTCCATTATCCTTTTGGGGATATTCATTATATATTATATCATACACACTAAACTATGTTCCAAATAAATCATAAAATGGTATACCATACTAGTTAAAACTAGAAAAAAAAACCCATGTTGTCGAATATACATGTATGGGGTTGTGAGGTGTTTGTTAGGTACATTTTTTGGAAATAAACTAGTGTTTCAGGGCATGAATTGTATCTTTATAGGATGCTCTAAGGAAAGTAAAGGATATTATATATATAAAACCTTAGATAAAATAATTATTATTGACCAAAATATTACCTTTCTCGATAGGGGGCACATATTCAAAAGATATATTGGGAGCAAGAATGAATTTGATAAAGTTGATGCTCAAGATACACAAGAGTTTTCACTAGAAAAAGTTTCACCAATATCTATGGAAGAAGATGTTCTTGAGACACAATTACTATGTAGGATCACTAAATATGTTATATAACTAGAGAGATATGGTTTTCTAGTCATCAAGGATGGTTAATCATTGTTGATTGACAATAAAGAACCTATATCCTATAAGGAAGTAATGTAGATCTTAGAAGTTGTAAGATGGAAATAAGACATGAATTTTGAGATCGATTCCATGTATCATAACCAAGTTTTGGTTTTCATTAATATTCTAGTATATTTAAATCCCATTGGATAAAAATGGGTATTCAAAAAGAATCTGGACATAGAAGGTGAAGTTAGTACCTATAGAGCACAATTAGTGGCTAAAGGGTTTAAACAACATCAATGTTATACTATAATGAAACCTTTTATCCAGTTATTATGATGAAATCCATCATAATGTTTATTTCTATAATAAATTTCAATGATTATGATATTTGTAATATAGATTTAAATACATAATTCCTTAATGGGAACCTTATGGAAGAATTCTTTATGACACAACCATGAGGTTTTGTGACTCCATGGGATGCCAATAAGGATTGAATGTTGTGTAGATCCATTTATGGGTTAAAAAAGAATCTAGATTATTGAAAATTTTGTTTTATAGATCCAAAAAATAATTTGGTTTCATAAATAATGAATTTGATCCCTATGTTTATAATCAGTTAAATGGAAGTACAATAATTTTCTTAATAACATGTGTTTATGAAATATTATTTATTGGAAACAAGATACCAATATTACTTTTGACTAAGACAGGGTTGAACACATGATTCTCTATGAAGGACTTAGGTTAAGTATCCTGTATTCTATGGATCAAGATCATTCATGATAGATCGAATAGGGTGATTTTACTAATTTAGGGTATATATATCGACCATATACCAAAGAGATTCAGGTTAGAACAATCCAAGAGGGGATTGGTTCTAGTGTAACATGGTATATATATCTCTAAGAAAATGAGTACTCTGATACAATAGAAAAGAGATAGGATGATTAGAATACCTTAAACATCTAAAATAGGTTCCATAATGTATGAAATTATGAACACCATGTTTTATATTTCCAACTTCTTGATCATGGTAGGTAGATATTAGTCGGATCCAAGAGAACAACATTGGATTACTATTAAGGTTATCCTTAAGCATCTAAGACGTACTAAGGATTTGTTTATAGTGTATAGAGGAGATTAATAACTAATAATCAAGGGATATATAGATGATAGTTTTCAGAAATATTAGGATGATCTTAAATCATAGTCATGATATATCATCTCTTTAATGGAGGAGGTGTGAGATGGAGGAGCTTAAAGAAGCTTGTGTTCATCGATTCTATAGTGGAGTATTATTATATTGATACTTTTGATGTAGTTAAAGAAACAATGTGGATATGATACTACATCTAGGATCTTTATGTGGTTCTTAATCATAAATATTATATCACATTGTATTGTGATAATACTACACTAGTGGTTATCATCATGGATCCCATATCACGTCAACAGAAAAATTATATACTTCGAAAAAATCACATCTTGAGGGATTTTTATTATAGGGGTGAGGTTGAATTAGTAGATTTTACATATAGAAAAACATGGTTTACCAACTGACTAAATACTTATCTCAATAGGATAATGAACATAATGTGAGATCTATAGATCTGAGAGTCATTAGCAGTTGACTCTAGTGCAAGCGGGTGTCTGTTGGAGCTGATACCCCAAAAACAACTTATTTGTAATTATGATTACCTATATATTTATATTATTGAATATTAATGAACAAATTAACACATGATGAGTATTATTCTACATGTCATAAATTTGATGATGTCTTTAGAGTATTTATTGCATTGGAAGGTTATAGCAGTTCCTTACTATGATGAGAATCTTGAAGTACTATGCTGATATTATTAAATAAAAGTTCTATGGATGGATGAAATTTTCTAATAGGACATAGATAGTGTATAATATCAAGGGTAGAGGGATTATAATACATTTATACTTTTTCTCATTAATTTTGATCTTAGAAATCTCCAAGAGAGGAGGTTATGAGAACTAACCTACCACTAGGAAATTCATATGTTTTATGTGTCATCAGATGTTCCTATCTATAGAAATTTGTAATGATCCTTAAACTGTAAGACTATTATTAATTCATATCATGATTTTTGTACTTTGATGTATTTTATAAACTATGAGGAAATATGTTCATGGTGAAGTTAGATATATTGGATACATCATGAATGATATGACATTAATGAATTAGTTATGGAAGGATTCATCCCTTGTTTCTTTAACAGAGGGTTGATATTGTAGGACCTTTGATAAAAATTTTACTATATGATAATTCCATGTCCATGGTGGTTTTTTATGAGTTCATTTCCATAAATTCAAATAAAGATATTCGGATCATACAGGGTGATGACATAAGTGATGCAACCTGCTTGAATGAGATATGGAGACAAAGGGATTATATTATATGGTAAGAATTTAAAGGAGGTAGTCCTATCTTTGACTTCTACTAATATCTTAAGTGGACATGATATGTTTTTAAATGCCTCTCTTGTTCTAGGAGTTGTACTTATTTTTATTGAGTTGAGGGCATATGGGGTCAAATACATAGTGTATTCACAGGATCCACCAATTTGGAAAAATTGAATTTTTGGATGAAGTGGACCCCATATGTGGGAACCAGTTAGTATTCAAATGAATAATAATATTTAATTAATTTAATTATATTATTCTATTTTTGAATAATGAGAATTTAATTTTTTTCTCAAGTTATTCACAAATTTATTAAATTATAAAATTGAATACGAAAAATTATTATTTTTCAAATGAAGGTTCCATCATTAAAGGTTTGATAAATATTTATGGGAGTAACAATACAAGTTAATGGAGTATGGTTCATCATGTAATAGACAAGAACTTATCATCTCATTACTTGGTGATATTTTCATTTTAGGGTATCACATTAAGTTTCGAGGATAAACTAGTAGAGTTTGACTGATTTTTTAGTTAGAATAGTATATTGTAGCGTGGTGTTGTGGGATATGGTGTAGTAGAGTCCCTTGTAGAGTATTAAAGGTCTTATGATATATAAGTTTTGATATGATTTTTTTTTGTTTCTATTATAATTATGGTATGGAGCTGTGATGTGGTGACTTAGAGAGTTCAGTTTTAGTGGTTAGATTAATCCAAGGGGAGTTTTTGCATGGCTAAATGTTGTGGTTTAGTGGTTTAGAGATGAAAATATTACAACATAGCCCCCAAAATTATGGAGTGGATTCTTTGGTTGTGAGGTTTTTGTTTCTCTATAATTTTGGGGGTGGTTTTGGTATGGTGTTTTGGTTATTCCATATCCTTAACCCAAGTAGATAGGATTTTTTCAGGATCTGTGTTGTTGATTCTAATGAAGGTTGGGATGAGGGGTGATTTTGGTGTATCCATATGTGTTGTTCCATGGTATTTGGTGAAAAATTAATGGATATGGTATAAAAGATGATGTTTCACTGTGGTCTTTTAATTTAACTATTGGGTATAAATTCCTAAATCCATTCAAAACTCATCATTTACCTGACTTTTCTTTAGACACATGGAAAAACTATGATTAGTTTTGGGAGTTCATACAAACCCTCTTTAAAAAATTTGAACCTTAGTCTCAGGAAATTGGTTTCTAGAAATCCTTAGTGAGTTCCCACTCCATCTATCTTGATTTATCCTCTATTATTAATCCATATAAAGTTATGTTTGAGAGATAAAAATAGTTTTGGTGATGTTGTGGCTAAATATTCATAGGATAAATTGTGTCTTATGTTACTGATACATTTTTTGTACTCCCTTGAGTGATTTTGGCCCAGTTATCATCTTATTTTCACTTGGATTTTTCACATTAGATTTCACATCCTTTTTTTAGGTAGGTGATCGTTACTCTATGTTTACTTGTGTGAATCTGTGATATTATCATACTTTTTTATTTTGGGTGGATAGTATGGATTGAATTAACAAGATATTGAACCAAATGAATTGAAATTGAAGATTAAGGAGGGATGGGTTTGAAATTGTTTATCGGATTCTTTATTATTCCCACATGTTCTTACTTGAGAATTAATGTTGTTGAGATTATATTTAATTGGAAATATTTCATGTGTTTCTATGAATTATAAACCCCTTACATGTTTTAATTTTTTAACTCAGATTTCATAAAAAACTAGTGGAAATTATTTGAAAGAGATGATGAAATTATTTGAAAGCCCCATTTAAATAGAACTAGTGGAAATTTTGGAATCTAAAATCTATTTTTATATGAATTGGTGATCTTTTTGAAATTTAGATTAATATTTTTTGAACCTTGTGGGGATTGTATAGTGATTATAGTGACTGGATTAGGTGTGGAAAAAAGTTAAGGTAGTGGGGATATGGTTAATTATCATGGGGCATATTGAGGGATGAGTTGTAGTGGTTGGTCGAAAGATATTAGTGTGTTATGGTCAGGATTTTTGGATGGTTTAAGCATGAGATGTGTCATTTTTGTTTTGATATATATGGGATATTATGTGGTATGTCATGTGTAGTAATTTACCAATGAATGTGGGATGAATCTATTAATGATTAAACAGTATTGTTACGGAATTGAATTGAATATGCGTGGGTTAAAATTAATTATGTGGTAATAAATTAATGAATTTAATGATAATAAATGGGTATGAATGTAATAATAAATAGTTTATTTGAACATGGATTGATGCAAGATAAGTGGTGTATGTGGAAGGGGTGAGATCACAAGAAATTTTATATTGGGGCATGAGATCCACAACTCAGTGGGGAAGTGGATGTGGGGCCCCTTTAGAAATTTTCTCCAAATATTATTTTACTACCTTGGATAAATTATTTGGTGAGTAATATTTGGTAAGTCTGGGGTGATTTGTTGGCCTGTTTAGATGCATGTTAGTTTTATTGTTTATTCACTGGTGAATTTGTATGATATTTTCAAATTTTCATGAGAGACCTTTGGTATGGTCCTACTGAGTATACATGTTATTCTCACCATATATATATATAATTTTTTTTAGGTTTCTAGTAGGGTTTCAAAGACTGAGATAGATATTACTACATTGGATGTTAGTGTAGTTGAAAATTTATTTACATAGGATTTTTCTATTGATACGGTTTCTTTTTGGAGATATTTATTTGTATTTATTAACATAATTTATATGTTGTTAGTTATTTTACATAATTTGATGAATTTTGGTTATTTTTTATCTTATCTCTTGATCTTGTTCATTATATTGAGGGTAATTACCCCCATTTGAGTGATTTATACCCTCGGTGTTATTCACTAACATAGATCCTATTGGAGGGAGGCTTTGAGGATAACTCCTTCTCCTAATTTCTATAATAAGAGGGGTACCAATGAAGAGGGGTTCATAATAGAGTGGTATCAGATATTTTGGTTGAGAGATATGATGAATCTTGGGGTTAGGAACTTATGAGGCTTGCATGGGTTGGCAGGTCAACGGTGTCAGTTAAGCTTAGATCATGTCATAAGCAAGGGAGGTCAGTTATGACATAGGGTTTTATGGCCCAGTGTGATCTAATGTAAGAAGATTAAGATTTCTGAATGTTCTAAGTGAGGTGATGTTTCTTATGGGGTAGAGACCTAGGATAGGAACATGCATCATATCTATTATTCTTGTGATTGAATGAGTTGATGTTGGAAAGTTAAAATAAACATAAATAAATGAATCTAAATTAATTCTATACTACCAGACATAGGGTTTTCTCTTGTGAATAATTTTTATAAATGGTTCATGGTCATAATTAGCATGAATTTATAGGAGGATAGGTTTAGTGGGATGATCTAGTTGATCATCATAGGATCGATCTAACTAATGTGGACGAGTTTTGGTAAAATATGTTGTGTTCTTTCCATAATTAAGGTATGTAAAAGTATAATGGGGTCATTTTTGATCTATAGATAGATCACTCACTATAGGAGCTTGAGATCACCTTCAGTTTGATTAAGGCCCAAAGTGAATTCTTGATTCTCACGGGTAGGTGACAAGCACCGGGCATAACCAACTATTACTTGGGAATGGTTTTTCCACTGGTGAACCAGTAAGAACTATCCATAGAATGGAATGGATGTACCGATAACATCAAAGTAAACATAAAAAGCAATAATATACCATAAAAACATAATTTATAATAAAAAAACATGCCGCAACTGATCATATACATACATGGTATCTCAAAACAAACCCAATACTGAAATATATGGATACAATTCCCAAAAAGTCCCAAAAACATCCCACCAGTCACAAAACCTCAAAAATATTCCCCAAGAGACAATAATTATGACACCACATCTCCTCCTAAAAACATTGGACAATGGTAATAAAAAATATCCACTATAGAACATGGTTCCCTTTCCATTTTTTGTGTCCTATAAAACAAAATCTAAAAATTCCCAAATTCTTAAGAAAGGTGTGAGGTAGGAAGCCTATTTGGATGCCAACATGAATCTATATAAGTATTTTACCCATGAAATCCAATAAACTAGTTTTAAAACATTTTCAAAACTATTACACTTTGAAAAACATACCATTTTAAAATATACCTTTGAAACCCCTTTGGTTTTCCATTTCAAAAAAATCCAGTATTCCAAAAAAAAAATCCAACATGGCTCAAAAAAATAAACTTAGGCATAATTCATAACATGATCAACATAAAAAACAAGAAAACCCAAGGGTGAGCATAACATCAATATCAATAACCATATAAATGGAAATGAAAGAAAGTGGGAATAAAATATCGTCACATAAAAATAGAATTAATCAAATGTATAAAACATATAATCCAATCCAATATGAGTAATGTGAATGTAGGGATATAACCATTATCCCTATCATGAGTGAGTAAAAAAATATGCTTGATAACTAAGAAAATAGAATCTTTCATGGTCTTCCCCCAGTCCAACATGGAATCTCTCATAGTCTTCCTACCAAAAGGCTCTCAGAGTCCCTTGGAAACTAAATTAGAGGCTCGCACATTCCTCCATTTTATGGATCACATGGATAATTAGAAAAACCAATATGGAATATCACATATTATTCCATTTAAATGATCATATGATTCCTCAAACAAAACCCTCACTCACACCCCAGTTAACACATGTGCTACTCCATGACAAAATATTCACACAAAAAGTGCCCATATCAAAAAAGATACAAAATAATAAATTTCACAAACAATCATGCCCATTTTATCAAAAAACCTTTCCCAAAGTAAAAACATTTCTAAAACCACTTTATAAATCATTTGAAACCCATAAAAACCTTTTATCCATTTTAACAACTACTTTGTATAAATACAAGCCACACCCATTTGGAAAACCTCCTTTTAAATACCCAAATTTACAAAATAATCCATGAAACAAATCAAACATGGAATTTGAATCAATAATAAATCATAAAAAAATAAATTTAAACAACACAAAGCAAAATTGATTAAAAAAATTAATGATAGTCCATGTAAAACAGCCTTAAATAGAGACACCTACATTGGATTTGGTCCAAAACTCATCACCCTTGATGATGACCACCCAAAAGAGGTAGAATAAATTATCACACACATAATCCACAAGAAATAAATCCAAAAACCCCATTACATACACTATATTAATCCAACACCCCCACTGGGGGTTCCACATCTTCATACAAATGGAAGAACAAGGGTAAGAATGAGAAAGAGGGGTAAAATCTCAAATAAATCACCTTACCTTAAGACAAGACACCAAGATCTCCAAGGTAAATCCACCAAGTAAGAGGGGAATAAGTTCCAAGACAAGGGATAGGGGAATAAAATCATGGGAGAATTAAAAGAGGGTTGAAGCCCTTAAAATTTGTTAGGGATGAAAAGGTAAAAGAAACATTTTAAGTGACCTAGATAGGGTCACATGGTTTGACCGCATGGTAAGAAAAACTGTGTGCCAACCATGCAGGTGACACTATCCACCCAAAAATGGGAAACAATATTTTCCCTGGGTGTCTTATAGTTTGAAAATCCATGATTAAACCATTAAAAACACCATTGTCACCCTCTATAGCCCCTTCGCATGGTCATCTACATAATTAGACAAATTATGCACTAATTGTGCTCATTGGTTTGCCTTCCCAAAAACTCCAATTTTCTACTCCCATTACTTAAGAAATCCAAGAACATATCAAAATATAAATAAAACTCAAAATTAGATGTACCAATGACTCATAAGGAATCACAAACTCCAAACCATGCTAGTTTATTCCCCTAGAATGTCCTCAGACATCCTCAGAAGAAAATAAGTGAGTCCATTTCTCCCTCTCTAGTGCTTCCTACTCCCATGTATCATGGATATAACTACCAATTTTCAAAATTAAATGGAATAATTATATCAAATTACCATGGATAACCTTGTTCTTAATATCCATGATATGAATAGGATACTCCACAATAATGGCATTAAGATCTAACTCCAAATCTTCCCACTCCAACACATGAGATGGATCTAGATGGTATCTCTTAAGTTGGAAGATGTGAAAGATTTAATGGATAGATGTCAACATAATTGGAAGCTCCAAATGATAGGATAACATCCCAAGATGCTCTATAACATGAAAATTCCAAACATAACATGGATCCAACTTCCCCAGCTTTCCCAAACGATGATTTCCCAATTGAATGAATACCTAGAGAATCACATGGTCACAAAAATGAAACCCCAAAAGATGATGATGATGGTTGTAATATGAATTCTAATGACTTTGAGTTGTCACTAACCATTTTTGAATTAGCCACATTGTCTCAGTCGTCTCTTGGATGAGACTCGATCCAACCAAGGAACGATCTCCCTCCTCATCCCAATACAAAGGGGATTGGTATAGACACCTGCATAATGCCTCAAACGAGGAAATACTAATCAAGGTTTGATAACTATTATTATCAAAAAAATTGGACAATAGTAGTTTACTTTCCCAAAAAACACCAAGATCAAGCACACATGTCTGTAACATATCCTCAAGGGTTTGGATGGTCCACTCAGACTGGCCATCTGTTTTTGGCTGATATGCGGTGCTCAACTTTAGCTGGGTTCCCAAAGCCTTATGGAGTCCCTTACAACAACAACATGTGAAATGGGAATCCCAATCTGAAACTATCACTAAGCTAACTCCATGAATCCTATCAACCACTCAAACCTACAAACGTTCGAGGTCCACTACCTTTATTGTAATAACCCAGAATTTTATCAATTGAACTTCCTTCCTATAATTATGTCATAAAACTCATACATCACATAGAGAACCCATTAAAAAACAAAATTTTCATTAATGAAGAATGATATATTAGTCATAAAATAAAATAATAAGAATTCCAAATATTACATCTAGAAAATAAATATAAAATAAGATAATAAGAATGGGAAAATTTGGATATGCTCCATCCACTAGAATGACCACACTCGCGAACAAAGATGTAGAAATAAAACATAATATTAATAATAAAACTTTAATTTTTAAATTGAAATTATATATAACCTTAAGAAAAAATATATTGAATGAATAAAAAATTAAATAAGTGGTATTTATAAAAATTAAGGAACCTATATGAGCGTTAAAAATATAACCATTGGAATAGTAATATAACTATTAGGAATAGTAATCTGGTTATTATAATAGAAACATCACCAATGGAAGTATAAAATAAAATTTAGGTATATTATAAATAAAAAAATGGTATATTCATATTATGGTATAAGTAAATAAATGTTTTAAAAATGATAAATTAGGTTTTGGAATATTTGTAAAATGTAAATATTTATTTGTAATCTTATAATTAATATAATGATTTAAAAGAAAATTTATTTTAAGAATATATATTCATAAATTAATATTATTTTTTATTATAATTATAAGATATTTTTATGTGACATTAATTAATTTTTTAAAGGGTCAAAAAATCGATTATAATACTAAAATTTGTATTTTTCGAATAAATGGTGATTTTGTTTAAAAATTAAATTTATCATATTTAAAAATTTATTTTCATAAAATGGATTCCATTTTTTAAATATACACATAAAAAAATGGTTAAGGTGATTTTTTTGTATTTTTCTAAAATAGTTGAATTTTTTGTGAATAATGAAATGCAGTTATTTATGCTATTTAACATTATAAGCCAAATTCAAGAATTTTTTAGTCATATATGATATAATAACTCGTTTTTTATAAATCTCCCAAACCATTTAATATATTTAGTCATAATATTCAGTACTATTGATAATATTGTTCCAAAATAATAAGATAATGAATTTAATAATCAAAAACACCTCTCTCATCCACCTATAAATACCACCCCTTCTCATCACACCTTCTAAGCATTATATCTTGTTAATTTTCTACCCAATTCCTTTCTAAATCCTCTTACCCATGTCCAAGTGATTTTTGTCTCAAAAAAATACCAATTCCAAGTTACTTAAGGGGTCTTTCAAGGAGGTGATATCCAAGAGGTAACTTTCTCAAATCATCTCTTTTAATTTAATTTATTCTTATACATTTTCATAAAATCATTCATACACAGAAGAATAATAAATCCAATATCATTTATATACTCTAATTTAATATTTATAATTTAATATATTATGTCCACCACTTTTCTCATTTCCTCTTATTCAAAGAAACGAAATTGTTGTCCAAATTATGGCAGTTTACCATCTCCATGGATAATGATTTTTCATTTTCCATTACCGCCTTCAAGGATGGTCATAAAACCATTATTATGGTTAAATAAGATTATAATATATATATATATATTATAATTTATTTCATGTTATATAACCAATATATAAATATAATATTAAATAAAATGATACTATTTAATGATGGCCATAAAAAACGCCAAAATAAACTAAACTTTTATCATTAACGTTTTATCAAATGAATCATCCTAATACCATAAATAAAAAAATTATATATGGTAATATTTAAACTTTTATAAGTTAATTAATACCATATAATTTAAATTTTTTATTAATATTCCCATTTTACAATAAAATGCAAAAATATACACAAGTTAACCGACCATGAAACCGTGAAACGAATGCTCCCAAAACGATGAAATTAAAATTTATAACTCATTGTAATAACCATAAATGAACTTAATAAAATTATAATAAATAATTTAAATGTATAATATTTTCTGAATTAATTAATTAATTAATATATTTTGATTATCCAGGACATTAAGTGCAAGTGCAGAACTCACTCGGACATAAGGTAAGGGGTCTCTCTGAACCTCCAATTTTTCCTTTGGGTTACAATTTCTCCCTATTTACCCCAATTTATTTATTCATTATTATTATATAATTCTCTTAAATTTTATTAATATGTTCAAAACATGTGTATATATCTCAATTAATCTTTCTTTTATGGGTAAATACATGTTTTGAGAGGTTCCCTTCTCAACTCCTATCGATAAGCAAATCTGATTAAAGGGAACTTCTCCATTTATTACCCATTTTAAAGTACACTCCATAAACTATTTTAAGACACCAATAACTTCATAAAATATCTCATTTTATCATTAAAAATTATTTTAGTTCATTTATGGTTTTATAAAAACAACTATTCTTTTTTCCTCTTTAAAGACTCTTTAATATTTCTCTTAAACCGCACTTAAGTGAATCATATCTAAAGTTTCCTAAACACTATTTTTCATGTAATCACTTTAGTTGGACAGAATTATTTATAATATATTATTATTCTTACTATATGACTATTCATAAATTATTTAATCCCTTCTTTCATGGATATCATTTTGATACACCCTTTGGTTATACCTTGTGACATGATTATGAAACTCATTCCATTCTGTGGGTAACCCTTATGATTATTCCTTATGCTTGATTTCTTTATGTGGAACACATATGCATGTACATTTTATGATGGGTTTTACTAGATAGCACTTAAATTAATTGGGTAATGTTTTTTCTTATGAGATGTTATATATGGGATTAGGTAGTAAACCTAATCCATTACAAGACTTTGTACACCATGTGATATAGTCTTAGAAATTAGTCTTGAATCATGTTTATATTAGGTTATATATTTCTACCACATTATAATATTTCCATGATCGTAATATTCCATGTTATATATGTTATTATTCCATATTTTTATTCATAATATATTTCTTGTATGTTATTATGTTATGTCTTCTAACTCATTTTTTATGCTTTCATTCCCATGTTTATTTCCTTATTGATATTTTTAGCTCATCCATTTTGTTTATGTATTCCCTAGGTTATTATATAGTTGTAGGAGCTCAAAGGAAGTTGGGATCTCATTATGGAGATTAATAAAAGAGTTTTTATTCTAGTTTCATGTTTTATAATTATGTACCTAGTCTTATAAATATGTTAGAATTTTCAATCCTTGGTTTGTATTTAATCTATAATTATTCTTAAAATCATGTAATTTTAGTGTAAAAGTATATGGTTCCTATAGTTGGTATCAGATCCTGGTCTAGTTATTTTTGGGTATTATGACTAGAAAACTTTATTAATAACCCTAGGGATAATTATATCACCATTAATATCCTATGTTGAAACTTAGGGAATCATAAGTTAGGATATAATTTTCACTTATAAGTTATTCCTTCTAAGTTTATGGTTGCCTTTTATATTCTCATTAGATAAGTATTAAAAAACCCTAGTTTTATTCTTTTTTCACTTTGTTTAGTTAATTGTTGGAAATATGAGAACTCTTTCTAACAAAAAATATGATAGTAAATGTGATGATTTCACCAATGAAATGACAAATCTGATGGGAACGGGATCTTAGAACTTTATAACAGTACTTGCTCAACTGGCTCAAGTTATAAATACTAACTTGAATCAAGTCTAATTTCCTACTTCTCTTAATAAATATAAATTTTCATTGAATAATTTATATTTCAAATACCTCCTATATTTATTTTATCTTATGATACTTTCATCAAGGAATAATGTAATAGCTCCACTGAGAAGATATTATAAATTCTCTAATACTTAGAAGAAGAGAAATTCACATAGGCGATCTATCATTTTGATGTGGAAGTTGATCAGTGATGGAAACTAATCAAAAATAAAAAATATAAATAGGAAATTGATTCCAAAAATTGGAAGGAGTTAATAAAATATTTTTCAATAAATATTTTCTCCAAACTCTCCATATTATAATGGAGAGGTAGTTCCTCAGACTAAAGAAAAAGGAATATGAATCTATCAGGGTGTGTGAGGAAAAATTTACATGGCTTTCACGATACGCCTTTCACTTTATCATGAACACTGAAAATAATTTAGAAAACTTCATTAGTGTATTAAATCTGATTCTATGAAAATCCTTGGAAATTAAAGACTTTGAAGGATATTAGGAGATTGTTCAATGTTACCTAAAGTTTGAGATAGATATTAGAGACTCTCATTGGTCTTGTGGGATTAGAGATAAAAAGGGGGAAATATAGTTTAATATGGGTGGATCAACATATAAATCCCATGAAGGAAAGAAAACCCAACATCCTAAATTTCAAAAGCGTGGGAAGAAGCATCCCAAGAACTATCTAAAGGGAACTAGAAGATAACTAAAATGTGGAAGAGAGGGGCATCAGGATAATTATTTCCAAAGGGATTTGAAGAAGCCAAATAATGTGGAAGATGAAAGAAAGGTTAAGATCAATACTCAACTTGTAGTGCAGTGTTTCAAATTCAAGTAACATGGGAATTATGCAAGCCAATTACCTAAGCCAAGGTTTGTTAGAGGCAATCAATAAAAAAACCTCAAAAGTAGTAAGGAAAGGAATATTCTATCACTACTGCTAAGGTGGATCCTGACAATGATGTGGTGATAGGTATGGTAGTTATTCATTCAAGAATATCAAACTTACCATTTGATTTTGGTCTTAAATATTCTTCCATATCTTTCAATTTTATTAGAACTATTCAAACACCACCTCAAAATATGAAGGTTGAGTTATCTGTGAGAATAGAGAATGGGGTAATTATTGAATCTAAATTATAGAAATACTATTTGGTTAATTTTTGTGGATTGAACCTCCTATAAAATCAAATCTTACTTACTTTGGTGGAGTTTTATGCTATATTGGGTATGGATTGGCTATTTTTATACAAATCCAACATTAAATTTTAGGAGAAGGAGATCACTCTTCACATCCTGAGGCATCCCCAAATTCATTAACAGTGTAAGTCAAAAGATGAATCTCCTTCAGAATCATCTTCTAAATTTTGTATATTATTTTCTTATGAGAAAGTGTATCTAGATAAAATGATTGAGAAAAAGGATAGGATCATGCTCTAAGACATGCCCATTGTAATAGACTACACTAATTTGTTCCCTGATGAATTGTCTAGTCTTACTCCTGACTGAGAGGCTGATTTATCAATTGATATTATACCTAGATATCTGTCCATATAAAAGACACCTTATAGGATGGTCACCATTGAGTTATAGGAACTATACAAGTAGTTACAAGAGAATATAGACAAGGGTTTTATATGCTCAAGTTATTCGTCATGGAGTGTCCCGGTCCTCTTCGTCAAAAAGAAGTATGGATCAATGTGCCTCTAAATTGATTATTGTAATCTCAATAAAATCATGATAAAGAACAAGTATCCCCCAAAACATATATATTACTTTTTTTATAATCTATATGGGACCAAGTATTTCTCTAAGGTGGACCTTCAGTTGGGATATCACCAATTAAGCATGAAGAAAGAAGATATTCCCAAGACTTCCTTTTAAACAAGGTATGGACACTATGAGTTCATAGTGATGACCTTAGAACTCACTAATGCTCTATAAATTTTCATGGAATTAATTAATAGATTCTTTATATATTACCTTGAAAATTTTGTGGTGGTCTTTATAGATGATATTTTGATATACTCTAAGAGTAAGGAGGAACATGAGGAGAACCTGAATACTATGATAAAGACTTTATAAAGGGAGAAACTATATTAAAAGTATAGTAAATGTGAGTTCTGGATGGAAGAAGTATCATTCTTGGGGCATGTTATCACCAGAAAATAAATATATATGGACCCTTATAAAAGAAAGGAAATTGAGGAGTGGCCCAAACCAGTATCTTTAATGGAGGTCCATGGTTTCCTTGGTATAGCTAAGTATTACCAATGATTTTTTAGGATCTTATCATGAATTTTAAACCCACTAAAAAAGATTACTTGGAAGGGAGTAAAATTTTTATAGACTAATTAATGTAAATAATTAATCAAATAGTTAAAAAGAGTCTTATCACTACACCAGTAATTACACTAACGACACATGGGGAACTCTTTATGGTATATAATGATGCATCAAAGACTTAAAAAAAGGGTCTTATCACTACACTAGTAATTACACTACTTAAACATGGGGAACTCTTTATGGTATACAATTATGCATCAAAAAGGGTATTAGATTGTGCAATTATGAAAAATAATAAATTAATATCTTATGCCTCAAGGTAGATGAAATTTAATGAGAAACATTATCCCATGCATGATCTGGAGTTGGTTACTGTGATCTTCACATTAAAGATCAGGAGGCATTATCTCTATGGGGAGAAGTTTGATATGTATATATATACTGATCATAAGTGCCTCAAATATATATTCACACAGGTGTAGATTAATATTCTCTAGTGAATATGGTTATAGATTATCAAGGATTATGACTTCTCAATTCACTACCATCCTGGTAAAGCAAATAAAGTGGTATATGCTCTAAGTAGAAAGGATCATGTAACTTTATCAATGATAATAATTGAGAAGGATACAATATTCTTATAATTGAAAAGGATATACATGGTAATCATAAAGAAAGCTACATCATCATTCCTTTCATGAATTATTTCTCAACCATCCTTTTTAGAGAAGAGAAAGTATTCTCAAAGAATTTTTTTGGGAAATTCAGAAGAAGGTGGAAGCTATCGGAAATGGTAAATCCTCAGAGTTCAAAATTAATGAGGAAGGATTTGTAATATTTGGTTCATGACTATGTGTACCATTAAATTTTGATATAAATAGAGATATTTTTAATGATGCGCATAGCTCAACCTCCTTTATTCACCTAGGGAGCACAAATATGTATCGATATATCGGAGAGAACTATTAATGAGAAAATATGAAGAAGGATATCATTGAATATATATATATATAAGTGTCTAGTATGTCATAAAGTGAATGATGAAAGGGAAAAAGTATAATGGGATGATACAATCATTACCTATTCCTACATGGAAATGGGAAAACATCACTATGGACTTTTTAACAAGAATTTTGAAGACATCGAGAGGAAAAAATTCTATATGGGTCATTATGGAACATCTTACAAAGATTGTTCACTTTATTTTGATTTTATAGGACTTCTCAGTTGACTAAAATGCATGGATATATATCATAGAAGTGGTGAGGCTTCATGGAGTACCATTATCGATTATATCTAATTATGATCTGATATTTATATTCATGTTCTAGAAAAGTATCTAACATGATCTAAATACTAAGTTGAACTTTAATAAAAATTATCACCCCCAAACTGATGGCCAATCTAAGAGTACTATTTAGACATTGGAAGACATGTTGAGAACATTCTCAATGGACTTCAAAGAAGGATGGATCAGAATATTCCACTGGTTGAGTTCTTGTAAAATAATAGTTTTCACTCTACCATCCAAATGGCTCCATATGAATCCCTTTATTAGAAAATATGTAGATCACCTGCATGTTGGGATGAATTTGGATAATGTAAGATTTTAGGACCTAAAATGGTTGAGGAAATGGAAGAAAATTTGAAGACCATCCAACATCATATTCTGGTTTCCCGAAGTCGACAGAAGAACTTTGTAGATAATCATTGATGAGAATTAGTGTTTCAGGATAGTGATAAGTTATTACTCCATATATATCTATGGAAGTGGGACATGTGATTTGGCAAAAAAGGAAAGCTAAGTCCCAAGTGCATCATCCCCTTTGATATTTTTGATCGTATCGAATTTTTGTCCTATTGACTAGCACTTATACCAACCATGTCTCAAGTAAATGATGTATTTTGTGTATCCATTATGAGTAAATACAAACCAAATATCTCACATGTATTGAACTTAGAGGTGGAGTATCTGGAAAATGATCTCTCTTATGAGGAGTATCCAGTGAAAATTTAGGACTGTAGAGACAAGGTTCTATGAAACATGAACACTCACCTAGTCACGGTACAATGGAGAAACCATAAGTACAAAGAGGTGACATGGAAACCAGAGAAATCTATGAAGGAGAAATACCCTCACCAATTTTCACCTTAGTATGTAAAACAAACTTTCAAGGGTGAAATTTTATAAGGGGGAAGAATGTAACACCCCATAATTTTATCAATGGAATTTATTTCTTATAATTATGTCATAAAACACATAAATTGCATAGAGAACATAATAAAAAATTAATATCATAAATAAATAATGATACATTAATAATTAAATAAACCAATAATAATTCCAAATATTGCAACAGGATACTAAATATAAAATAAGATAGTAAGAATGGGAAAATGTGGATCTACTTGATCCACTAGAATGACCACACTCATGAAAAAATATGTAGAAATAAAAAAAATTAATAATAAAATATTCATTTTGAAGATGAAATCATATATAAACTTAATTGAATGAATAATGAATGAAATAAGTGGTATTTATAGAAATTATAAAACCTATATAACCGTTATAAATCTGACCGTTAGAATAGTAATCTGACTGTTAGAAATAGTGATATGGTTATTATAATAGTAACCTCACCTATGGAAGTATAAAATAAAATTTAGATATCTTATAAATAAAAAATTATATATTTATATCATAGTATAAGTAACTAAATGTTTTAAAAATAATAAATTAGGTGTTTGTATTTTTGTAAAATGTAAATGTTTATTTACAATTTTATAATTAAAACAATGATTTAAATGATTTTTTTCATAAAATAGATTCATAAATTAATATTATGTTTTATTATAATTATAAGATAATTTTATGTGACCTTAATTAATTTTTCAAAGCATCAAAAAATCGATTATATTATTAAAATCAATATTTTCTAAAAAAATTGTGCTTTTATTTAAAAATTAAATTTATCATATTTAGAAAATTATTTTTAAAAAATTAATTACATTTTTTAAATATAAATTTCTAAAAATGGTTAGGGTTAATTTTTTTTATTTTTCTAAAATAGTTGATTTTTGTGAATAGTGAAATATGGTATTTAACATTATAAGTCAAACACATGAATTTTTTAGTCATTGGTTATGTAAGAACTCATTTTTTCGAACTTTTATGAATTATTTACATTATTTATTCATAATAATAAACATTATTGATAGTCTTGAGCTAAAATAATAAACTAGTGAATATAATAATCAAAAACACCCCTCTCCTCCCCCTATAAATACCACCCTCACCACCCATTCTCTTCAAACATTCTAGGACTTTTAGATTTTAAATATTATACCCATTACCTTACCAATCCTATTCTCCATGTCCAAGTGTTTCTGGTCTCAAAAAATTATCAA
Organism: Viscum album; assembly: GCA_963277665.1. Classification (NCBI taxonomy): domain Eukaryota; kingdom Viridiplantae; phylum Streptophyta; class Magnoliopsida; order Santalales; family Viscaceae; genus Viscum; species Viscum album. The sequence continues at coordinate 1,881,541,008 of OY728135.1, read as the reverse complement.
TTCCAAGTTCCTTAAGGGGTCCTTCAAGGATGTGATATTCAAGAGGTAACTTTCTCAAACCATATCTTTTAATTTCATGTCTTCTTATACCTTCTCCTAGCCTCCATAATCCACAAAATAATAATAATTATAGTGTAATTTATATTATATAATGTTATATTTCTAATTTAATATCTTCCATCCACCTCTTTTCTCGTCTCCTCTTATTCAAAGAAATGAAATTGTTGTCCAAATTATGGCGTCTTACCGTCTCTATGGATAATGATTTTCTTTTTACATTAAGGATGGTAATAAAACCATTATTATGGTTAAATAATATTAAAATATGTATATTATAACTTATTTCATGTTTTGGAACCAATATATAAGCATAATATTAAATAAAACGATACTATTTTGTGATGGCCGTAAAAACTGTCAAAATAAACTAAACATTTTTCATTAACATTTTATCAATTGAATCATCCTAATACCAAAAAAAATGATATATAAGACCATTTAAAATTATTAAATTGAAATAATACCATATCATTTTAATGTTTTAGTATTAATCACTTTTATAAGAATGTCCATAAATATACACAAGTTAACTTACCATGAAACTGTGAAATGAACGCCCCTAGAACGACAAAATTAAACTTTATAACTCAGAAAAATGGTCATAAATGAATTTAATAAAATTATAATAAATAAAATATATGTAGAATAGGTTCTTAATTAAATAATTAATGAATTTATTTTGATTATCCATCACATTAAATGAAATTGCATAACACATTTGGACATAAGGTAAGGGATCTCTCCAAACCTCCAATTTTTCATTTGGGTTACGCTTTCTCTCTTTTTAACCCAATTTTTATTATTATTTATTCTTATATAATTCCCCTAAATTATATTTATATTTTACAAAAATGTTTATATAACTCAATTCATCTTTATTTTATTGGTAAATACATGTTTTAATAGGTCCCCTTCTTAATTCCTCTCGATAAGCATTCTCGGTTAAAGGGAACTTCTCCATTTCTTTACCATTTTTAAGTACACTCCATAAAATATTTTAAGCCACCAATATTTTTTTAAATATATCATTTTATCATTAAAAAATATTTTAGTTCATTTTTGGTTTTATACAAACAACTATTCCTTTTTCCTATTTAAAGACTCTTTAATCGGTTCCCTTAAACCGCACTGAAATGGCTCATTTTTTAAGTTTCATAAACACTCTATTTCAGGTAATCACTTTAGTGGGACATATTTATTCATAATATATTCTTATTTTTACATTATGATTGTTAATTAATGATTTAATCCCTTCTTTCTTGGATAAAATTTTGATACACCCTTTGGTTATGCCTTATGACATTATTACGAAATCCATTTCCTTCTATGGGTAACCCTTATGATTATTCATTATGGTTTATTTCTTTATGTATAAAACATATTCATGTAAATGTTATTATGGGTGAACCCACATACCTATCCAATTAATTGGGTAATTTTTTGTCTCATGAGACATTTTTCATGGTATTAGGGAGTAAACCTGATCCATTATGGGACTTTGTACACCTTATGATATAGTCTTCACATTTAGTCTTAACTCATGTTTATGTCATGTTATCTATTTCCACCACATTCTAATATTCCCATGATCATAATATTCCATGTTATATATGTTATTATTCCATATTTTAATTCATAATTCATTATTTTTATGTTATCATGTTATGTTTTCTAACTCATTTTTTATGCTTTCATTCCCATGTTTATTCCCTTATTGGGATTTTTAGCTCATCCCTTTTGTCTATGTCTTTCACAAGTTATCCTATGTAGTTGTAGGATCTCAAAGTAAGTTAGTATCTCATTATTGATATTAATAAAATATTTTTTATTCTAGTTTCATGTTTTTTAATTATGTACCTAGTCTTCCAAATATGCTAAACTTTTTTATCCTTGGTTTGTATTTAATGGATAATTATACTTAAAATCGTGTAATATTATGTGTAAAAGGATCAGGTCACTATATGTATCGACTACCTAATGGGTATAAAATGGTATTATTTTTCAGGATGGTCAATAATCACACATATGGAATCTTTCTCACTCAAATTATGAGGTAACCTGATCATGAAATCCATAGAGATATTATCCAACTTCTACACTAGCATGGGAAGTGGATGCAACAACACAAATGGTATTTGATGCTCATATTTGATCCTCTAATAGGTTAATCATCTAGAAACAAATTCCTCTATAGCATGTCTATTCTAGGGCCACCAATATTGGACTCTCAAAGTAAAAAACATCTTGTCCTCCCCATAGTGAACTACCCAAATAGAATGATGTGCCTCACACATCACATATCGCCTTAGGGTCAAAGGAACAATCAGTCACTTCCTAAAGAAAAGTGAACCATTAGGAAACTAAGACCAATCACCTAAGTTCTCTCCACTATTTAAGGAATTCTTAATCTGTTGGCATTCAGGGTCAAATACCTACTAAATCCTCACCTGGTCGATGAGAGAGGGTGTAGTCTATACACTGTCCAAGAATACCTTACTTATATCCTACTACATTCCATCCTCATATCAATAAATAAAATCATCTTACCCCATTGATCTATTAATTCTTGAACGAACTATATTGGAAGATTCTTGCTCAATGTGTCGGTGACCACATTTCCCTTCTTAGGTTTATATACAATCTCAAAATAAAAATATTGGAGGTATTACACCCATTATATATGTATAAGGTTCATGTCCCTCTGGTTGAATATATACTTCAGGATCTTATGATCTAAATACACTATAAAACTATACTCGAAGAGTTAATGCCATCATGTCTTTATCATATGCATAATAGCTACCAATTCTAGGTCATGGGTGGGATAATTTTTCTCATTTAGGTGTAGTTTTCATGATCCATAGGCCACCACATGATCATATTTCATCATAACGCACCCAAAACCCACACTGAAAGAATTATAATGCATCACATAAGCCCTCATAGGTTTAGGAAGAATCAAAACAGGTGTGGATGAGAGATGGGTCTACAGCTTCTAAAAATCACTATGGAACCTCTCGTCCTGGTAAAACTTCACCCCTTTTATGGTCAATTCCATCAAGGTAGAATCTATCCTAGAGAAGTCTCAAATTAAATTTCTATAATAACCATACAATCTTAGAAAATTTTGAATCTCAAACACTTTATTGGGATACTCCCAAGACAAAAATATTTGAACTTTCTATGGATCCACTAAAACTCTTACCTCAAAAACCACATGTTCCAAGAATTTCACTTCTTGAATCTAAAATTATAACTTGTACAACTTTTCATATATTCTCTCTCAAAACACCCAAAACAAACTTCATATGTTCATCATGTTCCTCCTTCATCTTGGAATACACCAATATTTTTTCTATAAACATGACCATGAAGTAGTCCAAAAAGCGGTGTAAATCTAGTTTATCAGCACCATAAATAATATAGGATAATTGGTAATCCCAAATGGCACAATAAAATATTCAAAGTGTTCATACCATCATCAAAAGTAGGTACTTGGAGCATAATCTTCCTAGACCCTTAACTTTTGGTACCCTAATATCATATCTATCTTAGAAAACCAACGGGCCCCTCTAAGCTAATCAAACAGATCATCAATTTAGGATAATGGGTATTTATTATTTTTTATCACGTGTTTAAGATTGTGATAGTATATGAAAATTTGAAGGATAACATCCACCTTCTTTTCAAATAGAATTGGCAAAAACCATAGTGACGTGATGAGAAAATTATAACCCTTTGCCTCAAGATCCTATAGTTTAACTTTCATCTCTTTCAACTTGGATGGATCCATTTGGTATGATATTCAGAAGATCGATCTCATACCAAGGAGAATGTTGATATTAAACTCAAACTATCGTTGGGGGAAAATAATAAGAAATCCTCTAGAAACATGTCTAGGTACCTATCCATTACCATTGTAATTTCACCAACTAGACTCTACTCAACAACATCAATAAACAACATGGAAAAATAGAGCGAGATCAAAACCAACTCTGAAGCAACTAGTGCTTCCCTCCAAGAACACAGATCTCATTCACCCTAAAAGAAATGAGTGATTCTATCAAAAGTAAGAAAATTAACACTACAATGATAATAGTCAACCAGTTCCTTGAATATGATCAACCAATCTATGATAATAATCAGTTCTAAAACATCCAGTTCTAGAATAAGAAAGTCTAAAACAACTTCTATGCCAACTACCATAAGGGTAATTTGAAACCTCAATCATTTTTTATACCCAATGGGGTTAGAAAATCCATAAAATAAGGAATTAAATCAATCTTAATGCCCAAAGCATCAATAAAATTAAGGGAAATTAAAAAATGGGTTGTTCCATTGTCAAATAAAACCAATTCCATAGAATAAGTAATAAACATTATACCACTAGCAATGGATAGTCTAGAATCTAAGTCCTCTGGTATGACCTTCGCTACATTGATACACCCGAGCTCAAACCCACCCCGAGCCTTCTTCCCCTGGTGAGAATATCCCCTACCATGCGGGTGAGATCCTCCACCCCTGAAAACCTCTAACTTCACATGAGGTCCCTTTGAGAAAGTAAACCCCACACTATTCCCATGTGGATCCAACTAACAAAAGCACTGGATATGCCTCGACTACCCACACTGGTGGCATATCCTTAGAGTATCAGGGAAATTCATGCTAGTATGTACCCCCTTTCCCACACAATTAATAGACAACTAGTCTATTCCCTCTAGGGTACATAGAATCTAAACCTAAAAATAGTTGGACACTCTTTCCACTGCCCTAATGAGACTTACCATCTTCCACTTCTGACCTGATAAATAACTTTGGATACCACCCACCGAAGGAACACCACTATGACCTTTATTTCTAGTAAAATATTCCTCTTCCATTTCTACCATGTTGACCACATATAAATAGGTCAGTAGACACAAAATAATGACCATAGATATGATCTCTATCCTCAATCCCATATCAAAATTTCATTCCTTGAGGTAATCAATCGCAAGTAGATACAGAGAAACATGAAAAAATTTAGTAAATCTAGTAGCATGCTCCATCACTGAATGGTTGCCTTACTCCAACTTCAAGCACTCATGGGACTTCACCACTCTCAAGGCCTCTAGGTAGAAATTCTAATTAAATTCCACCTTGAAAGTTGTCCATGTGAGATCCATGTTATTTTCTGAAATCCCCATTGAATCCCAACACTTTCTACCATATCATTCTTGCACATATGTGGAAAATTCCATTTTATAGGTCTCATGGGTCTTCAGAAAATCAATTATCATCTTGTTTCATTCTAACCAATCATTGGGCTCATTGTATCCTTTTTCAGCATGGAATGCTTGTGTATTTTTCCTCAAAAACTTCTGATAATTATCCATCATCCATGTATACTCATGGCCACCCAATAGACCAAAGGTTTGGATTATACAAATCACCAACTCAAACAAAGACAGATCAACATGAGGGTCTATCAATGGGGTACTCTCCACTACACCCTCTCTATGCCTGGATAAGGTCCTACTAAGAGGTGTTGTCTATAATACACAAAATACAATATTCATCAATGATAACTCAACCTAAAACACATAAAAATGTCCAAAAGTAACCCTCAATATGGATATCAACAAGTAGAATAATCATCACAAGAAGCTCCAAGTAAAATGGAGAAAAAAATAATAATAAACCCAAGTATTTCCTACTGTACATAGTTTAGATGCATGATTTAGAAAATGATGTTCAAACCCTATGGGTGTCACTAGAATTTTAGTAGACAAGGTTTTATAGGTTGTGTATGGTCTCTGCTAACTATGTGCACTAACCATTCCCCTCCCCAAAAACTCTTTGTTCCACCCTCAAAATTAAAAATAGCCCTCAGGCTTACCCCAAGCCTTTCCACCCACTAGGAAATAACTTGAAACATCATAAAATCAACCCATAATTAGGCTCAAAACATATACACAATCCCAGAACACCCATGAAAACTCGAGGTTCGACACAAACAAGAGATGGATAAGCATTCCCCCATTCCTACTTCTTGAGTCCTGATGGTCCTATATCTAGTCTACCATTGACACCTAAATAACAAAACTACTTTTGTGCTATTTTTTAATGAACCAACCTATGTCAACCTAACTCATCACCCGATATATCCTGAAACATGTTCTTGATCACCACGGGCTGGCGACAAGCACCGAGAATAACCAAATATCACTTGGTAATGGTTTCTCTACTGGTAAATTGCATGGACTATCCATAAAATGGGATGTCTATACTAGTAAAATTAGATTCAATAGCACAAGATAAGAATATAACATAAAAAAAATATAATTCATAATAAAAAACACTTCATAACTAATTATATACATACATGGTATCTCAAAACAAACACAAGACTAAAAGAGATAGATACAATACCCAACAAGGCCCAAAAATACCCTATCAGGCATAAGGCCTCAAAATGACTCCCCAAGAGCCAATACCTATGATACTACATATCCTCCATAAAACACTAGATGGTGGTAATCAAGAAGAGACACCATTTAACATGGTTCCCTTACCCTTACCTGTGTCCTATAATACAAAATCTTCAAATTCCCAAAGTCTCAAGTAGGGTGTGAGGCACAAAGCCTGGTAGTATACCAGCATGAATATATTTAAGGATTTTACACATATAGGCTAATAAAATAGTTTGAAAAAAAATCAAAACTATACCACTTTGAAAACATACTATTTTTAAATAAACCATTAAAATCCCTTGAATTTTCCATTTTAATAAATCTAGTTTTCCAAAAAATCCAACATTTCTCAAATAAATAAACTCATCCACAAGGCATAACATGCTCAATATAAAAAACAAGAAAAACCATGGGTGAGAATAACATCAATATTAATAACCATATACATGTAAATGAAATAAAGTGGGCATAACATCTCATCACATCAAAATGGAACTAATCTAATGCATAAATAATATAAACCAATATTCCATGAGTAATTCTCATATAGGGATATAACTGCCAGGTCTATCATGAGTGAGTAAACAAGCATGTTAGATAGCTAAGAAAATAGAAGATATTCTAGTCTTATCTACTCCCAACATGGAATCTCTCACTGTCTTTCTACCCAAAGGCCTTCACCATCCCTTGAAAACTAAGTTGGAGGCCTGAAAAGTCCTCCCTACAATGGATCACATGACCAATTAGATAGAAAAATATAGAATATCACATGATCTTCCCTCTAAAGGGTCACATGGTCCCTCAAACAATCCCCTTACTCGAACCCTGGTTAGCCCATGTTCTACTCCATGCCAACACATTCACAAACAAGTGTCCATATCAAACAAGATAAAAGACAAGGCATTTCACAAACAAGAATTCCCATTTTATTAAAACACCTTTCCCAAAGTAAAACCATTTATAAAACCACTTTATAAATCCTTTTAAACCCACAAAAAACCCTTTTATCCATTTTAACAACCACTTTATGTGCATATAATCCATGTCTATTTGGAAAACCCCCTTTTAAATACCCAAATTTCCAAACCAATCCATGAAATACATAAAACATGGAATTCACATCAAGCATAAATCATAACAAAGGAAATTTAAAAAATCAAAACCAAAGGTGATTAAAACATTTAATGGTAATACATTGAAAATTATCTTAAGTAGAGATTCCTATATTGGATTCAATCAAAAACCGATTACCCTTGACGGTGACCACCCAGAAGAGGTAGAAGAAATCCTCACCCACCTAAACGATAAGGAATGAGACCAAAACCCCCATTACATGCCATATATTTGTCAAAGACACCCACTAGGGTTACATGTCACCATGAAAATGGAATAATAAGGGTAATAAGAAGGAATAGGAGAAGAAAACTCAAAGAAATAACCTTAAATTGGGCCAATAAACCAATTTCCCCCTGGGAAATCCACCAAGGAAGAGAGGAATAAGCTCCAAGAAAAGGGAGAGGGGTTTCTCATGATGGGATAAGCAAAAGAGTTTCAAATCCCTTAGAAATTGATAAAGAAAAAAATGTAAAAATCCAATTTTTAAGTGACCTAGATAGGGTTTCACGTCTTGGATGTATGGTTAGTCAAATTGTGTGCCAACCATGTGGGTGCCACTTTCCACCCAAAAAAGGGTTGTAAAGTTTCCCCTGGGTGTTTTACAATTTTTAAAACCATGGTAAAACCATGTAAAACCCTACTATCACCCTTTGTATCCCCCTCACACAGTTGGCCACATGGTTAGGCAAACTGTGTGCTAACCATGCACCTTGGTATGTCTTCCTAAAAACTCCCATTTTCCACTCTCGGCACCCAAGAACTCCAAGAACACATCAAAATATAAATTAAACTCATAATTATATCTACCAATGACCCTATATGTGTCATTTTACAATTTTAGATACAACCATATGATTTGATAATTGGAATGGATTGGTTGTATTATGTGCATGTATTTATCGATTACTTGAGGAGGAGAGTCACATTTTATGATATGGAAGTATAGTGAGTGGTATTCTTTAGATAGTGGGGTTAAAAAATAGTTGAATTGAATGAGTGTCATTTATTATCTTAGTTAATAGATATTTTATTGGATTATCAGTCAACAGAGGCCCCCATAGTCATTAGAGAGTTTCAATATGTCTTCACAGATGAGGTTGTGACACCACCCCCTCATTGTGACATCAAGTATGGGATATATTTATATCTAATAACATCTATAAACTATATGTATCCATATTATAAGTCACCAATGAAGTTTTAGTATATGATTATATATATTGATGGTTTGTTACAATAAGGATTCATTCGGCCTGGTGTATCTCCAAGGATTGATCCAGTGTTGTTCTCCAAGAAGGAGGGAAATAGTTTTAGGATATACATGAACTATGAGAGGTTGAACCGAGTGAAGGTAAATAACTTTTAACCACTTCCTAGGATAGAAAAATTGCTTGAACAACTAAAGGTATCTAGTTAGTTTTTTATGATCTATTTATGGTTTGGATATCACCAAATAAAATTAAGGGAGGAGGATGTCTAGAAGTCTACCTCCCGATGCTGGTATGGACACTTTTATTTCATAGTCCTGTTGTTAAGTGTCACAAATGCACCATTTTTGTTCATGGGACTCATGAAATACTTGTTTCATGACTTCTTGGACCAGTTCATTGTGGTTTCAATCGATTACATCCTCATATACTTGAAGTCATGGGAGGATCATGTTGATCACCTGAGTGATTTTTTTATCGTCTTCATTGCTATAAAATATATAAGAAACTATCTAACTGAAAGTTTTATATGTTAGTAGCACACTTCATTAGAAATTTATTTTATCATTATGGTGTGGTCATGGACCCATTTAATATTGAGTCTATTGTTTCTTACACAGCATCCAAGAACATGGTAGAGGTTTATAGATTACTTGGTCTTGTAGGATATTATCAAAATATTATGTCTAAATTTTCATAGAATTCAGCCTCATTAATGAAGATTTATAGTAAATGCCAGTCCTTTATCTAGATTTATTAGTGTTTATAAGTATTCAAATACCCAAAGGGGAAACTAATTAGTTCCCCTAGTGTTTTAGGTGTCAGAGGAAGGGGTGATGTTCAAGGTATTTTTTGATACTTCCTACTTGGTTTTGGGATCCATATTGATGAATAAAAGGGAATTTATCTCTTATGGTTCTAGAAAATTACATCCCCATGAGTTTAAATATGTCATTCATGACTTGGAGTTATAAGAAGTAGTGTTTTCTCTATAGCTGTGACATTACCTCTTCGACAAGTGCTTTGTGGTCTTTACTGGCCAAAATATTATAAGAAATGTTTTCACTCAGTTAAATTTGAATCTATGTCAACATAGGTGAATATAGTTTCTTTAAGATTTTGATTTTGAGATCTCTTACACCCTAGTAAATTTCAATGTTGTGTTTGACACACTGAGTAGGAAGTTGCGGGGAGATATTGTTTGAGAATCTGAAGATGCTTGAGGGGTGATATAGGAGCTAGCAGTTTTGCATCTCAGTGTAGAGGAGACTGGTAGAAGAGGGTGTTTGTTCCATATGAGAGTGGAATATTCCTTTTTTTTGGTAATTGGAGGAGTCATAATAGGTTAGACTCATAGGTGGATGTAATGAGAGACCATGTCGGCCGTGGTGATCCTCTAATGGAGTGGTTATAGGATGGAAAAAATTGAATATTATTTTAGGGGATACTGTATGTTCCGATGTCCAAGATTGAGGGAGTTCTCTGTGAGTTTTACATCACATTTAGCAGTGCATCTAAGTCTGTCTAAGATATACCATGGATTAAGGTGGTGGTTTTTGTGTCTTGGGAAGAAGCGGTCAGTGAAGGATTTTGTGGCATTATGTACGGTCTTCTAGGTGGTGAAAGTAGAGAACCATGCCCTTAGGGTTTTTTTCTAGCCATTGGATGTCTCTGATTGGAAGTGGGAGAAAATATCTATGGATTTCATCATCAGTTTTCCATATAAATAGGGAGGATATTGTGTATTTTGGTTGATTATGGATTGAATGATGAATTTATCCAATTTTATATCAATTTAAGAGTTAAATATCATAAATGTTCTAGTGGGGTGGTACATGGTTGAATTGGTGAGCCTCTATGTGGTATCGAGGAATATTATCTATGGTTTGGATCCTTGATTCACCTCATGAGTCTGGAGAGTATTTCAAGACACTTTTGGATCCCAACTATGTCTTAGCACTACTTTCCATCCCCAGACAGACGGCCAGAAGAAGTGGACCATCCAGATGCTAGAGGATATGTTATGGGACTATGTTATGGACTTTGGTAGATTATGGGTGTGGCACTTACCCTTGGATGATTTTTCCTAAAATAATTTCCATCACTCATCCATCATCATGGATTTGTTTGAGTCATTGTACACTACAAAATAATTGACTTATACCAACATAAACTTAGTGATAGATTATATATGTGTTGGTAAAAATGAGTAATTCCAATAGATATTAAGTCTTGTTAGTATAAATCATTTGATACCAATAAATATTTTAACAACAGTTAAATAAGTTGTTTTATTATATCAATACCAACAGTTTTTTTTACAACAAACAAATTATTATTAATAATTATTATTAATAGAAATGATTTTACCATTAGAAAAATATGTTGCAATAAATTATCAAATAAAAAAATTGTACTACTTATTGAATGTTTATTTATTATTTTTTACCACTATTTGTATTTTCTCAATAAAAAACACATGTTTATACATTGAATTATAATATTAATATTTTAATAATGTTTCACTAAATAAATATATATAATATAATATTAATGATAAATGATTGAAAAACAATTTCAACTTTAAATTTACAAATTCAAAAAAAGGATGGGTATCAATTACATGTGATTTTTTTAATTGTAAATACTTTTCTATTATATGTAATTATTTATTACATTTATCAATTTATTACAATGAAAAACATCCCATGTACTGATTCTAATTACCTCTCAAAAGCCATGAAACCCTAAAACAATCAACTAGGGAGCAGGGATGTGAAGATCTTTGCTTCCATGGAAATTCCATGAACCTTAGCATCGAAAATGCCAAGGCCATGGTCAAAGGGGTGTGTTCTATATCTATTCTAGACACCGTCTCCAAAGACCTGAACCATCAAGGGATTAGTTCTAGGGGAGATGACATGGGAATATTCATCAGAAATATCCATGTCCCTCAATGATAGATCATAGTCAAACCCACCGATAGAGCTGAGCTGATCCTCAGAATCCCAATTCAATTCTGCCCCACCCCAATGGTAGTGCCCACCTACGAGGCCAAGAAAGATTGAGTTGGAAGCCTAGTCATATGAACTCAGGTTGATGTTCTAGGAAAGACAACACCTAGAGAAGGAAGATGAGTACAGAACATGGGTTTTATCAGTCTCGGAGCTACTCAACTCCAAATAAACAAGGAGAAGATGTGATTTTGGGATATCTCATTCATGTAAAGGGGATGTGTTTTTTGGGATGTAGACCCTGTATTGAATTCATACCACAATAATCTTCTTACTCATGGAATATTCTAGAAACGAATCTCCATCATCGACGATGGGCTCATGATTTGAAGGCCTAATACACTATAATACTGTAACACCCCAAGATTTTATAGTGTGTTATTTCTTCAAAATAATTCAATAACTTTCTCTACACGCAACACCGAGTTCAATCGCAGCATGACTTACCAAACAAGCCATTCAAAAGAGGTTATGAATAGTATTAACTAAATTTTAAACTAATATATCCTTATAATTTTAGAATCCGTATTATGAGTTTCTTAGACATAATTCAAGAACAAATTCATTTTTAGTATTGCACTTTTATCAACTTTTAATATTGAACCCTTTTTAAATACAATATTTTAAACTAAATTTAAAATGAAACATCCCAAGCTTCCACAGTACGCTTTCCTTTGAATAATACAGCAGCGTGTGTTGTACGCAACTTCGAGTTTTAACACACACCACAACCAATCAAACTAGCCGTTATAAATAGTAATACCTACTTTTTGAAATTTTATCTCTCAAAATGGACTTCATTTTTGGATTCAAAATATCAAAATTATCCTAGGTTGAAATTTTGGTACTTTTCGGATAACTTTAATATTTTGATGAATAGTGAAAATTACTAAATTTTAATTAAAAACAACTTTTTTAATAAAAATAAGTAATACTGATAAATTATTAATTTGAGTGGTTTTAAAGTATAATTAGAATATATTTTTACCATTTTATCCAATGGTGTTCATTAGAATAAATTTCACTTTGAAATTTGACCTAAATAATTGTCAATCTTTTGATATATTTTGTTTCTTAAAAACACGCTATTTGTTGTGACAGCGGGAATTAATTATAAAATTAATTAATGCAACATATATGTTTGGAATTTTTTAAAATAGACATCATTTTTGAATTCGGAATATCAATTATAGATTAGGGTGAAATTTTGGCATTGTTCTGAAAAACTTCAATTTTTGATGAATAGTGAAACTACTAAGTGGTAGTTAAAAAAAACTGAATTTTTCATAAAACTTAATTTTACCGCTTCTGTGAATGGAATTTCAAAAATCCTAGAGACATGGTTAATATCAAGAAGTAAAATGTGGTTCAATGAGATGAAATTAATTTTTGGTGAATAGTAACTTTTTACTTTTATTTACCACGGTTAAAAGTAAATAGAGTAATTAAGGGTAGAAATGATATTAATATTACCCTAACACTTGTCCTAATTCTATTGGACAAGTTTATCTAGACCAAAAAAAACCTTAGGAATAAAATATTATCATTTAGGTCCACTTGGATTAGATTAGGACATTTATTATTATTTAATTCAAAGAAGAGTTAAAAGAGTTAAAATCAAAGTTTATTTACTAAAACATTTTTAATATAGGGTTATACATAAGATAAATTCGATTGTAAATATTAATTCGAAATATAATAAGATTACCTACGTAATTATATTTTATTTATAATTTTTAGACATTAAATAATTTAATTTATTTATGACACAATGATGATACAGTAATTACCATAATAGTGAAAAATTAAAATAATTGATATTATAAATACCCAAATAAATATAATTTGAGACTTTTAATGAATTACACTAATTTTCTAGGATAATATGACATATTAGGATTAATGTAATTGACTTTGTTTGAAGTAATCATTCTGTTATGAGTTTCACAAAAATCAACTATTGAATAGTGTCAAAATTGACATAAAAGAGTTTTTAAAACAAATATTATATTGTTAATTGATATTAAATTCCTAAAAATATAAGGTTCGGAAAAGAGACTTATATCATTATAGTTGTATCATTAATGAAACACTTGGGGGTCTCTTGGATGTATATAGTATGTTTATTAACTATATAATATAAAAATACAAAGTGACATGGTAAATGTCAAACTAATTAACTAAGAGTTAATACTTAAAGATAAGGTTAATATAGTAACCCAAACCTATCTAAATTCTATTGGTTGAATGGTTTTCGAACTATCCCCACCTTAACATTTAAATAATAAACTTTGGATCCATTAGAAACCGAATATGAATTTATTATAAATTAACATTTCTAGCTTTTCCAAAGGTGCCCCTCACCCCTCTTATAAAAGGGAACTCCTCCTTCTCATTTCTTCACACCTTCAAAGCCTTTGGGTTCGACAAAACTCTACCCAAATACTCTCACAACTTCCCTCACTACAACCTAGAGGCCTTATTTTGATCAGAAATCCAACCTAAGGATCCCTTTTGATCAAATCAAAAAGAAGAACCTGAAGAAGAGGTAATGATTTCACCACCCTTTTCCAAGTTCCTTTCTTCTTCCACTTCTTCTTCCTTTGTTATTACCATTCTAAAATAATAACTCCAGTATCATATATATATACTGTGATGTTATTATAAATATGGTACAACCATATTCAGTATTCTATCCACCCTTTTCATAACATGTCACCATACGTGCGTACGTACGGCTTACCGTCTCCACGTCGTGGTGTAATTGTTATTCAATATATTATTATTTGGATGGGTATAATAATGATGTGTAACTCATGTAAATAATAAATATAACATGTTAATTATTCTTTATATATGATATACCATCCATTTATATATTATTTTAATATCAAAAGAATGATATTGTCGCTCGTGCGTACGTACGGACTACCGTCTCCACGAACACGATGAGATTCATTCTCCATCGTATCCATTCAAGTATAATTATCATTTGATGATTTAAAAATAATGTGTAAGGACTTAATATCATTCTTTATATGAATAATATACAACCTATCCATGACAAACATGGCTTATGTAACAAAACATATAAAATAAAACGAGTAAGTTAACACCCGAAACGACGGTAATACTAAGATATTATTAACAAAGCAATGTTAAAAGATCATATATGATATCATATGAATGTATATGATTCTTGTATAATTTAATGACAATTATTTCAATATTATACAGGAGGTTAACCTACCCCAACCAAGGAAAAGTACAAGGTAAGGGTTATTTTATAATCTCTTCATTATCCGAGGTTGTTTATACGTAATAATCTACTGGGATCTCTTTATCATCCACATCCATGTTTCTTCAAAATGTATTTCAAAACATTTTTACTATTTACTAGAATATGGTTTAAAGTCATTTATACCCTTGTCTGACTTTTTATAAGAGGTTTATAAAGTAATCTTTCCGTCGTTTTCCAAACAAGGTGCTTTTTAACCTTTTTGACAAGATTAAGGTAAGATTGTTTTTTTAAACTTATATAGCGGGTGCGGCTATTTACCGCCGTTATAAAATCGTCAAAGCTTCCCTTACAAGCTTATAAGAATATTTTCAAAGTAAATGTTTTATTTTATAATTATGTGACTTTTAAATGATTTCAAAATGAATATTTTAAGAATTTTTGAAAGGTACTCTTTATCAAGATCATAATTTTAAATGTTTTAAAGATTTATATTTCTAAATCTTTTAATTAATAACCATGTTTTCAAAATGATTTTAAGGATTTATTTATATGGACATGAATTTTTTGAAATTATATTTCTTTTCAAAAGTTTCAAAGTGGTATGGGACACTTTGATTCAAAAATCTCTTTTAAATTACTTCCTTTATAAATGTGTGACTTTTCAATGATTTTGAGAAAAGAGATATTTCTCTAAAATTGTTTTGATTTCATCTATGTCAACATCCTTTGATGAGTTTTATGATTATATGAAGTTGATTTGTTATGATACAAAACTTTTATATTGTATTGAAGGTTTTGTGATATGTTAGACTGTGGATGTGCTATTTTTATACCATTCATAGTTTATGGTGAAAGTATTGACATTTCGTATGCTAGTTTTAATACGAATGTTTATGTTATGTTTAAACCTTTTCACATGGGAATGAATTGGACTTAATATGTGATGGGTGGAGCCCGCTATAGCTCCTCGATGCATCGGTAGGTCTCATGAGACAAACTAGTGTCTTGGCACAAGGCCTTGGAAAAATCTTATTTTTAGTCTTGTCACGAGGCCTTGGCTATGTGGTTATGATAGTCTGGCATTATGCATTCCATCATTATGAAAGTGGTTATTGATATTGCATGTGATTATTCGATTATTAGAATATCCATGTGAATAAGTAAATTGAATTATTTCATTTTACTTTTTCCATACTATGTTGAAGTTCAAGTTTAAAAGGCTTTTGTTTTAGTTATACATTGCCTTAAATGTTTATGCTTATTTTTGAAAGTTTCTGCTATATTGTTATCCTTACTAGGAATTTGAGCTCACCCCTTTTCTATGTTTTATTTTTCCCAGGATATGAAGAAGTAAGTTATGAATGACCTGCAGGGATAGTATGTGGGGATATGAGTGTGGAATATGGAGACTATGTTGTTGTAGTAGTTTCTCACTTTATGATGTAATGTAAAACTTTATGAATATATCTAGTGTTTCCAAGGCTACTAAACCAATCGGTCTTTCGAGATTTGATCTTTCTTGTGATCATGCCAATGTTATGTAATAATGCACCGACTCTGGGTAACTAGGGTCAGGGCGTTACAGTTGGTATCAGAGGAAGTTTAGTACAAACCTTGGAGGATAGATTTAGATAAACTCTGATTAGATCACATAGACCTAAGATAAACTTTGAGGATTAGTATAGAAGAACTTCCTAAGATTTTGGTATTGTAGAGATTTTGTGATTTTTCCGAGAAATACATCCTTGTCTGGATACGAGCAGGTAGAGGTGGCTCTGGCACAGATGTACCTAGGGGTAAAACCTGAAAACACCGCTTTGAGCTGGACTTGAACGGGAACTGATGCATGACAACGGGCCTTGCTGCACTCTTGGTTACGACACTCCTGAGGGATATGCTTAGGATAATTCTCATTTTCTTTACAAACCATTATGAAGGGTTTATGAGTATATAGTTCCTCAAAGGAGACATTTTTATGATTATGGATTATATACATAAACTATTTAATTTATGTTATGTGTTTTACAAGTTTGGGATTAGGTATTGTTATTCATAAACTAATCTAGTGTATTCCATTGTTTAGAAATGGCGCCCAGTAGAAGGAATGAGAACTCCAGCAATGCACATGATCCAAAGAGAAAGAAGGATCATATATTTCATGTTATTAAGCCAGAATTTATAATAGAAATAGTCTCCCATGTATTATAATCATATGAATAAATAATATCATGTGTTAATAAGATAAGTAAAGAGTTTACTGAGTCCTATGGCTTTGATGGGAATCAAGAGAAGAAAAGGATGGATGAGAGATAGATGGATAAAGGGAAGAGGGAAAAGAAGAATTTTCCCATATGTGATAACTGTGGGAAGAAACACCCTGGAACTTGCCTGAAAGGAATGGGAATTTGTTATAAGTGTGGAGGAAAATGGCACAAAGTACGTGACTGCAAGGGTAAGAAAATGGTTTCAAATGTACAATGCTTCATTTGTAAGGAGTTTGGACACTACGCGAACCTATGTCTCAATCATCAGATTATGTCGCAAATGATGCTATTGAATAATAATCAAGTTATGATACTACCACAGATGAAGAGGAATGATTAGAGTTCTTATGTTGATTATGTCAATTGAGTGTTGTATCAACAATGTACTTGTTATAATAATTAAGGAGTATATAAGGATTGTACTGCAGTACTATTTCATTAAGGACTTGAGATTGTGTGGAACAAAGAAAAGTGACTCAATAGCAGGATAAATTTTTGGAAAATATATGGTTGAGAGAATGATAAACCATAATATAGTTTTGATACCAAGGTAATGATTTCGGAATAATACATGATTGATTTGGATAAATTATATTGGATATTCTTGACTACCTTGAAACTGATTAATGATTTGTATATTCCATCATTGTTGGGGTTTAAAAAAATTTTGGATTGAAGGAGTATATCTATTATTCTTTAAGGAATAAGGGATCATGAATGTAATCAATAAGGTTTTATGGTAATTCAGGATGTTGTAGTGTTTTAAAATAATACATGATGAAGGTGTTCACATGTTATTACACGAAAAAAAGGATCTTTATTGTGTTTACCTTCCTTATAAATTTTGGACTGAAGTATTTTGGATAGTTCTAGTTTGGATTATTTTGGATTGCCATAAAAGGAAAACCCAGAGGTCGGGCGACAACCTGTTGTGTCCGGCAAGGTCGCGAGACTTGAACCCACAACCGAAGGGCGACAATGGTGTATCACCTACCACTGACCCACGCGATGTCCGGGATTAAATAATGTAGTTTTTTTAAAAGATCTGGTAGATGAATTATAAATTCGTTTTTTTGTAACCCTATACGAATAGGATAAATAGAATATATTTTTTCGTTCTATTATCTTTTAGAGTGAAAGATGAGTTTGTGGTAGAAATTAGTTAAAGGGTGGAACTCTACTTGTCAAGAATATATTTTTCTTCTTCTCTTATTCTATGGAGAAATTAATTATTATACTTTATTTAAGGAATCCTAAAACCAAAATGTGTTATCCTAATACCCTATGTTTTGTTGAACCGATGGTATTTCAAATCATCATAGACTGATGAATTTAAGGACCTCAATTTTACACTTGTTTGTGATTGATGACCTCAATCACTACCTATTAATATTTACGTTTTTCCTCCAATTATATGTCTCTAATTGCCACCAATGTTCTCCTAATCAAGATCATAATTTGGTGGTGACCCTTTCATTTCTCTTTTCCTCATATTAAGACTAAATTTTAGTAACCTAATTTCTGATGTGGGTTTTCCCACAAAGATATTTTCTATTTTCAACCTTTTATTTTCAAAGAACAATTTCAAATTGCGAGGGCGCAATTTATTGAAGGAGGGGAGAATGTAACACCCCAAGATTTCATAGTGTGTTATTTATTCAAAATAATTCACTAACTTGCTCTACATGCAAAACCGAGTTCAATCGCACCATGAATTACCAAACAATCCATTCAAAAGAGGTTATGAATAGTATTAACTAAATTTTAAACTAATATATCCTTATAATTTTAGAATCCATATTATGAGTTTCTTAGACATAATGCAAGAACAAATTCATTTTCAGTAATGCACTTTTATCAACTTTTAATAGTGAACCCTTTTTAAATACAATATTTTAAACTAAATTTAAAATGAAACATCCCAAGCTTCCACAGTACGCTTTCCTTTGAATAATACAGTAGCGTGTGTTGTACGCAACTTCGAGTTTTAACACACACCACAACCGATCAAACTAGCCGTTATAAATAGTAATAAATACTTTTTGAAATTTTATCTCTCAAAATGGACTTCATTTTTTGATTCAAAATATCAAAATTAGCCTAGGGTGAAATTTTGGTACTTTTCGGATAACTTTAATATTTTGATGAATAGTGAAAATTACTAAATTTTAATTAAAAACAACTTTTTTAATCAAAATAAGTAATACTGATAAATTATGAATTTGAGTGGTTTTGAAGTATAATTAGAATATATTTTTACCATTTTATCCAATGGTGTTCAATAGAATAAATTTCACTTTGAAATTGGACCTAAACAATTGTCAATCTTTTGATATATTTTGTTTCTTAAAAACACTCTATTTGTTGTGACAGCGGGAATTAATTATAAAATTAATTAATGAAACTTATATGTTTGTAATTTTGTAAAATAAACATCATTTTTGAATTCAGAATATCAATTATAGCTTAGGGTGAAATTTTGGCATTGTTCTGAAAAACTTCAATTTTTGATGAATAGTGAAACTACTAAGTGGTAGTTAAAAAAAACTGAATTTTTCATAAAACTTAATTTTACCGCTTTTGTGAATGGAATTTCAAAAATCCGAGAGAAATGGTTAATATCAAGAAGTAAAATGTGGTTCAATGAGATGAAAATAATTTTTGGTGAATAGTAACTTTTTACTTTTATTTACCACGGTTAAAAGTAAATAGGGTAATTAAGGGTAGAAATTATATTAATATTACCCTAACACATGTCCTAATTCTATTGGACAAGTGTATCTCGACCAAAAACAACTTTAGGAATAAAATATTATCATTTAGGTCCACTTGGATTAGATTAGGACATTTATTATTATTTAATTCAAAGAAGAGTTAAAAGAGTTAAAATCAAAGTTTATTTACTAAAAGATTTTTAATATAGGGTTATACATAAGATAAATTAAATTGTAAATATTAATTAGAAATCTAATACGCTTTCCTACATAATGATATTTTATTTATAATTTTTATACATTAAATAATTTAATTTATTTATGACACAATGATGATGCAGTAATTACCATAATAGTGAAAAATTAAAATAATTGATATTATAAATACCCAAATAAATATAATTTGAGACTTTTAATGATTACACTAATTTTATAGGATAATATGAAATATTAGTATTAATTTAATTGACTTTGTTCGAAGTAATCATTCTGTTATGAGTTTAAAAAAAATCAACTATTGAATAGTGTCAAAATTGACATAAAAGAGTTTTTAAAACAAATATTATATTATTAATTGATATTAAATTCCTAAAAATCTAAGGATCGGACAAGAGACTTATATCATGATAGGTGTATCATTAATGGACCACTTGGGGGTCTCTTGGATGTATATAGTAAGTTTATTAACTATATAATATAAAAATACAAAGTGACATGGTAAATGTCAAACTAATTAACTAAGAGTTAATACTTAAAGATAAGGTTAATATAGTAACCCAAACCTGTCTAAATTCTATTGGTTGAATGGTTTTCGACCTATCCCCACTTTAAAATTTAAATAATCAACTTTGGAGCCATTAGAAACCGAATATGAATTTATTATAAATTAACATTTCTAGCTTCTCCAAAGGTGCCCCTCACCCCTCTTATAAAAGGGCACTCCTCCTTCTCATTTCTTCACACCTTCAAATCCTTTTGGTTCGTCCAAACTCTACCCAAATACTCTCCCAACTTCCCTCAATATAACCTAGAGGCCTTAGTTTGATCAGAAAGCCAACCTAAGAATCCCTTTTGATCAAATCAAAAGGAAGAACCCGAAGAAGAGGTAATGATTTCACCACCCTTTTCCAAGTTCCTTTCTTCTTCCACTTCTTCTTCCTTTGTTATTACCATTATAAAATAATAACTCCAGTATCATATATATATATACTGTGATTTTATTATAAATATGGTACAACCATATTCAGTATTCTATCCACCCTTTGAATAACATGTCACCATACGTGTGTACGTACGGCTTACCGTCTCCACGTCGTGGTGTAATTGTTATTCAATATATTATTATTTGGATGGGTATAATAATGATGTGTAACTCATGTAAATAATAAATATAACATGTTAATGATTCTGTATATATGATATACCATCCATTTATATATTATTTTAATATCAAAAGAATGATATTGTCGCTCGTGCGTACGTACGGACTACCGTCTCCACGAACGCGATGAGATTCATTCTCCATCGTATCCATTCAAGTATAATTATCATTTTATGATTTAAAAATAATGTTTAAGAACTTGATATCATTATTTATATGAATAATATACAACCTATCCATGACAAACATGGCTTATGTAACAAAACATATAAAAGAGAACGAGTAAGTTAACACCCGAAACGACGGTAATACTAAGATATTATTAACAAAGCAATGTTAAAAGATCATATATGATATCATATGAATGTATATGATTATTGTATAATTTAATAACAATTATTTCACTATTATACAGGAGTTTAACCTACCCCAACCAAGTAAAAGTACAAGGTAAGGGTTATTTTACAATCTCTTCATTATCCGAGGTTGTTTATACGTAATAATCTACTGGAATCTCTTAATCATCCACATCCATGTTTCTTCAAAATGTATTTCAAAACATTTTTACTATTTACTAGAATATGTTTTAAAGTAATTTATACCCTTTTTTGACTTTTTATAAGAGGTTTATAAAGTAATCTTTCCGTCGTTTTCCAAACAAGGTGCTTTTTAACCTTTTCGACAAGATTAAGGTAAGATTGTTTTTTTTAACTTATACGGCGGGTGCGGCTTTTTACCACCGTTATAAAATAGTCAAAGCTTCCCTTACAAGATTATAAGAATATTTTCAAAGTAAATGTTTTATTTTATTATTATGTGACTTTTAAATGATTTCAAAATGAATATTTTAAGAATTTTTGAAAGGTACTCTTTATCAAGATCATAATTTTAAATGTTTTAAAGATTTATCTTTCTAAATCTTTTAATTAATGTCCATGTTTTCAAAATGATTTTAAGGATTTATTTATATGGACATGAATGTTTTGAAATTATATTTCTTTTCAAAAGTTTCAAAGTGGTATGGGACACTTTGATTCACAAATCTCTTTTAAATTTATTCCTTTATAAATGTGTGACTTTTCAATGATTTCGAGAAAAGAGATATTTCTCTCAAATTGTTTTGATTTCATCTATGTCAACATCCTTTGATGGATTTTATGATTATATGAAGTTGATTTGTTATGATACAAAACTTCTATATTGTATTGAAGGTTTTGTGATATGTTAGACTGTGGATGTGATATTTTTATACCATTCATAGTTTATGGTGAAAGTATTGACATTTCGTATGCTAGTTTTAATACGAATGTTTTTGTTATGTTTAAACCTTTTCATATGAGAATGAATTGGACTTAATATGTGACGGGTGGAGCCCGCTATATCTCCTTGATGCATCGGTAGGTCTCATGAGACAAACTAGTGTCTTTGCACAAGGCCTTGGAAAAATCTTATTTGTAGTCTTGGCACGAGGCCTTGGCTATGTGGTTATGATAGTCTGGAATTATGCATTCCATCATTATGAAAGTGGTTATTGATATTTCATTTGATTATTAGATTAGTAGAATATCCATGTGAATAAGTAAATGGAATTATTTCATTTTACTTTTTCCATACTATGTTGAAGTTCAAGTTTAAAAGGCATTTGTTTTAGTTATACATTGCCTTAAATGTTTATGCTTATTTTTGAAAGTTTCTGCTATATTGTTATACTTACTGGGCATTTGAGCTCACCCCTTTTCTATGTTTTATTTTTCCCAGGATGTGAAGAAGTAAGTTATGAATGACCTGCAGGGATAGTATGTGGGGATATGAGTGTGGAATATGGAGACTATGTTGTTGTTGTAGTTTCTCACTTTATGATGTAATATAAAACTTTATGAATATATCTAGTGTTTCCAAGGCTACTAAACCAATCGTTCTTTCGAGATTTGATCTTTCTTGTGATCATGCCAATGTTATGTAATAATGCACCAACTCTGGGTAACTATGGTCGGGGCATTACAAATACCATTTGGGGTAAGATGATATTGTGGACCATAAATTGAAGGGATTCATGAAGCTCAAATTAAAATTTCTCCTAAACACTATGGATATCCCATCAAAGAATTGGAATGAGTTTTTTGTCTTGAGAATCTAGTAAGAATATTACTAGATATATGAAAATAAATTCTGGGTTTTATATTTCTAATAATAGATCTGGATTTTACTTCCAATAAGATTCCATCAAATATTTTATGGTGCTATATTTCATTTAAGAGTTTGGGGTATTTTAGGTGATGCGCAAAGGAAGCTATAATGTTCTAAGTTAGGAAGAATTTCATATTTCATTCATTGTTTTTTTATGAGTTTAAATATGGATGTGATGGGTTTGGTTGAAGATCTGTAGTTTTCTGCTTTGAAGATTATGATCAAAGGCATTGGTTGTTATTGTTTCATTTGAAAGTCTGGTTATAGAGAAAGATTTTGGGTTGGTTTTATCTCATCTTCAAGTCTTTAGGTCTAAAACTGATGATGTTTTGGAAGGCTGATTGTGTTGGTAATGCCAAATTTATATGATATTGAATCGGGTTGTTTGTTTAAGAGGTGGATCAGACTTGGTTTTCTAAACCAGAATATAGTTGAAATAAAATGAAGTGAATATGAAAAGGCAACATGACTAGAAGTTTATTAAGCTAGAGTTAATTGGAAGAATTTTCAGGTGGATAATATATTTTGAGGGTAAAGATAAAGTGTCAGGAGTGGAAGATGAAATTCAACAGCAACAAATTCCAGGTGTTCTCAAGAAAAAAGTCAAGGTAAATTATATTCAATTGTTACTTCTTTATTAAATAAACAGAAAGAGGACCTCTCATAAATACCATTCCCATCCTTGAGATCTATTGGATGACTATTCTCTTTTATTCTCTCCCTTTTTTATAACTGATTCATTCTATAAAAGAGACTTTCCATTGATGTTCTTTTAATGGGTGTGATGTTGTTATTCTTAACATGTTTTTTTAGTCTCCTCTTCCCTCGCATGATGAGATCTTCATGTTTTTCTAATTTTGTTATGGATATAACTAGACAAAACACTGGAAAACACTTATTGAGATATCCACATTTTAGTTTCCTGGTACTAAATCTCTCTTGTGTTTTTTTCTCTAAATAACAAAGATTTTTTTGTTTGGAATTATTGAAGTTTCTTTCTATTTTAATATATTCTTTACCTTTTATATTTTGAATTTATATACAATTTAATGAGTTAAAAATGAGTGTATAATTTAAGAAACTTTTAATCGCAATTAAAATTTTTGGTTTGTGATAATAAGTATTGAGCAAAGTAATTTTAGATTGAATTTTTTGTTTAACGACTACTAGACAAATAGGTTAGCTCTCTTTGGAACTTAATTCACTCATTGTAATTATAGAGAAATATTATTTCCATTTAGTATTGAGATACATAGTAAATAATTTTTTAATGTGATTTTGAGGTAATAATAGGGATACATCCTTTTTTAAATCAACGAATGGTAATTTTAATTGATTAACAAGCTAGGTCAAGTTATTTTAATTCACTATGATCATTATAACTTCTTTTTTATCTTCTTTCATTCACAGTGTCATTGAATTCATCCATATACATGTTATATATTCAATATTACATCTCCCTATTGTTATTACATTAATAATATATTTTGAATAATTTAACCCCACTCTTGGGGGGAAGCATGCGAGGTCAAGTACATGGGCATGTGAGTTTACTACAATTTTCTTCCTTGTGTTGTGTTATGCGATGATGGATTTAATCAGCCTATTATTATTTATAATACTTTAGTTAAATAATAATAGTGGTAATATAAAAATATTGTATGTGAGTATTTTGTGGTGCATTACTCATTTAAAAACATTGAAATAGATCCATGTTTAATTGTGTTTATGTCTGTTTTATGTGGTGTGGGAATCAAATAATGATGCCTTCAATAGTAGACCCTAGATTCTACCAATCAAAAGTATGATATTTTAGGGTTCCACCTCAAATAAATTTGATTATAGAAATTCATTGGTTTGTTTTTAATTTTTTTTACTCTATTATTGAACATAATTTATTTTAAAATTATGGTCATAAAACAAATTATGCAGATAGATCTAAAAAAAATCTTGGTCAAATTAAGATGAAAAAATTTGTTGGTCCTTATTTGGTGTTTAAAAAATTATTTGTTTTATTTTTAATATATTTTCAAACTTCTCATAATTTGTAACCATTTTTAAATTGGTTGGGTGTGATCTTGTTTCAGGTGACTACCTTCTTGGAAAGCCTTGATATTGACTAATGTGATCTTATGGCAGGAAGTTCTTTACCATAACCAGGTTATGATGTTTATATATTCCTAGAGTGTACAGACCCCTTTTTCATTTCATAAACTTGATATCATTATCATTTATATTGGAATATTTTAATTAATAATACCTAATCTAGGGATGGGTTGTGATATTTGTATCCTGCTACATGATCACCTATTCAATATCATGGTAAAAAAATGATCACGATATACCAAGATATATCTTTATGAATTTATTTTCTATACCTTTTATAGTTAAGTAAAAAAGATGAAAAATTTTACATTGGCTTCCTTATGAGATCAAAACTATGTTCTTATGTTGTGATTATGATTATCCTACATCATCTTCTTGAGTCGGGATGATCAGATGCTTCTATCCACAAGTGCAAGGGAACCTATTGGAAAAATCTAATTATTTTATAGTGTATGCTCTTTGGTTGTGTGTGGTGGAGATCTTGGATCTAAAGGCTAATACTTGAGGTTTTTCATTGGTTATGGAGTTGGTTCATTGGTCCTAGGTCATGGATGGGTCATTGGTGTTGGTGTGTTAAAGGCCAGTATAGCTGGAGTTGGCTCGCTGGTCCTGGGGTAGGAATGGGTGGTACTTTGGGGGTGATGTATCTTATTGGTGCATTGGTCCTGCATTTTTATATTTTTTGTTAATTCTTTGGGGGTGATGGTTCCTGTCGGTGTGTTGGTCCTGAATTTTTTTATTGTGTATTGAATCATTTGTATTAAATTTCCTTGTTAATATAATTAATTTTTTCCAAGTTTTAACATTCCTGTAAATCATATTCAATTTAATAATTAAAACAGATGAATTATATATTATAAATTAATAAATATAGTATAAAATTTTAATAGAAATAAAAATTTATAATTATTATTCAAATTTAATTTATAAATAGATATTATATTTTGGTAATATTATTACCAACAGAAAAAACAATTTCATAATAATCTATTGATAAACACTTTAACCAACATATATGTTATCTGTTGGTATTATTATAATTATAACATAAATATTTTATCTATCACAAAAATATTTAGTGAAAAAGTTTTTAAAAATATTTTAGTGATAGGAACATATGTTTTGGTAAAACTTTTTACCAACAGAAAATGTACTTTTACCAATAGATATGTACCTATTGGAAAAAGTAAAAACTTTTTTAGTAAATATTTATTATGTTGGACTGAGGTTGGAGAGTTAGCATTTTTTGGTCTAAATCTGTTATAGGATAAGATATAGAAGATACATATAGTTTAAGAGTGGATAAAGGACGTGAAAGACTGCCATAATTCCTATTATAACCATAGTTGAAGATCTCTAGAGTTTGAGGTTGGAGACCATGTGTTCTTAAGGGTTTCCCCTAATAGGGGTAGTGGAAGTTTGGTTGGGGTATTAAGCTCTTTCCCTAGTTTTTCATCCCTTTCAAGGTGTTGGAACATGTTAGTGAGGTGTTTTATTAGTTATAACTTCCTCTGTGGTTAGAAAAGATCCACAATGGCTTCCACATGTCTCAAATTTGATGTTATCTGCATGATAACTCTCATGTCATTAACTAGAGAAATTTAGATATTGGGAATTATGTGAAATTCATAGAGTTTTTGGTTAATATCCAAGATCTTGAATAGAATGTGTTGTGTGGTTTCACCATTCTTCTAGTCCATGTGTTGTGGAGGCATGATGTTCTAGAGGAGAGTATATGAGAGTGTGATAAACATATGTGTTCTCAATACCCTAAGTTATTTTGAACCTTGTTTTATTTATTTTTTTTAGATTTATTAAGTAAATGATTGAAATTTTGTTGTTATTTTATGAATTATGATTGTTTCATTTGTTATTTGTGCTTGTTTAGTGGTTGTATTGGTTAGTAATGAGATTCCTAAGAGATATCTTATGAGATGGTTGTTAAGACTTTTCATTTTCCTTATAATTTCCTACTTTGGTTTTGATTATTTAGGATTATAATAATTTAATAGGTATATAATATAAAAACTTAAACCTTCATGTACCATTACAATGTGAGATTTGGGTGTTGGTGGAATCAGATAAAGTTTCAAGGAGACAATGGTGGGGTTGATTTGTGTTTTCAATTAGAAAAGGGGTATATTTTAGAACAACAATTTTTGGATTTGTGGAGTCCCTTATCACTTATTTAAGTTTTTGAGGCATAATAGGATTGAGATGATGGGTTTTGGTGGCTCTTCCAATTCTAGTATGGTTATAGTGTAGAGTTTAGTTGTGATGTAGAGACTTGGATAGGGTAGTTTTAGTGGGTTTGTTTATCTGAGGAGAGTTTCAGGGTGGAATGATTTTGAAGTGCACTGATTTTGTTGATAGACCTCTTATGGTGCAGTACCTTATATTATGAAATGTAAATTTTGGCTATGATATTTTGGTGTCTTCATGGTTTTGGGGTGGTTGTGGTGTGATGCATTAGTTTTACCATAGCCTTACCCCATGTAGGTAGGATTTGGATAAGATATTCACCATGGATTCTAGGGGAGGTTATACTAAGGGTTTCTTGTAGTGTACCCCTCTATGTTTAAGTTCAGTGTTAAGTGAAAACCTAATGGCTATAGCATAGAAAGATATATTGAATTCTGGTCTTTTAATTTAACTTCTGGGTATAAATTCTAGAAGTCCTTCAAAAATCATCACTTACCTAACTTCTCTTTGGACTCTTGGGTGATCTAGGTGAAGGTTTGGGAGTTTTATAGCCCCTGTGAAATAGATTTGAACCCTGTTCTTAGGTGATTGGTTTCCAATAGTCCTTAGTGAGTTCCCTCCTCCTACTTTCTTTCTCTTTTGTTCTTCATCTAGAGAAAGTTTTTGTTAAGTTATATGGATGTTTTGGGTGATTTTGTGGATAAATATTGATAGGGGAGATTGTTACCTAAGTTTTTGAAACTTTCTTGTTGTTATCTTGAGTAATTATGGCTTGGATATTATCTTCTTCTCACTTAGATATTGTGCATCATATCGAAAACCCTTGTTTGAGGTAGGGGATACTTGTTCTATCTTTATTTTTGTACATATATGGGCTTAGAATAATTTTTTTTTCTTTCTGGTGGATAATAAATATTTAATTAACAAGATAATGAAATGGATGAATTGGAATTGAAGGGAAGTTGGGATGAGTATGCATGTGTTTAACAATTTCCTTATTATTTCCACGTGTTCCTCCTTGAGACTTGATTCTGCTGAGATTATCTTTTTTGTTACTATTCCATGTGTTTTTTCTATTAATTATGAAACCCTACCATGTTTTATTGTTTGAACTCACCTTTTATAAAATTATAATTACTTATATATGGATAAAAAATTGGTTGTGTGTGAATTTTAAAATTATATGGAAGCACTCGTCCAAGAGATGATGAAATTTATGAAATCCCCATTGAAACTTAACTAGTGGAAAATGTGGAAGTTTAAATCTACCTTTATGTGTGTTGGTATACTTTCTATATTTTTTTGAGGTTTTTTGAAACCTATGGAGCTTTTATAGTGATGGTGGTGACCATCTTGGGTGTGGAATATGTTGAGGTGGTAGGGTTGTGGTTGTTTGGTATGGGGTACGTTGATGGATAAGTTATAGTAATTGGTTTATAGTTTTTGGTGTGTATTGGTTAGTCTATCTTGATGTTTAGATTATGATATTTTTTATTGTTGTTGTGAGATGGATGATCCATTATGTGGTATGGAATGTGTGTTAGTTTCTTAGTAGCTATGGGATGAGGGTAGTGATGATAAAACGACATCGACATGGGTTGGAATTGAATAAGAGTAGTATAAAATTAATTATGTGGTAATCAATTAAGGAATTGAATGATAATAAATGGGTTAAAATGGAATTATAAATGGTTAAATTGAACATGGATTGATTAAAGGTGGCTAGTATACATGGAATGGATAGGATCACATGATGTTTGATGTTGGGGTGTGAGAGTGATAAATCGGTGGGGAAATGGATTCAAGACACCTTAATTTATGTTATCATGATATGATTTTACTACCTTGGATGTTTTATTTGGTGAGTGAGCCTTGGTAAGGCTAGGATGGTTAGTTGGCTTATTTAAGTTCATGTTTGTTATTTTTCTTATTCAATGGTGTATTAGTGTTATCTTCTCACATTTTCATGAGAGACCTTGGGTATGAACCTACTGAGTATACATGTTATACTAACAATACATATATATAAAAAAATTAGGTTTTTTTATGGTTTTTGTAGACCAAGTTGTAAATGTCTATCTTGGAGATTGGGGTTGTTGTGGATTTTTTGCCTTAGGATATTTCCCTTAGTATTGAATCATTTTGGAGACCTTTATTTGTATTTATTGACATTAATTATGGGAGGTTGGTTATTTTATATCATTTTATGGAGTTTTTTGGTGGTTTTTTATTTTTTTCTCTATCATTTTCATTATGTTGAGGTTAATTCCTCCCATTTGAGTGATTTATGTCCTCGATGATAGTCTCTAACCCTAGGACTATTGGAGGCGGGCTTTGGGGGTTGCTCCTTCTCTTTATTATTGGCTTAGGAAGGGTATCAGTGGAGGGGGTTATGATACATCATGTGACATTTATTAATTTCACCAATGATTTGTGATATTTACATGTAAGGTATGACACATTTATGAGGTTATTCATGTCATTTTGGTCTAGTTCAAGAGGGTTAACTTTTCTAAGGGATTGAGTGAAATTTAGGAAAGTTAACCCATTCTATTTAAGTTTATTTTTTTATTCATGAATAGTGTATGAAGGAATTTTCATGAATTTTAGAGTTCTATTATATTCCCTACTTCTCTAAAGATTTTATAGAGAGAAATATCAATAACGAATTGATCTAAGTTTGAGGATCAATCACATGATCTTCTAGTGATCATACAAGAATTATAAGACCTTTGATCTTACAAAAAAGTATATAGGAATTAAAACATGATATTTTTTGATCTTTGGTACATATTTTTATGATATACAGGGTATATACATTGGTGTCTTCAAGCTATAGTGATTTTGAGGAGAGAGAATATCACCGAGATCATGCAATCATGATGACGTACTATTTTGATTTTGTTTTTATACTTAAATTAATTCAATTGAAATCCTTGGAATGAATCAGGAATACCTTTATTGAATCAAGTAATTTATGATGGATTAAGAATTAAATATTTAAATCTCACCTACTTTTATGATTCCTCTGCATGCTTAGTTCCTTCATTAACTATCAGCTGAGCAGCATGGGATAGCTATGGGTACACAATGTTTAGCTAGCATATACACTATGTAATGTGGTTTTATCTACATGGATTACATTTATAGTACCTAGGTGTGTATCAAGAATATCCATATTAAGTGGTGCATGGAGTGTAAAAAAATTTACACACCATGTAATGCATACCCATTTACATGGAGTACATATCAAGCTAGGTTGTACACTGCATAAATTAATTACATAGAATAATATTAATTTTGGTATTAAAACCGAACTAAATCATGTGAAGATCATGTATACACTATGTGAATGGGTTTTATAGTATATTAAATTTCTAATTAATTAACATGTTAATTTTAGGATTTTACCCCATGTAAGGTCATTTCACATTTTGTGTAGTTCACAATCATTAAAAGTAGTACACACCACATATATAAATATATATCATGTGTGATAAATTCCAAGTTGAATACTTGGATTGACTTAAAAAACTACACACCATGTAATAACATGGAACACCATGTACAGTAAATTCCATGTAAGTACATTGTACATGACTAAACGAGACACTATTTAGTTCAGGTGGGTACACAATATGTTACCTCAGAGTACACACTGTGTACTTGAGTAACTTTAATAAAAAACATATTTAATTTATTTAAAATTTTAGAGGATGGGAATCTCATATATCTCTAGGAATTATTTGATTAAAAATTAATATAAAAAATTAATTAATTAATAATTATATAGTTCTGTCTTAGAGGCTCATTTAATCTTCCTCATGGAACCCTAGAGGCGGTGTCGTCCCCTTTGGGTGGTGATGATGGATGATATGCCCACCCCCTCTCCAGGCAATCAAGAAGGATCTGATGGCCTACTCCCCATTCATTAACCCATATCTCCTCCCATATATCCCTTGTATCCACCATTGTCTGAAAGTCTTGGCTCTTTATAGAGGGGTTCCTTCTCTTCTTCTTTCCCTCTAGGAGTTCTCAGAAGCATCATATCTTCATGGGTTGTCCTTGGTAACTCATTTCAGCCTATAATTCCCATTTATTTATTGTTTTGACATATTTATCAATGATTCCTAGCCCCTATAAGAATGATTCATGTTCAAACTTTTATATCCTCACCATTTCCTTCACATTTCTTCATCACTGATGATCTCACTGTTGCGTGGTCCAAGGGGTTTTGTTCCTATGAAGTCTCCTAGTTCTTTTTTCTCATATGGATCTATGATTTACACTATAATTGTGATACCCCCATCATAGTGATTTAGTTAATCTTTCTATAAATTCCCCTTCCTTTCCAAAATCTCGTAATTCTTCAGATGTTGGGTAGCCTCATTGGGAAATTCCTAAACTTTGATGTCATCCCATTGTGCCTTGTATTTTTTTTTTGAAGTTGACATCTCAAAGCCTCTATTGGAGATTTTTGGATCGAGGATGGTGAAGATATTTGTTTCCATCAACTAGAGGTGTTCGAGAACTGGTTTGATTTGTGTATGTCATGTTATCACATAGGACACCTACAATATAATTGTCACTCATCTCCTAGGAAACTTCTATTTCTAGATGGAAGAAACTCTATAACATATGAGAGTCACTCTTATGGTGTCC
The DNA here is from genome assembly GCA_963277665.1 of Viscum album. Taxonomy (NCBI): domain Eukaryota; kingdom Viridiplantae; phylum Streptophyta; class Magnoliopsida; order Santalales; family Viscaceae; genus Viscum; species Viscum album. Next base: position 1,881,508,401 of record OY728135.1, on the reverse strand, counting down.
CGAATAATGTATGTCTTTGTGTTCCTCTTCAGAATTAATTTGGTCGAGTGCCTTTTGATTAGAAGTGGGTTGAGAATTCTTCTTGTTTCAGGTGTGATTTGGTTGGGACAAACATTCAATGATGGTAGAGGGGGGGGACTTGGTTCATATTCTCTTCCAATAATCCTTATTTTTATCAAATTATGATTTATGGGAGTGTGTAATATATAATTATTCCCCTAGTTTTTGTCTAATATCCCCCCCCCCCCATGTCGGATGATAATGTTGTGAGACATGCGGATGAAGGAGTGGCTCTAATGTAGGACCCTCCTAACCAGCAGGACTCTCCTAGCTTAGCATAGATATAGAAATTCTTTTGGATATTGGATGAACTGTTCGTTGGAGATTATTAATAGTAAGGATGGATATAGTGATCCCTTAGTGAAAAAATAAGCTTAATATTTCCAAGAATCATGTTGATGCAGTGGAAAGTGTCCAAGAAACTGATTATGTTCTGGTCTCAAACGTTGAGAAGGATAGTCACATGACCGGTGATGAAACATCCAATTAGTTTTCAGTGGACAGTATTGAATGTATGCATGGTAGAGGTTTTTACAGACCAAGGAAGAAGAAGGGGCATAAAGGAACCTGGGACTCAAGGAGTCACACGATTCTTAAGGGGGGAAATCCAAAGGGCGCAAGGACTATTCTTACTTTCCAAAGACAATGGAGACAAGGTCAGGTAAAAATGGTGGGGAAAACAAAGAAAACAATTGTAAATTAAACATGTAGGAGTAGGATCATGAGCATCACATTAATATTTAGGAGGTTAATCATTTGGAAGAGGGTGAGTTTTCTAAGGAACAAGAGCATATAGAAGTTTCTAATAACTTAGTAACATAAGACACAATGCCTATAAAATACTTTAAGAGAAATTATAAAATAGTGGAATAAAAAAAGAACAATTCATGGAGCTCATTCTCCACTTAAAAGAAGAAATTCCTTAAGTATCCTTCCATATAAAAGCTACAAATCAGGAGTCTAATTGAATATATAAAATAATTATCCAAGTTGAAATTAATGAGCATCAAAGGGTATGGATAAAAAACAATATCTCATTTTTTTCATGTGGATTAAATAAAAAGAATATCAATATGGAGGAATGAATTCATACTTGGGATAAGTTGGCCTTTTATTTTGAATAAATCATAAAGGAATACCTCAAAACTAAGGTAACTTCATTACAATAGGGATTATATATAGTGATTGGTTCTAATAATCCCAGCCTTGTATTTAATGACTTTTTGATTTATTTCTATGTTAAACGATCCTATTTCATTCCCTTGTGAGGTTTCCCACTTTTCTACAAAATTTCTTCTAAAATTAAAAAAAATGAATTTTTGATAATTAATAAGACCATTAATTATTAATTAAAGAGAAACTTATCTTAATTAATAGAGTGATTTGAAATGAATACTATCATGTACGAATGTGATGTAGTTTCATGTATTTGATTGATCGTGATCTTGATTTACCAATGTTTTTATTGGGTTTCTATTTAATTTAATATTATTGTAGGGTACTAATACGTGATAAAGTTTTATTAAATTAAATATGATGGTCTGTGATCCATCCCTCCCACCTTTATTATGTATAATTTACATGTACATGGTTTATTGTATTTATCACGTAGCCCCATCTCCCCTCACTTCCATGTGAGTATAAAACATGTAGATGATAGATATTTGGGGATAATAAGTAGTTTATAACCCAAGATGATGTGAAACCAACTGAGAAGATACTAAGGTTGGTGGAGGAATTCTAAAAATCAATCCAAGCCCAGATCAAGGAGTTTTTCCCTTAGGTTCATAGGTTGATTTATCATATATTTGATAAATCAACCATTAGAAATATAATGATCAAGATACTTTATTTATTTTATTTTTTCTAGGTGCATGGTTATCTATTTTATATGATTCATGTTTATATTATGTTAAACGTGATCACATAAACTAAATAAGATAATAATACATGTAAAATAAAGTAAAATAAAGGGATTATACATAAACTATTTTATCTTAACATGGTTAATTAATTATATAAAATCCATATAATATTCATAAGACATGTAAAGGGATTTAATAAATAAATTTATACATATTAAACATAATTCCTCAAGTAAATATTAATTCAAAATCCTTCCATTACTTAAGTTATGAATGGAACTATAGTTCAAAGTGATTTTTTGTCCAAATTCATAGTTATTTAAATTATCAAGGAGTTATAACTAATGTTTTGGGTCAATTTGATAAATTTGACATCAATGGTTAACTAATAAAGAAAAACTTGATGTAACTTAAATGTAAGTGTTAAGGATATCCGAATCAAAATTTATGGATTAGGGAGTCTGCTCAATATTTCAAGGTGATACAAGTTAGAATCCAGTAAGACCGCCTACCAAAATACATTCAAATAATTTTCCAGGGCAAAGTTTGGATTTTGAGAAAGGAAATATGGTTCTTTACCTTCATAAAATCCATGTGATATGAAATTATAAGTCTAATGGTGAGTAATATTGAGTCTTAATAAAATAGTGGGATAATAAAATTATTTCATCTCATATGTTTTAGTAATCGAGATAAAGTACTAAATATTATTTTATTTTATTATAGAAATATGTAAATTTCATCAATATACCTATGATTTTACTAGAGAAATAAAATTTCATCTTTGGAATTAAATTCTAGGAGTGGCATAAGTTCTTTCACATTTTACTACACCAGGAACAGAAGCTTTACCTACTGGAGGCCTAAATTATTGATTCGCCTTCTAAGGAAGTGGGTGAATAAGAGATCTATGTCAACTTAGAAAACTTGTATTGTCACAACCCTCCTTCACCAAAAGGAGGGAAGGGTCAGCAGGTTTCCAATCCCTTCCTTCTTTAAGTTGAAGGAGAGATAATGACCCCTGAGACCCACCTTCAATAGGTCCCGGAGTGGCGACTAGTACCAAGGGTATATAAATTACACACAAGTGGAAGGCATTACCCCTTTTTGTTTTATAGGATCGGGAGATAAGATGATGAAACCCAACAATACCAAAACTAAAAGAAAAGTAAAGCCAAAAGTAAACCATTCCCACATGCATGTTTCAAAAGTAAAAGCCACAAAGTACAAAAGTGACTACAAGGGTAAGTACCAAAGAAAGAGAAGAATCAGCAGCTGCAACGGCCCCAAAGGTCCAAGCTAGTATGGTCCTGCGCGATCCCCGAAGTCCTCCTGGAAACATAAAAGCAGTTTTATAAACATAGGGTGAGCATACAAGTATACTCAGTAGGGAAAACCAAAGACTCTCATGCACAAGTGGGGGAACGTACTAAAGTCCCGTGAAAAAAAGGAGTAAACCAAACACCTAACAAGGTAAACTATCCACCCAAGCCTCACCAAGGAACACTCCCCAAATAACAAAAGTCAAGTAATATATATAATAAGATCACATCGATGTTTGGGTACCTCGTTCCACTTTCCCACTGGTTATTGAGACATCCTACGCATCGAACCAATCCCGCCATTCTCACCATAGTCCCACTGCAACACCCGCCCGCACACACCTGGGCCACAACCACACGCAGTCCCAATGCTGAATCCCGCCCGCAAACACCAGGGCCACAACTGTCACACATAACCACACCTGCAAACACCTAGGCCAGAACAACCACCACCTCGCCCGAAGACACCTGGGATAGAAGATTCACTTCCACGCCTGAAAACACCTGGGACTCATCCCGAAGATACTTGGGAAACCACCTGCCCGCACACACCTGGGCCACAACCACCACACTACCTCGCCTGAAGGTTCTTGGGCTAATAATGGACCTCAGGCCATCACAGCCTGCCAGAAGATACTTGGGATATCTGGGAAAGGGAGAAGAAAAGGAGCTAACAACCATCCACTAATAATAGTGTTGGGAAGAACACCCTCCCCCATGAAATGGGGGTGTTTAGCACTAAGTGCTCAACTTGGGTGGGGTGAGAATAAGAAACACAAAACTACAAATATAAGCATAGGTAACAAGCACTCACCCAAGTTTAGGTTTTTCTTCAACCATCCTAAAGGACACAAATAGCACTCAAGTCCAAGTCACGACTCTCACCAACAAACCCATTTTTCCCTTTCTTGTTTTCATGTTTAGTAATAATGTTCAAATAAGTTTATGAACTACTGGGAAAATAACACCATAATCATAACCAAGGAAAAGAAACCATCCAAATGTCAATTTAAGTATCCACTCCCGGTTCCCTTGTAAAGTCACAACAACAAAGGAATAAGTGAGATCCCTCAAAGTAATAGAACCAAAGACAACCCCAAGACACTGCCCCGTGTCCCCTCCCCCAAAAAGGTTTTTCATCAACAGAGGATCCCACCCCAATTCGTGATATAAACAAGGTAACCACCCAGTCTTAAAACTCACAACCACCGAATCCAAAATAACAGGGGATCCCATCCCCAATTTCATAACCACCGAGAGTATAAAAATAGGGGATCCCATCCCCTCCCACATCTTCAGAAATTGGCCCATAAAAGAAAACAACCAAACCACTACCACCAACACAAAGCAGGGCCATACCGGTATTTTCAGATTTATAAGATTTAACACACTCCATGATTTCAATTTCTGTGTGCTTTAACCAGGGTTATCACAGAAAAAGATTTATCCTGGTGCTTCCAATTCATTTAGCCGAATATACGTAATTAAACAAAATTCCTTTACACAGAAAGGGTTATCCACCACAAACACAATCCATTTAAACATCACCAGAGGTAAGGGTTCGTTAGTGCACAGACAATGACCACCAATGGCCTTGATTTTCAGTAGGCATAAGTCGTAAAACTCAGAAAGAATATCATAATATAAAACAGCATCAACAATCACACCCCCCCCCCTTTCTTTAAAGAATCCATTCACTATCTTTATTTAGGTATGGTTTATCCAATTCTACAGAATCAAAAGCACGCCCACCCCGCATGATACACAAAAGAGAGAGGCGAAGGAGAAAATTCCCAACTTGTTGGTCAACGATCGACGCATAGGCCTGGCGTGGAACTTCACGGATAGCGATGCGGCTTGCCTGAACAAAAATATCCTTGTCTATCAACTCTTAGGCCGGGCGTGGAACTTCATGCATAGCGATGCGGCTCGCCTGAAGGAAGGGTAATCTAGCACAGGGTGAACGAGAAAAGAAGAAACCCACAACGAACCCTTTAGTTTATAAGGGTCGGGGGTGGTTGAGATAAGAACGTGAAACCACGTAAGGAGCGGGGGTCGTGGGTTCCACGCGGCCCCACACGTTATTAAAGGGGTCGGGTGGTTTAAACCGATGCACACACCGGTTAATTCATTAAATACTTAATTAAAACTTTCATGGGAGTTATTGGGCTTTAAACACGCTTAAAGGAGTCAAAATAGGGTTTAAAACCCTAATTGCGCAAGGAGTGCCACTGTAAAGAACCCATGGGGGTAGGCCAGTGCCACCGGTAGGTGAGAGCTACCGGCGGGTGACAGTTACTGGTAGTCGAGCTACCGGTAGGCTGCAGCTATCGATAGGCCGAACTACCGGTAGGCTCCAGCTACTGGTAGACCGAGCTACCGGTAGGCCGAGCTACCGGTAGACAGAGGTACCGATAGCTGCAGCTACCGGTAGACCGAGCTTCCGATAGACAGAGCTACTGGTAGGTTGTGGCTACTGGTAGACCGAGCTACCGGTAGGCTAAGGCTACCGGTAGGCCTACCGTTGGCCAAACTTCACCGAGATTCCCAGACCAGAAAACCCAACATGAGATTTTCACAAAGTAATTGACCCCAAAAACCCGGTCCATTACATCAGATACCTCTTAAACGATTCTCATCCTCGAGAATCAAAGCAAACCAGAAGGAAAGAGAGGGTCCGAACAACCACCTCAAAAGATACCTCTTAGGAGTGAACCCATGCTAACTAAAAACAATTCCCTGTCAAGAACTAAGCAACATACCATGTCAAACTGCCCAGGCATGTGGTTTGGGGAGTCTCCTCCCCCATGTCAAGATATTATCTGCTTTGGGCAGCACTGACTCGCCCGCACGGATTTAATCGCATCCACCTTAATGTGTCTTGATTAGGGGTCGGGTTCTCTCCTCCCCCATGGCAAGGGCTTTTCACACACATTCAGAGGAAAGAAAATTAGTACATTTCATAGCAAAAAAAGACAAAACGTTCTATCACAACAGGTACAACAAACAAAACTCAAAACAACTCTGGGTACTGGGTACGCGTCTGTGCTTCCCTCTCCCACGTACTCTCCTCAATCCCACCATGGCTCCACAACACATGAACCAAGGGAATGGTTCTCCCATGAAGCACCTTCTCCTTGCGATCCTCGATCATCACTGGTCTCTCCACAAAAGTCACGTCGTCCTCAATTTCCATCTCACCCTAATCAAGGATGTGTGAATTGTCGTGCAAATACCGACAGAGCTGGGACACATGGAATACATCATGTATCCTCAGTAGTGGCGGTGGTAACGCTAGCTTATAAGCCACTTCACTGACCCGCCACAACACTTCGAAGGGTCCGATGAACCTGGGAGAAAGCTTACTCCCCTTGACGAACCTCCACTGCCCACGCCGAGGTGAGACCTTCAAGAACACATGGTCTCCAACCTCAAAATACAAGGACCTCCTCCTGGTATCAGCATACGAATTTTGTCGGTCCTGGGCCGCCTTCATCCTTTCCCGTATGAGATGAACCTTTTCTATCGTGCTCTGCACCACCTCTGGGCCAAGGATGCCTGCCTCTCCTACTTCGGTCCAACACACAGGTGAACGGCATGGCCTCCCATACAAGGATTCAAACGGGGTCATACCAATGGTAGAGTGGTAGCTATTATTTTAAGAAAACTCTACCAGGGGAAAGTATCGCACCCATGATCCCCGTGAGTCCAGAACAGATGCCCGCAGCATATCCTCCAACGTCTGGATGGTGTGCTCTGTCTGCCCATCTGTTTGGGGGTGGAAAGCAGTGCTAAGGCGTAGCTGGGTGCCAAAAGCATGCTGCAAACCCCTCCAGACTCGTGAGGTAAAACGTGCATCCCTATCCGAGACTATAGACCTCGTAACTCCATGAAACTGCACCACTTCATCCACGTACCTTCGTGCCAACGCATCCACTGCACTCGACTCCTTGATCACCAGAAAGTGAGCCGATTTTGTCAACTGATCCACTACCACCCAGATGGCGTCGTATCCCCCTTGGACCTTGGGTAGTCCCGTGATGAATTCCATCGAGATGTCATCCCACTTCCACTCGGGGACATCTAGAGACTACAGTAGGCCGCCTGGAACTTGGTGTTAAGCCTTCACTTACTGACACACTAAGCACTTGGCCATAAACTCTGCCACCGCTCGCTTAACTCTGGGCCACCAAAACTGTCTCTTCAGTCCCTGGTATATCTTGGACACTCCAGGGTGTACTGCTAGGGGTGAGCTGTGGAACTCACTGAGAACCTTGTCGCGCATCACTTCTGGAACAAACAACCTTCCCTGGAAAAGCATCTGGTTCTAACCATCCTCCGTCCATCCTTCCGGAGCATTGCCCTGGTCAACTTGGTCATGCATTACTTGGCACTCTGGGTCTCCCCACTGAGACTCCTCCACTTGCTGCAATAGAGATGACTGCACTGCCAACTGATATAGGCAGCCTCTACCGCTATCCATCCTCGCATCCAGGTGTAAGGAAGCCAACTCCTCCATCGCCTTCCAGGCGTCCACCGACTCTCAGACCGCATCCTTCTGCGTCCTCCTGCTCAAGGAATCGGCCACTACATTGCCCTTTCCCTCAGTATAAGAGATCTCGAAGTCGTAATCCTGGAGGAACTCCACCCACCTCCGCTGTCGCAAGTTTAGGTCCCGCTGGGAGAAGATATACCTTAAGCTTTTTTGATCTGTGAAGACCACAAAGCGTTCTCCGATGAGGTAGTCTCGCCATAACTTCAGCGCAAAAACGACCGCTGTAAGCTCCAGGTCGTGGGTGGCGTAATTACGCTCATGAGGGCATAGCTTCCTGGACCCATAAGAGATCACCCCTTGTCGCTGTATCAACACACATCCCAGGCCCTGTCCTGAAGCATCACAGAACACCTCATAGGCCGCCCCTTCTTTTGGTAATCTTAGCACTAGGGCACTAACCAACTTCTCCTTCAGATAGTTGAAGGCTGACTCGCACTGCTCACTCCACACGAAAACCTGGTCTTTCTTGGTCAAGGATGACAAAGGGGCTGCTACTCGGGAGAAGTTGTGTACGAACCTCCGATAGTAACCTACCAGCCCGAGGAAACTACGGACCCCTGCCACATTCTTGGGTGCTGCCCAAGAAACAACTATCTCAACCTTTGATGGGTCCACCGCTACCCCCTTCTCAGACACCACGTGCCCGAGGAAGTACACTTCTCGTGTCCAGAACTTGCATTTTTACAACTTCCCATAGAGATGATGTTGTCGGAGGACCTTCAAAACCGTCCTCAGGTGATTTGTATGGTCCTCCTCTGATCTTGAATAGATCAGGATATCGTCGATGAACACAACCATGAACCGATCCAAGTACTCCCGGAAGATGGATTTCATAAGCCCCATGAACACAGCTGGGGAGTTCATAACGCTGAAGGGCATAACTACGAACTCGAAGTGACCATATCTGCACCTGAACGTCATCTTCGGGTTGTCACTTTCCTTCACTCTCAGCTGGTGATACCCAGACCGTAGGTCAATCTTCGAGAACCATCCTGCCCCTTTCAGCTGGTCGAAAAGATCGTCTATCCTTGGAAGAGGGTAGCGATTCTTGATCGTCACCTGATTCAGCCTCTTGTAGTCTATGCACAACCTGATACCACCATCTGCCTTCTTTGTGAACAAGACCAGAGCACCCCACGGTGACGCACTTGGCCGAACATAACCCCTCTTCATCAGATCATCAATCTGAATCCGCAACTCTCATAGCTCTGAAGGTGCCATTCGGTAAGGATCCATCGAGATCGGACGAGCGTCGGACTGAAGGTCTATCCCGAACTCGATATCACGTCGAGGGGTTAGAGTCTTCACCTCCTTAGGGAAGACGTCCATAAACTCACAGACGATCTTTGGCACTTCCACCATCTTAGCATCTACTGGTTCTACTGACAGCTCGGCTAGCAAGTAGAGGAGGGGTTCCTCTCGCCTGCTGCCCTTCTGACTGCTCTACTTGCCGGTGAAGGTAACATGTCAGCCGCCCAAGTCCGAGAACACAACCCTTCCTCAGAAATAGTCGATGATGGAACACACATAGAATAGCTAGTCGATGCCTAGGATGACATCCTATGGTTGTATCTGTAGCAGAAGAAGATCCCTAACCGGATGATGTGGCCCTATCATCAGTTGGCATCCCCGACAAACAAACAACAAGTCGGTCTGACCCCTGAATGGTGTGCTCAACACCAGGGGAATTCGGAGTCTCTAGGCATCTAGACCTAAGGAACGGGCTAGACTGGGTGCAACAAAGGAGTGTGAAGCTCCGGTATCGAACAAGGCATAAGAAAGGGTACTAAACAAACTGATCGTACCTCGAACAACCTCCGGCCCTGCTGGAACTGCTGCCTCTACGATGTGTAACTGTCCACGCCCAGCTCCTCTGCCCCTCGGCTGTCAACCACCTCCCCGACCAAACCCCGGTTGAGGTCCCTAAGGAGCGCCCTGAGTTCATCCTCCTCCTCCTACGTCTTCCCTCGGAGGAGCGGGAGCTCACTGTCCCTGCTGCTGCTGCTGGAAAGGCTTGGCTGGAAGCTGCTGCTGGGGCGGGTGGTGTGGATTTCTGCCACCGCCATACTGTACCCGGTCCGGGAACTGACTCCGAAGATGTCCAGGGCTCCCACAGGTGAAGCACCGCGGTCCCGGGCCCAAAGGAAATGGGCGATGACCAGGGGATCAAAACTGAAACTGCTGCAGCCTGCTCCCTACCAGTCAGAACCTGGAGGGTCCTGACGCTGGAGGCCTGGTGCTGACGGTCTTCCCCTTCGATGGTCCCAGTTGGATCCCCTCTCGTGACACTCCTCCTAGAGCATGCATCCTATCCACCACTTCGGCCTTCTTATGGACCTCCAAGTACATCAGAAGGGTAAAGGGGGTAACAGCATACTAGAGGGAGGGTCGGAGAGCCTCCTCCAAATGTCTTGCCCGAGACTCCTCATCGGGAAAGAGGTCCGGAGAAAAACGTAGGAGGTCCTTGAACTTGATCCCTAGCTCCCTCACTGACAAACTCCCCTGTTGGAGGGAGAGTAGCTCCTGTCTCTTTTCCACCTTCATCGTCGAAGAGAGGAATTCCGTCCGGAACTCCCTTTCGAAATCAGCCCATGCCACCTCAGCCTCTCTCCTCTCCCCTAGGTAAAGCGTCCACCACTGACACGCTGCTCCCCGCATCTGGCTGACGGCTAGAGGAACTCAGTACTCGGTCGGGGCCTGAATCAGGCCGAAGGCTATCACCAACTCCTCTAGCCAGCTCTCCATCTTCATGTCAGAGGTGCTTCCCTCATAATTCTCGAGGGTCTATCACTAGAAGGCTCGAAGAGTCCTCTGCCACTGGTCATCCTCCTCTTCCCGGTAAGCTCTCTACCAATCGGCCAAGGTATTCTGCGGGGCCTCGATCGCCTGTACCACACGCAGTCACCTTCCAGGTGTCATAGCTGTAAGGTAAACAAGGAATTCCTAAGCCCAAGTAGTGCAGAATATTGTCTTTAAAATTTATTAAACTTTTCGTTTATTATTAATTCCCATAACACCCCAGAAACATGATAACACAAGTCATTATGATGCATGTACCTTTTCTAGGGTCTCTATCCTGCAATCAGCATGGCATCACTTGGTCATCGGTAGGTCCAGAGTCCTTGCATCGGATCATGGGGGGCCCTAAAATCTCGTGTCCTAGCCGGTCTTCCCTGTCCAAATTCATGCACCGAGGTCACCCAACACTATTTCCCTACCATCCCATGCAATCCTCATTGTGCCTAACTCCAGACTTCATACTATCTCTCAACCTCATCTCTGATACCATTCTGTCACGACCTTCCTTCACCAAAAGGAGGGAAGGGTCAACAGGTTTCCAATCCCTTCCTTCTTTAAGTTAAAGGAGAGATAATGACCCCCGAGACCTGCCTTCAATAGGTCCCGGAGTGGCGACTAGCACCAAGGGTATAGAAATTACACACAAATGAAAGGAATTACCCCTTTTTGTTTTATAGGATCGGGAGATAAGATGATTAAACCCAACAACACCAAAACTAAAAGAAAAGTAAAGCCAAAAGTAAACCATTCCCACATGCATGTTCCAAAAGTAAAAGCCACAAAGTACAAAAGTGACTACAAGGGTAAGTACCTAAGAAAGAGAAGAATCAACAACTGCAACGACCCCAAAGGTCCGTGATAGTATGGTCCTGTGCGATCCCCGAAGTCCTCCTAGAAACCTGAAAGCAGTTTTATATATGTAGGGTGAGCATACAAGTATACTCGGTAGGGAAAACCAAAGACTCTCGTGCATAATTGGGGCAACATACTAAAGTCTCATGAAAAAAAGGAGTAAACCAAACACCTAACAAGGTAAACTATCCACCCAAGCCTCACAAAGGCACACTCCCCAAATAACGCAAGTTAAGTAATATATATAATAAGAGCACATCGATGTTTGGGTACCCCACGCCACTTTCCCACTGGTTATTGAGACATCCTATGCATCAAACCAATCCCGCCATTCTCACCACAGTCCCACTGCCACACCCGCCCGCACACACCTGGGCCACAACCACACGCAGTCCCACTACTGAATCCCGCCCGCAAACACCTAGGCCACAACTGTCACACGTAACCACGCCTGCAAACACCTAGGACAGAATAACCACCACCTCACCCAAAGACACCTGGGCTAGAAGATTCACTGCCACGCCCGAAGACACCTGGGCCTCATCCCGAAGATACTTGGGAAACCACCTGCCTGCACACACCTGGGCCACAACCACCACACTACCCCACCCGAAGGTTCTTGGGCTAATAATCGACCTCAGTCCATCACAGCCTGCCTGAAGATACTTGGGATATCCGGGAAAGGGAGCATAAAAGGAGCTAACAACCAGCCACTAATAATAGTGTTGGGAAGAACACCCTCCCCCATGAAATGGGGGTGTTCGGCACTAAGTGCTCAACTTGGGTGGGCACGAATAAGAAACACAAAACTACAAATATAAGCATAGGTAACAAGCACTCATCCAAGTTTAGGTTTTTCCTCAGCCATCCTAAAGGACACAAACAACACTCAAGTCCGAGTCACGACTCTTTCCAACAAACCCATTTATCCCTTTCTTGTTTTCATGTTCAGTAATAACGTTCAAATAAGTTTGTACACTACTGGGAAACTAACACCATAAGCATAAACAAGGAAAAGAAACCATCCAAATGTCAATTTAAGAATCCACACCCGGTTCCCTTGTAAAGTCACAACAACAAAAGAATAAGTGAGATCCCTCGAAGTACTGGAACCAAAGACAACCCCGAGCACTGCCCCGTGTCCCCTCCCCCAAAAAGGTTTTTCATCAACAGAGGATCCCACCCCAATTTTTGATATAAACAAGGTAACCACCCGGTCTTAAAACTCACAACCACCGAATCCATAACAACAGGGTATCCCATCCCCAATTTCATAACCACCGAGAGTATAAAAACAAGGGATCCCATTCCCTCCCACATCTCCAGCAATCGGCCTATAAAAGAAAACAACCAAACCACTACCACCAACACAAAGCAGGGCCATACCGGTATTTTTAGATTTATAAGATTTAACACACTCCATGATTTCAATTTCCATGTGCTTTAATCGGGGTTATCACAGAAAAGGATTTATCCTGGTGCTTCCAATTCATTTAGCTGAATATACGTAATTAAACAAAATTCCTTTACACAGCAAGGGTTATCCACCATAAACACGATCCATTTAAACATCACCAGAGGTAAGGGTTCGTTAGTGCACAGACAAAGACCATAAACGGCCTCGATTTTTAGTAGGCATAAGCTGTACAATTCAGAAAGAAGGTCATAATATAAAATAGCATCAATGATCACAGCCTACCCTTTCTTTAAAGAATCCGTTCATTATCTTTATTTAGGTCTGGTTTATCCAATTCTATAGAATCAAAAGCATGCCCACCTCGCATGATACACAAAAGAGATAGACAAAGTAGAAAATTCCCTACTTGTTGGTCAACAATCGATGCTGAGGCCTGGCGTGGAACTTCACGGATAGCGATGCAGCTCACCTGAACGAAAATCACCTCGTCTATCAATGCTTAGGCCAGGTGCGGAACTTCACGAATAGCGATGCGGCTCGCCTAAAGGAAGGGTAATCTAGCGCAGGGTTAATGAGAAAAGAATAAACCCATGGCGAACCCTTTAGTTTATAACGGTCGGGGGTGGTTGAGATAAGAATGTGAAACCGCGTAAGGAGCGGGGGGTCGTGGGTTCCACACGGCCCCACACGTTATTAAAGGGGTCGGGTGGTTGAAACCAATGCACACACCGGTTAATTCATTAAATACTTAATTAAAACATTCATGGGCATTATTGGGCTTTAAAACACACTTAAAGGAGCCAAAATAGTGTTTAAAACCCTAATTGCGCAAGGAGCGCCACTGGAAAGAACCTGTGGGGGTAGGCCAGAGCCACCGGTAGCTGAGAGCTACTGATGGGTGACAACTACTGGTATCCAAGCTACCGGTAGGCTGTAGCTACCGGTAGGTCGATCTACCGGTAGACAGAGCTACTGGTAGGCTGCAGCTACCGGTAGACCGAGCTACCGGTAGGCCTACCGTTGGCCAAACTTCACCAAGATTCCCAGACCAGAAAACCCAACATGATATTTTCACAAATTAATGGACCCCAAAAACCTGGGCCATTACATGTATGATGTTCTAGATTTCTAGTGTATGATTTTATAATCCATGATTGATGAACTCCATAAATTTCACGAGAACATGGATGCATATAGAATGCTCAAACATCTTTGTGATCTTTATCAGTAGAGAATGATACAATAGCATTTTGAGATCTCAAAGGCACTTTTTAAATGAAATATTGGAGAGGTTGTTCTATATAGACCTCATGTGGTCAAGATGACTGGCTATATTGAGCATCTAGAAAATCTAGGGTTTAAGTTACCAGATAAATTGCACATTGATCTCATACTTGCTTCACTCCCAAAAAGATTCTCTAGCTTTGTTGTGAATTTTAACATGAAAAACATTAAGAAGATTATCCTATATATTTTTACTCTAATTATATATATATATATAATTATTTCAAGTGTGAAAAGCCTTATTTACTCATGGTATATAATAGAAAGTTAAAGAAAATATTTCCTAAAAATAACTCTAAGTCTAAGGCCTCTTCTCAATTCTCACCCAAGAAGAGGAAGATAGAGGGAGAAGAAATAGAGTGGAATGATATATATTTTCATGTGGAAATAAATTCCATAATAATAATATTAAACCATAGAAAAAAAAGAAAGGGTAAGCTTCAGGTTTATTTTTTATCAAGTAAAATATATACATTTCTATAAATTGGGTATTAGATATAGCTTATGGTTCTCACATTTTTATCTAATTATAGGAACCAAGTTGATTTAGAATAGTTTTGCAAGGTTAGGTAAATATATTCTATGATAAATAAGATATGATATTTCTATTAGCTATTAGATACTATCACCGCACATTTCGGAAAAGATTTATCTTATTTTTAAAAAATGTTATTCTGTTTTTAGTGTTACCAAAAACATTATTTATATATCCATCCTTGATATGGATACTTTTGATTTAAAATTTGAAAATAAAATTTTCTAGTTTTATAGAGATAGAATATTTTATGGTATGAAACATATAAATAATGGTATTTATGTGTTGAATATGAAAACTAAGTATTAGTGATCAATAACAAATCTGGTTTGAATAACTCTTGCCACACCTAACTGTGACATTGCTACTTAGGTCACGTAAATGAAAATAGTTTGAAAAAATATATATCAAGATGGGAATTTATATTCTTATGAAATAAAACCACTTAGAATATTCCATTATTTTTTCAATGAAAATTTACCAAATATCCATTTAGTGGAAAGGGTGAAAGGGCCACAAAGATTCTTGAATTGGTTCATATAGATGTTTGTGGACCATTTCCTATTAAAGTAAGGGGTGGACACTCATAATTCATAAATTTTATGGATGAATTTAGTAGATATATATATATGTATGATTAATGAGGTATAATTCGGATTCCTTTTATAAATTCAAGGATCACAATAATGAAGTTTAGAATCAACTTGGAAAGAAGATAAAGAAACATCACTCAAATCGTGTCAAATAATATCTTAACTAAGAGTTAATTTATTATCTATTAGAGGTTGGGATATTATCCCAAATAGCACCTCTTTATAAACCAAAATTAAATAGTGTAATTAAAACTATTAATCACACCTTGTTGGAAATGGTGAGATCAAAGAAGATTCCTGAAATTATTTCATTATCCTTTTAGGGATACAAATTATAGAAAACATCATATACTCTAAACTAAGTTCCAATTAAATTAGAAAACGAATTTCTATTCATATTATAGTGTGGAAGGAAACCTATTTTGTCACATATATGTGCTTGGGGATTCCATGCATTTTTTAAGGCCTATTAACATAACAAACTTTCACCCCAATACACTAGGTGTATCTTTATAGGATGTCTAAAGGAAACTAGAGGTCATTACCAATATGACCCCTAAGAAAAAAATATATAATCATGGATAAAAAAACTAAATTAATTGATAACAATAATATATAAAAAAGAGATAGTGGGATTAATATAGAATTCAATGAAGTTTAATCTCAAGATACAAAAGATTTGGAACAAGAACATATTTCACAAATCCCCATAGAATATTATGTTCTAGAGATACAATTACTGTATAGAACCACTAGAGATGTTAGAGAAATAGACAGTTAAATTTTTCGAGTCATCAAGAATTGATTATCCACTGAAAGAGGATAATATTAATTCTATATATTATAATATTAATTTTCTTCATTATTCATAAACACCCATTTTTAGTGCATTTTACAATTTAAATTTTATTCCAAATCATGATTGAAATTCTTACTTAAAGTGCACTATTACTTGGTACAATTTGATACACATTGTTAATCCCACAATTATATTGATTTGAATTTAATATTTAATTTTTAGGTTATCCATTACATTGTGAATATTTAATTCATCTATATCACTTGAAGAATCACATTGGAAGATGACCAAAGTGGGATTTCATGCCAACACATTCTGGGTGAAGTGAACTGGACAGCAGCCCAATAAAATCACTCTAATGGACAAGATTCATGCCCAATGATGCTTAAATTTAAACTTTAGTTATATAAAATCATGGGAAAAATTTCATTTAACAGTTTACAATGCTAATTCTGATGTTTTAAGGGAGTTCCAGGCAGCCCAAGTTGAAGATGAATTTTTGGGCTAGATTCAGTGTCCCAGAAAAACATACCACTATTTCGACCATATCTCAAAATAGAAAAAATCCATTTGGTCTGAAATTATAAAGTATTTTAGGATATATAATTATCTTAATTTTATTATTCTATTTCCCAACCAAATGTTCCCATGTATAAGTTTATTTAGGTGCCTCTTTTTGTGGATGCAAGTTGGCTCGGATTTTTTTCAAGGGTGGAAAAGTATTCTCTCTATTAACTTTCCACCCACCTTGGACTAACACCACTAATTTGGGTGATTTAAACTATTGTAGGGTCTACAAAAATCTTCCAAAATGAATATTTAAGATAGTTTTGTTTGATTTTTTAGGGATATTTGTGTGTTGTTTTCATTTTAATGTTATGCTGCCAATTTGATGTTGTAATCGCATTTCTCAAATTGTAAGTTGTTCAATTAACCTTAGTTTCTTAATAAAAGTTATTATTATCTAATTATTATGTTTTTATTTATATCACATTGATACCCTTTATTCAATTTGTGAACTTATTCACACCAATCTTGTGAAATTCTTCACACAATGTTGGTGTGATCCTTATTTCATCGTTTTTCACTTCTTCAATTTCAACCTCATGAGTCTACTTCCCACTTCAATTGAGAGAATAAAATAAATGGAGGGATAACCCTATTATGGGTTGATCAAAGGGAGTATAAAGTGTATTTATTTGATTTCATTTATCACTCTATAAATGTTTAATAATATATTTTATTTTATTTTTTTAGTTCAATGATTTTATCTCTTCATCTTCCTTATTGAATTTTATCACCACGCTTTTCATGTTCTTATAAGATCCTTTACCTAAGAGTGATCATGAAAAATGATCCTATAAGTTTATAGATGACTATAATGTGTATGTTAAGTTTTAAACCAGTAATTTATGAGGTTATATTGATTTCATTGAATGAATCCTTTTTGAGCTACTGAAATTGAAATAATTTAAAAAGAAATTCATTCAATCCATACCTTGTAAAAACCAAGAATAAAACCATTATCATAATTTGAATTCACTTAGGTCTCTTAGTTTTAATTTAATATTATATAAAATCAACACAAATTATTCCACTTAATAGCCAAAAACAATCCATAGAAAGTACATATGTATAGGTTTATTCTTAGGTCTTTGAGGATTCGACAACCCAAACTACACTACAAGCGACCGCTTAACCCTAAAAACTTGAGTAAATTTGTGTGAGACCAAATTTTGTCACCATTTATAGAGACCCAAGTAATTCATATCAATATTAATTATATTCTCCCCCATTTCTCTTTTCTCATCCAATTTCTCTTATCTTTTCCCCTTTATTTTTTTCTCTTCTCTTGGCACATGCCCGCCTATACTCATGACCATTCAAACTGACTTGTTACGGTGGATAGTCCTAGGGTTGGGGAGTCAATCACACCTAGAAGTAAATTCCCATTAGATCATAATCTTCATAATACTCTGGATTCAAACATTTATCCCATTTCAATGGAGGGTCTTCAAATAAACCAACTCATAAACCCAGGTGGGAACCAAAATGGAAATCCAAATGAGGTAGCCCCAAACTTGGGAAATGTCATTAATCAAACCATGAATGAATACCTCACACCTTCCTATACCAATTTAACCTCTTGAATTGGTATTTATTTCATAGTATAATCCCACTATGTCTTCAAACCTCATGTCCTAAACCACCTTCCAACCTTCCATGGGATGGAGTCAGAAAGGTCATACCTCCATGTCAAAGATTTCAATGTCATTATTGAAACCATGTTCCCACCACATAAACTTGAGTCATCTAAGATGATTCTTTTTCCTTTATCACTTAATTATCAAGAAAATAATTGGTTATAAAATCATATACCTTCATCAATTCACTATTGGGACCAATTTCAAAAAATACTTCACCAATCACAAAACAATTACACTAAAAATGATCATCCAAAACTTTTTTGAAAAATAAGAGGTGTCATTTTATGAAGCATGGGAAAGATTAAAATACACACTCAACATGGTACCTCACCATTTATTTTCAATCCAAAAACAAGTTTGAATTTTCTATGAAGGTTTGATTCTGAGAAACAAACAATCCATTGGCATGATGTGTAATGGAACCTTCAAAAACAAATCCCCAAATGATGTTTACGAGTATCTAGAAGGACTAATTAAACAAAAAAGCATGGGGAACATAACCTTACTATTATAATCCACCCAAATATGGTGGAATTCACACCCTCAAGGAAGAGTAAATCCTTAAGTTAAAAACTTGTTGCACTCACTAGGAAGGTAGAAGAGATCGATCATTGGAAGGTCGAACAAATCCAAACCGTTGAGCCCATTTGCGCAATTTGTGAAAAACATGACCAAAAGACTAAAAATTTCCCAACAATACCTTCCATTAAGGATGTTATTTTATGAGAACCACTAGATGAAGTTAATAATTTTATCATTCAAAATCCATGGTACCAAAACACTTTAAACACAAGGTATAATGACCATCTAGGATTATTTTGGAAAGATAACCAACAACCCATCCAACAACCTAGTTAGCCACAAAGAACAAACCCCTACTCTCCACAAAATTTTCAAAACCATAACTAGTTCCAACAAAAACCAGTCCAATACCAACATCCTTCTATCCAATACCAACAACCCATCCAACAACCCATTCAACAACCAAAGTATCCTCCTATGATAAACCAACCAGCACAAGACCCTACCCAATCTATTCATCTACCAATACTTGAATGGTTGCGTAAAAAGAGGAAAAAATGAACTCCTAAGTCTCGTCACTTAAACATAAACTAAAAACCATTAAAACTAGAAAAGTACCCATGCCAACTAAGTCTGACCCAACCTTGAGCAGAGAATACAGTTACACATAAACCTCCTATGAATAACTAAAAGAAGTGATTATCTTAAGAAGTGGTAAATTCATTGAAAACCCTAAACAAACCATTCTATAGCCATTAAAATATTCAACATCACATAAAAATGAGGAATAAATACCATAAAATTCTGAAAAATCCGATGATAATGTGAAATAACCACAACCTCACCAAACACTCAAACAAGATGCTCCCTTCCCTCAATACATGAGAAGAAAATCTAAACCATAAATGAATGAAATGTTAAGGGAAATATTCTCTTAGGTTAAGTTGAACATTCCTATTCTCAATTCAATCCAAACCATTCCTACCTAATCCAAGTACCTAAAGGACCTGTGTACTTTTAAAAGGAAGTTCTTACACAAAAACCAAGTCCTTTTAGTTTTTAATGTGAGTAACACCATTAAAGGGACCATTCCTCCTAAGTTGAAAGACCCAGTATTTCCTTACATAAATGTTGATT
Organism: Viscum album; assembly: GCA_963277665.1. Lineage (NCBI taxonomy): Eukaryota > Viridiplantae > Streptophyta > Magnoliopsida > Santalales > Viscaceae > Viscum > Viscum album. The sequence goes on along the minus strand of OY728135.1, from coordinate 1,881,488,454 downwards.
TTTGAGAGAATAAAGTTGTCAAAGACATTTTTGATCTAGGAGATAGTGTTAACATAATTCCATATTCCATGTATTATCAGTTAGTATTCAAGTAACTCCAACCCACATCTTTCACTCTTCAACTAGTTGATTTTAGGGTTTGATTTTCTAAGGGGATCTTAAAGGATGTCTTGGTAAAATTTGAAATTTTCCTTTACCCTATTGACTTCATTGTACTTGACAATCACCCAAGATTAGGTCCTAGGGAGAAAACCCCCATCATTCTTGTTCATCCCTTATTATCAACAATTAACTCATTTATTCAAGTTAGAAATGGTAATATGATAATAACCTTTGGAAACATGATCCTCAATCTAAATATCTACAATGAAAAATCTCAAATTTTGAATGATGAAGAGATCCATGAGGTAAAATGGATAGATAGTGTTGATTGTGAACTAGAAGAACTTCAAGGATTCATTGAAGGATGCCTAAACCATGATAAGATTGATTTACTTTGTTCATATGAGGTAAATTTGTCTCCCTAGATTGAATATCTTTTAGATAATACTTTGCTGATTTTTTAGGATCACCAATCAATGATACCATTGGTGAAATAAAAAAATGAGTCTATACCCATTCATGAAAATGATATGGAAAATTTAGTGGCTAAAACTTCTATTTAAAAGGAACCAATTATAACAATAAATTTGGAAAAAGAAACTGAGTTTGATATAAAGTCTCATCCTTCTTTAGAAGGTGATAACCAATATGATCTCAAATTTAAGGTCATGCCTTCATCACTCAAGTATTCTTTCATAGGGAACAATTGAGCCTTTCCAGTTTTTATTTATTTTTATCTTAAATCCAGTCAAGGTAGGATACTTTTGGTGTCTTAGGAAAGCATATGAAAGAAATTGGATGTAACTTTTTGATATTCCTAAGATTATCCCACTCATTGGAACTCATAGTATTGTTCTTGAGTATGACTCCAAACCATTTCGTCAACCTCAATAGAAATTCAATCCCAATATTATGGATGTGGTAAGGAAATAAATTATTAATTTGTTGAAAGTGGGTATCATCTACCCCATTGATAATATTGAGTGGGTAAGCCCAATTCAAGTTTTTTCCAAAGAAGGATGGAATCACTGTAATCACCAGTGATTATGGTGATCTTCTCCCCACAAGGGTTAGTAGTGGATGGAGAGTGTGTATTAAGTATAGTAAGTTAAACTCGTGCACTAAGAAAGATCATTTACCCTCACCCTTTAATGATCAAGTCCTTGAGAGAGTGGTGGTTTATCAAGTTCTACTACTTCCTAAATGGATTCTCAGGGTATAATCATATAAATGTATCCTTAGAAGATCAAGTAAAAATAACCTTCACCTAATTATTTGTCTCTTTTTCCTTCAATCGCATACCCTTTGGGTTATACAATGCCCTTATACCTTCCATCAGTGCATGATGGGAATCTTCTATGACGTATTTGGGGATTTTTTAGAGGTATTTATGGATGAATTCTCCATATTCGGGGATAATTTTTAGGGATTACTTCCAAATTTTAAAAGATTTTCGTCTAGATGTGAGGATAAGAATCTCATCCTAAATTAGGAAAAATGCCATTTCATGGTAAAGGAAGGAATTGTTTTGGGACATCTAGTATCTGGTAGAGGGATTGAAGTTGATAAATCTAATGTTTATATCATTCTTTACATTTAAAATCCAAAAACTTTCAAGGAAGTGAGGTCCTTATTAGAACATGTTGGTTTATATATAAGGTTCATTAGGAATTTTAGCTCTATTTTTTGACCACTATGTGATATTTTGGGGAAATATTCTCCATTTATATGGAAAAAAAGATGTGAGGAATAATTATCAACACTCAAGTCATCTCTTATCTCTCCTTAAATCATGAAATCTCTTAATTGGAAACTTATTTTCGAACTCATGTGTGATTCGAATGACTTCGTTGTAGGATATGTCTTGAGAAAAATTTGTGAGAAAACTTCATATGTCATTGCTTATGAAAGTAAATCATTAAATGATGAACAAATAAACTACACCACCACTGATAAATAGTTACTTTATGTTTTATTTTCCTTAGATAAATTCAGGTTCTATCTCTTAGGATCCCCCGTCATTGCCTTCTTTGATCATTCATCACTACAATACCTTTTCTAAAAACAAGATTCCAGGTTTAGATTTATTAGGTGGGTCCTTCTTCTTTAAGAGTTTTATTTAACCATTAAGGATAAAAATGGTGTTGAAAATGTTGTAGTTGATCACCTATCTAGTATGTAATTCAAAGACAAATCACATCACCTTTCTGTGTCAGATTCATTTCCTGATGAGAACCTCTATTATGTGAGTGATTTCCCTTGGTATGCTGACATAGAAAAACATTTGGTTATGGGTGAAATTACAAAATTACTTAGGAACCAAGATAAGAGGAAATTTCTTTCTGATGTCAAAAACTTTGTGTTTGATTATTCATACCTATTCAAGTTTTGTCCTGATCAAATCATTAGGATATGTGTTTCTAAGTCTGAGAACGAGTCCATTCTAAAATTCTATCATGGGGATGCAAGTGGAGGCCACTTTTACATAAATAAAACCACTTAAAATGTCCTCCAATGTGGTTTTTACTATCCTAACCTCACTAAGGATTCCTAAAAATTATTCCAAATTTATCCTCAATTTCAACAATTAGGATCCATAATCAAAAGGAATCAAATTCCCCTTACTCCAATTATGATCATCAAAATCATTGATTATTGGGGAATTGATATCATGGGACCCTTCATAAACTCTATGGGATATCTCCACATCCTCTTAGATGTTTATTATTTCTCAAAATGGGTTGAGGAAATTCCCAAAAAGTCTAATGACCATCATGTTCTGATCTGATACTTGAAAGATCAAATATTTTCATGATTTGGAATTCTTATGGCTATCATTAGTGATCGTGGAACCCATTTATGAAACTATCCATTCTATGTACTCATATTTAAGTATGGTATTTCTCAAAAAGTTTCCACTGTCTACCATCCTCAAACCTATGGTCAAGATGAGTTAGAAAATAGGGAAATTAAGAAAATTCTAGAAAAAAATGTCAAACCCTCTATGAAATATTGTTCTAAGAAACTCTTGGATGTCATTTGGAAATATCATACTGCATTCAAAACCATCCTATATATGTCACTGTATATGTTGGTTTATCAAAAATCATGCAATTTTCCTATTTAATTTGAACATAAGGCCTTTTGAGAAATTAAAAAAATGAACTTTGACATTTATATGGCCGAAACAAAGATGAAATTAGATCTTAATGAACTTGAGGAACTTAGGATAGAGGATTATGATAATTAAAGGATAAATAAATCTATATTTCATGACTACTAATCTAGTAATATCGAATTAAAACAATTTGAACCTAGAAAATTCATGCTCTTATATAGTTACAAACTTCATTTACACCCAGGAAAGTTAAGGTCTTGATGGTCAGGTCCATACACAGTGAATCATTTGTACCCCAATAGGGTAGTAGAGATTCAAGATCCCACTAGTGGTCAAATATTCAAATTAAATGGTCATAGGTTAAAACCATTCATTGAATCATTACACAAATAAGAAATAGAGGAGGAGTTAACTGAGCCAACCTATGAACCAGAAAAAAGTTGATAGATTTAAGGTCCATATTAGGCTAATGAATTTAATCTAAGCACTTTTTGGGAAGTAACCTAGAATTAACATTTCTTCTATTTTATTTTCTTTATTATTATTATTTTGTTTATTTATTGTGTTAAAAAATCAATTTCAAAAAAAATATCTTCAACTCTTTTTCTTCTTTTACCTTTTTGTTTCTTATTTTATTTTCTTTATTTTCAAATTGATGTTCTTCTGTGTAATATATATTTTATTTTATATACTTGTATATATATGTATATGTCTATTTTAAAAAACAGGTAAAGAAAATAAAAAGACAAAATTAAAAATAAAATAAAATATATATTTATATTTTTGTGCAAAAGGACACACCGTAGGTCATGGGGAAAACCTTGTTGTGACCGGAAAATATACAGGACTCTAACTCATGACTAAAATGAGATAGGTTCATGTAACTTCCACTAATATACTATTTATATTGCTTCCTTATTCTATTTTCTTTATATATATACTTATATTTTAAATTTATATATATATATATTTATTTATTTATTTATTTATTTATTTATTTAAAAAAATTACTTGTTCCCAGTATCAGTCTTTGCTGTGCTAAAATAAACGGGTATGTTTTTTTATCATTTCCTTTTTCTTGGATTTTTTAGTTAAGGTAACCTCTTAGGGTTTTCATGATTTATAATTTGGGTTGTTTTTGAGAAGTAGGGGATGTTGAAGTTGAAGTTTTTTTGTAGGGAAATCACACACATATAGAAAGTACACACCATTCTACCATCCACTATGGGGATTCCATGAGTAACATGAGGATCAAAGGATCATTTTTGTGGTATGAACTTCATTAGTATACTACCAGGTAAAATTATTCCATAACTCATTTTTAAATTTTAATTTTGGATCTCTTCTACCTTTACCCCCTTCTAAATTTTATATTCATTAAACACTGGGGATAGTGTTATTATAATTTTGGGGGGGATGAAATAAAAAAATGTTTGTGTGTATAAATAAAAAAACAAAAAAGATATTTGAAATGAAAAATAATGTATATTAAAAGAATGAAAATTTTCATTAACCTTGAACATGATAATACACATTGAAAACTTTGAAAATGAATATTAAATATTTTTGCATGACTTGATTTTGATTTTAATCCATGTTTACATTCATGAGCATAGATTTTGGAAACTGTGGCTATCTAATGTGAATTTTCACCATTTACATTTTCATCCAATTAATAAAAAAAATTACAATATACATCTTTTGTATTTTGGGATATTAATCTAAGTTATTGGGGTCCCATAATAAATGACATCGGTTTGGTGATCATTTTAATTTTAAAATGAATATTCAAAAATTAAAAAATATATATAATTGCACGTAGAGTAATGGATTGACCTAATGTGTGGATTTTGGAACTTGGGGATCATGTATCCATATTTTTATGGCCTAGATTTAGAAATTTTATCTCTATTTGTGGTTATTTAATTTTTTTTTGATTGAGTTAACTTGAGATGATGCCTGAGTATGTGAGCTTCACTTGGTTCCCTAAGGTCATTGATCCTAGGAGTCATCGAAAAAGTCTTGGTATATATTTTGACTTGATTGAGTTCAATTTCAATTACCATGGAAAAAGTAAAAAAACAAAAAAATAACAAAACAGTAAGAAATAATAAAATAATAATACTCATATTAATATTAAAATGTGATTTCGCCAAGCACTTCCATCTTTCCCCCTTTGAATAAAGATGAACCCCCGTGTCTATTGTGATGCACAACACATAATGTGTTTAATTGAAGTTCAATGAAATTTGGAGATGAATTAGAACAAAGGAATGGGTTTGGGATTGGGATATTCTTGTGAACCTACTTTGTGTTAAATGATGTTAATGGGTTTTGTAATTTTTTGGTATGAGGTCTTTTTATTACCATTGTGTATTAAAATGTTTTTGGAAAAGGGAATTCAAATTCCATATTTTTTAGATATATTTTACTCAGGACTAGAAAAACTCAAGTTATAAGTGTGATTATCTACTTAAATAGGAAAATATTAATTATTTATATTATAATATTCATGTTACTTATTATTCATAAACACCCATTTTTAGTGCATTTTACAATTTGAACTTTATTTCAAATCATGATTGTAATTCATGGTTAAAGTTCATTATTACTTGGTATGTTTTGATACACTTTTTTAATCCCCAAATGATCTTGATTTTAATTTAATATTTAATTTTAAGGTTTCTTATTCCATTGGGAATATTTAATTCTTCTATATCACTTGAATAATAACATTGGAAGATGACTAAAGTGGGATTTCATGCCAACACATTTTGGGCGAAGTGAACTGGACAACAGCCCAATAAAATCACTATAGAATCCAAGATCCCAGACCAATGATGCTAAAAAATGAACTAGAGTTATATAAATTATGGGTAAATTTTCATTAAATATTTACCAGAGATAATTATGATGTTTTAAGTGAGTTCCAGGTGGCCCAAGTTGAAGATTAAATTCAAGGCCATATTCGGTGTCCCAGAAAAACATCCCACTATTTCAACCATATATTCAAAACCCAAGATCCATTTAGGCTAAAATTTTACAGGATTTTAGTAGATATTAATATATTCATTTTATTCTCCTATGACCCTCCCTAATTATTCCATGTATAAGGTCATTTTGGTGCCTCTTTTCTGTGGATGTAAGTAGGGTCGGATTTTTTTCAAGGGTGAAAAAGTTTTATCTCCATTAACTTTCCACCCACCTAGGCCTACCACCATTAATTGGGATGACTTTAACTTTTTTAGGCTATACCCAAGGCTTCAAAAATTCCTATTTAAGGTAGTGGTGTTGGATGATTTAGGGATCTTTCTGTTTTGTTTTCATTTTAATGTTATGCTTCCAATTTGATGTTGTAATCGCATTTCTCAAATTGTAAGTTGTTCAATTCACCTTAGTTTATTAATAAAAGTTATTATTATCTTATTATTATATTATTATTCATGTCATGTTGATACCATTTTTTCAATTTGTGAACTTATTCACACCAAACCTTGTGAAATTATTCACACAATGGTGGAGTGATCATTTTCATTATTTTTCACTTCTTCAAATCCGCTCTCATGAGTCTACTTCCTACTTCCATTGAAAGCATAACATGAATGGAGGGATAAAAATCTTATGATTTGATCCAAGGGAGTATAAAGTGTCTGTATTGGATGTTATTTATCACCCCATAAATGTTTAATAATTTATTTGATTTGATTTTTCCGTTCAAGGATTTTCTCTCTTCCTCTTCCTTATTGAATTTTATCATCACACATTTCATGTGCTAATAAGACCCTTTACCTAGGAGTGATCATGAAAATGATCCAATAAGTTTATATGTGATTATAATTTGTATTTTAAGGTGTTAAACCAATAATTTATGAGTTTATATTGATTTAATTGAATTAATCCTTCTTGAGTTAATGAAATTGAAATAATTTAAAAAGAAATTCATTTAATCCATCCCTTGTAATAACTTAGGATCAACACATTCTCATAATTTGAATTAACTTAGGCCTCTTAGTTCTCATTTAAAATCATATAAAATAAAACCAAAATTTTCCACTTCATAGACAAAAATAATCTATAGAATGTACGTGTTTGTAGGTTTCTTCTTAGGTCTCTAAGAATTTGACAACCCAAGATACACTACAAGCAACAGCTTAACCCCAAAAATGTGGGTAAATTTGGGAGATACCAAGGATTTTGAACCTTTATTAGTTGATAATAATGAACCTTTATCCTAAAAGGATGTAGTAAGTGTTACATAAGCTACTATATGAAAATAAGAAATGAATTTTGAAATAGATTACATGTATCAAAACCAAGTCTAGATTTTGGTAGATCCTCCAATAGATGTAAATCCCATTGGTTTTAAATAGGTATTAAAGAAGAAACTATACATTAAAATTAGATTCAATGCCTATAATGATATAATATTTTAAAGGGGGTTTAAACATAATCAAATCATTAATTATGAAAAACCATTTTCACCAGTTTCTATGTTGAAATCCTTCAGAATTATACTTTCCATAGCAGCATACCATGGTTATGATATTTTATATATGGATGTAAAAATTACTTCCCTTAAAGTTAACTATGTGTAAAATCTATATATGTAATAAATAAAAGTTTTTTTAACTCCAAAATATACCAATAAGTTATGAAAATCACAGAGACCCATTTATGGGTTGAAGTAAGAATCCAGATCATGGAACATTCTGTAAAGACCCGGAAATTTCAAGGAAAATTTTTTTCTTAATTTTCTTTGGAATTTTACAAGAACGTAGTTTCTGACGGCGCCTGATTCCGAGGCCCGGTGTGCCCGGAATTAATTTCCGAAGTTTGGCTCAGGTACGTTCAGTGAACGAACGAGCGGGGTTTTCTAACTTTTGAACCGGTGCTCGGAATCGAATTCTGAGGGCACTGATGGAATCGCAGTGCCGGTATTTGCTTAGAAACGCCTCTTCCGGAGTTGCGTTTGCTCAGTTGTGGTTTTTAATTTTTTGGCTTAAAGTTGAGAAATAAAATAAATTTTACGACAAACTTTATTTTATTTTACTTAAGCCTCTTGGAAGCCACTTGAAGCCACTTAAAACAGCTTAATCTAAGTTGATGCGGATAGGGTGCTATCCAGAAATATCATACCCTCTTGGTAGGATATTTGTGAGGCAGGGCCCGCACGAGCCCCACCGTTTCTTTCCGCTAAGTAACGCACCCACAAAAACCCGTCATTATGAAAGTCAACTGACGCGTTTTCTTAATTTCTTAATGCACCAATTAATTAGGCGGTTTTATTCGTTGAATTAATTGGGCGGTTTTATTCGTTTAATTAATTCGATGAATTAATTTAATCGTTTCTTAACCTGTTTTCAATCCGTCGGCATAATAATAAAATAAGACCAACGCACGACTTCTGGAAAAATGCTCGTTGAGAGGTTTTGACAACATTGTGCCTTCATCCTCTTTCGCGAAGAACGCGAAGAACGTGAAGAATGTCGTCACCCTCGGAGATTGACGACGCTTCTTCCGAGATGTTCTTCCCCGCAACGATCTCCGATCACCAACTGCTTGAGGTAGGAGATTTCGGGTTTCTTTTAAATCTTCTTTGTGGTTTATAACAACACATGGATTTAATCGATATAATTAAATCTTCATGTTCTTGAACCTCAGAGTTCGTCGACGCGACGCCTTTCCGTGACGACGCGACGCCCTTCTGCGACGACGCGACGCCTTTCCGCGACGATGCGACGCCCTTCCGCGACGCGACGATCGCCTCCTTCCGCGGCGATCAAATCCGCGAAGAACGCGCATGCGACGACTTGGCGAGGTAGGGGTTTGTTGTGATATAATTAATTTTATATTCCCGTGATCGTTTCTTTTAAAATAAAGAACTCGGTTTCATAAAGAACAATTTTAATTTATTAAAATTGTTATTTGATATGTTAAATTTTCTTCCCGATGGTTATCGCCTAACACGGAGGGTGCGGGCCAAACGAACACGGCTCGACAACCCTCCGCAGTTCTTCTTTGTTGTGCGGATTTGGCGGGCGACGACAAAACGTGCCGCAGGGACGATCCATTGTTTCCACAGTGAAGAACGGGACCCGAGAGGAGCTTCGGCGCGGACGGGAAGGAAAACGGACCACCGGAGCAACTCTGGTGGCCGGCAGAAGCCGCCGGCAGCGCGGGTCGCCGGCGTGGCGGCGCTGGTGGCTGGAGGCGGCGGCGGCCAGCGGACCCGCGGCCGCGCGGGTCCGGCCCTCACGCGGGACGCGGAAAAATACGCGTCCGCTGATCTCCAGCACGGCCCCACGCGGGGCCACGGCTCTTCCAACCCACGGGGACAGCGCCCCGCGGCTGTCGCGCTCGGCCGCTCGGTCGAGCCGATCCGGGCCGGGCCGCGCCCTGGCCGGACCGGTTTGGGTCGACCCGGTTCGGGTCGCCCCGGTTCGGCCGACCCAGGGGGGCGGGCCGGGTCGGCCCGGGCCCAGACCCCCCCGTCTTCGGACCGTTTTCGGTCTTTTGCCCGTAACTTGAGCTACGGGCCTCCGAACGACATTTTGTCAGCGGCGATGCGATCCTTGGATCGAGAAGGTCGTTTCGGTATATCGCACTCAAGGTTTCGGAATACTTTGGGTTCGGCGGGGTTGGTTCGTACACGAAACCAACCGGGCCCTCGGAGCGGAAACGCTCATATCTTGAGCTCCGGACGTCTGATTGACGTGCCGTTGACTTTGGTGGATTCCTCTAAGTGAGATGGATCTTTTGGAATACTCCGCCCGAGGTTTGGACGTAGGTGGAGTATGGTCGGGTCGGTTTTCCTTAAAAACCAACCGGGCCCCTGGGACGAAAAAGCCAATAACTCTCAGACCGGGCGTCCAATTGATGCGCCGTCTGCGACGTTGAGTTCCTGTTGACAATACGGAACTTTTGGATACATCAACTCTGGACTTTGAGTCAGTTGATGTATCAGTCTCTCGGCTCGTGGAGCGGACCCTCCCGAAGGAGCTTGCTGTGTGCGGGAACCTTAGAGCTGGCTGCTACTGCAGTTGTGACGGCGATGACTGTACAGAGATCCTCAGTGGATTCGACTGCGACGATGATGAAAACCGTACGGGAATCCTCCGTGTTTTCGGCAGTGACCACTACGGTACATCTTGGGATACATCAACTCTGGACTACATGTCAGTTGATGCATCGACCTCTTAGCTCGTGGAGTGGACCCTCCCGAAACGAGCATGCTATGTGCGGAAACCCTAGAGCCGGTTGAGACTTGATGACTGCTGATCGAACGACTCGGTGTGTTACGGATAGCCCGGCGGGGGAGCGCTTGGTTGTAGCGGCACAGGGGAGCGCTTGGTTGTAGCGGCAGACCCATGAAAGAGGTGCGCTTGGTTGTAGCGGCACAGGGGAGCACTTGGTTGTAGTGGCAGACCCATGACAGAGGTGCGCTTGGTTGTAGCGGCACAGGGGAGCGCTTGGTTGTAGCGGCAGACCCAGGACAGAGGTGCGCTTGGTTGTAGCGGCACAGGGGAGCGCTTGGTTGTAGCGGCAGACCCACGACAGAGGTGTGCTTGGTTGTAGCGGCACAGGAGAGCGTTTGGTTGTAGCAGCAGACCCACTACAGAGGTGCGCTTGGTTGTAGCGGCACAGGGGAGCACTTGGTTGTAGCGGCAGACCCACGACGGAGGATCACTTGGTTGTAACGGCACGGAGGAGCGCTTGGTGGTAGCAGCAGGCCCATAGTACCCGATAGGTGGAGAACTACAGCAGTCCAAGGTAAGAGGGAAGCGCTTGGTTGTAGCGTCATAACCACTGCACTTGATGGAGAAGGAGTTTCCCAATAGCTTTGGGTTCAACTTCATGATCGAACCTGTGTGAGCTGAATCCTGTTTGCTTTCCTGTGTGGATTGTGTTGTGCTATCCTGTGTGGATTACGTTTTTCTTTCCTATGTGGAATACGTATACTTTTCTGTGTGGACTGAGTTATACTTGGGCTCGGAGGTTGGAGCGTATTGGAATTGTTGACTTAGGTATATGTATAGGCATATACATAAGCAGTGTCGGTTATTACTTCGTGATTGTATCTTTCCTTTGTGGTTTATCCTTTGTGGATTTTGGGAGACCCTCGGGGGTCTCGGGGTCCCTACTGAGTAGCTTATACTTACCCCTTCACGGTATATGCCCGCACTACGTTGTGTCGGTTGCAGACAACATACAGCGTTGATCGTGGTTGAGGCTTGCAGAGCAGGACGGTACCTGGAGGAGGACCACTGGGCGGGACGTACTCGGAGCAGACGGCGGGACCCGAGGAGCAGTGGAGCTATCTGTACCCACCCTTCAGGTGGTATTTCCAGTGGACAGCTCGGTGTAGTGGCTTTTACCTTTCAGTTGTTGTTTTCCCTTTTTAGTTGTACTTTACTTTCAGTTTGGATTTGTATTCTGGCCCACTTACTTTCCGCACTTGCAGTTGTGCCCTGTTTTTACTTAGTGATTACTTTTTTCCGCTTGCTTACTCTGAGGTGCTTGTTTACTTTACAAAGGCAATGCCTACCCTGTTTATCAGGATTTACGCCTTGGTGCTAGTCGCCAGCCCCTGGCCTATGGAAGGCGGGCTTGGGGTAGTCACGACACGGGCCCCGAGGACAGGTCGTGACAAATTGGTATCAGAGGTGGTCGGCTCTACCACAAACTCTGATCTTTCTTCTATGTGAAGCAATAGTGTTTTGTGTATTGGGTGTGGTTATCAGTCCAGGGAGTCCAGTGTTGGTGCGGTGGCCGACGTATCCGTACACTAGGACCCTGACTTCTGATTTCCGACGTAATGCACGAAAACATTGATTGCATGTGTGTTTCAAGTTTTCTTTGTGATTACTTTATGTCAGCTCACCAGGTATACTGTCCTGACCGTGGCGCACCTGTTTCCTTTTCAGGATGGCCCCACGACGGCAGCCAGCTAGGGTTCTGAGCGATGTGCGTGGCGAGAGCCCACCGAGCGTCAAGGACTCGGTACAGGCCCCTTTGACAGCTGAGGCACCGACGATACCTATACCCGCCGAGCCACCGATGCTACCAGCCCCATCCGCTGACGATGCACGTCACCTTAGTGCACTACATGAGTTCCAGCGCCAGCGACCGCCCAGGTTCCGCGGGGAGACGGACCCTCAGGCCGCCGAGGACTGGCTGGAGGCAGTTGTACGGGTTTTCAGATTAGTGAGGACACCAGCAGACCTCATGGTGATCATCGCAGTGAGCCTCCTGCACGCGGAAGTAGGCAGATGGTGGAGCTTGATGATCTAGGTGCACGACGAGACATCTCTCCTCTTGACGGACTTTGAGAGCATCTTCCGCTCCGAGTTCGTCCCAGCCACCCTCCGAGCGGTGCGCATCCAGGAGCTACTACAGCTGCGGCAGGGTAGCATGACAGTGGCCCAGTACTCGGCGAGATTTACTGATCTCTCGTGCTACTCCACAGATATGGTACGAGACCAGTTCTTCTGGGCCCGGACCTTCGAGCAGGGACTGAGGCACGAGATCAGGGCTTCGATGATCTCCCTCAACATTCCGACTCAGGCAAGGGTGTTGGAGCGAGTCCTCTTAGTGGAGAGTTTCCTTGCTGAGCAGTCTCCAGCAGCAGGACCCACCACTTGCCGGCATGCGGCAGAGTCTTCTACAGTTGGCAGTAGACAGATGACGTAGGGGTCCAAGAGGACTAGACCTACAGGTGGTCGACAACATGACTGTGGATCGTTTGTGCGAGGCACTCGGGGTGGACAATGACTTGCCATGAGAGGGCAGTGTTACTCCTGCGGCGGGATGGGTCACATGGCTCGTGACTGTCCGACCTGCCATACGGATGACAAGAAGATGGACGAAGGGCCCCTCAGGAAGAGGCAGAGGTTCGATCAGGGCGGGCCGCAAGGAGCAGGCGGCCATGGAAGCGGAGCTGGCCGTGTAGCTGGAGGTGGACGATGCTTCGAGGTGTTGCCACCACCACCACCAGGAGGTCCACCCCGACCGCAGGGAGTTGGTGGACATGGGAGAGCTCAGCTTTAGGCAGCTAAGGCCTTCGATCATGGAGCTCTGGGAGCAGATGGATAGGAGCGGAACTAGTAGATACATCTTTTGTACTTCTAGTTCCTTGTTATTGTTGTGTAGCGTCCTAGTATTATGAGCTACAATAATAAAAGACGCATAACTTTGTGATGTTTTCATTCATATCCTCTTTTGTGTTGTTACTAAGAGGTTCCAGTTTTGACTGTTGACTTGACCCTCACTTGTGAGACATCTACTGGAGGAGACCCAGTTACCACACACTGATGCCGACAGTGTGACTCAACCATTGAGGCGAGAGTAACGGTTGGATCTCTTGGTAGTAGCGTCGAGGCCTTACGACGTCATCCTTGGTATGGATAAGTATCATCCATGTCGGGATTGACTGTATTAGGCGAAGAATGTGGTTCATCCAAGGGATGAGACCAGATTTCTCTTATCGGCAAAGAAGAAATCACAGCAGCTCTGGTAGGACCAGAGAAGGTCCAGATCATCCAGAAGCGGAAGACAACAGCTCAGAGCCGGCAGAAGTCTTATGTTGACGGGAGGCGGAGGCCACTAGAGTTCGAGGATGGTGACCACGTCTTCATGCGGGTCTCACCTCGACGTGGATTACAGATATTTGGCCCAGGTGGAAAGTTGTCTCCATGCTTCATCGGACCCTTCCAGGTCCTCGGCAGGATTGGCGAGGTGGCTTACCACCTAGATCTACCGCCTTTGTATCCCTAGTTTGTGTTGAAGCTTTGCGGGGACGTAAAGCCCTATGGTGGGAGTAATGTAAAGACCCGGAAATTTCAAGGAAATTTTTTTTCTTAATTTTCTTTGGAATTTTACAAGAACGCAGTTTCTGACGGCGCCTGATTTCGAGGCCCGGTGTGCCCGGAATTAATTTCTGAAGTTTGGCTCGGGTACGTTCAGTGAACGAACGAGCGGGTTTTTCTAACTTTTGAACCGGTGCTCGGAATCGAATTCCGAGGGCACCGATGGAATCGCAGCGCCGGTATTTTCTTAGAAACGCCTCTTCCGGAGTTGTGTTTGCTCGGTTGTGGTTTTTAATTTTTGGGCTTAAAGTTGAGAAATAAAATAAATTTTACAACAAACTTTATTTTATTTCACTTAAGCCGCTTGGAAGCCACTTGAAGCCACTTAAAACAACTTAAGCTGAGTTGATGCAGATAGGGTGCTATCCAGAAATATCCTACCCTCTTGGTAGGATATTTGTGAGGCGGGGCCCGCACGAGCCCCACCGTTTCTTTCCGCTAAGTAACGCACCCACGAAAACCCGTCATTATGAAAGTCAACTGACGCGTTTTCTTAATTTCTTAATGCACCAATTAATTGGGTGGTTTTATTCGTTGAATTAATTGGGCGATTTTATTCGTTGAATTAATTCGATGAATTAATTTAATTGTTTCTTAACCTGTTTTCAATCTGTTGGCGTAATAATAAAATAAGACCAACACACGACTTCTGGAAAAATGCTCGTAGAGAGGTTTTGACAACTTTGTGCCTTCATCCTACTTCGCAAAGAATGCGAAGAACGCGAAGAACGCCGTCACCCTCGAAGATTGACGACGGTTCTTCCGAGGCGTTCTTCCCTGCAACGATCTCCGATCACCAACTGCTTGAGGTAGGAGATTTCGGGTTTCTTTTAAATATTCTTTGTGGTTTATAACAACACGTGGATTTAATCGATATAATTAAATCTTCATGTTCTTGAACCTCAGAGTTTGTCGACGTGACGCCTTTCCGCGACGACACGACGCCCTTCCGTGACGATGCGACGCCTTTCTGCGATGACGCGACGCCCTTCCGCGACGCGACGATCGCCTCCTTCCGCGGCGATCAAATCCGTGAAGAACGCGTGTGCGACGACTTGGCGAGGTAGGTGTTTGTTGTGATATAATTTATTTTATATTCCCGTGATCGTTTCTTTTAAAATAAAGAACCCGGTTTCATAAAGAACAATTTTAATTTATTAAAATTGTTATTTGATATGTTGAATTTTCTTCCCGATGGTTATCGCCTAACGCGGAGGGTGCGGGCCAAACGAACACGGCCCGACAACCCTCCGCAGTTCTACGTTGTTGTGAGGATTTGGCGGGCGATGAAAAAATGTGCCGCAGGGACGATCCATTGTTTCCGCAGTGAAGAACGGGACCCGGGAGGAGCTTCGGCGCAGACGGGAAGGAAAACAGACCACCGGAGCAACTCCGGTGGCCCGCAGAAGCCGCTAGCGGCGCGGGTCGCCGGCGCGGCGGCACCGGCGGCCGGAGGCGGCGGCGGCCAGCGGACCCGCGGCCGCGCGGGTCCGGCCCTCACGCGGGACGCGGCAAAAGTCGTGTCCACTGATCTCCAGCGCGGCCCCACACGGGGCCGCCGCTCTTCCAACCCACGGGGGCAGCGCCCCGCGGCTGTCGTGCCCGGCCGCTCGGTAGAGACGATCCGGGCCGGCCGGCCGGGCCGGGCCGCGCCCTGGACGGACCGGGTTGGGTCGACCTGGTTCGGCCGACCCAGGGGGGTCGGCCCGGGTCGGCCCGGGCCCAGACCCCCCGTCTTCGGACCGTTTTCGGTCTTTTGCCCGTAACTTGAGCTACGGGCCTCCGAACGACGCGCCGTCAGCGGCGATGCGATCCTTGGATCGAGAAGGTCGTTTCGGTATATCGTACTCAAGGTTTCGGAATACTTTGGGTTCAGCCGGGTTGGTTCGTACACGAAACCAACCGGACCCTCGGAGCAGAAACGCTCATATCTTGAGCTCCGGACGTCCGATTGACGTGCTGTCGACTTTGGTGGATTACTCTAAGTGAGACGGATCTTTTGGCATACTCCGCCTGAGGTTTGGACGTAGGTGGAGTACGGTCGGGTCGGTTTGCCTTAAAAACCAACCGGGCCCCTAGGACGAAAACGCCAATAACTCTCAGACCAGGCGTCCGATTGACGCGCCGTCTGCGACATTGAGTTCTTGTTGACGATATGGAACTTTTGGATACATCAACTCTGGACTTTGAGTCATTTGATGTATCAGCCTCTCGGCTCGTGGAGCGGACCCTCCCGAACGAGCTTGCTGTGTGTGGGAACCTTAGAGTTGGCTGCTACTGCTGCTGTGACGGCGATGACTGTACAGAGATCCTCAGTGGATTCGAGTGTGACGATGATGAAAACCGTACGGGAATCCTCCGTGTTTTCGGTAGTGACCACTACGGTACATCTTGGGATACATCAACTCCGGACTACATGTCAGTTGATGCATCGACCTCTTAGCTCGTGGAGTGGACCCTCCCGAAACGAGCATGCTGTGTGCGGAAACCCTAGAGCCGGTTGAGATTTGACGACTGCTGATCGAACGACTCGGTGCGTTACGGATAGCACGGTGGGGGAGCACTTGGTTGTAGCGGAATAAGGGAGCGCTTGGTTGTAGCGGCAGACCCATGACAGAGGTGCGCTTGGTTGTAGCGGCACAGGGGAGCACTTGGTTGTAGTGGCAGACCCATGACAGAGGTGCGCTTGGTTGTAGCGGCACACGAGAGCGCTTGGTTGTAGCGGCAGACCCAGGACAGAGGTGCACTTGGTTGTAGCGGCACAGGGGAGCGCTTGGTTGTAGCGGCAGACCCACGACAGAGGTACGCTTGGTTGTAGCGGCACAGGGGAGCGCTTGGTTGTAGCGGAAGACCCACGACAGAGGTGCGCTTGGTTGTAGCGGCACAGGGGAGCGTTTGGTTGTGGCGGCAGACCCACGACGGAGGAGCACTTGGTTGTAACGGCACGGGGGAGCACTTGGTGGTAGCAGTAGGCCCACAGTACCCGATAGGTGGAGAACTACAGCAGTCCAAGGTAAGAGGGAAGAGCTTGGTTGTAGCGTCATAACCACTGCACTTGATGGAGAAGGAGTTTCCCAATAGCTTTGGGTTCAACTTCATGATCGAACCTGTGTGAGATGAATCCTGTTTGCTTTCCTGTGTGGATTGTGTTGTGCTATCCTGTGTTGATTACGTTTTGCTTTCCTGTGTGGAATACGTATACTTTCCTGTGTGGACTGAGTTGTACTTGGGCTCAAAGGTTGGAGCGTATTGGAATTGTTGACTTAGGTATATGTATGGGCATATACCTAAGTAGTGTCGGTTGTTACTTCGTGATTGTATATTTCCTTTTTGGTTTATCCTTTGTGGATTTTGGGAGACCCTCGGGGGTCTCGGGGTCCCTACTGAGTAGCTTATACTCACCCCTGCACGGGCTATGCCCACACTACGTTGTGTTGGTTGCAGACGACGGACAGCGTTGATCGTGTTTGAGGCTTGCAGAGCAGGACGGTACCTGGAGGAGGACCACTGGGCGGGACGTACTCGGAGCAGACGGTGGGACCCAAGGAGCAGTGGAGCTATCTGTACCCACCATTCAGGTGGGATTTCCAGTGGACAGCTCGGTGTAGCGGCTTTTAACTTTCAGTTGTTGTTTTCCCTTTTGAGTTGTACTTTACTTTCAGTTTGGGTTTGTATTCTGGCCCACTTACTTTCCGCACTTGCAGTTGTACCCTATTTTTTCTTAGTGATTACTTTTTTCTGCTTGCTTACTTTGAGGTGCTTGTTTACTTTACAAAGGAAATGCCTTCCCTGTTTATCGGGATTTATGCCTTGGTGCTAGTCGCCAGCCCCTGACCTATGGAAGGCAGGCTTGGGGTAGTCACGACACGGGCCCCGAGGATGGGTCGTGACAAATTGGTATCAGAGGTGGTCGGTTCTACCGCAGACTCTGATCTTTCTTCTATGTGAAGCAATAGTGTTTTGCGTATTGGGTGTGGTTATCAGTCCAGGGAGTCCAGTGTTGGTGCGGCGGCCGACGTATCCATACACCAGGACCCTGACTTCTGATTTCCGACGTAATGCACGAAAACATTGATTGCATGTGTGTTTCATGTTTTCTTTGTGATTACTTTATGTCAGCTCACCAGGTATACTCTCCTGACCGTGGCGCACCTGTTTCCTTTTCAGGATGGCCCCACGACTGAAGCCAGTTAGGGTTCTGAGCAATGTGCGTGGAGAGAGCCCACCGAGCGTCGAGGACTCGGTACAGGGCCCTTTGACAGCTGAGGCACCGATGGTACCTATACCCGCCGAGCCACCGATGCTACCAGCCCCAGCCACTGACGATGCACGTCGCCTTAGTGCACTGCATGAGTTCCAGCACCAGCGACCGCCTAGGTTCCACGGGGAGACGTACCCTCAGGTCGCCGAGGACTGGCTGGAGGTAGTTGTACGGGTTTTCAGATTATTGAGGACACCAGCATACCTCAGGGTGATCCTCGCAGTGAGCCTCCTACACGCGGCAGCAGGCAGATGGTGGAGCTTGATGCTCCAGGTGCACGACGAGACATCTCTCCTCTGGACGGACTTTGAGAGCATCTTCCGCTCCGAGTTCTTCCCAGCCACCCTCCGAGCGGTGCGCATCCAGGAGCTACTACAGCTATGGCAGGGCAACATGACAGTGGCCCAGTACTCGGCGAGATTTACTGATCTCTCGTGTTACTTCACAGATATGGTATGGGACCCGTTCTTCCGGGCCCGGACCTTCGAGCAGGGACTGAGGCACGAGATCAGGGCTTCGATGATCTCCCTCAACATTCCAACTCAGGCAGGGGTGTTGGAGCGAGCCCTCTTAGTGGAGAGTTTCCTTAATGAGCAGTCTCCAGTAGCAGGACCCACCACTTGCCGGCATGCGGTAGAGTCTTCTACAGCGGGCAGTAGACAGATGAAGCAGGGGTCCAAGAGGACTAGACCTACAGGTGGTCGACAGCATGACTCTGGATCGTTTGTGTGAGGCACTCAGGGTGGACAACGACTTGCCATGAGAGGGTAGTGTTACTCTTGCGGCGGGATGGGTCACATGGCTCGTGACTATCCGACCCGCCATACGGATGACCAGCAGATGGACTAAGGGCCCCCCAGGTAGAGGCAGAGGTTCGATCAGGGCGGGCCGCATGGAGCAGGCGGCCATGGCAGGGGAGCTGGCCGTGCAGCTAGAGGTGGACGACGCTTCGAGGTGTTTCCACCACCACCACCAGGAGGTCCACCCCGACCGCAGGGAGTTGGTGGACATGGGAGAGCTCAGCTTCAGGCAGCTGAGGCCTTCGATCATGGAGCTCTGGGAGTAGATGGACAGGAGCAGAACTAGTGGATACGTCTTTTGTACTTCTAGTTCCTTGTTGCTGTTGTGTAGTGTCCTTGTATTATGATCTGCAATAAAAAAGACACATAACTTTGTGATGTTTTCATTCCTGTCCTCTTTTGTGTTGTTACTAAGAGGTTCCAGTTTAGACTGTTGACTTGACCCTCACTTGTGAGACATCTACTGGAGGAGACCCAGTTACCACACACTGATGCCGACAGTGTGACTCAACCCTTGAGGCGAGAGTAATGGTTGGATCTCTTGGTAGTAGTGTCGAGGCCTTACGACGTCATCCTTGGTATGGATTAGTATCATCCATGTCGGGATTGACTGTATTAGGCGAAGAACGTGGTTCATCCAAGGGATGAGACCAGATTTCTCTTATCGGCAAAGAAGAAATCACAGCAACTCTTGTAGGACCAGAGAAGGTCTAGATCATCCAGGAGTGGAAGAGAACAGCTCAGAGCCGGCAGAAGTCTTATGCTGACGGGAGGCGGAGGCCACTAGAGTTCGAGGATGGTGACCACGTCTTCATGCGGGTCTCACCTCGACGTGGATTACGGAGATTTGGCCGAGGTGGCAAGTTGTCTCCATGATTCATCGGACCCTTCCAGGTCCTCAGTAGGATTGGAGAGGTGGCTTACCGCCTAGATCTACCGCCTTTGTATCCCTAGTTTGTGTTGAAGCTTTACGGGGATGTAAATCCCTGTGGTGGGAGTAATGTAAAGACCCGGAAATTTCAAGGAAATTTTTTTTCTTAATTTTCTTTGAAATTTTACAAGAACGCAGTTTCTGACGGCGCCTGATTCCGAGGCCCGGTGTGCCCTGAATTAATTTCTGAAGTTTGGCTCGGGTATGTTCAGTTAACGAACGAGCGGGTTTTTCTAAATTTTGAATCGGTGCTCGGAATCAAATTCTGAGGGCACCGATGGAATCGCAGCGCCGGTATTTTCTTAGAAACGCCTCTTCCGGAGTTGCGTTTGCTCGGTTGTGGTTTTTAATTTTTGGGCTTAAAGTTGAGCAATAAAATAAATTTTACGACAAACTTTATTTTATATCACTTAAGCCTCTTGGAAGCCACTTGAAGCCACTTAAAATAGATTAAGCAGAGTTGATGCGGATAGGGTGCTATCCAGAAATATCCTACCCTCTTGGTAGGATATTTGTGAGGCGGGGCCCGCACGAGCCCCACCGTTTCTTTCCGCTAAGTAACGCACCCACGAAAACCCGTCATTATGAAAGTCAACTGACACGTTTTCTTAATTTCTTAATGCACCAATTAATTGGGCGGTTTTATTCATTGAATTAATTGGGTGGTTTTATTCGTTGAATTAATTCGATGAATTAATTTAATCGTTTCTTAACCTGTTTTCAATCCGTTGGCGTAATAATAAAATAAGACCAACGCACGACTTCTGGAAAAATGCTCGTTGAGAGGTTTTGACAACTTTGTGCCTTCATCCTCCTTCGCGAAGAATGCGAAGAACGCGAAGAACGTCGTCACCCTCGGAGATTGACGACGCTTCTTCCGCGACGTTCTTCCCCGCAACGATCTCTGATCACCAACTGCTTGAGGTAGGAGATTTCGGGTTTCTTTTAAATCTTCTTTGTGGTTTATAACAACACATGGATTTAATCGATATAATTAAATCTTCATGTTCTTGAACCTCAGAGTTCGTCGACGTGGCGCCTTTCCGCGACGACGTGACGCCCTTCCGCGACGACGTGATGCCTTTCCGCGACGACGCGATGCCCTTTCGCGACGCGACGATCGCCTCCTTCCGCGGCGATCAACTCCGCGAAGAACGCGCATGTGACGAATTGGCGAGGTAGGGGTTTGTTTTGATATAATTTATTTTATATTCCCGTGATCGTTTCTTTTAAAATAAAGAACCCGGTTTCATAAAGAACAATTTTAATTTATTAAAATTGTTATTTGATATGTTGAATTTTCTTCAAGATGGTTATCGCCTAACGCGGAGGGTGCGGGCCAAATGAACACGGCCCGACAACCCTCCACAGTTCTTCGTTGTTGTGCGGATTTGGAGGGCGACGACAAAACATGCCGCAGGGACAATCCATTGTTTCCGTAGTGAAGAACGGGACCCGGAAGGAGCTTCGGCATGGACGGGAAGGAAAATGGACCACCGGAGCAACTCCGGTGGCCCGCAGAAGCCGTCGGCGGCGCGGGTCGCCGGCGCGGCGGCGCCGGCGGTCTGAGGCGGCAGCGGCCAGCGGACCCGCGGCCGCGTGGGTTCGGCCCTCACGCGGGACGCGGAAAAAGCCGCGTCCGCTGATCTCCAGCGTGGCCCCACGCGAGGCCGCGACTCTTCCAACCCACGGGGGTAGCGCCCCGCGGCTGCCGCGCTCGGCCGCTCGGTCGAGCCGATCCGGGCCGGCCGGCCGGCCCGGGCCGCGCCCTGGCCGGACCGGGTTGGGTCGACCCGGTTCGGCCGACCCAAGGGGGTCGGGCCAGGTCGGCCCGGGCCCAGACCCCCCCGTCTTCAGACCGTTTTCGGTCTTTTGCCCGTAACTTGAGCTACGAGCCTCCGAACGACGCGTCGTCAGCGGCGATGCGATCCTTGGATCGAGAAGGTAATTTCGGTATATCGCACTCAAGGTTTCGGAATACTTTGGGATCGGCCGGGTTGGTTCGTACACGAAACCAACCGGGCCCTCGGATCGGAAACGCTCATATCTTGAGCTCCGGACGTCCGATTGACGTGCCGTCGACTTTGGTGGATTCCACGAAGTGAGACGGATCTTTTGGCATACTTCGCCCGAGGTTTGGACGTAGGTGGAGTATGGTCAGGTCAGTTTTCCTTAAAAACCAACCGGGCCCCTGGGACGAAAAAGCCAATAACTCTCAGACCGGGCGTCCGATTGACGCGCCGTCTGCGACGTTGAGTTCCTGTTGACGATACGGAACTTTTGGATACATCAACTCTGGACTTTGAGTCAGTTGATGTATCAGCCTCTCGGCTCGTGGAGTGGACCCTCCCGAACGAGCTTGCTGTGTGCGGGAACCTTAGAGTTGGCTGCTACTACTGCTGTGACAGTGATGACTGTACAGAGATCCTCAGTGGATTCGACTGCAACGATGATAAAAACCGTACGGGAATCCTCTGTGTTTTCGGCAGTGACCACTACGGTACATCTTGGGATACATCAACTCCGGACTACATGTCAGTTGATGCATCGACCTCTTAGCTCGTGGAGTGGACCCTCCCGAAACGAGCATGCTGTGTGCGGAAACCCTAGAGCCGGTTGAGACTTGACGACTGCTGATCGAACGACTCGGTGTGTTACGGATAGCCCGGCGGGGGAGCGCTTGGTTGTAGCGGCACAGGGGAGCGCTTGGTTGTAGCGGCAGACCCATGACAGAGATGCGCTTGGTTGTAGCGGCATAGGGGAGCGCTTGGTTGTAGCGGCAGACCCATGACAGAGGTGAGCTTGGTTGTAGCGGCACAAGGGAGAGCTTGGTTGTAGCGGCAGAC
Source organism: Viscum album (assembly GCA_963277665.1). Taxonomy (NCBI): domain Eukaryota; kingdom Viridiplantae; phylum Streptophyta; class Magnoliopsida; order Santalales; family Viscaceae; genus Viscum; species Viscum album. The sequence continues at coordinate 1,881,465,531 of OY728135.1, read as the reverse complement.
CCAGGATAGAGGTGCGCTTGGTTTTAGTGGCACAGGGGAGCACTTGGTTGTAGCGGCAGACCCACGACAGAGGTGCGCTTGGTTGTAGCTGCACAGGGGAGCGCTTAGTTGTAGCGGAAGACCCACGACAGAGGTGCGCTTGGTTGTAGCGGCACAGGGGAGCACTTGGTTGTAGTGGCAGACCCACGATGGAGGAGCACTTGGTTGTAACGGCACGAGGGAGCGCTTGGTGGTAGCAGCAGGCCCACAGTACCCGATAGGTGTAGAACTACAGTAGTCCAAGGTAAGAGGGAAGCGCTTGGTTGTAGCGTCATAACCACTGCACTTGATGGAGAAGGAGTTTCCCAATAGCTTTGGGTTCAACTTCATGATCGAACCTGTGTGAGCTGAATCATGTTTGCTTTCCTGTGTGGATTGTGTTGTGCTATCCTATGTGGATTACGTTTTTCTTTCCTGTGTGGAATACGTATACTTTCCTGTGTGGACTAAGTTGTACTTGGGCTCGGAGGTTGGAGCGTATTGGAATTGTTGTCTTAGGTATATGTATGGGCATATACCTAAGCAGTGTCGGTTATTAGTTCGTGATTGTATCTTTCCTTTGTGGTTTATCCTTTGTGGATTTTGAGAGACCCTCGGGGGTCTCGGGGTCCCTACTGAGTAGCTTATACTCACCCCTGCACGGGCTATGCCCGCACTACGTTGTGTTGGTTGCAGACGATGGACAACGTTGATCGTGGTTGAGGCTTGCAGAGCAGGACGGTACCTGGAGGAGGACCACTGGGCGGGACGTACTCGGAGCAAACGGCGGGACCCGAGGAGCAGTGGAGCTATCTATACCCACCCTTCAGGTGGTATTTCCAGTGGATAGCTCGGTGTAGCGGCTTTTACCTTTCAGTTGCTGTTTTCCCTTTTGAGTTGTACTTTACTTTCAGTTTGGGTTTGTATTATGGCCCACTTACTTTCCTCACTTGCAGTTGTACCCTGTTTTTACTTAGTGATTACTTTTTTCCGCTTGCTTACTCTGAGGTGCTTGTTTACTTTACAAAGGCAATGTCTTCCCTGTTTATCGGGATTTACGCCTTGTGCTAGTCGCCAGCCCCTGGCCTATGGAAGGCGGGCTTGGGGTAGTCACGACACGGGCCCCGAGGAAGGGTTGTGACACATTCACTTTGATGAAGCCATGAGGGAATTTCCTTTCATAATGAATCAATGTGATACTTGTGTCTACGAGAGGTTTAGTGGGAGTGAAATTGGTTTTCTAATAGTATATGTTGATGATATATTACTAATTGGAAATGAGATATTAGTCTTACATTCTATTATGATGTGATCAAACACATGATCATCCATGAAGGACTCAGATGAAGCAACATACATTCTTGGGATCAAGATCTATCATGATAGATCTAAGAGGAAACTTGGACCAAGTCAAAGTGCATAGATTGAAAAGATAATGAATATATTTAGTATTTAACATTCTAAGAGGGGATTTTTCCAATGTCATGTGGTATGTAGATCTCCAAGAAAATGTGTCCTCGGTCATAAAATGAGATATGAAGGATTAATAAGATCTCATATACATCATTTATATGGTTATTCATGTGTGACATGATATGTACTAAGATATAAGTTTCCCACACATTGAGTGTGATAAGAATATATCAAGCTGATACATGATACCTTCAATGGATGGAAATTCGGACTGTTATAAAGTACCTAAGGTATACTAAGGAAATGATCTTATTTTATAGAGGAGATGAGGATCTAGCAACTAGGGGATATACATATGTTAGTTTCCAAATAGATCAAAATGATTTGAAATAATAATCGGGATATCTCTTCACCCTTAAAAGAGGATTGGTTATCTTGAAGGGCTCAAATCAAGAAGTGGTCATTGATTCTAAAGTAGATTCCGATTATATTGTGGCTTTTGATGTATCCAAGGAAGCAATGTGGATATGAAACATCATACAATATCTTGATGTGTTTCCTATAAGTAGATATAATATCACAATATATTATGATAATATTATATTGGTGGATCTTTCTAAGGATCCAAGGTTACATCAGAGGATGAAGCACATTCAATGGAAGTATCATATCTTAAGGGGGGTTTCATAGAGGGGTGAGTTTGTAGTAATTACATTTTTCACATAAGATAACATAGTAGTCTCATTTAATAAAGACCTATCTCATCATAATAAGGAATACCACGTGATAGTTAGTGGACTAAAAGTTGTTAGAGATTGGCTCTAGTGCAAGTGAGAGTGTGTAGGAGTTTATGCTCTAGAACCTATGACTTAATACTTTATATATCATGTATATTCAAATATTTGAGTATTATTATATCTATTATCATATATTGATTTTACTTCTATGTAACATTAATTTTATAATGTCTTTAGAGTATTTTTCACATCGAAAGGTTATAGTAATTCCTCTATATGATGAGAAATTTAAAGTGGCGTGATAATATTAAAGAACATATAATTTCTATAGTCTAATAATGTCATATAATGAGACAAAAACGATAAATAATATCAATTTATTGATTCACATAATTTTATAAGGATTTATCTCATTAATTTCTCACTTATTAATCACTAATATATGAGATTATAAGGAAAAACTCACAAGTATGAATTTCGCATGTTTGTATGTTAGTGGATATTTCTATATATGAATGTGTGTATTTATCCTTATACTTGAGATTATTATCAATACATATCATGAGACTTTCACTATTATGTATTGATAAAAACCATGACATCATATTTTCATGGTTAAGTATGATGTGTTTGATACGTCATAAGTGATATGGTATTAATGAATAATATAGTAAATGATTTGTCCCTTCTAAGACCAAAAGATGATATCTCAACCCTTTGATTGAAATGTAACTGTCAAACTAAATTTCAAGGTCATGGTGATTAATTGGTTTATTTCATAAATTAAAATAAATACATATTGATCTTATAAGTTGATGGAATGAGTATGAAACCTACTTGATTAGATATTAAGACAAAGGGATTATATTAAAAAATGATCATTCATATGTGGCTGTTATCATTAATACATAAACTTCTTTCTAAAGGGTCATACACTTAGTGTTTCTATTTATTATAATTTAATTCTATTTAAATTTAACAATTGGAATAAAATTTATTCTCAACACCAAGAAATGATATCTATATAGGATTTATTGATCACAGATATTCAGTCACCATTTTTATGAGTTAAATATTTATTAAATATTTATTCATAAGATCATGAATATAATATTTATTTATTTATTGAATTATTAATACTTATTATTAAAGGTTTGATTAATTTTGAGTAAGGTGGATGGTTCATGTTAAGAACCCGATAATGTAAATGATATAATATTAAACATCATTTAAATAAATAAGTAATTAATTATTTTATAAAATTATATTTATTTTTGTTAAACAATGAATACAATTTTTCTATTATTATTATTATTATTGGCATGGGTAATATATTTGGGTTGTTATTTTATTAATTTCCTTTATACAATTATCAATATTATACCCTAGCCATATATATACCCACTTATAATATTTTATAGAATGAGTGAAAATAATTTGTGTTGTGTAAAAAACATCCTATCCATAGAGAATTATCTCAATAAAAAACATCCCAAGGGTTCCTTTAAAGAGTGGGAGATTTTTTTTCATCCCCTTAATCCTTCTCAATATTGAAAGAACAAGAGAGACAATACACAACCCAATGGATTTTTTTGCGATCAAAGGTGAGTTTTATAAGATGATCAGTACCTCTGTGCGAGAATCCAGAGTTCCATCTATGATAATACAATATTTTGGATCATGTGTAGATCACCACTAGAGGGATTATAATTTGGATCCTATTAATTCAATGATGATATAAATTTAATGGGGTTTTAACAATCAACATCTTCATTGAATAAATAATCTCAATACCGAGATGATTATTATTATTAAATTAATTATAAATTTAATGTTAAAATATCCTTTCTATGTTCTGGGATTCATTTTTTCTAGTTTCTTTAGTTATATTAATTAGATGTGATGATTATTCATCATTTTATTATGTATTATCCACTAAATATAGTGAAAACACATCATTGGGCATAGGTCTGGCCAGCTTCCACTATGCATGGAACCCTCAGTTATATCCCCATACATCTATTACAAGATATCTATAAGTATTGTTTAAAGGTTATTTCACATAATAATTTATCTAAATAGTTATTTTTAATATGAATGTTAGTATTTTTTACCTCTAAAAATATTCCACTAGTTGGGCTCAAATAATGATAATGTTTGAAGAAAATTTACTTATTCTTTCATATCCCATTTTCCTTTAAAGTAATAATTATTTTTAAAACATATGTTCCATTTCAAGAATAAAAAATAATTAAATAACATAAGTTACCATCTTCTATTTTCTTTGAGATATTATTCATGAAACAAAATATCATGTTTACTATATATTTCTTGTAAAATCCCTTTACTTCATATACATAAGAGAAATTTATTCCCACTAAAGAAATTTATTCCTACCAAAGGAACAAAACATTCTATGTCAACACTTACATTGTAGTGTTCATCATTTAACAACTCGTTATCCACTAAATCGTAATTTTAAAATTTATTGAACACATCATCACCTTCATTTAACTCACTAATATCATTGGAAATCACCATTTACAAATTCCAATAGTCCTATAAAACACATAAATCCAGTTTCATAACATAATTTTACCATTTAATTATAAAACGCCTTCTATTATATCATAATCATAAGGGGTAAATAATAACTAAATTACAGTGTCTTGGTATTCTTTGGTATCTATTCCTTTTGATATTTAATTTTATGATGACTAAAAATCTTAAATTCAATCACCCATAGTGTAAAGATGAGATCATTCAATAAATTACACCATATGAGATAAAAATATTTTTGTTATTGTATAAAGTGACACGTCACATCATGGTGTCAATATTGATTGATTATATTTAATTTTTGGTTCACTTAAATTCTTTTGGGTTTTTTCGGGTGTTTTCCTAGTGTTTCTAGGTGTTTCAGGTGACCTGGGTGCTTCTTATGGTTCAGGTTGTAGAACATGTTGTATACTATGGATTTTTGGCATGGGTTGTTTTCATGGGGATAGGGAAATTCCCTAGACAATATTTGTGTGATTTATAAGGGGATTCATAAGTTTATACCCTTACACAAACCCTTTTTTGGGTTGCTAGTGGGTGTGCTCCACGCTGTAGGCTATGAGATACAATGTAGAGGGTGTTGTGTAAGGGTGCCACATGAGGGTGTCAGGTGTTTCATAAGTTTAAGTCCACAATAGGTTATTCCATGTTGGATTTTTTAAGGTTAATTTTACAGTTTCAAAAAGGTGGAAGTGTGCATAAGGGTTACCCTTACACATGCCTATATGCGGTGTACTCCACCTGAAGGGTGGGTACAGATAGCCTCCTCATCTCCTCAGGTCTAGTCGTCCGCTCTGTGTATGTCCCGCCCAGTGGTCCACCTCTAGGTACCGACCTGATCCACAAGCCTCAACCACGATCAGTGTTGTCCGTCGTCTGCATCCAACACAACGTAGTGCGGGCATAGCCCGTGCAGGGGTGAGTATACGCTACTCAGTAGGGACCCCGAGACCCCCTAAGGTCTCCCAGAATCCACAAAGGATAATACACAAAGGAAAGATACAATCACGAAGTAATATCCAACACTACTTAGGTATATTCCCATACATATACCTAAGTCATCAATTCCTGTTCAGCTCCAACATCTGAGCTCAAGTTCGATCACATCCACACCGGATAGTACAACCCAATCCACACAGGAAAGCACAACACAATCCACATAGGAAAGCAAGTCAATCATATCGAAGATAATGATTGAAAGTCAAGACTCAGCTCACATAGGTATATTTCTTCGTAAGGTGATAGAGATGATCAAATGTAGCCACTGATTCATCTAAGCTGGGACCCACGTAGGACACTAAACCAGCTAAGCTATCGGACCCACATAGGATACAGACCAGTTACTCTGCCAGACCCATGTAGGATACAAGAACAGAGTCAAACACTGCCGGACCCACGTAGGATACAAGAACAGAAGTCATCGACGTCGAACCCACGGATGATTTCAGTACGGTCTTCATTGCTATCGAACCCACGGAGGATTACAGTGTCATCTTCATCGTTGCCGAACCCACGGAGGATTTCAGTGCAGTCGTCGTCACTGCCGAACCCACGAAGGATTTCAGTGCAGTCATCATCGTCGTCGCAGTCACAGCCAGCTCTAGGGTTCCCGCACACATCAAGCTCGTTTCTAGGAGGGTCCGCTCCACAATCCAAGGGGTAGATACATCAACTGACACGTAGTCTGTAGTTGATGTATCCCAAAGTTCCATCTCGACAAAGGGAACTCAATGTGACAGATGGCGCGTCAATAGGACGCCTGGTCTGAGAGTTATTGGCTTTTTCATTCTAGGGGCCTGATTGGTTTTTAAGTCAAAACCAACCCGACCATACTCCAACTGCGTCCAAACCTTGAGCGGAGTAAGCCAAAAGATCTTCCTCACTAAGAGGAATCCTACAAAGTCGATGGCACGTCAATCGGACGTCCGGAGCTCAAGTTATAAGTGTTTCCGCTCCGAGGGCCCGGTTGGTTTCGTGTTCGAACCAACCCGGCCATACCCAAAGTTCTCCGAAACCTTGAGTGTAATATACCGAAATGACCGTCTCAATACAAGGATCTCATCGCAACTGATGGTGCGTCGACGGCGATGACTCTGTTCTTGCTATCCTATATGGGTCCCAGCACTCTGTGGGTTGCGATGCGATCCTTGGATCGAGACGGTATATTACACTCAAGGTTTCGGAGAACTTTGGGTACGGCCGGGTTGGTTCGAACACGAAACCAACCGGGCCCTCGGAGCGGAAATGCTTATAACTTGAGATCCGTACGTCCGATTGACATGCCATCGACTTTGTTGGATTCCTCTTAGTGAGATGGACCTTTTGGCTTACTCTGCTCGAGGTTTGGACGCAGTTGGAGTGCGGTCAGGTTGGTTTTGACTTAAAAACCAACCGGGCCCCTGGAACAAAAAAGCCAATAACTCTTAGACCGGGCATCCGATTGACGCACTGTCTATCATGTTGAGTTCCTCTTGAAGAGACAGAACTTTGGGATACATCAACTCCGGACTACGTGTCAGTTGATGTATCGACCCCCTTGGCCCGTGGAGCGGACCCTCCCGGAATCGAGCATGCTATGTGCGGGAACCCTAGAGCTGGCTGCGACAATGAAGACTGCACTGAAATCCTCCGTGGGTTCGGTAGGGATGAAGACCGTACTGAAATCCTCCGTGGGTTCGGCGACAATGAAGACTGTACTAAAATCCTTTGTGGGTTCGGCAGTGATGAAGACCGTACTGAAATCCTCCGTGGGTTCGACGGCGATGAAGATTGCACTGAAATCCTCTGTGGGTTCGGTAGTGATGAAGACCATACTGAAATCCTCCATGGGTTCGACGGCAATGAAGAATGCACTGAAATCCTCCATGGGTTCGGCAGCAATGACTCTGTTCTTGCTATCCTACGTGGGTCTAGCAGAGTAGCTGGTCTGTATCCTATGTGGGTCCGACAGCTTAGCTGGTTTAGTATCCTACGTGGGTCCCAGCTTAGATGAATCAGTGGCTATATCTGATCATCTCTATCACCTTACAAATAAGTATACCTGTGTGAGATGAGTCTTGAATTTCAATCAATATATTCGATATGATTGACTTGCTTTCCTATGTGGATTGGGTTGTGTTATCCTGTGTGGATTGGGTTGTACTCCTATGTGGACGTGATCGAACTTGGGCTCGGATGTTGGAGCCGAACTGGATTGATGACTTAGGTATATGTATAGGCATATACCTAAGTAGTGTTGGTTTTTACTTCGTGATTGTATCTTTCCTTTGTGGATTATCCTTTGTGGATTCTGGGAGACCTTCGGGGGTCTCAGAGTCCCTATTGAGTAGCGTATACTCACCCCTGCATGGGCTATGCCCACACTACGTTGTGTTGGATGCAGACGACGGACAGCGCTGATCGTGGTTGAGGATAGTGGAGCAGTCGGTACCTGGAGGTGGACCACTGGGTGGGACATACATGGAGCGGACGGATGGACCCGAGGAGCTGAGGTGGCTATCTGTACCCACCCTTCAGATGGGACTTCCAGTAGACGGCTCGACGTTGCTACTTTACTTTCAGTTGATGTACTTTCTTTCTAGTTGTACTTTACTTTCAGTTTGGGTTTGTATTCTAGCCCATTTACTTTCCGCACTTACTTTTGTACTCAGTTTTACTTAGTGTTTACTTCTGTTGGCTTACTCTGTGGTGTTTGTTTACTTTATAAAGGCAATGCCTTCCCCTTTTTGTCGGGATTTACACCTTGGTGCTAGTCGCCAGCCCCTGGCCTATGGGATGCGGGCTTGGGGTAGTCACGGCACGGGCCCCGAGGACGGGTCGTGACAAGTTACACCATGGTCCTTGGACCACACTACAGTAGGGCCTCTCTAAGCAGAGTTGTGTTGTGGTGTTCAAGGCCCTACTACAGCCCCTGTTTTCCCAATTGTTGTTTTAAAAAAGGTGAAAATTCTCATTAAACCATGTCAATTTTAAAGGGTCTCTCCCATCATTCATCCCTAATTTCATTCTACCAAGAGGAGTTCGTGTTCTAGGGATTAATCCCTCCCTTTAATCTTCATTTTATCATCTCCTTTATCGATTCCAAGAGAATCTCTCAAGGTAAACCCATTTTTCCCTCTTCTTTTTCCAACTTTATTACTTTTTATTCCATTATCCCTCAGTTTCACTTCCTCCACAAACCCCTAGGAGATTATATGGTCATATAAGGGTTCATGTATGTATCTAACTTTAAAATTTGGGAATGTAGGAATTGTACAAGTCATATTATTCCTTGTTTAGTTATTTTATGTTAAAGGATACACATTCAAGATTGTCATGACGCAATTCCAATTTATTCTAGGTAGGCCTTTTTGTGAAATTTATTCAAATGTAATTTTAGAATTTAAATGTTTATTTTTTAAATATATTCTATATGTGATAGTTTTATTAGGTTCAAAAATGGGTTTAAAGTGATTTCTCACTTGGAATAAATGGTATTTAATGGTGTTTTATAGTTTTTAAGGAAATGATTAAATGCCAAGTGTTTTTTGAAATGTTTTAAACGTTTTTTTGAAATATTTTTAAAATTTAAATATCCTTGACCATGTTTGGGTCACAAAATGGGTATAAAAGTGAAATTTTAAACTTTTAGGGGATTTAGTAAAAGGAGATATGTTTCTTTAAATGATTTTATAAAGTGGTTTCTAGAGAATTTTTTTAATAAATATTTTATAAATGAGTTTCAAATGACTTTAAAAGGACTTGGAATTCTGAGTTATTTTTCAAGAATATATGTTTTTTACTTTTAAAGGGTTTTAAAATGTGTGGGTGTGTAATGACCTCATTGTGACCCTTTTTTATTTCCTTTTTCTGGGTGGTTCTTTATGTATGTGATAAATAGGTGATGGATGAAAAGGGGTTGTTTATTGTGAGGATATGGGAGTTGAGGTGAGATTTTTTCTTTGATTTTATAATAATCATGTGACATGACTGGTTTTTTACCTCATGTTTTTTACTTTAGTTATGGGTAACCTATGTAGATAAGTGGTAAGTATATATTTATGCTACACTGGATAGTTTCACAATACTGTTGTCTACCTGGTTCGATTTTATGCTATAGATAGTAGATATTTCCCCTGATGATAGCTAGGTACAGGATATTTAGGTGGATTGTTTATAGTATATAATATAAGCTAGTAGTTGGTCTGTATTTGGTAAATTATATGACTTTATCACAATGGGAACTAGGGTATATACCATTCCACCTATTCTTTGATTTTTGGGTGATGTAAGAGATTCTCTTAACTTTTTTTTATATCCCCACGTGATTGGTATGTGTGTCACCTATGAATTTTTCTTATTCTTTTATTGATGAAATGGTGCCTTTTAATTTACCTTTTTACTTATATAGTGTGTTTTGGTTTTCTAAATAATTTTAGAAATGTTTTTAGTAAGGGTGTTTTAAATAAAAATGGTTTATTTTGTAAGTAAAGTTTGGTTTTAAGGGATTGTTTACAAAGTGATTATTTTCATTTAAGGAAAAGTAGTTTAAAGTGTTTATTAAAAATGAATTTCCTCACCTTGGTTTTTCTTAAAGTAAATGGATAGTTTTATGAAATATGAATTTTTTATTATTTCTGGTTGTTAAATATATTCTAAAAAACCCTATTTTATTCTTATATTTCAAACTAGTATGAATGAAATTTATTTTTAAATAGATTTCAAAAACTCTCTGGTGAAATCTTATTGTGATCATTTTCTTACACCTTTTATATACCAATGATTATATGTGACCCATATTGTTTCCTTTTAGGTGTCATGTTATGATAATTCCTTATGAATGCTTGATTTGGTTTAGTAGTTGTGGTGGTGGTATGGGTGAGTGACCATGTGTCACTTAGAGATTCTTGTTAGTGTTTTGGTTTTGGATTTTTATTATGGGATGTGTATGTATCAACTTAATGATCTTGGACATCTCCTCTATTTATTTTGTATATTTATGTATGATGGTGATTCATTTATGTTTAGTTTATTATAGATGGATGTTTGTGTGATTTTTATTTGTTTCTTCTGCTTATTACTCTGACTGGATGTATTTTATTTGTTCTATTGGTTTGGAGCATGGTGGTATGATATACAGATGGTCCATGATAGATTTTTGGGTGGAATTATCTTGATTATTGAGATAAATTGTTCCTAAGTATGTTTCCTTGATTCCCATGCACTAGTTTATATCCCATGGGGATCAAGAATTTCCTTATAACCATGTTGAGAGTTGGGCCAAGTTATAGGTTAGGTTAACTAGGATAGGTTCATGACTTGAAAACCCTATCCTAAATAACACCATAGAAAATAGGGAGAGAACTTGAACCCTTGATAAAATGATATATTCATAATAGAGAAGATATGGGAAGATGATGAACCCTTGATGGAATTAGATATTTTCATTGAAACCCTATCATAAATTTCCATAACACTAACTAAACCCCTCACTTTGGAAGTTTATTAGTAAATAAAATTAATTAAATCCACTTAGGAATTTTTGGTTATGGAATAAGAATATGGAAACGAAATGGAAACCTTAAAAATGTGTGTTTGGTATACTAGAATTGGAAACAGTATAACCTATCTTTCTATCAAATGGTGTAATTTTCTTTTCCCTCAAAATTGAGAAGAAACACAAAGAATACTTGTACCCACACACCCAGATCTGATACTAAAAATATTGTTCTTTACATACTATCTTTGATACAAAATTAATCAACCCAAACTTAAACTTTTGTAATTAAAATATCAATAAAAAATATTGAGTCACTTACATACCCAATACATTTTTAGGTTTACAGTTTTAGAGAATTAGGAAAACCCATTTACATAAAAAAATCAGGTTTTTCTCGTCAAATTGGCATTTTATGATTATATCAAAACCATCTTATTTCATAATATTTCTTTAACATCTCCCATAAAAGTATCCACACATGATACCCTTCTAGACATATATTATATAATAACCTTCTTCATAACCTAGGGAAATAGCAACATAATAAGGGTGAGATCAATCTCTCACTAAGGATATATATAATCACTATCAATCTAATACCATAAGTGATCATGTGGAGATCATATGGGTATGGTATCATGATCGTAACTTACAAAAACACACCCAATAAGTCATAGACCATAAATCAATGGACATGGAATAATTATTTTTCATAAAAATAAATCGGTCATAAGAGTGTTAAATAATAAATAATAAATCATGGTCCATGAGACCATATCATAATAATAATGCATAAGTTTTTGGAATACACATATGTATCGAAATCATATGTCAAGGCTAACCACCAAGACATTTATCATATAACAATATTGGTCTAAACACTCATGAACCTTCTTGGAGTTTGAATAAATACCTTTATACCCTCATAGGCTTGGTCTAATTACATGTTTACCCTCTTTGGTCTTGAGATAAATGACCATATTCCCTCTTGGTCCTAGGTTAATCACCTTTGTACCCTCTTGGTCTTGGGATAAACGCATGTGTACTCTCTTGAACTTGGGCTCATTGCCCATGTAATCTTTGATATTAGAAGATAAAAAACATTATACAATGCATTGGTGGCCTATATAATTTTTTTTCCACATTTCACATAATAAAAACTATACATATGTGTTCCCTAATATCAAAAAAAACATTCACCATATCATCATAGCATAATTTACCCATGGGAATGAAACATTTTCATAAAAAATCCTTAAAATACCATCATCAAAATCCATCCAAAGAAATAAATTAAATAGTATCATAATATCATATCCCAAAATAATCATATAAATACCTAAAGGTTGTTGACATAGATAAAAATACTTATCAAAATCATTATAAATATGTTTTGAAAAACAAAAATAATTTTACCTTTCTCTTTATAACTTTTAGAAACTAAAAAATCCCAAAATAATGGAAATAGAATTTTATTTAAAAACCATGGGATATTTTAAATAAATTTAAATGAATAAATTAAATCATAGTGATAAAATCTATTCATATCATATAAACTTAAGAAAAACATTATTTTTACACTTTTCTAAAGATAGTCAAAATTGAGTCATATAGAAAAATTTTGAAAAGATTCATTTCAATAAATTGTAAAAAAATAAAAGGTACTATAAAATAACCTTATCAAGAATTTAATTTTATAAAAAAATTATGAAATAATTTTAAATAACATATATATAGATAAAAAAATATTCTTGGCCTAATTGAAGAGATAAGGTCAGTTGTTCTTAAAAACAATATTCTAGTATTTTTGGGTACCAAAATGGGGGGATGGAAAGAATACTTGAAATAAACAAAAATAACTAGTGTAGAAGAAAATAAATTGGTTTTAAGATATAATGAGTATATAATTCCTCCAAATGTGATTGAAGTATAAAAAATCTTGATTAAAAGTGAGATTAGTACATAAACCCTTACATCTTTGGTAATCATTAAATTAAAACCTCATAAAATATAAATACTTTGAAGGATTAGTAAAACCCCATAATTTTCATAAAAATTATTATAAAATAAATTCATGGTAATTACATATATCATAGAAAATAAATAAGGTGGAGAATATAAAACATATCTCAAATAGGGAAATTGAGATGAGGAAACCCTTACAAAGATCGTAAAATTAGAAATATGAATCCATAAATTAAATGATTATGTGTAAAAAATGTAAATTTACATAAAATAATTTTAAATATGAAGTAAAAAAACAAATTTAATAACACACATAATCTTTTCATCATATAGTTAATGGAGAAGTCATATAATCCAATGAAAGTAAATTGCATTAAAATTACCTTACCTATGACTTCTATTTGGTCGAACACATTAAAAACTACTATATAATAAATTTAGACTTATTATAAATCTATAAAAAATTTATTAATACTTATATTACTATATATATTTCTATTATAATTTCTTATTACCCACTTAATAGTAATTCTTTGTTAAAATCAATATTTTTGTGTTAGCTATTCAGTTTTCCATGCATGTTCTGATTCGACGGTTCTGGTACTCTTACCTTGATCGTGGTTTCATCATCTAAAAAAATTTAATGAATATTTAAATAATTATTTTTACATAGTTATAGAGTTTCATAATCAATTTATGTAACTTATGTTCACGATTCACATGGAACGCTTAGAAACTCCCTTTTTGGTGATTATTGAATTTAACAAAAGAATTGAATCTATAGGTAAATATAATTTTTAATATTACCACTAAATAATTATGAAAACAAAATAAATTCATCATTATTAAATAATATAAATAGTATATAAAATTCATTAATCATTATTGACATAAACTTTATAACAAAGTTCATATAGGTGGTAAAACTGACCAAAACGAGAACACGATATAACAGTTGAATGGGTCATAGCATGTTATTGTATAATGATTATATCAATTTTAAAAAAGCTAAATAATGTTATAAATATCATATTTATTCATTAAATAAATCCTTATTACCATATATGTGAGAGGGTAATAAAAAATTAAATGTGTCATTCATGAAGGCGGTGGTCGGCATGTACGCACAAGCGATGTTTTAATTTTCCAACGGATGCGAGGGTAAGAAGGTAGATAATATATTATATTTAAATAATAATAATTATTTTATAAATATAATATATATCCATTAAATCTATTTTTATAAGCTGTTATGTGAGGTAGTGATGAAAAATGCGATACATCGCTTCGTGGAGGTGGTATTCCACACATATGCACGGGCAACATTTTCATTTTCAATTGGATGAAAAGGAGGTAGAAATTAGTTATTCCATATACATGATAAAATTTAATTATATTAAATATATATAATAAATTATATTATAATGGTTATAATATATTTTAATTATGTATAAGAAGGAATAAACTTGAAAGAATTCAGTTAAGACTCATGCCTTCTCCTTAGATATCTTCCTTTCTATTACACCTTAAGCTTTCTATAGTTAGTATTTTGGTGATACGAGGGAATCTAGGATTTGGGTAGTAAATTTGGTAAGTTATTTGGGTAGTTATTGTTTTATCTAGGGTTCTCAAAGTGTGTGTAGAAGGGATTAGAGGAGGTTTACTTTTATAAGTGAGGGGGTATAACTCTCGTAAATATTAAGAACTTTTAAATATAATAAATGTATTTATTATGAAAATTGTATCCAATTTAGTAAAATTTAAAATATAGGATAATATGTGGTCAAAATAATCCCATAAAATCAAATTTATACATGTTTAAGTGATATTTGAAGCCTTATCTTTTAGTATACCCCCCCCCAAGTTAACCCTTACTATGGTAAACTTTTTAACATGGTAACTATTCATTATGAATAAAAAAATGGGAATTATTATATAATTTTAATATATTGATCCTAAATATGAAATAAATTTTACAATATTAAATTTCTATAAGTTCTAAAAATTAATTTTAAAATAAGTACGCATAATACAATGAAATATTTTTTATAAAAATGACATTTTTAAGCATAACAATGATTTAAAACCAAAATCATATATAATGTTGATTCACATGGAAATAATTAGATTATTTTTAATAAAATTAGTCTAATTTTATTTTTAAACCTAACCAAAACCTAAAATAACCTTGTGAATACATTATTATATGGGAATAACTAAAAATAGTTTTTATTTGAATAAAATTTTTACTTAGATTTCAAAAATGTCAAACATATATTTCAAAGTTAAAAATTATGTTTTAAAATTAATTATTTTAATTATTAAATATATTTTTTTATAAAAAATATTTCATAAATTTTTAAGTCATTTTTATATCATGATAATATCATAAAAGTGACAATATTTGTAAAATCGGTATTTTTAACTATTCACTTAAAAATAAACCATTTCAGAAAAATTAAAAAAATCACCCTAAGCCATTTTTTACATTATTAATTCAAAAATTAAGTTAATTTATTCAAATTTAAATTATAAAATTCATAAAATTATTTTTTAAATGAAAATAAAAAATTTAAAGAAATACTAATTTTATAAAAAATAACTCTTTTAAACTTTAAGTGTTCAAAACATTATTTTACATCATTTACCAATGAGTGTTAATTGATTTGTTTGAAAATTTTATATTAATAATTTATTTATTTTTAGCTTGAATTTTAGTAAAGTATCACATACTTTAGTTCGGTGTTGCGTATATGACACGCTATTCAATAAGATATTTACTTAAATTAATAAATATTAAATATCATGGGGTTACATCTCCCCTAAAAAAATTGAGTCCTCATAATTTTATCTCATTTATAAGGTTTAAGGTTTAAAAAAATATAATCAATTCCAAGGAGTGGAAGATTCCTATGAAAACCATTTATTTTGAAAAGGATCCCTAATAATGGAACCTTAAAATAGAGGAAAAAGGAGAAGAAATGTGGAGTGAAATATAAATATACATAAGTGGAAATAAATTAATTTTAATCCACATATATTAAATTTTATTTTAAAAATAAATTTTTTGTATATCTTAAGAATATAAAACATATCATTTCCAAAATATTTCTTAAACCATGCATTTACCATTATGAGACTTCTACTTGTGGATGGGTTTCAAAAATAATACCTTGACAACTGAGTGATAATTTCCATGTGAGACTCCATAGATTTATCATACTTTTACTTGGTGTTGAGGAATTATTTTACCATTATGATAGAGAATATAAGGAAATATGCTTACTTGATTTCTTTCCATTTCATAATCATACTTTCATCTGTTGGTTATGTTTTGAGCAGTTTCCCATCTTTGCTTCATCTTATATTCTAAATGATAAATAATCATGATGAATTGTTCATTAATAAGGGACTAAAATTAACCTTTAATGGATTATAAGAAACATAAAAGAGATGATAAGTTAATCCTCTCATATCCAGACATTTTCTAAAACCAAAAATGGTATGTGCAAGTAAAGATATTGAATAAAACTTCATATGAAGAAATAATATATTAATCTCAAAAACCTCAAAAATAACACCCAAAGTTAAATATAAATCATTACAAAAATATCATACCTTAAAACTCTTAAAAATATTTTAGTCCAAATTCTAAACTCAAAAATCAAATATATTTGATTATATATTCTTCCAATATTATCTTAAAATTTATCTCTAAACAATAATAATCACTCATAAAGATACATAAGAAAAATGTATATGTACAAATCATAGGTTCTCCAAAATATAATATTTTTTCTTAAAATAATTGAATCTTCTCAGAACAATTTAAGTGCCATTAGAGGCATGAAAAACTCAAAAAAATTGTAATTCATGAATAATTTGTGATATGCGTGAAAAAAATCATTATAACTAATAGAATTAATACAAAGATTAATTGACTAGATCTCAGAACTAAGAAGTGAGGATATTTTTCACATATAATATATAGTTAATTTATTTCATTAAATAATTACCTTTCATTTGATTCTTTATTATATGTTGATGAATTGATAGAACACTCTTGTTGTATCATCATTATGTCAAAGGAATCAAGGGTAGACTCCCTCTAGTAATGATACACATGTGCTCCATGAACCTCTAATCATCACCTTATAATTCTATAGGTGCTAGAATGGATGAATCTACTACTTACAATGATCGATGTTGATCACAACCAAATACCTCAAGGGATAATGGATTCACTCTGGTGGTGGTGGAGAAAAGATCTATGCTCTTCAGAGCATTCTTAGAGAGAGTTATATAGGTCTTGATATAATCCTCTCTAGAACTCGTTGTGCACAATAAAAGAATGTGACTATCACTTTCACACCACCAAGAAATATGTCATAAATCAGTTTAAATAATGATAGAGTTATAAAATAATAATTGTTCAAGGAATCTTATTATTTTTATTAATCCCCAGAGAACTCCATGTCTAAATAATAATGGAATTATTTTTATTTACTTGAAATGCACTAAACACACAAAAAAATAAATATTATTTTTCTTTAACAAATAGATCATATTTATTCAAATAATATTTGATATGAAATTTTTCATCAGATCATTAAACACAGTATACCAATCCTCCTCAATATTTATCGAGCCTTAAATAATTACCAATTAATTACTTAATTAAATTTCACTACATTATTCACCAATAAATATATAAATATTATATTCACTAAAATTAGTGAATAAATATTTATTAAATATTCAAATAATTAAATAAATAAATATTATGTTACCTTGTGGATAAAAAAGAATAAATAAATATTTTGTATTCATATAATTAAATAAATAATTACCTGGTAAATATATATTTATTAAATATTCAATTGACATATATATTCTCTCGAATAACCGTTGATTTAATATTTATGATCAAACTAACATAAATAATTATTAAACCACATGTGGTAATAATATTAATCCAGCCTATTAAATTCATATTTAATTTAACTGAGATTCAGAACACACTTAGTATGTGACCCTCTAGGCCCCTTTATTAGTGGAATTAGGCTACATTACCTAAAGTTCAAGATTATGATCAAGAAACACACCAAGGTTCCCATAGAGAAATAAGTTAATGAAACAATGTCATGTAACCTCCTACGAATGTACAATATGTAATATAATCCTTTTATGTCAATATATCTAGTTAAGAAGGTTGAAAACTTGTGTTATCAACCTATATGTATGGACTTAATTAGGAAGTTTGATTCCCATCAAAGTGCTTGAGATATCAACTACCATTAAAATGGAAGGGATAAATCCTTTCTCACATTATTCATTAATACAATGTAAGTCATGACACACCCAACGTATCCTAATTTTTCATGAGCATATGTCATCACAACTTTCTTCAATACATCAAATCTCGTGACTCATTCCATGCATTAATAATGACCTTAAATTCCACAGATATTTACACACATCCATAGATAAGAATATCCAATGACACATATAAATGTAGATTTTTTATTAGTGGGTCATGTTCTCATAATCTCTGACACTGAATATTTCCAAGGGCATACACCTTGAGAAAGTGTCTCAAATTCCAATAAGTCTCCACCCCTAATAGCTGGTATCATTTATGTCCTATAAAATGATATCATCTATTATAAAACTTATATTTAAGAATACTATCATGTAACTTCTAGGTTCTCATAATATTTATGAACAACTATGACATTTTAGTGTGACATATACACTTAGGAAATTATCACATACTATGTCATGAAGAAGAACAATTATGATGTGATAATAAATTTATATTAATATCCAAAATAATGAATATAGGTAATCAAAAAGTACTTAGAAGTTGGTTCTAGGGAACCAATTCCAACACACAACCACTTTCACTAGATAAAATTTTTAACATCCATTAGTCCACTAGATCTCACATGATTTCCATTATTCTCTTGAGATAAGATTTTAGTTAAAGTGTCTTTAAAATTTTCCTCTATAGAAACTATACTCATAGAAACTTCACCCCTTTGATAAAAACCCATAAAGGGGTGATATTTTTGGAGCATGTGCTTAATCTATTCATGTGACCTTAGATTCTTTATGAGAGTCACCACTAAGTATTATCACGATATGATGTGATAGGATCTCTAATATTAGGTACCACATCAAACTCTTAATTGAATTTGAAAATCCAAATAGATTCTTTGGATACATCAAAAGATTATATATACTCAGACTCCACTATATAATTGGTGACAACTGGATTCTTTAAACTCTTCCATCTCATAAATCCTTTGTTTAGACTGAATACATATACATACTATGACTTCATATCATTCTGATCTATTTGGAAACTAGCATCAGTATATCCTCTAATGACTAGTTCCTTGTCTCCTCCATATACCAGGAAAATATCCTTATTACACCTAAGATACTTAAGGATAACCTTAACATTAAACCAATGTTGTTCTCTTCGATTGTAATGATATCTACCTTCTATAATTAAATCTTAAAAAATATCATTCCTAGTATATAACATGGAATACAGGATAGATCCTATCACAAATGCATATGGGATCCTACTCATTCTTTATATATCTATCCTATTGTTTCTAAAGACACATTTTCTTAGAGATATGTATACCATATGATACTATAACTAATCCCTTCTTAGATTATTCCATACTAAATATCTTTAGTATCTTTTCATTATATGTATATTAACTTAGTCTAAGAAGACTTCTGGATCTATCATAGATGATCTTTATTCCAAGGATATATACTACTTCACCTGAGTCTTTCATAGAGAGTCACTTCATTAACTATTCCAAAACTTAATTTAGAAATGGTATGTTATTTCCAATAAGTAATATTTCATCAACATGTACTACTTAATAATAAGACCATAAACCCACTAAAAATCTTAAAAACACATGAGTGCACGCAATATGGGAGATGTGTACGCAATAGGGGGTTGTGTGCGCAATAGGGGAGGACTTACGTGCAATTGGGGAGGTTGGCGTGTAAAAGGGGATCTTTGCGCGCAATATGGAATGTGCACGCAATAGGGGGTTGTGCGCGCAATAGGGAAGTAATTGTGTGCAATAGGGAAGGTTGGTGTGAAAAAGGGGATCTTTACATGCAATAGGGAATGTGCATGAAATAGGGGAGTTGAGCGCCCAATAGGGAAGGAATTGTGTGCAATATGCGGGGTTTGGGCGCAATAGGGAAGGTATGCATCCAATTGGACACGTGCAACACTGGGGCACAAAAAATTAGGAATTGTGGAACTGTTTCATGCAAAAATTATGCTTTGCATGAAAAATTGGGAATGTTGGCCCCTTTATGTGCAAAAGTGATGTTTTTCACGCAAGATGAGGGGTTTTCCGCACAGGCACGGAAAATGCGGGCTTACGCGCATTAGAGCAGTGGCCGACCTTCGGGGTCCCTTGGGAAGAAGGGGGTGCACTTGTATTTATAGGAAGAAACTAGGGAGGTGGTACGAATAAAATTCCATGTGTGCAATTCGTTTTCTGCACAAGGTGGCGCAAGTAAAATTTTGCGTGTGCAAGTGGTTTTTCGTGCGACCTGCAATGCGTGCACGCGCAAAGGGGTGTTTGACGTCGCATTTGGCGTGGAATAGGTTTGAACGTGGGGTTGCATGAAAAATTACTTTATTTCATGAAATATTCTGTTCTTGAGTGCAATATTCCCTTTTTTCGTGCAAGATTCCAATTTTCATGCAAGATTCCATTTTTACTCGCACATCCATACTTTTCCCCAAAACCGTCCTAGATGGCCATTTCCAGCAACCCGACTTTGAACAGCCATAACTTCTAATCCATAACTCTGTTTGGGATCCATGACCAATCAAATCGAAGTTTGTGTAACAAGATACACTCCGAGATTATATATTGAAGTATTTAGTGAATTAAATGGACGCGTTTTCTAGTGCCAACAAATTCCCCCCTAAGAATGGGGTCCAACGAGGGTGAGGAGTAGGAGGTGGACCACATTCTGAGGAAACATCTGAGGAAAACACATGACTTGGGGTCTATTGTATCTCGATTGCATTGAGTAAATAGCCGACTAAATCTTTATGCCTGCACAATCCATTCTTGGTGTGGGAAATATAAAATAGAAGGTAATTCACTTATACGAGAGTGCTAAACAACGTAAGGTGTGAGGGGATCAGAATAGGACATCGATCACCTTTGGGAGAATCCTAAAAGATGGATTGACGTTGGAGAATATGGATCTCTGAAAAGCCGATTAGGATTTCCAGGGAGGAAGAGGGAGACCTGATTGGAGAATGAAGCTCTCAGAATAGTCGAATTACCACCTTACCAATGTGCTCTAGCACATGAGTAGGGTAACGCCAGGGGAGTTGGAATTAATCCTAACATAGGGGAGTGGAAAATGTGAATCATGATACCCAATATTGATAACATTATAGGGATGGGGTGACAATGAAGGATAAATATTGATCGTGTTCAAAACATAGTATCCTTATTACGTTAGCCTCGAATGGGAATAACAAATGAGGGATGACCACTGAACATGTTCGAAACACAAGGTCTAACTTGAAATGTCATCCATTAGTCTCTTGGAACATTATCCCAGGACAGCAGGCGAGCCATAGGTCGAGCATCCATACTATTAGGGGGTTCCTTTAGACATGAAATAGGACAAGGGTCCAAATAATGGGCACACAAAGCATGAATTATGGAGTGATGGGTTGTTCAAATGGATTCAAACACTCTTGAAATTACTCCATCGTGGTGAAGGAACATTAGGTGGGTGCATCGGTCTGATCAGGGGTCATACCTACTTCCGAACATGACATCTTTGGCAAGGGATATCGTGCATCCCATGATTAACATGGGGCATCCTGAATTTTTTCATGGTAGAATCGCAGTTTAGTGTCATGCATTGAGGATATATGGACTCGTGTAGTTTAATGTCATACGATAAAACATTGCACATAGTTTAAAGGTCATAATTCTTGGACTAAGATTGGGGCTGAGGGGCCAGAAGGGTTAATGACCCCGGGGCTGGGCCTAAGGTGAAATGCCTAGGAGTTGCTACGTATCCCATAAGGATGATAATCAATCCAAACGTAGTTCTTGAAGCATAGTGTGGTCAGATACCGACGCTGGTAGGGAGAATCCTCTTTGGAGAGAAACTTGATGCATCCCATGATTGACATAGGGTATCCTAAACTTGTTCAGGGTAGAACCGTAGTTTTGTGTCGTGCGTTGAGGACATATGGATTTGTGTAGTTTAACATCATACGATAGGACGAAGAGTGAAAGGGAAGATCCCAGGAGGGGAGTTTGTGGTGCGGTGGTTATGAACCCGACGTGAATGAGGACATGGAGTCCAGATCACACCACGTATCCCCATAGGAAGTTCTTTAGGTCAACGGACCAAAAGTTAAAGTTAGGTTGGTCCTGAGGCAAATTGCTCAAGCGTTCCTATGTACCCCATAAGGATGGGAATCAAGCCATACATAGTTCTGAGGGTGGAGTTTAATGTCATGCGGGGTGATGAAAGGCATTGTGGCATGACTGCACCAGTACACGTCTTACCAGAACTACTAAGCCCATGTGAGTCATGCTCGATATGGGAAACAAGGAGTAGTGATGGGACTTTTCTAACACAGGAAGGCACATGTTAGGGTTGATGGAATGCTAGGTGAATGATGTCCCAATGATGCTGACCCGCCTACTTGACGCACCTAGATTTTAAAAGGGGTAAAGCCGAGTATGTTGGAATCCCACTTGAACATATGGAAGTGGAAATATGTGAATCATGATGCTCGAGATCTGGACTATAGTGATAGTGGCGTGATGATAAAGGATAATTGTTGACCATGTTTGAAACACAACATCTATTTCAAATTAGCCTGGAATAGGGATAGACAAATGAGGGTTGACTGCTGACCATGTTCGATACACGAGACTTGTCACAAATGTCGTTTGAGGTCCTCAGGAATGTTGGACCAAACGGTAGGTAAGCCAATGTGGCATGAGACCAGGACATAAAGGGGGTCCCTTCAAATGTGGAAGAGGATGAGGATCCAAATAACGGACTCACAAAGCTTGGACAAGGAATGAGGGAATGTACCTGTGAAAATTCCACACTTCGGGATCTTTGTCACAATGTATCCGAGTACGATAATAATCCGTATCATATAGAGGGATTCGAGTCCCCATCCATGGACAAGGGTCATGAGATTGTATGCTTCCAAATTAATAGTTTTAGGGTGGACTATTAAGGGGGGGCTTGATTTAATGGACTGTGTGTAGGGCGGCGAAGTATACAAACCCAACGCATAGTTCCCATAGGGAGATCTAAGTTTAGGGTCATAGAACTCAGACCAGATTGGGAAAAGATAAGGGAGGCACATGGTGCGGCTGTTGAAAAACCCGACATAAATGATAACCCAAGAGGTACTCACCACACCACATGTTCCCAAAAGAGTTCGGCCCAAGGGGCCAAAATAAGGGGAAACAAGATTTTAGATTCCTGGGGAAGGACTCGGAGACAAGATGTTTGGGTGTTCCTACATATCCCATGAGGATGGGAATCTAGCTGTACATAGTTCTTGAAGATGTCGCACACTTTAATTTCTTATGGCAAGGACGTGGAGTGGTCTTAGTTTATGGTTATAGAGCTTGGACCATAAGTGCTAGGGAACACAGGAGACACATGGTGAGGTAATTATGTAACCCAACGTGAATGAGGACTTGGAGTCCAGATCACCATGTGTTCCTTGGGGAGGTTTTAGGTCGAGGGACCGAAAACAAAATTTAGGTTGGGATCGATGCAAAGTTCATGGGAATTCCTACGTATCCCATGAGAATGGGAATTAAGTCATACATAGTTCTTAGGGTGGCATGGAAGTACCAGTGCTAGGGATGACAAGTTTGTGCGGGTCTGGCCCTTGCACCAAAAGAAGCAGTATTTTATAGATCTTTTTTATCCTTTAGGATGAATTAGTGTTGTTTTTTTGGTAAAGTGATAGACTTAGGATAGAAAGTTCATAAATCACCACAAGAATCAAGTTTTATATAGGCGTTGACAAATGGTATGGTGGGTGACCGATACCAAACATGATGTCCCCTCGAATGAGGACTCCATGATGCGGTGTTGTTTTTCATCGTGTGGACAGGATGATAATTTCATATTTTAGGGTCATGTGATGGGATCAACCATGCATTTTAACATCATGCAGTATAGACACAATAGTTTAAAGTCATGTGGGACCATGCAACATAGTTTAAATTCATATGGATCAGACATATATAGGAAAGATGAGGTTAAAAAGGGAATGTGCATGGTGTGATAAAGCATACACGATGTGAATGAGGACATAATCCCATATCACACCGCGTGCAACACCAAGAAGGAAACCTTGGGCCGAGGGGGGAAGAAAAGGGTAGAGAATATGGGGTAGGAGAGACTATATTTCAATTAATATGGACCCAAAGATGAGATGTCTGGGCGTTCCTATATATCCCATGAGAATGGGAATCAAGCTAGACATAATTCTGAAGGTGCATTTTAACGTCATGCAGGACAAAGGATAGGAGGTAGGAGGGACTAGTTCATTGAAGGGGAGTACGTGATGTGGAAATTGTAAACCCAATGTGAATGAAGGTATAAGCTCATACATGACACATCATGTGGTCCAACAAGAGTTGGGGCCTAGAAGGCAGAACAGAATAGCTAAATTAGTGGAACTTGAACTGGACCCAAAGATGAGATGTCTAGGCATTCCTATGTATCCCATGAGAATGGGAATCAAGGAGAACATAATTCTAAAAGAGATCTTAGTTTAAGGTCTTAGAGATCAGACAAGGGAGAGGTGGAATCCTTCTAAGTAAGCACAGAACTCAATCTAATTCCTAAGCCCGCGTGAGTCAAAATCGGTGTGGGAAACAAGGGTGGAAGAGATTTTTGAAATACCTGGAATGCATGCCTAAATGGATTTCGGTGTGGAGCCCCGAATAATTCCTTACCATGGCTTTTTCCCTCTAACGTGCAAATGCACACTGAGGGGTAGTTCTAGGAGTGTCAAAATTCCATTTGGACATGATGGGGTGGAAAAATAATGTGAATCATGTAACCAACATTCAAGGATTGAGGGGGGTTGGCATGATGATGGAGGATAACTATTGACCATGTTCAAAACATAGAATTCATATCATGTGGCCTGAAATGGGAACAATAAATGAGCATCGACCACTGACCATATTCACAACATGGGACTTGTATCAATTTTTTGTTTGAAACCATCAAGGGTGTTGGCCTATAATTGTAGGAGATCCCTTAGGCCTAGAATCCATGTCATTTAGGGGTCCCTTTGGATGTGAAAGATAATGGAAGCCCAAATAAAGGGGGACTCGAAGCCTAAAAATGGGTGAAAGAATATCCAGGGAGAACCCGACACTCCAGGCTCTAAACCAAAGTACTCCTGTGCACATTGGAGAATCACCGAAGAGGGTCGAGGGACCCGACTTAGGGGTGACTGACTCAAAGATATGAGCAAAGGCCACTCAGGAAAGAGATTTATGCGGTGTGGTTTTTATAAACCCGGCGTGAATTAGGACATAAGGAGTCCGCACCACACCGTATACCCCTCTCCTGGAAGAATGCAGGCCAAGGGTCCAAAATGATAGGGAGGTTTCTAAGAGATGGGGATGGACCCAAAGACTAGATGTCTGGACAGTCCTACGTATCCCATGAGGATGGGAATAAATCCATACATAGTTCTGGGGGAAAGGATGATGCAAATAAGGGCAAAATGCTCCAACGAGGGGCATTTATGGTGCGGCGAGTAACCCGACATGAAAGAGGACATAATCCCGCACTACACCATACAACCCTAAGTGATAACTTGGGCCAAGGACCCAAAAATGCTGAGGGGCCTGAGGCTGGGACCTGGATGGAATGTCATGGACAGCTTGTAGTTTAATGTATTGTAGTGAGGACGAAGGTATGGGTAAGGTATCTCATCTAGGGGTGTGTGCGGCACAGAGAGTAACCCGACGTGAATGAGGGAATAAGCCTGCACCACACTGAACAACCCTAAGTGAGAACTTAGGCCTGGGGACCGAAAAGGATGAGGGGCCTGAGGCTGGGCCATGGACAGAATGTCATGGCCAGCTTTCAGTTTAACATCTTGTAGTGAGGATGAAGGTGATCATAGTTTAGGGTCATAGAGCTCAGACCATATATTCCTAGTTTAATGTCATATGTGTGGGATAGAGAGGGGAAATCACCATTCCTATGGAATACCACAAAGAAAAAATGATGATAGAGGACAATTGTCGACCAAGTTCGCAACACAGTATCCACCCTTGTGTGACCAGAAGGAGGTAAAACAATTGAACATTGATTTTTTACCATATTCGCAACACGGGACTTATATCAACTTGTCACTCAGAATCCTTGAGGGTGTTATCCCATAATAGTAGAAGGACCCTTGGGTAGATCATCCATACCATTCAGGGGCCCTTTCGGATATAGAAGGTGATGGAAACCCAAATTATGGGGCTTGCGAAGCATGGAGGGGCCAATTCTCACAGAAAGGAAAATGAATGGAGGGATTTCTCAAAGGGGGTATGTGTAGAGTGGAAAAATAGCCTGATGTGAATCCATACCACACCACATACTTCTAGATGAGAACTCGAGATAGGGGTCGGAAAGGTCAAGGGACCTGAGGCTAAGCCTCTGACAGAAAATCCCTACCAGTTTGCAGTTTATTGTCATGTGGGACAAGTGTTGAGTGGTTTTATGTCCTTCAATTTAGACGGATCACGTATTTTAACGTCATGTGATTGGGAAGGTTGTGATCTTAGTTTAAGGTCATAGAGCTCAGACCGTTTTGTAGTTTATTGTCATGTGGGATGATAATGAGCAGTTTAACGTCATCACGGATGATGATGCAGATTAACATCATGCGGGATGATAATGAGCAGTTTAAAGTCATGCAAAACGATAATGAGAAGTATAACGTCATGATGGACAAAGATGAACAGTTTAATATCATGCAGTATGATAATGAGTAGTTTAGTGTCATGATGGACGATAATTCATTTTAACATCATTCAGGATGAAGATGAGCAGTTTAAAGTCATATAGGACGATAATGAGTAGTTTAATGTCATCACAGAAAAAGATGATCATTTTAACGTCATGCAGGATGATGGTGCAATTTAACATCATGTAGGATGATAATGAACAGTTTAACCTCATGAAGGATGGAGATGGGCAGTTTAAAGTCATGCAGGATGATAATGAGCAGTTTAACATCATGACGGACGAAGATGAACAGTTTAACGTCATGCAGGACGATGGTACAGTTTGATGTCATGTGGGACGATAATTCAATTTAACGTCATGCGGGATGAAGATGAGAAGTTTAAAGTCATGTAGGATGATAATGAGTAGTTTAACGTCATGAAGGATGAAGATGAACAGTTTTACGTCATGAAATACGATGATTTAGTTTAATGTCATGCAATATGATAATGAGTAGTTTAACGTCATGACGGGCGAAGATGAACAGTTTTACATCATGCAGGACGATGATGCAGTTTAACATCATGTAAAACGATAATGCAGTTTAACATCATGAAGGATGAAGATGAGCAATTTAAAGTCATGCAGGATGATAATGAATAGCTTAACATCATGATAGATGAAGGTGAACATTTTTTTGTCATGCAGGATGATGATGTAGTTTAATGTCATGTAGCCCGATAATGAGTAGTTTAACATAATGACAGATGAATATGAGTAGTTTTACGTCATGCAAGATGATGATGCAGTTTAACGTCATGTAGGATGATAATGCAGTTTAATGTCATGCGGGACGAAGATGAGCAGTTTAAAGTCATGCAGGATGATAATGAGAAGTTTAAAGTCATGAAAGACGAAGATGAATAGTTTTACGTCATTTAGGATGATTATGCAGTTTAATGTCATACAGGATGATAATGAGCAGTTTAACGTCATGACGTACAAAGATGTACAGTTTTACATCATGCAGGACGATGATGCAGTTTAATATCATGTAGGAAAATAATACAGTTTAACGTCATGTGGGATGAAGATGATCAGTTTAAAGTCATGCAGGATGATAATGAGCAGTTTAACATCATGATGGACGAAGATGAAAATTTTTAAATCATGCAGGATGCTGATGCAGTTTAATGTCATGCAGGATGATAATGTAGTTTAACGTCATGCAGGAAGAAGATGGGAAGTTTAGAGTCATATAGGATGATAATGAGAAGTTTAACGCCATGATAGACAATGTTGCAGTTTAACATCATGTGGGATGATAACGCTGTTTAATTTCATGCAGGATGAAGATGTTTATGTCACTCAACCATATTAGTACACATCCTACCAAAAATATTAAGCCCACATGAGTCATGCTCGGTGTGGGAAACAAGAAGTAATGAAGGGATTTTCCTAACACATGGAAGTGCATAGAAAGGAGAATGGAGATGTCGGGCTGGAAATATCCCAATGACAATATCCCACTTATTCGACGTGAAAAGATGCATGTAAAGGTAATACCAAGGGTGTTGGAGTTACACCTAAACATAGAGAGGTGAAAAAAGTGGTGAATAATAGTGTTCAATATCTGGATCATAATGATGTTGGTGTAAAAATGGAGGATAGCTGTTGACCGTGTTCAAAACATAGTATCCATATCGTGTTACCATGGATGAGGATAGACAAATGACTGTCGACCGCTGACCATGTTCGAAACACAGGACGTGTCAAAAAATTTCATCCAATGTTTTCTGGGGCGTTGGCTCAGGACAGTAGGTGAGCCATAGGCTGAGCATCCGTACCGTTAGAGGTTCCCTCAAACAAGAAAGAAGGTGTAGATCCAAATAAAGGGACTATTAAACATGGAGATGGATTAGGATTATGTTCATTTGGAGTCCAACACTCTAGGTTCTACACCATAGCACATCTGAGTGTGTTAGTGGGAAGACGTAGCTGGACTCAGAGTAACAGACCCTGTTGTTGCAAATAGTTTAATGTCTTATTACTTGGACCATATTTTCTTAGTTTAAGGTCATAGATTTCGGACATAGTGCATATTTTAACATCATGTAGCTAGGACGAGTGATGAGTGGCATTTAGGGTCACATAGCTTTGACCATGGTTGTTGTAGTTTTAGGTCGCATATCTTTGATCATGGTTGCTATAGTTTTAGGTCACATAGATTTGACCAAAATGTTGTACAGTTTTTCGTCCTGTGACCAAGACGTTGTCCCTCAATTTAACATCATGTGACCAAGACAATGGTTGTTATGCAGTTTAACGTCATGCAACTAGGATGTGGTTGTTACACTATTTAATTTCATGCAACTAGGACATGAAAACCCATGGATTATTTCTGTAGAGGGATGGTCATCTCTACCCCATTCTGGTGGTTTGGGATGAGGGGTGAATCTATATGATGGGATTTCCCTAAAATTCCCCAAGTGTATGCATGGATGTTCTTCATGCGTGAGATGGGATGCCTCACAGTGGACATTCCACAAGCCGGTGTCAAGGCCATAGGGAGGACGTCTATGGTTGATGCAATGTGGTAGTTGGGATGACACAGAGTGTCATAAGGGTGGTAGGGATGTCAACATTCCCTCAGTCTGGAGGGGCGATGAAGCCAGGATCGTTGGTATGATGGGGCGATGGAGCTCAAAAGGCATGGAATCCAAGAACATTGGTATGATGGGGTGATGGAGCTCAGAAGGCATGGAAGCCTGGATGTCAGTATGATGGGGGAAACAGAGCCTGGAAGGTGTGGAATCCAGGAGAGTCGTTACGATGGGGGCGACGGAGCTCGGAAGGCGTGGAATCCTGGAGTATCGGTATGATGGGGGTGACGGATCTCGGAAGGCATGGAATCCTGGAGCGTTGGTACGATGGGGGTGATAGAGCCCGAAAGGCATGGAAGCCTGGATTTTCGGTATGAAGGGGTCGATGGGGCCCGTAAGGCATGGAAGCCTGGAGCATCGGTACGATGGGGGCGATGGAGCCTGGAAGGTATGGATGCCTGGAGTGTCAGTACAACGGGGGTGAAGGAGCCTAGAAGGTGTGGAAGCCTGAAGTGTTGGTACGACGAGGGTGATAGAGCCCAAAATGTGTGGAAGCCTGGAGCATCGGTATGACAGGGGCGATGGATCCTGGAAGGCATGGAATCCTTGAGCATCGGTACGATGGGTTGACGAAGCCCAGAAGGTGTGGAAGCCTGGAGCGTCGGTACAAAAAGAGAGATGGATCCCAGAAGGCATGGAAGCCTGGATCATCGGTACGACAGGGGAAACGGAGACTGGAATGCATGGAAGCCTGGAGCGTCGGTACGACAGGGGCGATGGATCCCGGAAGGTGTGGAAGCCTGGAGCATCGGTATAATGGGGGCGATGGAGCCCGGAAGGCGTGGATGCCTGGAGCGTCGGTATGATGGGGGAGAGGGATCCCGAAAGTCATGGAATCCTGAAGCATCAGTACGACGGGGGCAACAGAGCCCGAAAGGCATGGAAGCCTGGAGCGTCGGTACGATGGGGACGATGGAGCCCGGAAGGCATAGAATCCTAGACCGTCGGTATGAAGGGGGCGACGGAGCCCGGAAGGCATGGATGCCTAGAGCGTCGGTACGATAGGGGTGATGGAGCCCGGAAGGAGTGGAAGCCTGAATCGTCGGTATGATGGTGGCGATGGATCCTGAAAAGAGTGGAAGCCTAGAGCATCAGTACGACAGGGGCGACGGAGCCCAGAAGTCATGGAATCCTGGAGTGTTGGTATGATGGGGGAGACAGAGCCCAGAAGGAATGGATTCTTGGAGAGTTGGTACGATGCGGCCAATGGAGCACAGAAGGCGTGAAATCCTGGAGCGTCGGTATGATGGGGGTGATGGAGCCCGGAAGGCGTGGAATCTTGGAGAGTCGTATGATGAGGGCGATGGATCCTGGAAGGCTTGGATTCCTAGAGCGTCAGTACGATGGGGGAGACAGAGCCCAGAAGGTGTGGAATCCTGAAGCATCGGTACGATGGGGTAGACGTATCCTGGAAGGCATGGAATCCTGGAGCATCGTTACGACGGGGGTGATGGAGCCCAGAAAGAATGAAATCTTGGTGCGTCATCTCATAAGGCAGGGAAACTATGTTGATGCATAGGGAGGACCTCTTTAATGGTTGGCGTTAGGGATGGGGAGAACCTTTGTGCTGAATGGTAGCGCTGCGGAGAGAACCTCCTCAGTGGCTGTTGGTGTTATTATAGATGCACAATTAAATTGGGGGTGGTTTTTCCTGGCGTGCCCTATGAGAGAAGCGGAGTCGGAAAGGAGCCAATGAATTAAGGGGTAGATTCCACCTACAGAGCCCATGAGGTTGGCCGAGTTAGTGAGTAGATGAAGGAGTCGAGGGGGAAGATTCCACATGCGCGACCTCTTAATGTGGTGGAGTCGGCTAAGAGTCAAAGGAGTTGGGGGTGGATGCCCCCTATGCGGTATCTTAAGGCAGCGGGGTTGGCGAGGAGCCGATGGAGTTAGGTGAAGACACCCCCTGCGCGGCCTCTTAGGGCGGCGGGGTCAATGAGGAGCTGATGGATTCGGGGGCGAATGCCCCCTGTGCGTCCTCTTGAGGTGACGGGGTCGGCAAGGAGTTGCTGGAGTCGGGGGGCAGATGCCTCCTGTGTAGCATCTAAAGGCAGTGGGGTCAGTGAGGAGTCGATGGAGTCCGGGGTGGAGTACCCCATGTGCATCCTCTTAGGGTGGAGGGGTCGGTGAGGAGCTGATAGAGTCGGGTGGTGGATGCCACCTATGTGGCCTCTTAAGGCGGTGGGGTTGGCGAGGAGTCGATGGAGTCTGGTGGTGGATGCCACCTACGCAGCCTCTTGAGGCGGCAGGGTCAGCGAGGAGCCGATGGATTCTAGTGTGGAGTGCCCCCTGTGTGGCCTCTTGAAGCGGTGGGGTCAACAAGGATATGATGGATTCTGTTGGTGGATTCCACTTGTGCGGCCTCTTAAGGTGGTGGGGTCGATGAGGAATTGATGGAGTCGGGGGAGGATGCCCCCTGTGCGGCCTCTTGAGGCGGCAGGGTCAGTGAGGTGCCGATGGAGTCTGGTGGTGGATTCCACCTGCGCAGCCTCTTGAGGCAGCAGGGTCGATGTGGAGCTGATGGAGTCTGGTGAGGAGTGCCCCTGCATGGCCTTTTGAGGTGGTGGGGTCGGCATGGAGCCGATGGAGTCTGGTGTCGGATGCCACCTATGTAGCCTCTTAAGGTGGTGGGGTCGACGAGGAGCTGATGGAGTCTGGTGGCGGATGCCACCTGCGCAGCCTCTTAAGGCGGCGGGGTGGCGAGGATCCAATGGAGTCGGGGGCGGATGCCCCCTACACAGCCTCTCGAGGTGGCAGGGTCAGTGAGGAGCCGATGGAGTCGGGGGCGGATGCCCCTTGCGCAACCTCTTAAGGTGGCGAGGTTGGCAAGGAGTCGATGGACCATAGTCTTCACACACCTGATGGTACTAATCCTCTCACATATGAAGAAGAGGGTATTCACATGGGTGATGCCTCAATTTTCTCGACATATTTGGTCTTCTCGCTATTGAAGGAGAAGAGATTCACGTCGGGTTCTCTATTTATGTTTCTGAAGCTTTCACCAAGGCACACGCATTTGTCTGTGGAGGACACGCAGCTATTTCCCCACATTCCCACTTTCCAAAGGTGGGCAGCATCCATCGCTTATTCAGGGACATTTGATCATTGATCAAAACGGGATGATGGGATGTCGGTTCTTCATTCCATGGATTCCTCCTCGGAATTCATCACCTAGTCCGGGTCTCCCTTAAAGATTAAGTCATGGTTCATGAATCTCATTCCTGGTGCCATATCTTTGTGGACACCGGTTAATTACACTACTTCCATCAGGACATTCCATGGGTTCTTGACATGGTAGCAACCTTCGGTCAGAGTAGATGACAACATCCGGCATGTCTTGGCATCTCTGAATTCATGGACATTTGGGAACCTATATTCTTATTTATAAGAGGGAATCTTAAGGGGGAAGAACCTAAGGCATCCCACGTCAGTCACGGGGTAACTTATGCTGGAGGCATGTATCTGATGATTTCCTCAGCTTCCCATGTTTAACACAGGGTACACCATGATTTTAATGTCTTGCAGAGACGGTTACGCAAGAGGCGTGTCTTCTAAGGTTTTCCTCAGGCATCTCATATTTAATACGAGGTAGGACGTGAGTTTAAAATCTTGCAGAGATGGAATGAGGGTGATCAGAACGTCCCATAGAGACAGATCAGATTGGTAGATCCCTGGGAGGGAGCTCCAAGAGTTTTTATCAGGTGGATAGATCAGAACACTCAATAAGAGCAGACCCGGGATGGTGTGTCCCATAAAGGGAAGATGTCACACCATGAAGGATTATATGATCACCACTGAGAGAGGATCAAGGAGTGTGCACCCTAGAATGGGGAAGCACCAAGGTTTACCATTGGCTAGGATTGAACCTCATGGAGGTTTCCTACGAACCCTGTGTAGACGACAGGTATCAAAACCCACATAGTTCAAAGGTTTGATGAATCAGGGTGTACACAAAGAAAAACAACCTGGATACATGCTGAGGCTTACGCCTGGAAAGCAGCCCGGGTGTCGCAAAGGAGTGGTGCTGGGATGAATGGCATGATCTCACTGGGATGTGACAGCCCGGGTAAAAATCAGGATGGAAGATGGAGAGTTGAATAAAGTGGAGGGGGAATGAGATGGAACTGTCATGAAGGGGATAGTAGTTTTGGGCTTGAGCCTTGAAGAGACTTCCTACGTATCCTTGTGGCAGGGAATCAAAGTCCTCGTAGTTTGGTGGGACGATGGGACACCTGAGGAGGCGACCCGTGAGAATGGATGCATGGATGGGATCTGAAGGAAATAGAACCTCCAGGTTGGGGAATGATCTTCCTGTAACACATTGAATCGAGGGATAGATCAGGATGAAACATGGGTGATGGGATTGAAACTCATGGAGACTTCCTACGTATCCACGTAGTAGGGAATCAAAGTCCATGTAGTTCATCTGACAACAGCTTACCATCAATTGGGTACTTCAACGACTTACCGCCGAATGAGGTTAACAATAGCTTACCACTAAATGGGGTTGACAACAGCTTACCGAGGGATGGTATTAACAATGTCTTACCACTAGATAGGGGACATTTTAGTGTCATGCAGGACAAAATGGTCATACAGTTTAACGTCATGGAGGATGGGGGGGACCGACGTAGAGTGGTCAGGACTGATGGATTGAACCTTAGGGAGGCTTCCTATGTACCTTGCCTTGACAAGGATGAAATTCCACATAGTTCGGGATGTGTGGGAACTGACGTAAAGGGGGTCGGAACCAATGGTTATTGGTCTTGAACCTCAGGGAGGCTTCCTACGTACCTTGCCTTGGCAAGGATCAAAGTCCACGTAGTTCAGGATAGTTGTGGGAACCGACATGAAGATGGTCGGGACTAATGGTGTTGGGCTTGAACCTCATGGAGGCTTCTTACGTACCATTCTTTGGAAAGTATCAAAGATCATGTAGTTCAGAAAGGAGTGGGAACTGACATGAAGGGGGGTCGGAACCAATGGTTGTTGGGATTAAACCTTAGGGAGGCTTCCTATGTACCTTTCCTTCAAAAGGATCAAAGTCCATGTAGTTTGGGAATATTAGGAACCGGCGTGAAGATGGTTGGGCCCAATGGGTATTGGGCTTGAACCTTAGGGAGGCTTCTTGCGTACCTTGCCTTGGAAAGGATCAAAGTCCACGTAGTTTGGGAAGAGTATGGGGATTACACTCTAGACAACCCAGGTACCACTAAGGAGTAGCAACGATGGATAGATCTTACGCATGGATGCGGCCTGTGTAGAGCTATGGAGCGGAAATGGGGAATGGGGATTACGCATGGAAGTTACTTGGGTGCCTCTATGGAGCGGCAATGGTGAATGGGGATTATGCAAGGAAGTTGCCCGTGTTCCGCTATAGAGTGGAAATGGTGAATGGGGCTTACGCAAAGAATCTTCCTAGGTGCCGCTATGGAGTGGAAATGGGTAATAGGGCTTATGCAAGGAAGTTGGTCGGGTGTTGCTATGGAGCGGCAATGGTGGATGGGGCTTACGTAAGGAAGCTACCTGTGTGCCGCTATGGAACGATAATGGTGAATGGGGATTATGCAAGGAAGTAGATCGTGTGCCTCTATAGAGCAAAAATGGGGAATGGGGCTTATGCAAGGAAGCTACCTAGGTGCTGCTATGAATCGGTAATGGTGGATGGGGCTTACGCATGAAGCTGCCCGGGTGCCTCTATGGAGTGGAAATGGGGAATGGGGCTTACGCAAAGAAGCTGGTCGGGTGCCTCTATGGAGCGGAAATGGTGGATGGGGCTTACACATGGAAGCTTCCCGAGTGCCGCTATGAAGCGAAAATGGTGGATGGGGCTTACGCAAGGAAGCATCCCGGATACCGATATGGACCGGCAATGGTGGATGGGGATTACGCAAGGAAGCTGCCCGTAATGTCTTCCTCATGTGTGTCCATGAGGGCATCCCAACCCACTGGTAGGTTGAGGTATATAATTGGGGCCAACACCTATGTGCAAGTGCATAAGTGGGATAACACCAAGGGGTGTTGGAATCAGTCTGAACAAAGGGAGATAAAAAGTTTGAATCACATGCTCGACATTCGGAACGCAATGAGGGTGGTGTGGCGATAGAGGATAACTGTAGACCATGTTCAAAACACAACATCCATGTCGTGTTAGCCTAAATTGGGGAAAAACAAAGGAGGTTTGACTGCTAACCGTGTTTGAAACATAGTACCTGACTCAAAGTGTTGTCCAAAGTCTTACAGGGCATTGGCCCAGGACAGTAGTTGAGCCGATGAGGTATGGGACCAGACTATTAGGGGGTCCCTTCAGACATTGAATAGGATGAAGATCTGAATGAAGGACATGTAGAGCATGAGGTGGAGTGATGGAATGTTTGAATGGATTCCAACACTCTGGAAATTACGCCATTGTAATCATGGAATGAGGTATCTTATGCTTTTCACATAAGCCATCTCTTACTTGGAACAAGAGGAATCCTATTATTGAATGATAGGGCATACTACAGTTTAAAGTCATGTAAAGAGGATTATTGGAATATAATTCTTGGTGTATAAGGAATCTCTTATTTGGATCAAGAGGCATCTTATGTTTGAATAATAAGGAACACTAAATTTTATAGTCATGTAGATATGATTGCTGGCATCTCATGCTTGGATCATGAGGCATCTCTTATTTGGAGCAAGAGGCATCCTATGTTTGGAACATAGGGTGCACTACAGTTTATATTTGTGTAGATAGGACTATTGGTATCTCATGCTTGGAGCATGAGGCATATCTTGTTTGGAGTAAGAGGCATCCTATGTTTGGAACATAGGGTACACTATAGTTTATAGTCATGTAGATAGAACTGTTAAGCATAAGGCACCTAGCAAGGGTTGGTGTTGGGACTTACGCAAGGGAGGCCCATTCTAGTTTAACCTGGTATAGAAGCCAGTTGATGGGGTTCAGATGAGTTGCTTGGAGGGATTGATGATGAGAATCTCAACTCATGACATGCGAAACAGAACAAGAGAAATATGCTGACTCAAGGCGTTTCATGGTGTGTGAAGGAGTATCTCAAATCATGGTATCCCATAGGTGGAAGGTAGTTACGCATAAGTGTTCAATGGAAATTGTTGATGTCCCAACCCGAAAAGTTCACAGTACGACTTGGCATTTTTCTTGGGCACTGTTGCACATAAGATAGGCTACGCGCAGGATGGGTTGCGCGCAAGAAGGAAGGATTGTGTGCAATAGGGAAGGCATGCGCACAATAGGTCAAGAGTGTGTGCAATAGGGAAGGCATGCGCACAATAGGGCATGAGTGCGCACAATATGGGAGATGTGTGTGCAATATGGGTATATGCATGCAATAGGGAAGGACTTGCACACAATATGGGAGGTTGACATGCAAAAGGGGATCTTTGAGCGCAATAGGGAATGTGCGCGCAATAGGGAAGGAATTTCACGCAATTGGGGTGGTTGGCATGAAAAAGGGAATCTTTGTGTGCAATAGGGAATGTGCGTGCAATAGGGGAGTCGAGCGCCCAATAGGGAAGCAATATGCGGGGTTTGCGAGAAATAAGGAAGGTATGCGTGCAATTAGATAGGTGTAACATTGGGGCATGAAAAATTGGGCATAGTGGCACTATTGTACGCAAAAATTATGCTTTGCGCATAAAATTGGGCGTTTTGGCCCCTTTATGCACAGAAGTGATGTTTTGCGCACAAGATGGGGGGGGTTTCCATGAAGGCGTGGAAAATGCGGGCTTACATGCATTAGAGCGGTGGCCGACCTCCGAGGTCCCTTAGGAAGAAGGGGGTGCACTTGTATTTATAGTCAGAAACTAGGGAGGCGGTGCACGTAAAATTCCACGTGTACAAGTGGTTTTCCGCGCAAGGCGGCATGCGTAGAATTCCAGAACGAGCTATACTCCGAGATCATATATTGAATCATTCAGTGAATTACATGGATTCATTTTACAGTGTCAACAAATTCCCCCCTAAGAATGGGATCCCATGAGGACGAGGAGTATGAGGAGGACCACATTCTAAGGAAACAACCAAGGAAAACACATTCCTTGGGGTCTATTGTATCTCGATTGCATTGAGTAAATAGCTGACTAAATCTCTATGCCAACATGATCCATGCTTGGGTATGGAAATAGATAATAGAAGGTAATTCACCTATATGATAGTGCTAAAAAACGGAAGGTGTGAGGGGATCAGAATGGCACATCGATCACCATTGGGAGCATCCTAAAATAGGGATTTAAGCTAGAGAATGGGGATCTCTGAACAGCCGATTAGGATTTCTAGGGAGGAAGAGGGAGACCTGACTGGAGAATGAATCTCTCAGAACAGTCAAATTACCACCTTCCCAGTGTGTTGTAGCGCACAAGTAGGGTAACGCCGGGGGATTTGTAATTAATCCTAACATAGGGGAGTGAAAAATGTGAATCATGATACCCAATATTTAGAAAAGTGTAGGGATGGTGTGACAATGAAGGATAACTGTTGACCGTGTTCAAAACACAATATCCTTATTGCGTTATCCTGGAATGGGAATAACAAATGAGGGCCGACCATTGACCATGTTCGAATCATGAGGCCTGACTCGAAATGTCATCCATTAGTCTTTCGGAACATTAGCCCAGTATAGAAAGTGATCCATAGGCTGAGCATCTATATTGTTAGGGGGTTCCTTTAGACATGAAAGAGGATGAGGGTTAGAATAATGGGCACACAAAGTGTGGAGTATGGAGTGATGGGTTGTTCAAATAGAGTCCAACACTCTTGAAATTATTCCTTTGTGGTGAAGTCACATTAGGTGGGTGCATCGGTCTGATCAGGGATCATACCTACTTTCGAACATGACCTCTTTGTCAAGGAATCTGGTGCATCCCATGATTAACATGGGGCATCCTGAACTTGTTTAGGATAGAATCACAGTTTAGTGTCATGCATTGAGGACATATGTACTCGTGCAGTTTAACGTCATACGATAGGACAATGCACATAGTTTAAAGGTCATACTTCTTGGACCAAGATCAGGGATGAGGGTACAGAAGGTTTAATGACTCTGGGGATGGGCCCAAGGTGAAATTCCTAAGCGTCACTACGTATCCCATAAGGATGAGAATCAAGCCAAACATAATTCTTGAAGCACGGTGTTGTTAGAGACCGACACTGGTAGAGAGAATCCTCTTTGGAGAGGAACCTGATGCATCCCATGATTGGCATAGGGAATCCTGAACTTGTTCAGGGTAGAACCACAGTTTTGTGTCATGTGTTGAGGACACATTGATTCATGTAGTTTAACGTCATATGATAGGATGAAGAGTGAAAGGGAAGATCCCAAGAGGGGAGTCTTTGGTTTGGTAGCTATGAACCCAATGTGAATGAGGACCTGGAGTCCAGATCACACCACGTATCCTTAGAGGAAGTTCTTTAGGTCAAGGGACCAAAAGTGAAAGTTATACTGGGCCTGAGGTAAATTGACCGGACATTTTTACGTACCCCATAAGTATGGGAATCAATCCATACGTAGTTATGATGGAATAGTTTAACATCATGTCGGACAATGAAAGGCATGTGTGGCATGACTATGCCAGTACACATCCTACCAGAACTACTAAGCCCATGTGAGTCATGCTCGATGTGGGAAATATGGAGTAGTGATGGGACTTTCCTAGCACATGAAGGCACATGTTAGGGGTGATGGGACACTAGGTGAATGACGTCCCAATTATGCTGACCCGCCTACTTGACACACCTAGATGTGCAAAGGGGTAAATTCGAGTATGTTGGAATCCCACTTGAACATAAGGAAGTGGAAATATGTGAATCATGATGCTCGATATCTGGACCATGGTGATACTGGCATGACGATAGGGGATAACTGTTGACCATGTTTGAAAGACAAAATATGTTTCGTGTTATCCTAGAATGGGGACAAAAAAATGAGGGTCTACCGCTGACCATGTTTGAAACATGGGACTTATTGCAAATGTAATCTGAGGTCCTCAGGAACGTTGTCCCAAGATGATAGGTAAGCCAATGTGGCCTGAGACTAGGCTGTATAGGGGGTCCCTTCAGACGTGGAAGAGGATGAGGATCCAAATAATGGGCTCACGAGGCTTGTACATGGAACGAGGGAATGTCCCTATGAAAATTCCACACTTTGGGCTCTTTGTAACAATGTATTCGAGTACGATAATAAGACGTATCATATAGAGGGATTAGAGTCCCCCTCCAAGGACAAGGGTCCTGAGATTGTACACTTCCAGCTTAATGGTTGTAGGGTGGACCATTAAGGGGGACTTGATTTAATGGACTGTGCATAGGGCGGTTAAGTAGTCAAACCCAACGCGTAGTTCCCATAGAGAGATCTTAGTTTAGGTTCATAGAACTCAGACCATATTGAGAAAATACAAGGGATTAACATGGTGTAGCTGTTGAAAAAACCGACATGAATGAGAACCCAAGAGATACTTGCCACACCACATGTACCCAAAAGAGTTCGGCCCAAGGGGCCAAAATAAGGGGAAATGGAATTTTATATTCTTGGGGTTGGACTCAGAGACAAGATGTATGGGCGTTCCTATGTATCCCATGACAATGGGAATCAAGCCGTACATAGTTCTGAAAAATTTTGTGCAGTTTAATGTATTGTAGCAAAGACGTGGATTGGTCTTAGTTTATCGTCATAGAGCTCAGACCATAGGTGGTAGGGAACACGGGAGACACATGGTGAGGTAATTATGTAACTCGACGTGAATGAGGACTTGGAGTCCAGATCACCATGTGTTCCTTGGGGAGGTTTTAGGTCGAGGGACTGAAAACAAAAGTTAGGTAGTGCTCGATGCAAAGTACACGGGCATTCCTGCGTATCCCATGAGGATGAGAATCAAGTTGTACATAGTTCTTGGGGTGGCATGGTAAAGTACCAGTTCTAAGGATGATAAGGTCGTGCGGGTCTGGCCCTTGCACCAAAATAAGTGGTATTTTATAGATCTTGTTTGTCCTTTAGGATGAATTAGTGTTTTTGTTTTTTGTGAAACGATGGACTTAGGATAGAAAGTCCAGGATTCACTACAAGAATCAAGTCATATGTAGGAATTTACAAATGGTATGGTGGGTGATCGATACCAAACATGATGTCCCGTAGAATGAGGACACCACTATGTAGTTCCATTTTTCATTGTGCGTCCAAGACGGTAATGTCACAGTTTAGGGTCATGTGATGGGACCAACCATGCATTTTAACGTCGTGCAGTATAGACGCAATAGTTTAAAGTCATGTGGGACCATGCGGCATAGTTTAAAGTCATATGTCTCAGAAATATACATGAAAGATGAGGTTCAAAAGGGAATGTGCATGGTGTGATAAAGCATACCCAACGTGAATGAGGACATAATTCCATATCACACCACACGCAACCCAAGAAGGAAACCTCGGGCCGAGGGGGGTAGAAAATGGTAGAGAATATGGGGCAGGAGAGACTATCTCTCAATTGAGTTGGACCCAAAGATGAGATGTATGAATGTTCCTACATATCCCATGAGAATGGGAATCAAGCTAAACATAGTTATGAAGGTGCAATCTAGTGTCATGCTGGACAAAGGATATGAGGTAGGAGGGACTAGTTCCTTTAAGGGGAGTACATGATGCAGCAATTTTAAACCCGATGTGAAATTATGAATAAGACCATACATGCCACATCATGCAGTCCCACAAGATTTGGAGCCTAGAAGGAAGAACAGAATAGCTAAATTACTGGAACTCGAGCTGGACCCAAATACGATATGTCTAGGCATTCCTACGTATCCCATGAGAATAGGAATCAAGCCGGACATAGTTCTAAAAGAGATATTAGTTTAAGGTCTTAGAGCTCAGAACAGGGAGAGGCAGAATCCTTCCAAGTAGGCACAGACCTCAATCCAATTCCTAAGACCATGTGAGTCAAACTCAGTGTGGGAAACAAGGGAAGAAGAGGTTTTTGCAATACCTAGAACGCACACCTAAAGGGAAGTCGGTGTGGAGCCCCGAATAATGCCTTACCATGTATTTTCCCCCTAAAGTGAAAATTCGCACTGAGGGGTAGTTCTAGGAGTGTCAAAATTCTATTTGGACATGATGGGGTGGAAATATAATGTGAATCATGTAACCAACATTCAAGGCTTGAGGGGGGTTGGCGTAACAATGGAGGATAACTGTTGACAATGTTCGAAACACAACATCCATATCGTGTGGCCAGAAATGGGAACAAAAAATGATTGTTGACCATGTTCGAAACACAACATCCAGCAGGCACAGGCCTGGGCACTATTGCGCGTAAGATAGGCTATGCGCAGGATGGGTTGCGCACAAGAAGGAAGGATTGCGCGCAATAGGGAAGGCATGCATGTAATAGGGAAGGAGTGCACGCAATAGGGAAG
This sequence comes from Viscum album, assembly GCA_963277665.1. NCBI lineage: Eukaryota > Viridiplantae > Streptophyta > Magnoliopsida > Santalales > Viscaceae > Viscum > Viscum album. Next base: position 1,881,423,231 of record OY728135.1, on the reverse strand, counting down.
GCCTGTGCACAATAGGGCATGAGTGCGGGAAATATGGGAGATGTGTGCACAATAGTGGGCCATGCGTGCAATATGGAAGGACTTATGTGCAATAGGGGAGGTTGGCATGCAAAAGGGGATCTTTGCATGCAGTAGGGAATGTGCGCGCAATAGGGGGTCGTGCGCACAATAGGGAAGGAATTGCGCACAATAGGGGAGGTTGGCATGAAAAAGAGGATCTTTGTGCACAATAGGGAATTTTCTCACAATAGGGGAGCCGATTTCCCAATAGGAAAGGAATTGCGCGCAATATGCGTGGTTCGCACATAATAGGGAAGGTATGCGCGCAATTGGACAGGTGCAACACTAGGGCGTGAAAAATTGGGAACAATTGTAACACCCCAGGTAAATAAAGAGTATGAAATTTTCACATTTATCCATATTTGTGAATAAAATATTAATATTACTTTAAAGGGAACGCTATGATCGATGGCGTACCCAATATGCAACAACAAGTTCCTTTGAAATCATACGTTGCACTCTAATAATAAAATATTATTATTTTAAATGGTAGTTAACACATAGTCGTTGTATTGACAGGAATGAATATAAATAACTAATTTAAGATTAAATATGTTTTTAAAATGTTTTTACTTTTATTCAATAAATTTTAGAGACTTAAAATACAAATGAATCATATCTTAAGCATTGAATACACTAGTATTTTTAAAAGATTGTTTTACTACCCTTTTGATGGCAAACCATTTTTAAATAAAACTTTTGAAAATTTTATGAGATCTATTTTTCAAAACAAACATATTATTTATGATTGGGACATTGAAATTTACATTGGGTAAATTTTTGGTATTTTTCTGACAATGTTCATTTTTCAATGAATAGTAAAAAATACTGCATTTTACATCAGAACTGCTTTTTCATATAATTTAATTATATGGTTACATTATCTTTTTAATTTGTTTTAAAGTGTAATTAGAATATATTTTTACCATGTAATCCAATGATGGTCATTGGGATTAATTTCACTTTTTAATTGGGCATAAACAAGTGCAAAACTTTTCATAAATATTGTTTCTAAAAAACCCGCTATTTGTTTTGACAACGGGAAGTTTTTTTAAATTAATTATTGAAAATTATGTGTTTGGAATTTGGTAAAATGGAATACATATTTTGGAATCATAAGGTACAAATTATGTAATTAAGACTCTTTTGTTTTTGGACATTATGAATAGTAACGACGGTAATTATCTTTAATTATCTTGATTAATGAGTAATCGGGTAGTTAAAGATAATAAAATAATATCATAATAATAAAAAATGACCAAAAAATGTGTACTAAGGCTACTTTTTGTCTCATGGCAGACCATGGGATGCCTTGTTCCAAACTTGGGGGGCCCATGGAATCAATTTTGTGAGAAAGTGACTTTTTATCTTTTTATTTTTAAAGAATGTTAAATGTAACAAAGAATGTATCACCTAAGTAAAATATTTTTAATTTTGTCTACATAAATGATATTTTGGACTATAAAGATTCATTAGAAAGCTAAAAATATTTCCTACATCATGATATTTTTTTATAATTTTTAGACATTAAATTTATTAAATTATTTATGACATCATGATGATGCAGCGATTACCTCATTAATAAAGGATTTAAATAAAATGGAAATATAATGTAAAATCTAAGACCTAAACATGTCCAAAACCTATTGTATGGGTGAATTTAGAACCCTTATCACCTTATCCTCTAAACACATTAATGTGGGACCATTAAAATCCGAAACTCATTTGAAAATAAAGTTACATTTTATACCTTTCCATGAGTGCCCCTCCTCTCCTCTTATAAAAGGCCCCCACCTCTACCTCCTTACCCACACTTCCAAAGCATTTGGTTCGGCCAAACCCTGCCCATTTTGTCTCTACAAATCCCTCTCTAACTCCTTGAAGCCTCAATTTGGGCATAATCTTTCCCAAGGAATCCTTTTATCTCAAACCAAAGGGAGTTACCCGATTTTAAGGTAATGTCTTCCCTTGAGTCCTTTTGTTTTATTTTGCTTCTCCAACCCCCTAAACTCTTTTTATTCATTTATTTTGTAACAACTCCAGTATCTTCAATATACTAGGATGTTTTTATAAGAAGTATTTGAGCTACACTTACACACACCTATATCTAATGTTTAAAGAACATACTGTTTCTGTGGATGGCGAATTTCTGCCTCCCGAAACGATGATTGTTCAACATTATTTTAACACCTTAAAAGGTGGCCATTAATATGACACTATATTTATATATGATATATAATATGTTTATGTTTTCCTTAAGCGTCTGTATTTTTCATTTATGGCATACCTTTATGGCTTCCATTATGGGTATACGCGATATCTTCATTTTAGGAAGTGCGGACTACCGCTCCCTCAAAGTGATTTGATTCGTTAATACCATATGTGGTACGTATAAAGGATATATTTAATGATATTATATATGATACCATACTGGAATTAAAATACTATTATGTATCATTATGTTTTAATTCCATTAAATATGAAATAGAAATGGAAGTAGCGTTCATGCGTACGTACGGCTTACCGTCTCCATGAACGGTGCATTTCATTTCTTAACTCTAAATGTTATGTAATATTATAAATGCATGAATATAATGTATATATATGATATATATGATATCTAAATCATGAATACAATTCTGGATATAATGGATATTTTACCACATGAACAACTTGTAATTATAAAGAGTTTATTTTTTTGACTCAAGTACCAATGATCGATAAAACGACCATTATTAACTTAAATAATAAAATAGTGTTCATGACATGGTAATAAGTGATATAAAAGGAATAATGAACTTGAAAAATGGTTCTTAAGGAAGTAGAAATTAACTCAAGTTTATTATTCAATAGATTAAAGAACGATCGAGTCAAGTCGGACCCGAGGTAAGGGATCCTACCCCTCTCTTTCTTTTTAAGTACAATATTTTATGTAATTCCTTTTAAGCTCATCTTTCTTATGATTGGTATGTTCTTTTATATTAATCCTACTGTAATTTTTATTTTCATATTATGAGAGACCCTATTTTCTCTCATCAATCCATTTTGGAAGTTTTAAGTGGCGCCATTAGGCTGTCGAGTTTTCGTAAGGGGTTTTTCATCTCACTTTTATTCCCGTGAGATTTATGCTACATTTGCCACAATTTCCTTTGAGTGGTGCATATACTGCCCATTATTTTACTCATTGTGTAATATAATTTCTTTTATGATTATTTACATCGATGTTTTATTGTCCTTCTTTCACGAGGTGTATGTTTCGAAAGATACCCAAGTCGGTAAGGGAACCTTTCACCCTCCTCTTTTTAAAAGACTTCGTTTGTTATGTCTTTTAATTAACATACTATTATGTTGGGATATGTTCTTATATATCCTGATTGATGTAAATTTTATGTCCAAGTGATGATATTCCCTTTTTATCTCTCAATTTTTGAAGTGACGCCGTTAGGCTGTCGAATTTTACCAAGGGAACTTTTTAACCCAATTTCGATTTCTTTGGGTTCAACATGTAGTTATTGAATATGTAATCCTTTGAATATGTGTGAATGACCTTTTATTTTTTTACACTTAATATCCAATTATATTGGGTGTATTTATATTTGTCACACATAATTTTGAGATTGATTTATCCTTAATTTAAGGATACCTTCTTTGTAAGGGATTTCATCACATTTTACATCTCTATTGAGACTTCATTGTTGTTATGAACCAATTCACTCTTATATGGTGTATATACTGTCCTTTGAAATATTATATCATGAATCCATTTATTCTCATGATATTATAAAGTTCTGATTAAATTTTATTCCTCAATTATTGTATTCAAGTGTCTCTAATTTTGGTAAAAACCCTTTAACCAAAATATCGCTTCAAATGTTTTAATGATTTGTTCTTATTAATATCCATGTTTTCAAAATGGTTTTAAGGATTTATTTATATGGATATTAATGGTTTAAAATGTTAAAAGCTTCAAGGTGGTATGGGACACTTTTATTCAAAAATCTCTTTACTAAATGTTTTAAATGGTTTTGAAAATGGTTTTTTTAATGGATTCGTTATTTCAATATCCTAAAATGTTATATTGTGATTGAAATGTGAAAATGTTATATTTACTTTATGCATGTTTTATGTGATACATTTATGTTATGGTTCTTGGGCATTGTTATGAAAACAGGTGGTTTCGTGATAAACTAAGGGCGGGTGAGCCCGATATATCTCTCCAATGCATTGGGTAACGTGAAGGAGTGAAATGTTAAGGTTTCTCCGAATAGATTTAGGGAATATACTGTGGTGGGTATTCCAAATGTAACCAAGAGGGTTACTACCTACATAAGAATGTTATGAATTCTTCCAGTTACCTTTTATGTCTTATGATTTCTATGATTTATTCATGATTTGATGAGGTATGTTAAAGTGCCTATATTTTATGGGTAAAGTATGATTTCATTCTTATGTATATATGAACTCATGTTTCCTTTCCATATTTTTATAACCCTTACTGAGCTTTTTATGCTCATCCCAAGTTTTTTTGAAATGTTTTTCACAGGTCAAGGAAAAGGTACATGATGTGATGATAGTGTCAAGGATGTGTCAAGAAAGAATCCATGTTTTATTTTAAATATGTTTCCGTTGATGGGAATAATGAATACTGTCTTTTATGTAACCACTTTGTTTAAATGTGGAATGTAATGCAAGTTTCATGATCTAATTCTCTAAAACTCTAAACCTGAAAAGATCCTCAATGTGTAATCTTGTAATAACTCAAGTTTAAGTAAGGTTTAAGGATGGGGCCTTATAACAATGGCACTTTTGCATGAAAAAATTATTCTTTGCATGAAAAATTGGGCATGTTGGCCCCTTTACATGCAAAAGTGATGTTTTGCATGCAAGATGGGGGGCTTTCCGCGCAGGTGCAGAAAATGTGGGCTTACGTGCATTAGAGCGGCAGCCAACCTCTGGGGTCCCTCAAGAAGAAGGGGGTTCACTTGTATTTATAGGTAGAAACTAGGGAGGCAGTGAAAGTAAAATTCCACATGCACAAGTGGTTTTATTCACAAGGTGGTGTGCGTAAAATTCCACATGCACTAGTGGTTTTTCGCGCGATCTGCAGCGCGTGTGCGCGCAAAGGGGCCTTTGACATCACATTTGGCATGGAATAGGTTTGCGCGCGGGGTTTCATGCAAAATTACTTTATTTCATGAAATATTCCCTTTTTCTCATGCAAGATTCTATTTTTATGCACAAGATTCCATTTTTACGCGCACATCCATACTTTGCCGCAAAACTATCTTGGATGGCCATTTCTAGTAGCCTGAATTTGAACATCCATAACTTCTGATCTGTAACTCCATTTGGGCTCCATGACCTATCAAATCTAAGTTTTTGGAATGAGCTACACTCCAGGATCATATATTGAAGCATTCAGTGAATTACATGGACGAGTTTTCCATTTCCAACAATAATTCTTCTCATTGGCCTCTTTTTTAGGAACCTTAAGAATAGGGTTTTCCAAGACAAATAATTTCCATTTATAGCACAGTATAACGCATAAATTCCTATACCATTCCTAGAAATTAGAGCCAGTGAGAATTTTATCCTTCTCTATAATGGATCGCAATGATATCGTCAAAGTTGTATGGGTTGGAATTTCTGCAATAAATAAGAGCATAATTTTATTACTTTATCTTGATTACTAAATTATATAATAATTTTTAAATTTTTTAATCTCCCACTATTTATCAAAACTTAATAGTCTCCACCATTAGTTTTGTAATATCCCATCACATGGATATTCTAGTGGCAAGGATCCATATTCCCCTTCTCGTAACCTATTCTTGGGAATGACAAGTTATTTGAAGGGTTTTAGGAAGGCATAACTTGACAACTTCATTAACTCATAGTTCCTTGATTTGTTGGGTGGACTCCCTAATCCTAAAATCCAAGATAATAATTTCCTCAACACTTTTCCTCTTAGTTACACCAAGTTATACTTGGGAATTAAACCCTTGATGTTAACTAAGTTAATTCAACTCAAGAACTCAAGTTAAAATTCTCTAATAATTGAAAGCATCCTAACTTGGTTTGGTCAATCACTTTGAACTATGGTTTAATTTTAAATCAGTTAGTGGAAGGTTATACTGACTTAATATTTAATTTGAGGTATTTTTATCTTTATGTGAAAGCTACCCATTTTATCTTATTGCATACTTATTAATATTAAGTGGATTTTACTTAAGTGATTAACCATGTTTATAAAAAATTACACATATTTTAATATTTATTTTAATTCCATATTTCATGCTTATTAATTAATTAGTTTAATGATTTAAACATTGATAAATAGTTAACCATGTAATTGATATAAATAAAATAAATAAAGTGGAATGAATATGAGACTCTATAATGGTTGGTTTATCTGAAAAATGATAAACTAACCCTTGACCATTGGGAATTAACTCTTGGAACCATGTCTAGTTCGAGTTACAGTTTTCCACCTATGTTCTCATGTACCTCCTATATTGGTTTTACCTCAGCTCCAAACTTGAACTACCTCCTCTCACCTAGATACTCCATCCATTACATAATTTTACTCACACATAGGTGAGGGGAACCAAAGTATTGGTAAAAGGGGGTTTACATAAAAGAAACCATGGAATATAGACCCTTACATAATGAAAGGAGAGTAATGACTTGAAAGATATTATTAAATTTAATAAATTATTAAAAACCATTAAATGATAATAAATTAAATAAACTAATCACATACACAGGTTGGTCTAAGAACATGGTCATCCACATACATGCAATGAATATAAAAAAGTAAACTATCTAGAATTCACTTCAATTCAATATTTATTATTAAGATAAATTTGCTTGAATTAATTTAATTAATTAAATAATTAAATATCTTTATCTTAATGACCATATAAAGTCTCTTAGAGATACCCATCATAAATGAAATATGTAAATTAAATGGTTTGACTAGTCATTTTAGATAATTACATGAAATTAATTGAGAATTTATTAATTCTGTAAACCTTTATTACATAGTCAACACATTAGACGTTAATAGTGTAATTAGGTTTTTAATGTTGTAATTAATTATTCTTTATGCAATTTAATTATTTTCTTTATTGGGTGACTACAATGTGTAATAACGATTTTCACACCTTGTTTGTCACTTTTCGTTCATTCGGGGTAAATTCTTAAGGACCCGGTGTGTATCACAACTAGGTTACAAGATGTGTGCTAATGGGATATGTGTCATGTGTTCCACTTTCCATGTATCTGTGTAACCCACCAATAGACTCGGAGTATTCTTTGAATACGGTAAATATTGAGTCATGTGGTATATACGCTAGCTGCACACCACGTATCTCATTAATGATACATTATTTCAGCCTCACATGGCATTATACTATGTATTTTACCACACTATTAATGTGAATTCCACCACTAAATCGAAAATACTACACATTGTTTGGTCCGATAGACTATGGGTCAAACTGGTTCAGTCAATGAATGGTGTGAATTAAATAAATTGAGTGTTATTATTGCTCAGTGTGTTGTGTATCCTATGACATGTCTAGATGTAGTGAACTTCAGTACATGTCATGTGATTTCATTCACATTCTTTATATTCATGTCTAATGGTTAGAATCCTCAGCACCCCCCCCCCCAATGAAATATCTCATTATTATTAATCTATTCTTAATATTTTCAAGATGATATGTAACTTGTAAAAATAAAATTCATATGCCAAAAACATTTTAATTAAACTTTGGATTAAATAATTAATAAACTAGAATAAAAAAACAAGAATTTAATATAATAAATCAATGAATAATAAATAATTATAAATTATTATGTGAAACTCTAATACCACTTGAGGTTCTAGGAATAGTAAAAGTGAAGGTGGAGGCATGACCAACTCAGATTTTTTTCATGATTCACGAATAATCTATGATATACATGATGAAAAAAATACCATGACCAATATAATTAATATGAATATTAATTTACAAGATCATGAAACTAAGAATAGAGGATATTTTTCACATATAATTTATAATTAATTTATTTAATTTCAAAATTACCTTTTGTTTAATTCTTTCTTTGATGTTGATGAATTGGTAGACCACTCTTATTGTAACATCATTATGACAAAGGAATCAAGGGTAGATTTCCTCTAGTATTGACCGAAATGTGATCCATAAACCCATGATCATCACCATATAATTCTCTAGGATCTATCGTAGATGAATCAATCGCTTGCGATGATCAATGTTGATAGAAAATGAATCCTTCAAGGGATAGGGTATTTTCTATAGTGGAGGAGGATAAATGCTCTATATTCATTAAAGAATTATAGGAGAGAGATCTTTGGGTCTTGATATAATCCCCAATATAACTCATTGTGCGCAACAAAAGAATGTGGCTCCTACTTGCACACCCCCATAGAAAATTTCATAACCATGTTTAAATAATGTTGGGGTTGGAAAATAATAATTCTGTAAAGAACCTTATTATTTTTCTTAATCCTCAATGAACCCAATGTCTAAATAATAAAGAAAATATTATTATATACTTGACTTGAACTAAACTCACAGATAAAATAAATATAATTTTTCTCAAATAAATAAATTAATATTTATTCAAATAATATTTAATATGACATTTCTCACTGTACCATTAAACTAAGACCATAAATACTCCTAAATATTTATCTGGTCTTGAATAATTACTAAATGATAAGATCGATATATATATATTGGATACATTTATTTAATGATTATTCGTGAATTATTTGATAATGTGTTGGGTTTTGGTTTGTTTTCATAGGAATTAAGAATTTTGTACTTAAATGAATAAATTCTAAAAAAAATTCCAAAATAGGATTTATATGTTATGTATCACATAAATGACATGTAGTCTTCATTCACAACATGCTTGTAAGGTAGCAGACCAACCCATGAAACTTCTTCCTGATGTGAAGACAATATACAGCATGTAAATCCATTACACAAAATACATCTTCAAAAATTCATAATCCCTCCAAAAGTGAAATTCATACATGACATGAAAGCTTCAAAGGATCAGTTGGTCAAAGATACGAATAGATTCTTTAGTGGGAAAAGTGGATCTGAGTTACACGATGTGAAACCAACTTACATGACATACAGATGTTAGTACCCAAGTCATTTAAGCTAGTACGTGATGTGTATAAGTTTAATGTCTTGTAATTCTTGGGCCTAATAATATTTTCAGTTCCATCTATACACCAAGAGCTTCAAATGTCTTTTATTTTTCTCATTTATCTTTTTCTGTTCTCATTTTTTCTCATCCTAAATTAGATTCCTTTCATTCCTTTCATTATTTTATGGAATCAAAGTGAGTTATTAATCATTCCATGCTTGTTATTCATCCACTAAAATATCACTTTTGTTTATGAAATCTATTTCAACACCGTACTCCGTTATTTATAAAATCTTGAATCATTATTCATTTGTTCTTCATTCACAGTAAGTTTGTGATTGTTTCTTAATTTTTTTGATTGCATATTTATCGTTATTCATTGTTTCATCATGAAACGTCAGTTACTATTTATATTTTTATTGGTTCCAATTCTTTAACATTTATTCTTTCATATTTAATCCTAGATAGTCTCTTTTGAAATTATTTTATGATTATGCATAGCATGCTTAATATTTCTTTTATTTTTATCATCACCACCATGTGCGGATAATCCACTTAGGATAGGGGTTGATAGTATAGGTGGTTTGAACCTAATTAATATCTAAAGTTTCCAAACTAGGTAACCCTATGGATAGAAACAAGGTTTAGAACAATTTTCAATCTCATTATTTTGCATTATCCCTGATCATCAGAGGTTCAATTTGAACAATTATTACCTAGTTGGAGAATATCATGCTAGGACCAATAGCCAGTAATTATTTATGATTAGGATCCAATATTCCTATGCTTAGGTTGTCAATTAATCTGAACTAAGGATCCTTTTCCAGCTTAGGTTGATATAATTGGTTAGACTAAGGTTAATTTGTGCTCATTTCACTGCTTCACAGCCTACACCATAGGTCTATCCCAAGTTATATTTAGGATTATCCCTTTTCCTATACCTTGAAATTGAACCCAATCCCTTACTTTAATATTTGAAGTAAAATTAAACTATATATATTTAATAAACACAAAAATTGGAGAGTGAAATTAAGGAATCATTAAAATGGGTTTTGTTCGAATGGTCACTGACCTTCCAGTATTCCTCATGGAATCGACCTCACATGGAAACTTTTCTATGACCTTATAGTAAGTTTGGTTTGGAATTATAAATATTTAATATGACCTTAGTCCACATGAATTTAAATACATGTGTGGTTGAGTCAAATTTTAGTGTCATTGTCTGGGAAAATTATTGCTCAGGCACAGTGACCTTCAGATCAAACTCGGATTACCTCAACCCTCCCCCTTTATTTTTCTCTTTACCCTTTTCCTTTTTTATTTATTTTTTTTATTTACCTATTTTCTTTATGTCTAGTGCATGCTTAGGGTTCCCATAACTCACTCAATAATCTTGGACGCACAATAAAAACTTATGTCTGATCCCTAGATCTATAGAACCATCCTTTCATGTCGTCGCTGCACAATGGAAGAGCATAACAATATTGCACTACTGCATATTCAAAACCCTAGTTATCTACCACCTGCCAATCATGGAGAGTGACCAGCACTATATGAGCACACCATTACAAACTATGGTTTACCATCCATTATTGGTGTTGCACCCAACATTGTGTCCCAAAAAATTCAGGTGCACACTTTCGAGATTAAACTTAGACTCATTCACATGATCCATAATATGGGACAGTTCAGTGGGATTCAATGAAAAGACCCCCATGAGCACATATCAAACTTTCTTGAGGTTTGTAATACCTTTTTCAACCAAGACATATCTTCAGACATAATAAGAATATGATTATTCTATTTCTTCTTGCATGATAGATCCAAGGACTAGCTAAAAAGTTAAGCTCTCGAGTCAATCACGACTTGGGATGAATTAGCAAAGAAAATCTTAGACAAATACTTCCCACCAATCAGGACTTGGAATCTATAGATTGAAATTCAAAACTTTACCCAGGTGGATGGAGAATCTGTATGGGAAGCTTGAGACGGATTCAATGAGATAACCCATAAATTCCCACATCACAAACTAGATGTTTGGATTCAAATTCAGATGTTCTATCAAGGACTCCAGCCTACTACAGGAACTGTAGTAGACGCCGCTACTGATGGTGGACTCGTGATCAAGATGTTGAATTTTGGAAAATAAATTTTAGATAAAGTATATCACAATACTAGTATGTGTAAAAGTGATAGAGGACCACTTCAGTATGGAATTCATTAGGTAGAAGAAACTACTAGCCTTGCTGCTCAAGTTGAGACACTTACTACAAAGCTGGAATCATTTTAGTTACCTGTTATGCCACCACCAACTCCTACTACATTAATAGAAATATAGTCATATGATATGTGTAGAGGCCTGAATTCCTAGCAAGATTGTAGGGCAGGGATACAAGAATCCCAAAATCAATATTTTAAATATTTTAATTATAATCAATAAGGAAATAAGTACCAGTAGACACAACAATATCAAAAGTAGAAAAACTACCAATATATACCATCTTAGCCGCAGTAGCAAAATCAAGGTTAATTTCAACAAAGGAGTGGAAAGGTACCTAAAATAAACCAAGGACCACCTAGGTACCCACCATAAGGTCCATATCCTTAACCTCAATATCAATTATAACAACTTTTCCTTAGATCTCAGCAATATCCACCAGAACCACAACAATAATTCCATCAAGCTCCACTATGACCACCACCACAAGCCCAACCTATCTAATTTTTTTTTTAAATCCTTCTCACTTCCTTAGTGAAAAAACCATACCAAAGGATTAAAACCCAATAAAATGAGATGAAAAACCATAAGGTTTCCCCACACAACCTAGATCATCAAATGGGATAAATTTCAAAGAACTTATCTGATTAGATATCGGGTACTCTGTCCAGTAATATCGAGGCTCATAAAAGATATGAGGCTAAAGCTATAATGGTTAAAAGTGAAACTATACTGGATTTTTAGAAACCACATGGAAGTGATAAAAATCAGTTAAAATATTATAATAAGGCTGTTAAATAGATAACTCAAAATGTAGATCCAATAGAGGAAGATCCAGTTTAAGAACAACCTAAAAAAGGATGATGACTATGTAGATCCACCTGTATACAATCCATCTCCCCTCATTTCTGAATGAATGCAATAAGTAAAATATGAGGAGAATTTTAAAAAATTCCTAGAGTTGGTTAAAAAATTGCATATGAATTTCCCTTATACAGAGCCAATTTCACAAGTACCTTCTTGTGCATGATTTTTTAAGGACTTGACCTTGAGTAAAAAATAAAATAGAATACTTAGGAATTGTCTATCTAAATGAGGAATGATCTGAAATTGTCCAAAGTAAATTTCCTCCCTATAAGTTTTTTAATTCTATGCACTATCGGTACATGTATTATTGAAATATCCTTGTGCGATCTAGGTGAAAGAATCAATCTAATAACAGTGAGTGTTTACAAGAAGCTTGGGATCAGATAACTGAAACCAACTAAGGTGTCACTCTAACTTGTTGACTTCTTAGTCAAGCACCCTCATGGACTGCTTGATGTAGTCTTAGTAAATTTTTAAAAAATCATTTTCCCCACTTACATCCTTTTTATGGATATAGAATAAAAATGTGATGTCCCTATCATTTATGGAATAAAATTTTTCACCACTGGAAAGGTGATGATTGATGTTAACCTGGGTAGATTGATTTTTAGAGTGAGTAAAGATCAAGTTGTGTTCAACGTGGAAAAGTCCATTAATAAAAGCAATGTGTTGAAAAAATTTCAAACCATCTTTCATGATGATAAAAAAGATGATTATGTAGAAAGTAAACATGACAATGAGATATCGCCTCCTATTAACATGGGACCTAGTGCTCACAAGGATGTGAATTTCACTACACATCTAACAAGACGGGTCTTCCTACCTTTCATACCCTCTATTTTCATGAATCGTTTAACAAGGGGTATCAATTCAAATCTAAAGTATTCTTTTTATGAAAATTTATATCTCTAGATAATAAATAAATTGATAACTATGAGGAAACCCATGGTAGTTTTAATAGACTAGGATAGGTTAGTTTAGTCTTTAGGATAGTTTAGAGGGATTATAGAAGTATGTTGGTAGGACCTAATCCAAAAAGGGTAAAAAAATTATAATACATTCCATGTAACATTTACATGGTGTGCAAGTATTTAGAAACTAAAAAATTAAAAATTTATGATTTGAATGATGTGTGTTCAATAAACGGTGTGTAATTTTCGAGTATAGTTTTTAAAAAACTATGAACCTAGGGTTCACATCGAACCCTCCCCTCTATTCTACCTCCTCTCACACCCGACCCCTCCCCCTCTCCCTCCAAACACCCTCACCAAACCCAACCCGCCTCTTCTAACCTCCCTCCTAGCCGATCACACACCCTTCCCTACCACCATCCATATCTCCTCCTTTACTCTCCCTCTCCTTTCTCTCCATAGTCATGGAATGCATAAAGACCATATATACCACACCTTCCAACTGTACACTTGATCATGAGGACACACCTCTACCACCCAAGAGGTGGAGGACCATAGCTCCTCTACTACCCACGGATCCATCCTCCTCATCTTCCGCTTCATCCACTAAATTCACTTCCACCTCGAGTGACTCCCAATCATCTTCTGATGGATCCCAAGGCCATGACCATCCCCACCTTCATTTGTTCCTCCATTTATCAGACCCTACACACTAGGTATGGTTGGTCCACTTTTAGGCCAAGCTGATGTGGAGAAACAAAATTTTGGTCCTCACTATTCTGAAGCACATCCACATCCACCATGAGGTCCTTCGCCTCATGGGCCACCTGCACTTGACCCCTATCACTCAGGTGAGAGAGTAGACTTATAGGGAGATCTTCATCGAGTTCCTTAACACATTCAAGATGGGAATTGACTTAGTCTGCTTCTTACTCATAGGATATTTATGGGAGATCATATTGGGATACTTTGAAATTGGACTCATCATTTATTCATCCAAATTCATCCCCCCCCATATTTCCAACTCTATAGCTCGAGCCTAACAAGGCCAAGGCTACACGGCATTGGAACAAGATATCTAGAGACCAAAAGAGTTTTAATACCCCCTCACCACAAATATAATAGCACTCAGAGGTGTATCCCTCTAGATCCTACACAAGGCTCTCACCAATGCTTGGCTGGAACATGGTGATACCCACAATGGGGTCAACCAGATTGAGGTCCTTGTTATCACTTTATCCATTGGTGGCCCCACCATCAACATGGAGAGATGGTTTGGAAAGTTATATAGAACATTAGAAAAGGGTAATAATGTAACTTTTATGGGTATATCATTCATCACCGACTTGTCTAGGTATCTAGGTGCCTTTGAGGCCACACAACCTCACACATCTCTTGTCACTATGGAGTAAATCTCTCTTCTACCACTCCATAAGATTGGGATTCTCACAAAATATGGTGACATCTATCAATGGGAACTAGTATATATAGAGGATGTTGATGAGGCCCTCGATCATCATGTTGTTGATACTCTAGCTTCCCCATATTACTTGCATCATGCTCCTACTACCACCCCATCCTCTGCCACTATAGCTGCTACCACTACCATCCCACCCACCACCATTCCCAACAACATTACCACACCCATCCCTACCCCTTCCACTACACATCATGCACCATTATCCACCCCATACATTCCTGTCGACCTTTAGATCTCCCACTAGTATATTTTGGTAAACCTCTACCATATCTATCACTACATGGGCATCCCATTCACTACACCCCCATTCTTTAATGATCCTACCCACCACCAGCACCTAAAGTTTTTCATCCACCAGCCTCTTCCAAACATTCATATGCATCCATCCCTCCCACCTCTACCACCCTAGCCAACCTAACCTCAGAGATGATAGACCCTACTACCCAGTAGGATTTTTTGATAGAGCAGGCCCAGTGGGGCAAGGGCCTATACCTTCCACCATCTTCTCTAGTACCATTCATTGACCCTACATCCAAATAGACGAAAACCATTAAGATCAGCACCTCACCTCCACCAACCACTAAGATAGCTACCAGCACCATAACACTCAAGTTGATCCTATAGACCCTTCCTCCATTGATGATATTGATAGGGAAATATAGCTTATAGAACCCTTTATTCTAGAGAGGACTCTTGATAAAGAGCTTTATGATTTTGATTATTCTTAGTATACCACATTCTCCTCCCCCATTTTTTTACTCTAGTTTGGTGATCATTTTTTGTACTACTAGTATTTCATTCCACATGATGTATCACTACTCTATTTATATACATGGGATAGTGTTTTTTATTCATTGTTGGTTGGATTATTTTTATTTCATTACTGTATTACATTAACCATGTCTATCTATTCTTCCTATTCTATAGTCAATGATACGCCTATTCCACCACCATCTTCCCTCTTACTTTGGGTGAATCAGCATCTAGCTAACATCAAGTTCCAAGTATAGGATCTATCATTAGAGATATGTACTCAGTAGAGGTCCCCACCACAATGGGTATAAATACTTTCCTTACTGAATGAAATTCATGATCAGTATACTCTTGATGTGTTTAACCCCACCAAGCATTCACACGTGATTGATGAAACAACCACCAGTTCTTATAAGGGGCAACGGAATTCTGAGCAGATGGACAACACTACCTGATCCTTTTGTCCATACCTCTAGATAATGATATCATTATTAGCGCTTTATGATAGGAAAACAATATTTGATTTTTTTTCTTTATTTTTATTCTTGTACATAGGACCTTTTTTTTTAATAGAATTATTATTAATAGTATATTCATAAAATTTATTATACCCACATATCTGCATGTATTTGAGCTATTTTTCATTACTATTCACTGTGTGCATCTTCCCATTTCACTTCTTTCATCCTATTTAAACCCTATGGACTAATGTTTTAAATAGTATAGGATTTTTCTTACTAAAAAAGTATGCAGGTAGCCCAATTTGAACTCATCATCCACCAATCTTTCCCATGTCACGACACTCATCAAAGGGATCTCTTGATTCTCTAAAACCAATTTCAAAGTATCCATTTCATTTTTTATATGTTGTATCTATGATATATCTCCCATGATACTTTTCAAGATAGTGTGGACACTATCTCATTTTAAGTGTGTGGGGTATTTCTTAATCTTTATTGTCAATGCACTTAGATTATTACTTGTTTTCATTTATCTATAATGCATTTTTCACCGAAATCATGATTTAAACCTAAAAACTCATTTCAACTATTTAAATAAAAGAAAATTTTAGTTTTTAAATTTTTTAAATACATGTTTTACTTCTATTTATATTTTTAGAATGATTTCTATGTTTATTAATTTAATTCAAATTCAAAGTTTTTTAAATTTATTTTGATTAACTTATTACTTGATTTTATACCCTAAGTGATTGAAAATTATTTTTGTGTACTCCCATTCCTGAGAGGAGTCTAGACCCATAATTCTATATTCTTTTCTAAGCATATTTCTTAAGAGACGCCTAGGTTATTTAAACCAATTAGAACATTCATTGAGATTTTATTGAGGCTATCACTGAAGAAATGTAATTTTAATATGATTGAGGAAATATTTGTTTAGACAATTTTCTTAAGACCCACCTTAAATATTTCTATAAGGTCTTGAAAATACCTCCAAGGGGAGAAAATACCCCCACAAATGCTTTGTAGAAGAAAGTAAGTACTCCTACAAGTCTAGAAATGTGAATGGACTCAAACTGAGTTGAAATCTTCATAAGAAACTAGAAGGAATTCAAGTTTTCAAGAAATTTTAAGTGGCCCAAGTACCATCACCAAGAAAGGTATGCAGACCATCTAAATCGTGAACCACCAGGTATGTGGAACGATCCGCGAACCGCTGGCCCGGGAGGCGATGGCCAGCGAGCAAGGCGAACCACGAACCGAGTCATAGACAGATTCATACGTGTGAGGACCATCTGCATACCATGACGCGAAATCATCAGTTCATGGACGAAGTGAACTAGTAGGGTTCTAAAAACCATTATCGAGAATCGAATCTTCTGCAAACCCCGGTTTACCGAGTCTTACACGGGTCATGATATTGCTTCAATGGGCCTCTGCAAATGGTTTTGTGTGCCCAATAGATATGATTGCTCTGATTCTCTATAAAAAGATCACAGTAGAAGTATAGAAGACACACACAGAGATAGATATATAGAGATAAGGGCAGATGACTAAAGCTTAAGGGAGACCCAGAGGTTGCACTCTGGCTTCCGTCTTGTTTCATCGGTGAAGCCCAAACTGTGAACCACTCCCTCTGCAGGTACAGCCATCCACAAACAATAAAATAGGGGAATTGAATAATAATAATAATAATAATAGAACCATGAACCTAACTGGTGAACCAGGAACCAAATTCTTTTCTCTGATGAACTCCCTATGAATGATGATCCCCCGGACCCTCCTTCAATATGGTGCTCTGCATAGCATATCGCTATGCAGACTGAACCTGACATTGCGTACTTCATCAGTATGTGGATGGAACCCAAATCAGTGTGATGGGCCACATACCACTATGGTATGTGGTTTTCTATACCCATTTCTATATACCACAGTGGTACATGGACGGCCCCTCTGCCCGCATACCACTATGGTATGTAGAGCCTCTCCCATCCCACATAAAAAGTCAGTACACAGAATGGGGTGTTTTAGGGTATTGTTTCTTCCAGTTCCAACCTCACCCCTCCACTACTGTCTAGTCCTCCATGATCCCTCCACTAATAAGTCCTCTTACATTAGTCCAAAACCTCCTCCAAAGCCACCAGACCCGTATAATCAGACCATCAGGTGCATTAGTGCACCCTATTTAGTCTACATACCCATGGTAAGGGAGTCACAAAGGCTCTCCCCACAATAATGTGGGATTTAGGAATGTATGTGGATCTACATTCCCATGGTAACCTAGATTCCAACCATGTGAAACCGACATGAACCTCCCCGTTCTAGGGATTAAGGGTGATCACTTTCTTTTCCATTCAATTAGGAATAGTGATCAATTGAAGGGGTTATGTTTTCTCCCAATTTTATGAGGAAGAAACTCCTCCCCTTTCTAGAACATGCTCTGGGGCCCTCCTACTAAGGTGAGTCCCCAATCTTCTGGGGCAGGTCCATGTGACCTTCAATGTCATTCTGCATTGAAGGGTTAATTGCACCACACCCTCACCCATGGTCACCCCAGCCTCTTCTGTTGTGGGCTCTCCCTCCCCCACCAATAGGGGAGGAGGCATGTGCATTGTTTAATATTTCATATCCTATTGTTTTTCACACCGATCATGACTCATGTGGGATTAGAGGTTTGTGAGGATTACAACATCCACACGTTCTAAACTATGAGAACTCTGATTCCTGGTATAAATAGGATATGTAGGAAGCCTACCAGAAGGCCCGAGCTCAAAAAGGGTTCTCATCCATAAAGGGTCCACCCAATAATGTCTCCTAAAATGGGAAGCTTCAACGCATAAGCTCCACACAATCTGAAATATGTGGGTTCTGATTCCTCTCCTGAGGATGCATAGGAAGCCCTCCTTGTGAGCCCGATCCCAACATCAAGTCACCTTCTGTCTCCTTTGGATGACCATAAAATCCAAAGTGCCTTATAATATGTCTCAAGTCAGTATCATTTTCGTAGCATCAAATATATGCATGCTTACAAAGATCCTGCAGACAAAGGGTAGCCCATGGACACACTCTTCAGGAATGAACCAAAGATTCACGAAAATATGAACATGACTTAAATCTAAAAGAGAGTCCCATAACAGGCAACAATCCTCCCTTGGAAGGGTGCGGTGAGCCTGAACTCCCATCCTCTCGACCAATGGAGTCCTTAAGTGTCGCTGGCCAAATCGTCAGCCAACGAGCACCTGCCTTTGGAAAACTGGTCCATGAATCATGGATACCTTGGCATTTGGGCATTCTTGAATCCACAAATCAACCTGTCAGAGACCATACAAGGAAGTTATATCCGAGAAGGAATGATTTCATGAGTGCTTGACCCCCATGCAATCACCCGTTGGGAATAATAGTTCCCCCAGGTTTAATTCTACCTTCTTTAAAGGATAATGACGTTGAATGGATCGAAACAAATGAATGGTGAATTCAGTGAGAACCTATCTCTATAGAAAAAGGGACGGGTGACGATCCTCATTGGACCATTTCCGCACCTCCCAGAAATGAACCACCTCGGAGGTGGAACAAAAATGGTGAACCCAACGTGAATCCTTAACCAAGGTGGCAGTTCTACCCCACTCAAGCCCCTTCTCTCCGTAGCAAAATAAAAAGGGAAGGGGGCCAATTTGAATTTCCAAATATGAATATGTTTAAAAGAATGATACTTTGATGATTTTTTGTGGTATGTATGTCATATATGTATATTGCAGGTTTCCATAGAGAAACCTTTGATCCAAATTAAATCCCAACAAACCATGCAGACATGCACATCAGCGATCCCACAGGCAGTCAGGGCCCCAATGAAGAGTAGGACCCCCTTGCCTATCCAGCATCTTCAACTATGGGTATACAACATGCTGATCAAATAGTACCACCGAAATGGTACTCTCCCCACACTGGAGGCCGTGAGACAAGCCCTCCAGTCTACAAAGGTCTGCCAACCACCTCTTCAGTCATTTTTGGAACCCCAACACAATGCGGCCCCTGTGGTCATCTCAAACTGTTTCAAGATCCTATCCCCAGAACGTGACAATGAGTACCTATATTATCTTAGTGAGGAAGATGAATTCAATGTTGATGACTTCATCTTAACTACACAGGGGTATTACCCATGGCCTTCCGCCAGATAACATCACCACCGACACCGGAAGACCAAGCCTCCTCTTGCTGAGGAGGACCTCATGCTGAGGGCACCTACCAAAGTCCAGGAGACCTGGGGCCCTCAGGCTGCCCGCCAAGGGCGGTGAATATATAATCAGAAACACTCTATCACCTTGGTTCCTGAGAATCAGATCTGTCATACTAATGTGGTGGCATTCAACAGGGAGACCTATAACTCTTCCCCCTACACTCAATCCCACCGCAGAAATAGGTTGGCACAATACAACCACCTACATGTTTATGCTAGCACTCGTCGGTCCCACCATCCAGAGAGAGCAGAAAACTACAGGCAGATGAAGATATCTATCAAGACACAACAAGCTCTCCATCCAAATAGGGCGGCACTCAGCTACACCTAGGAACAAATACCTACAGATTAATTTCAAGCCTTCCATCAAAATAGGGCAGCAACAGGCTATACACAGGCACAAATACTTATTGATGCATATCAAGTCCGACATCAAAATAGGGAGGCAACCAAATATGAGCATAGTCAAATTCCTTCAGATGCATACAAATCCCATGAGACAAATACCACGGCAAGCGAGCAGATGAAAATCTCTAATCGTGAATATGAAGACCACCAGTCAAATACAGTAGTAACCAAAGAATACAACCAGCAACAGACTCGTTCCTCTATCCCATCATAGGAGAACTGCCAGTATCTACTAGAAACTCATGGAGAATAGGAGCAGGCATCAACTCCTGCTCCAACATCAGAATGGGCCTTCATACCCATTCTAGTCAAAGATGTATCTCAGCACATCCTAAAAATGACGGAGGATCAGACGTCGATTCCAAACCATATCATCCAAACATTCCAAGATATCATTGTATCAGTGGAAAAGGTGAGAAATCAGGCCCACAGCCTGGTTTCCTCGAACAGAATGACTCACTCACAAATTGAGTTAGTCACTCCGGAGCAGTTATGCATCCCTGATCTAGGCCAGGATGGTTGATGACAATATCCTATGATACACAGACAACCAGATCAGGAACAAATACTCGTTTTAACTGGGGGATGTTGGTCCAATGTGGTGGCCAATCTAGGGCAGGCATATATCCCTTCCAAAACTCAATATGTTCGTCGGCGTATGTCGATGACATCACGGGACCCAACAAGATATGGACGCTTATATGAAGTCCATTACCAACAGAAGATGGCCCCAAATACCCATAATAGAGTGCTCAAAGATAAAATGTGCCAAAGGAAACCAAAAAATGAAGAGTACGTACATGATCCTACTCTGCTAGAAGATGGGGTTCTTGATGCCTTCAAACATATATAAATAAAGTATCAAGACCATGTAATTCCATTACCAAATTATGGAAGTGATAGTAGCAGTTGCAAAGGTCCTCCCCATAATATCGCTACCAGCAGCTCTGAAGGTCCTCCACAGAGCACCCATGGGGGCTTACTCTGTGGGTCAAGAATGATTGATCATGAGATCCTATCTCCTGATGCATGTCGAGGTATCCCTCCCCTTGACCTGAAGATCAGATATCAAGAAGGTCCTCCCCTTGTTGTCGTCCACCCTAATGGTCCTCCCCGGGGTATACGCTGTAGATATACTTCTCTCTGTAGTTGGATATCAAGTCATGATGGTAGTCCTCACCATGATGATAGTCACTATGAAGTCCCTCCCTATAATTATAGTTTCTATGAAGGTCCTCCCCTTAGTGAAATCAAGTAGTAAGAAGGTCCTCTCCTTGATACATCCCTCCCTAAAGGTCCTCCTCAAGGTATATGCTGTTATGAAAATTCCCACAGTCGGGCATCAAGTTGCAATAGTATCCCTCCCCATTGCAGCACCGATTGAGGATGTCCTCCCCGCAATTAAAATTTCTAATGGCAAGAAGATCCACCCCTTAAAAAACAAATATGAGAAAGTCCTCCTACACTGAGGTGCTTGAAAAGGATTTAGACACATCAGGCACTCCGTCTATAACGAGGGATATTCTTTCTCAACCAGAGGATGGTCGGGGGCCACGCTCATCTTCTGATCCACCCTCGCATTGTCTGCAAATCAATAAGACTCCCACCAGCCCGGTTTCTTGGTAAAAAATATTAAGAAGTATTTGATCTGTGCATATCAAGTAGAGGAGCCTCTGGAAGAACAAGAGCATGGTATGTTGCTTGTGAGAAGAAAACTAGCTAGGGATAATATACCAGTTATGTATTGCCCTACGACCACTTCTCACTTTGACATACTCGGATAGTTGTCTAGGGAATTCATGCATGAAATTTGCCTCAATATATGGATGACTCTTCATCAGCTGAAATAAAAATTCCTACCCTAAGAAGGGTATGCAGACCATGTCAGCACGATAGGGTAGCTTCACCGTCTAATCGACTTGGAATCCCTCCCATCTGCAAGGCAGACACAATTAGAAAGCGAAAGAAAAAACTTGAACTTTATTACCTCCATGCACTGCATAAGTTACATCACCTCATAGGAAACGCCTCGGTTGGAGTTCACATTCAGGGATAGAGAGAACATGGAGCTCTACACTTCACCCTACGTCCTGTCCAGTAGACCCCATTGGAAATGACATCCTGTAATGTCATAACCTAGAGGTATTAATCAAGTGAAACCCCTACTCAGGAAAGATAGGATACTCAAAAGAAATCGGCCTAAAGTAAGTCTCAAAAGTGTTAGGGCCGAAGGGATCAAGCCATCAAAAAACTTATGAGTCAGGAAACAAGGAACATTCAGAATTCTTACCGCCTAAGGGAATCCAACCAGAAAGTAGTGATCATGTCTTCAAAAGACCATAGACTCCATGATGTCTCAATTCCATACTCATCTTACACCTGCATGAGAGTACGTGAAATTGAAAAGGTGGAAATAACGGTGTCTACTGTCGTGATATAGGAACAACCCCAGCCCACAGGGATGGGGGAATTTTTAAATTAAAATTCCCCTATAAGACCAAAAAATCTAGGCCATAGCGCATCGACAAATGAATATAAACAACCCCATCCCATAGGGATGGGGGAATTTTTACCTCAAATCCCCACACAATGGATGTATTTATTCTACCATCTAGGAAGAATGATGGACATGGGATTTACCTATTCCACCCATTCTTATGGTTCATACCCTCTGAGACAAAGGCGTGTTAAAAGGTCAGACCAGGGCTCTATTTGGGTCAATATTTTCCAAGAAACCCAAATAATACCATATAATGGAAGGATAAAGTCCAATAAAGGGTGCATGAATCCTTCCTACCATTCGGAACTGGGTACACCACCCCCAATGCGGTATGCCTCAGAGAAAGTAGTAAACATAAACCCCATAGATATAACAAGAAATAACGCAGGGGGAGAGGATGTGAAGGAAGATGGTTCCCTCCTAGAGGTATCCTACACTGAACCTGATGGTGTGCATACCTAGAACTAGAGGGCAGTCCTAAATCTGGGTGCCCCCTCATCCAATCCGACATTACCTCCCATGTGAAACCCCAATAAGGATAATAATAAATCCAAGGTCATATATGAACCACCTTATCATCCCCCTGAGAGTGTGTCCCTCACCCTCGGGGAAAGGTTCTCCAAGAAGGAGAAAGAAATGAAAGAGCTCAGGGAAATTAATGTCGAGCTATGTTGATGGATCTACTTTCCAGATGTGTTCCCCCTGCGGAACATCAGCAGGTGCTCCCATAAGAGGTTCCCATGCCATAGGAACTCATCTGAGTGAATGAATCCAAGCTCGTAGGACCATTCAACCCGGCCCCGGAAGGAAATCAATACTTCCCCCTACTGGGAAGGTAGTTGGAATATATCTCAGTAAATCTACAAATGATTCCCCAGGCTGGGTATCCACCCCAAATTCCAGTAGCGTCGGCACACCCAGTCTTGGCCACTGTCACACCATCTCAATCTCAAGCCTGAAAGGATATACATCAAGGGATCTTAAACACCTTTGATCAGCTAAAGACTCAACTAGAATCCATGGAGGGGTGGTGTGCTCCGATAAAACCAGATTGCAAACCCTACCCCAAGTGGGTGAGCAATGTTCTGCCACCACCAAACTTTAAGAACCCCTTATTCCCAGTATTCAATGGCTCAGGGGACCCAGAATGGAATTTTAAGCACTATGCCTCTTACTATGACTCCATAATGGGCACTCCAGAGTAGTAAGAAGCCATAAAACTCAAGTTTTTTGTACGAACCCTGTAGGGATCGGTTTTTGTATAGTATACTAGCCTGCCATCCAATTAAATCACAGGATAAAAAGACCTTTGGTGACAGTTTCTCTCCCAATTCAGTTTAACACTGTCAAAGATGACGGTCAGTGATCTCATGAACTACAAATAGTGAGAGAAATAAAGAGTCTCAAACTTCATTTCTAGATGGAAGGGTCTGACATATTCCTTGAATCGGCCACTCCCCCAGGATGAGATGCTCGCCATGTGCATTGATAACCTTTAGGATGAATTGTGAACACCACTCTTCCTGTTGAAGTACACAAGTGGGTGTAGAGACTTCTCTACCATCACCCAAAGGATAGAATACTCCTTACAAAGGACCAACCTTAAGTCCTGAATGGACCCATCATCCCCTAGGAAAATAATGAGAAAAGATGAAGCGGCTTCTATTACTCTTAAGACACCCCCAACACCATCTCTAGTTGCGAGGCACCCATCAAACTGTGTGGGACCCCCTGGATGCCAACAACCACCCCCACCTCAACAAGACAAGTGATGGGGTGCCAAAAAAATCAATTTGGAGAATGAAGAAATAAATTTTACTCGTTCTAAGATGACCGAGTCCATCTCTATTTCATAGCCTCCATGAATTGAAACTTGCTCCGACTAACAGATCCAAAGCGAATTGATGAAGTGGGTCTCAACAACCATCCAAATTATTGTCCATATCACTAGATACTAGGAAACACCATCTAGGAATGATTTGTTTTCAAGGATCTCCTACAAAAGATGGTGGATTTCGAGCAAGTCAAGTTGGGCCCGCCACCAGCACAAGTAGTGTATGTCTCTACCTTAGACTCAAGAGAGGAAGAGGAATGGTAGACAGTCACCAGTAAGAAGGAGAAAAAGTTTGACAATTGGATAACCCTAAATACTGTCAATCGAGTTCATGGAATTATTTAGGCGCAGTTTAAACAACCAATTGGGCCCCCAAAAGATCCTGATACAACACAACCATCCTCTTTGGCCCTACGGTCCTCCAAATGCAAAAAGGGAATAAAGAAAGAGCAAGAAGATGAGTTGACACTAAATCCAAAGTTAGTATTGACACTTTCGGACTTCATTCCAATAGTCTTGGTACAATGAGCACCACCCTGCAAAATGGTACAGTGGGCACCGCCCCACCAAACGACACCATCAAAAGGAGACAGTCAGACAGAAACAGTGTCGGATCAAGAAATTATCTTCATATCCATTAATTTCATTCACTTGATGGACCCCTTCTAGGATAAAGACTATGGACACAAACTTGAATTCCCCACACCCAAATGGAGAGCCGGAGGAAGAGGCCACAGAGGCTGGAAGATTCATGGAAGGCATGATCGTGGCAGGAGTCAAATTCCCAGCCACGCAACAATTCAAACTATTAACATTGTAGAAACTCATGGAAGAACCCTTCAACAGACACAACAAGATCTGAAATGCTTCTTCTCCCCTGTTGTAATAAATCCAAGTCCAGTTATCTTGGAATATCTATCAGAGGAAGAACAAATACCGAACCTCCCAAGGTATACAGGAGGACCAATTTGGCCAAACTTGGAAAGGACTGTAGCACTGTCGGCCCCTATTACAAAGTCCAAACCATCTACGTCCAAAGATCAAACACCTAAAGTGTCTATAAAAGAGAAACCCCAAGTTGGTAAGCACCGAAATTTAGAGCATAAGTATGATATTTTAAATTATCTAGCTTCAGTACCAGCAAATCTATCAATCCCAGATGCATTGAGCCTGTCTGTAGATCTTAGGGAGGCACTCATCGAAGCCTTGCTAAGTCCTCAGTAGTTCGAGGATGAAGTAGCAGCATCTGAAGTCTAACGAATGGAGAGTAGC
The DNA here is from genome assembly GCA_963277665.1 of Viscum album. Classification (NCBI taxonomy): domain Eukaryota; kingdom Viridiplantae; phylum Streptophyta; class Magnoliopsida; order Santalales; family Viscaceae; genus Viscum; species Viscum album. The sequence continues at coordinate 1,881,397,044 of OY728135.1, read as the reverse complement.
CCCAAATAATGTCACGCCATCATCTCCTTCACATACAGGGATGAAGACACCTTCATGCAAGGGCACATCAAACCCTTATATGTGTCTGGAAAGATAAATGGAATTGATGTTCGGAGGATCTTCATCGACAATGGCTCTGAATTTAACCTCCTCCCACTGCAAATGCTTCGTCGACTGGGATATGATGAATACAGCTTGACACCCTATACTAAAACTCTACTGGGATACGACAAAAGTGAGCAGAAACCATTGGGACGAATTAAGCTTAAAACTTGACTCAGAGATCTCATATCAGATTCTGAGTTCCTGGTAGTGCAGCAAAGTATGGTCTTCAATGTACTGTTAGGGAGGCCTTGGCTGCATTATCATGCTACAATTACGTCCTCATATCATCAGTGCATCAAATATTGAACTAATGGAAAAATGGGACGTTTCTCATTGATAAATCCCCATTTGAGTCTTATGAGTCACATTATATCAATGCAGGGTTATATGAATTAGAATAAAAACATATTTTGACTGACAACATTGATTGGATCAATGCCCCAAATGGGTTGGATATGGATCCCATTGACCCCCTCCAGCAACTTGGGGAAGAGTATGTACTACCCATCAACCAAGTTGAATGCGTAAATACAATTCCAATTGCAAACTCAATTGTCTGAATGGTCGTTGTTATGACCACCAAGTCCAAAGACACAGAAAAGCAGGCTGACACCCATGTTTTTAGGAAAATCCCTATCAAAGATGATCTTGGTCCGTCCTCGGGACATCAAACTACCCTTGCCTCACACACTAAGGAAAAAATAATATTTATCTCCCAATATTGGAGAGTTCATCTCAAAAATACTTTCTCTATCAGAAGAGGAAGATGAGGAAGATGATGAAGATGATCAAGAAGAATAAGAAGAAGAGGATGAGGAATAAGACCTCAAATATTCCCATCCTGCATTTGTAGAATGTGTCTCCAACATAATCGATGAATTTAAGGAGATAAATCTAGGCACCGAAGACAACCTATGGCCCACTTTGATCAGTGTGTCCATGCCTATCAAGGAATATGAGGTATACACCTCCTTCCTAAAGAATAATCGAGATGTGTTTGCTTATAATTACATGGAAATGTTAGGTATCGATCCTGAGTTCTCCACCCATCATCTGGTCTTACCAGAACATCATTGGGGCTATAAGAAGGTGGCCAGAAGGACCCACCCAATGCATGCTGCCAAAATAGAGGCTGAAGTTGACAAGATAATCAAATCCAACTTCATATGGGAGGTCCAATATATGATCTAGATGGAAAACATAGTTACTGTCAAAAAGAAGAATGGGCAGATTATAATTTTCATTGACTTTAGGGAATTTAATCGGCATTTCCCAAAAGATGACCTTCTGGTCCTGATCACAGAATTTTTGATTGATGCGACAGCTGGATATGAAGCCCTTTATTTCATGGATAGATATTTTGGATACAATCAAATCTAGATGGCCCAAGGAGATGAATAAGCTACTAATTTTAGGGCCCCTCAGAGAGTGTTCTATTATAAAGTGATGCCCTTTGGTCTAAAGAATGTTGGCGCCACATATCAATGCATCATGCATTGCATATTCAAGACCTTCTTGGAAAAAATTGTCAAGTGTTATTTTGATGACCTGGTGGTTAAATCACGACAGCACTCGAACCACCTAGATGATCTTGAAACTATTTTCAACAAATTGTGATAGCACAATTTAAAGATGAATCCCCTAAAATGCGCCTTTGGCGTTACCTCAGGAAAATTCCTCAACTTCATCGTACACCATCGTAGCATCTAAGTCGACCCCGAGAAGAAAAAATCCATACTTGGCATGTACCCACCTCACAACCTCACCGAGTTGAGAGGTCTCTAGGGGAACCTCACCTACATTTGGCGCTTTATAGCCAACCTAGTAGGTAAATGTTTACCTTTCACCAGGCTCATGAAGAAAGGAGTTATGTATGAGTGGGATAATGATTTTAAAGAAACATTCAACAATATTAAAAGATATCTCATAATACCGCTGGTTCTCATGCTTCCAGTTGAGGGGATACTACTCATTTTATACGTAACTGCCCTGGAATGGTCATTAGGCACCTTCCTCACGCAGAAGAATGATGTTGGCAGCGAGAACAACCTATACTACCTTAACTAGACAATGATCAATGCTAGAAATTGGTATTCGAAGATTTAAAAGAATAGCATATCCCTAATCTTCACGGTTCAGAAGCTCAGGCATTACCTGCAACACCATGAGGTCCACCTGGTCTCCCATTATAACTCGACCAAATATATCCTCAATCATCCAATACTGAATGGGTGCCTATCATGATGGGCAGTTATCTTACAATAGTTTGACATATAGTACATACCCCAGAAGGCCATCAAAGTCTATGTGTTAGCATAATTCCTGGCCGAGCACCCCTCAGAAGAAACAGTACCATTGGATGTCGAACTTCCGGGTGAAGAATTGTTTTCCGTTCGGGAGGACCCCCAGACGTGGGAAATGTACTTCGATGGTTCTTCCCAAATCCCAATAGGGAAAAGGATGGAGGATCCCAAACTCAACAAAGTGGGTCTGGGAGTTATACTCGTATCTCCCGAAAAGGACATCTTTACTTACTATTTCCTACTTTCGGAAGGGTGTACAAAAAATGAAGTGGATTATCAGGCCCTCATTTCAGGCCTAGAATTGGAACTTCAAGTGCAAGCCAAACACCTAAAAGTAAAGGGTGATTTAGATCTAGTCATTAAATAGGTTAATGGTGACTATGCCATCAAGAAAGTGGTATTAGTATCCCTGATGAACCATTTTTGAGCATTGATGGCAGAATTCCCATCAGAACCAACATTGACTTATGTCCCCCAGTCAAAAAATTATCAAGCCGACACTTTGTAAAATGTAGCCACAGCCTTGGCCGATCTAGACTAGGATGAAACAGTCATTAAAATTACTCACCGTTGGATGGTCTTTCCATTCATCCAGATCAATATGGAAGAAATCGATGAAATTAGCCCCGTCTCTGAACCTTATGGTTATACCACCAGTTGGATGACACCCATTGAAAATTACCTTTGGAATGGGGAACTCCCATCAGATAAGGATGAAAGGGATCAGGTCCGAAGATGGGCAATCAATTTTTTTATATACAATGGGGTAAACTAAGAAAATTTCCTCTATAAATGAGGCCTTGACAGAATCCTTATCAGGTGCATTGATGGATAAGAAACTATTGTTGTCATGAAAGAAGTGAACACCGGAGCTTGTGGAGTGCACCAATCAGCAACCAAGCTCTATCACCAAATCTGAAGGCTTGGGTATTACTGGACCACCATGATATAATATTATGCCATATTCACCAAGATGTTCCATTCCTTCCAAGTTCATGATAATTTCATACACCGCCCCTCGGATTTACTTCATACATCTAAGTACTCATGGTCATTCGTCGCCTGGAGGATGGATGTTGTGGGACCATATCCTCCCGCTATAGGTAGATAGTTCAAATTCATACTCACAGTGACTGGCTTATTTTCCAAATGGGTTGAAGCCATACCCCTTAAAGAATTTTGGGAAAACAACATCATCATCTTTGTGAAGACCAACATCATTACTAAATTTGGTGTCCCTCATACTATTCTAATGGACAATAGCACCAACTTTTTCTCTGCTGAGTTGGACAAGCTATACCAGGAGTATGAAATTAAATCCAACCATTCTTCCTATTACCACGCAATATCCAATGGGAAGATAGAGGATTTCAACAATAATCTATCCAATACACTTCAAAATATGGTTGATAAGGATAAGAAATAGTGGGTAGACAAGATCCTTCATGCTTTGTGGTCTTACCAGACCACGACCCACACGGCCACCCAAGAAACCCTGTAATCACTAGTATATGGGGCAGAAGTAGTTTTGCCTATCGAAATCCAAGTTCCATCACTTTGTGTGGCCATTTGTGATCGACTATCCATAGACGAGAAATCCCAGAGACAGTTTGATGAATTGGAGAAATTAGATGAGAAAATGTTTCACACTCTGCACCATTTGGAAATCTACCAAAATCGGATTGCATGAGCCTTAAAAAAAAGGATAACCTTTGATATTTCCTCTAATTTGAAATGGTGTTAGTCCTCATAACCCAAATGATACTTAGGAATAATCCCCCAAAGATTTAACCAAAGTGGTAAGGACCATATGTCATACATAGGGTCTATTCCAATGGAGCATATGCCCTAATATCAATGGACAGACATCTCATCACGACTCCTACAAATGTGAAGTTCTTGAAGAAATACTTTGTGTAACATAAATGCCATGTCAAAGGTCCAAACTCTAATACCTTAAACTATGAGTAACATAAATTCCATGTTAAAGGTCCGAACTCTAAGACCTTAAACTATGAGTAACAAAAATTACATGTCAAAGGTATGAACTATAAGACCTTAAACTATGAGTAACAGAAATGTCATATAAAAGTTCCGAGATATATGACCCTAAACTATGAGTCATCATCTTGGACACATGACATTAAACTGTATGGTATTAGTCCATGAAACATGGAATTAAACTGAAATTCTATGGTCCAAACTCTAAGACCTTAAACTATGAGTCATATTCTTTTCCACGTGACGTTAAACTATAAGGAACTCATCCCTAAAACCTGACAATAAACTATGACTTGTGTCCTCATCATAAAAATTTAAACTACATGACACAAAACGTCCTAATTGCATGACAATAAACTGTATAATCTCTTATAGAACTATGTGCAGCTTGATTCCTACCCTCGCAAGATACATAATGATGCCTCGATCTTTGATCCTGGCCCAACCCCCACCATCAAAAAATGCCTCCATCATGCACCCTATCTACCCATATTCTTAAGGGAAACCCTTATAAATCCTTGTTTCTCATATCGAGTATAACTCCCATGAGCTTAGTATTAGTGGTAGATGTTATTTTACAAAATCCTACTATGTAGTAACATGATAGACCTAGAAACTATGATGGATAGAATGAAAATTTCTCTACCCCTGGACAGATCCAAATCAGTACAGGGTACATACAGAACTATGTACATCTGGATTCCTACCCTCACAGGATACATAGCAATGCCTTGATCCTTGATCTTGTCCCAGATCCACTAGGAAAGAAAAAGAAAATTCCCCCATCATATCCTCTACCTCCCAACACCTGTGAAGGAAACCCTATGTCCACTCCTTGTTTATCACAATGAGTATGAATCATGTGATCTTAGGATCAATGGTAAGGATTCTCCTATGAAAATAATTTATGGAGAAGTATGGTGGACCTAGAACCCCTAGCAAATGAAATAGAAATTTCCCTACATATGAACTGGGCCGGATCGGTACAGGGAATGTCAAGAACTATGTATGGATTGATTTCTACCCTCGTAGGATATGTAGTGATGCCCAGATTTGGTATCTCAGCCCAACCATCATCAAAAAATGCCCTCAAATGTCCCCACACATCGAGAAAACATTTATAGGGAGAATCAAGAACTATGTACGGATTGATTACGGCCCTTGCAGGATAGGTATTAATTCTCGGATTTGGCATCCCGACCCATCCACCAATAAAAAATTCCCTTTTCCCCCATACATAGGTCATACTTGTATGGGGAGTCCATAAAAGGTCATATCGCATGAAAATAAACTATGAAATTCTTCAAGGGTTATGTGTGGCCCAGTCCTCAGTATTATGAGATTCCATACATGCCTCTCAGTCATGAGAAGTCAAAAGATCCAACTTTCCCCTATACACATGAGTCAGACCTATGTGGAAGCTTCAAGTAGTTCACAGTTAATCATGGTCGGGGTATTCTTACGTTCTTAGGCACATCTTTCTCGTTTTTCACACTCCATACCTTGGGAAAACTTGGATCCCCATAATCATTCAAGTCCATCTGAGATGGAAGGCCATTGTCCCATAGACACCTTTGATTGACTATGTATATCATGCCCTGGTGGCCCTGTATATGTTGCCCAAAAAATGGCCATCAATTAAAGGAAAATTCATCCCGAGGAGAGTCCTCTCCTATCTCAGTATGCCCAATGGCTTCCAAGACCCATTTCATCCATCTAATTCAAATTTCCCCCAGGACTATGGTTTACACCTTCTATCATCACTCACATCTAAGGAATTTCGGAACATCCTGATTGCGATTAACCTAAAACTATTAAAGATCTTTATGACAATATAATTGTCCTCACTTCATGACTCTAAACTGCATAGTATCACATCCTCACTGCATAACATTAAACTAAAAGTCCAAAATCATCCTTGTTGTACAATTTCAAAACCGTATAACAATGGTTTAATCCCAAAAGTGCCCTATAATGTTGATTTTTCTATTCCTAAGCAATGACACAGAATCCTTGTATTCCCTTGTTTCTCACACCGATCATAGATCATGTGATATTAGGTATTTAAGTGAGAGATCCACCATGTAATTATGGAAAAACAATCCAGGAATTTGGTCCTAGAAACATGAACCTAAAAAAGCATGTCACGATTCCCTCCCCTGAGAGGAACCCCGTGTCCTAGCCATGTGACGTTAAATAACTAGGTATCCAAAGATGGATCAAATTCCTCACCCTGTGTATGAGTCAGATCTACATAAGAGACACTCAATTCCATGAGTAAATCACAACCCAAATGTCCCCAATATGCCCGGATACACTCTTACCATATTTCAAACTATGTGCTCTGGGTGATCTTGAATCTACATAACCATCCAAGGCCATCTAGGATGGAAGGCCAGTGTCCTACGGACACCTTTTCTTGACTATTCACATCATGCCCTGGTGGCTCTATATATGTTGCCCACAAAAATGGCTGTCAATCAAAGGCAAATTCGTCCCCAAGATATTCTTATACTATCTCAATACGCCCAATGGATTCCAAGACTCATCCCATCCCTCCTGATTCAAGGGCCCTAAAATTCATGGTTTACACTTTCCTCCTTACACATATCTTGGATATATTAGAACATACAGGTCTGATTCATCTCTGGTCCCTTTTGAGGTTTCTAAATATATCCCTTCTGTATGTGTGAAGTTTATCCACATACAAAGGGTACCCCCACTTGTTTCTGGGTTTCCCCAAATAAGCTCAATTAAAATTCCCCTTTTTGATGCTCAGGTGCACCCCTCATCGAAGATCACATACCATATTCAGAAATCCCCAATCTCCATAATCCTCAATGTCCATTAGAGATGGAAGGCCAGTGTCCTACGGACACCTTTTCATGACTATGCATATCATTCATCAGTGGCTCTGCATATATTTCCCACAAAAATGGCTGTCCATAAAAGGAAAATTCTTTCCAAGGAGATTTCTTTCCATATTCTGTACAATAAAATGACATTCATGTATTGTCACACCCTCGGATTTGGAAAACTCTTGGATGACGGATTATGTACCTTCTTCTTTTTAAGTTACCTTAACATAAAAATGACTCTTAACTAAATTGACCATTTACTAGGTCTCCCTCACACAAGTAATAAATGTGTGGGAACAGTTTCCCACTCAGAGCTGATATTAATGTTCATAATGTTTTTAGACAACACTACTCAGGCCATCCACCCATTGTGGCTCCCAACATCAAAATATATTCAAAATGTTTCAAATACCACCAGGCCATCTAAAATGGAAGGCTAGGGTCCTAAGGACACCTTTGTTTGACTATGCACATTATGCCCTGGTGGATCTGCATATGTCACCCACAAAAACAGCTGTCAGTCATAGGCAAATTCATCCCTTGTAGAGTCCTTTCCTACTTATGTATGCCTAAAGCGGATCCCGAACCTCATGCATGTCCATAATTCAAAAATCAAGGGTCAAGAAAAATCCCCAATCCATGTCTGAAGGATACTAAAATATTCCCAGATAATGGTCCCAAGTTAGGGCCCTACCCCGTTAAGTCTGGTCAAAGATGTTCGACCGAAAACATCAGTAATAAGTTTAATTGGTAGGACTGTGAACTGCCATCAAAAAATACATCATACTTTCCAGAGGAAAAATCTACAAAGGGAACCTCTGGGTAAAATTCAAGTATCGGTTTGTTAAAAAAGGAAAACATTGAGCCATCAGAAAAGGCATAAAGCTTGTTAGCTCGAAAACCCGCAAAGGTCGGCCTAAAGAAAAGACAATTTATGCCCACTAAGCCTATTCCAAGTAGTTTTAGGAAAACATTAGGGTAATATAAAAAATACATAAGATTTTGATGGAAAATTCCACTAAGCATGTTCCATGAAATGCAACTTTGCAACTCCATCAAAGACTCTTTCTTCATGATTTCATTTTGCAACTTTGCAACCATTACGGCATGAGTGGCAGCTTCATCAATGATAATTTTTCATGTAGTAGCTAGATAAGTTGTCGACTCTACCATGGAGAGTCGAGATTCAAGTGCACCAGTTGCTTCCCAAGCAGCAACTACCCATATTAATATATCGTAAATGTCATGATATTTGAATCCACCAAATCCCAGGACTACAAACTGGCGGGGTAGCTTTGGAAACTTCACTATCATCTCATCCAGTGCAGTCTTGGATATTAGTCTCCAAATGTTCCTCCATGCCTTTTTCTGAGTGGGGCGAAGATCGACTAGACTTTCACGATCAGTCTTAGAATCACTCCCTGATGATGAAATATAGTCAAGAATGAATTTTACCAAATAAGGACTTAACTTGGAAGTTACAACACATCTTGACCCTCCAATATCCTCATCTCTATTAATGGTAATAGATGACAAGGTAAGGGCATCTGTTTCCATTGATAAGGCTTGTGGTTGTGATTTTGAGGATGGAGAGGAGACGGCTTCAATACCTCCCACCCCCGTAGTGGTACCACTATATAAAATAGGTGGCGTTGCATCTTCAATCATCAATAGAATCCTATGGATACGCAGGAAGACTAAAGACCTAGGGCAATGCCTGAGTGCAATAGTATCCCTCAAGAAGGACCTAAAAAGGTTGTTGGTTAATATAAGGCATGTAGGGATGGTCAGTCCAAATAAGGATACTAGTCTTGGAATCCTTGGGCAGAAATAATAACACCTCTCGGAACTAGAAAAAACGGCACGATAGCCCGCTCTAAATTTTTAGGGGATGGAACATCAGCCTCCCTGATTATGAATTCACCAAAGCCACCATTTGTAGATAAAACAATAGTCTCTAGGGTGACTCCCTCTATAGGGGAAAAATCCACTCGATTGAGATTGATTGGCTCCCCGATATTTGAAGCCCCTCCAAGATCCAACCAGGCCTGGGGATCATCACTGGACTTGGCCCCTGCCATAAATACTACCTTGTCTCTCTCTATGAGAGTCAACTCAGCATAATAAAGTGAGCCTGAAACTTCTAGATGTCTTTCCATTGTTGGGGCAGATATTGTTCAAGCAGGAGTAGCAGTACCCCCGGTCTCTTCAAATGGCCCTGCTTCCCTGTTTCGATTAGCTGCGGTAGATGGTGACCCTTTCTCTACCCTAAAAGGGATAGGAGCTATAGATGCCTGAGTGTTCATCATCTAGTCAACAATAGGCCCAGCGTCAAAGTACATGTATGTACCAGTAAGCTAACCAGATAAAGGTACCTGGTTCAATCACTAGGTAAATAGAAAATTACTTGTTATCCCCCATCGAATACGCTTGGATAGCTGAGAGTCTTGTTTGCATTTCTTTGACTGCTAGGGGGATGGCTATGGAATAAGATCACCAAGAGGAGCTAGAGGAGGAAAAACCCAGGAAAGGTCTGCGATAACTGCTTCCATATGTTCTTGGGATCTGTGGGATCCTTCCGCAGTACCCCCTACCGTTGAGGGAGCGTACTCCCAACTGGATTACCCTCAGGATAATAAGTCAGGAAAAAAGCTATTTCCTGAGACTCGATAGGCCTCTAAAAAATAACAAGGAAAGGGGGAAATTTTTAGCATCTTTGAAATAAAAGAATTTAAGGAAAAAGGTTGCAGATAATACCTCTCCCGCCGGTCATGGGAATACCTCCATCAACGCCGCGCGGTCCGACCAGTAACGCATTTCTATTGGAGTGTGAAGATACCTATCCATTTCAGTCAAGTAAGCTTCCACCTCATCATACTCTTTGTCGGCTGAAATATCGGTAGGAGAAATGGCTCCCACAAATCCCAGAAGATCGAAGTGTTCCCTTTGAAGAAGCCTCTACATATCTTCATTTAATGTTCTCACCCTCAATTCATCCCAGACTCTCCAAGACTCTATAAATATAGCCGTAATTAGGATGGACAGTGCTGGAAGGATGGTACAAGGGAGCGGAGCTGGTTTTGACAACCGCAAGCATTTCCCAGGTGTCCCTATAAACTCAGGATCTTGGGAAGAGAAACGTTTATGAGGCGATGGTAGCAAGTAAGAAACTTTTTTTGTGCCAGCCGCAGTAGGCGAGCCAACAACGTCATCATCCTCATCAATAGTTTCTGGTCATAACATGGAAAGTACCTGATGTGAGTACTTATGGAATCCACTTTGAGAGTGAATGAGGGTCTTGAAGTCCTTAAGATAGCAACTCACCCTATCTATATCCTCATCAAAAGAAATTTCATTCGATGTTGACACGTATCCAATACTAGTAAGAGACACTTACATAGTCTGGATGAGCTTCCATAAATCACAAGGGACCAGTCACAGCTAGATGAATGACCTTTCAAAAGGTCTCATTGCCTTTAGGCCACTAGAAAATCATCCTCGAAAGGAATGGATGATGGACTCCTGGCTACAGCTCCAGCATCTTGTTCAGCTACCCATGAGGTCATAACCCCATATTTCACAACTCTCTTAGAGGGGGAGTTAATAGAACTTTGAAAGAATTTTCTCGGTCGATAGTGTTCAGAAACTCCCTTTTGCTTCCCCTTTCCTTTCACCCAGGATGCCTTGGATGTTGTCACAATAGGCACCAGGTTGGATAATTGGCCATTGGGATATGACTTAACCTATGCCTCATCATAGTTCTTGGTATGGAAGACATAGAATCCCTAGAATCCAGAAGTCTGTCCTGGCTCTGGGTGTCTTCCCAGGTGAAAATTAGCCATAATTGTCAAGCTATCATCATATGTTTCTCTTGGAGAGCTCTTTTAAGAGAAGGAGGTCACAACTTCTGAATGAAATTGAATTGTAAACTAAATCTACAGGGTTCATGTCCTTCTCAAATAAGTTCCCCTCCGATACGGGCAACCAAGACGCCTTCTCATAGAGAAAAGAAGTAACCTCAGTTGATGAAGTCTTCAAATGCATTATTTGTAATAGTACTAGTGGGGAGTCATAAGGGTGGTAAGAGAAATGTTCATAAACATTAATACAATCCATTAATTCATGCTCGTTATTTTTAGTTTTCTCCTCTTTCTTATCCTATGAATCCCAAGCCACCGGCATGACCCTACTGGTGTTCTAAAGGTACGGTCAGAGGGTAGAATATGGAATTGGTAGGGAATTAATAAAGGAATAACCCCTTATGTGGGATCCCATATAGCACCAAAGAATTTGAAAAGGGCCATCCATCCTGTAGGGTGATCCCCTTTCACTGATTCGGCCCAACAAGCGGTATATCTTGTCCAAAAATGGGATAGACAAATTGATGCATTTGTCGGTGGCCAACTAAGCAGCCATGACAAAGGGTGAGGCTTTTAAACTACCAGATTCCCACACTGGTAGGAGCCAACTGCTCAGGAACATGGCCAAGAAATATGCCAGTCGAAATAACCGATCGACGTCCAAGATGATCCCCCATCCCCATTTCCGAAAATCCCCCTCTTCTAAGGTGGGACAGTAAGTACTCACTCTCCTTTAGGTGGCCTTGGTGGGACAAGCCCTAGGTCTCTGCGGATCGGGATTGATACCAGTATGCTTAGAAAAAGCACCAAACTAGTCATCAAATTAAATGTTCTGCTTCAAATAAGGATTTCTTTCCTTCAAAAGCGCCTTCACTTGGATGATGAGTTTCCTGGCCAAAGGGGGGGTTATTTCCTCATCATCCCAAATAGTGGAGGGAGGAAGAAATTCATCGTATATGTACCCAATGATAGGGACTCCCAAAATCAGATGGATGTCCCAAAGGCTGATGCCAACCTCCCCATAGTTCAAATGTAAAGTATTGGTATCTAGACTCTACCTGATTAAGAGCTATAAAATAAGTTCGGTAGGATTATGGGTGTATGTCTAAGAAACCCAGGTGGGTTCGTACAGTCCCACAGTCTGTAGCTAGTATCGGAATTCTTTACAACCTCAGCGAACCCAAAAGGTTCACCCCCAATCCAATACAAACGAGCCTCCAGGATGAAGTTCCCATTGAGATGACCAACTATTCTTCTCATTCATTGTAGCCTTCATCGCGATGCTCTGGTAATAGTGGGCCATCTGATCGGGCTTCTGCTGCACCCCCTCTAAGGTTTGAGGTGTGTAGTGAAGCAAAGACTCAGAGGTAGTATCTCTCTAAAGGTACCTTCCCTTATAAGAAATAAAAGCCTTCAGAATAGAAGTATTAATTATCGAGGCAGTGGGCTGATCAATCGGGTTTGGCACCGAGATCACTGTGTTAGAAAAAAAGGCCAAACCTGTAAGAAGGAAGCCTCTCTGAGATCGGATACTTCTGTTGACACACTATGAGTATATTTTAAAGAGATTAGTTAAATGTAATGACCAGAGTTTCTTTGTTAACCAAAGCTACCATGTCCTCTAATCTTTAGTCAACACCAGAAAGAGGGGAAACAACAATAGCCTTAGAAGAAGCAGCGGCGTCAAAAGCAGCCTGTGAATCAGCCATTGTATCCTACATGGAAGATCCAGAAGCTGATGAAAAGTTAATATAATAAAAATTTGTTAGATAAATTCTATGGAAGAATAGATAAAAGATTCTAAATATGTCCACATAAAGCTCCGCGTATGGATTCTGGAAATGTTACGTGGTAGCCACATCCCGCGTACTGCATGATATGAGGAAGCAACATCACTTATAGCTATGGTATGCGGTCGCATTCCACCGTGTACATCCATGGTATGCAAACCAACTATGAGGAGTTGGCATATGGATTGTTGGACATAAAACAGAAAGGTTTATGAAAAATGGCCCACGAACTTGGGATTTGATTAAGTTCATGTTTAGAAATTGTGGGTTAGAGTTTAAGTTCATTTCGCCGATCCAAGTGCGGTATGCGGACAAGCTAGCCGCATAGCATCCTTCTATGAAGAATCCAGATTTTAGGTCTTAAAATTCAACAAAACCGTTCGCGAAATCCAAAACATGGTACGTGGATAGAAAAATGTTGAGGAGATCGATTCGCAGAACATACGAAGCAGTTCGCGAATGGGATTTTTTCAAAGAGCATGGTACGTGAGAGCAGAGGAATCTGAGGAAATAGAGATCACTTTTATCCATGAGAAATGGTAAAAGACAAATGACATGGGCCTCTATATATAGGTGTGGTCCCCTCCTACCAGTTCCATATGTTCTACCGCAAACCATTTCAGTTCAGGACTGCTTTTACATCGGAAAAGTCCCCTTTTTATTCCAAATGGACACCATTCCGATGGGGGAATTTTTAGGGTCCTAAAAATTTCTCCAAGGGGACAAAATACCCCCACAAACACTTTGAAGAAGGAAGCAAGTACACCTACAAGTCTAGAAAATTGAATGGACTCAAACTGAGTTGAAATCTTCAGAAGAAACTTGAATGAATTCAAGTTTTCAAGAAATTTTAAGTGGACTGTGTACCATCATCGAGAAAGGTATGCGGACTAGCTAGATCGTGAACCATCAGGTATGTAGAATGATCTGTGAACCACTGGCCCGCAAGGTGATGACCAACGAGCAAGGAGGACTTCAAACCAAGTCACTGATGGATTCATATGCCTAAGGACTATCCGCGTACCATGTTGCAAACTCATCAGTTCACTGAAAAAGGGAACTAGTAGGGTTCTGCGAACTATTATCGCGAACCGAAGCCTCCTCAAACCCTAGTAGACTGAGTCTTCCATGGGTCAGGATATTGTTTCAATGGGCCTCCTCTAATGGTGTTTCATTCCCAATAGATACGATTGCTCTGATGATCTATAAAAAGAGAACAGTATAAGTACAGAAGACACACACAGAGGGAGATAGACATAGAGAAGGATGAATGATAAAATATTGAGGGAGACTCAGAGGTTGCACTCTGGCTTCTGTCTTGTTTCATCGGTGAAGCCTGAACCATAAACCACTCCCTCCATAGGTACAGCCAGCCATGAACCATAAAATGGGGGAATTGAATAATAATAATATAACCACAAACCTAACTGGTGAACCACGAATCAAAGGCTTCTCATGGATGAACTCCCCATGAATGATGATCCCCTGGACCCTCCTTCAATATGGTGCTCCGCATAGCGTACTGCTACGTGGACTAAACCCATCATCACATACTTCATCAATATGTAGATGGAACCCAAAGCGGCACGATGGGCCACATAACACTATGGTACGCGATTGTCTATACCCATTCCCATATACCACAGAGGTATACGGATGACCCCTCTTCCCGAATACCACTATGGTATGCAGAGCCTCCCCCATCCTACATAAAAAGTCAGTACACAGAATGGGGCGTTTGGGGTATTGTTTCTTCTGGTTCCAACCTCACCCCTCCACTACTGTCTAGTCCTCCATGATACCTCCACTAACCAATCCTCTGGAATTAGGCCAAAGCCTCCTCCAAATCCACCAGACCCGTATGATCAGACCATCAGGTGCATCATCGTGACCCATTGAGTCAACATACCCATAGTAAGCAGAGTCGTGAAGGCTCTCCCCACAATGGTGTGGGCTTCAGGAATGCTTGTGGGTCTATATTCCCACAGTAACCCAGAGTCCAACCTTGGGATGCCGATGTGAACCACCCCATTCTAGTGATTAAGTGTGATCACTTGATTTTCCATTCAATGAGGAATAGTGATCAGTCAAAGGGGTTAAGTTCGCTCCCCCCTTTGACGAGGATGAAACTCCTCCCCTTTCCATAATGTGCTCTAGGACCCTCCCACTAAGTTAAGTCCCTAATCTTCCAAGGAAGGGCCACATGAATTTCAATTTCATTCCACATTGAAGGTTTTATTACATTGTGCCCTCACCCACGGTCATCCTGGCCTCTTCCACTGTGGGCTCTCCCTCCCCCACAAACAGGGGAGGAGGCATGTGCATTGTTGAATCTTTCACATACTCTTGTTTCTAACACCAAGCATAACTCACATGGGATTAAAGGTTTGTGAGGATTAAAACATATACACATTCTGAACTATGAGAACTCTGATTCCTGATATAAAAATGATATATAGGACACCTACCAGAAGGCCCAAGCTCAAAAGGGTGCCAATCCATAAAGGGTCCACCCAATCATGTCCCCTAAAATGGGAATCTTCCATGCATAAGCCCCACAAAATCCAAACTACGTGGGTTCTGACTCCTCTATTGAGGATACATAGGATTCCCTCCTTGTGGACTCGATCCCAACATCAAGTCACCTTTCGTTCCCCTAGATGACAATAAACTCCATAGTTCCTTATAATATGGCTCAAGTCAGTATCACTTATGTATCATCAAATATATGCATACTTACGACGATCCTACAAACAAAGGGTAGCTCGTGGACACACTCTTCAGGAATGAACCAAGGATTCACAAACATATGAACATGACTTAAATCTATAAGAGAGTCCCAGAATAGGCAAAAATCCTCTCCTAGAAGGGTGAGGTGAGACTGACCTCCCATCCTCTCAACCAATGGAGTCCTTAAGTGTCACTCACCAAATCATCATCCAACGAGCACCTGCCTTTGGAAAGCAGGTCCGTGAATCATGGATACTAAGGCTATTAGGAATTCTTGGATCCACAAATCAACCCATTAGAGACCATCTGAGGAAGTTATATCCGAGAAGGACTGATTTCATGAGTGCTTGACCCCCACATAATCGCCTGTTGGGACTAACAGTTCTCACATGGTTAATTTAACCTTGTTTAAAGGATAATTAAGCTGAACATGTCGAAATAAAGGAATGGTGAATTCAAAAAGAGACCATATTTATAGAAAAAGGGATGGGTGACAATCCTCGTTGGACCATTTTCGCACCACCCGGAAATGCGCCACCTCACAGGAGGAAAAATTTACTTCTTTATCCTATAGTTTCCATGAATGTGCTATTTATTATGCATCTATTTCAATAAGATTATCCCTTTCTACCCTACTCTTCGTATTATGCATGATTATTCATTTAACAAGTGTGGGGGAATTTTCAGATGATAGACATAGGATGTTGTTATTGAGGAGATGTACTATGGAATTTCTACCCTACTAATATGATGAGATACATTATTACTCTTGGAACTTTACACCTACCCTAATCCTTTTAAAAAATATAAATAAAAACAAAACAAAAGAAGAAAAATTTGGGTTGTGTATTAGGAATGTCAAAAATCACTATTTCCATACCGATGAATCCTTTGATGGATCATATGTGGTTATGTGATGGATGTGAGATCTAGCCTGAACATGAATTTTGAAAAATAAATAAAATAAAATGAGGAATAAAAAGATAGGTTACATTTTTGATACATACATGATACACTCATGATCAACTTTGATCTTCTTGGGGCATGGACACCTTTTAATCTTGGAGGAGTCACTTAATTGTATTGTTTATGTTTATCATGCATTATAATATAGATCTTACCCTCCTTTTGATATTTATTTTCACTTTCTTCCCACCTCCCCTCAGCCTTAGAGTCATTTTAACCGTTTTTTCGGAATCCCCCATGATTGATTTTGTATTTTTATTTAAAAAGTTGAGATGATAGAACTAATGAAAGCTTGTGGTTGGGAACATATATTCAGAGTATAAGTATAACTCCAATTGAATTTTTAGCTTGAGTGATGAGATAAAATTTATTGTGAGGTAAATTGAAAAATGGGTATATAATTTAAGAAATGGTTATGAAAATTGTAATTAAAAGAATAAGAATCTAGATAAAAGAATTGAACTATGAGGCATGACTGGATTTCTATGAAGGATTGATTCTGGAGAAATGAATTTTTCTTCTTACACTTAGTTTTATTTTCCTAGTTTTAATTCATGTTTCCTATTTTAAAATTTTTTTCTTTTGGAATCCCTATTGAGATGATTTTCTCTTGAGGACAAGAAATTGTTCAAGTGTAGGGGAATTTGATAAGTTGAATTTATATATATATTGGATACATTTATTTAATGATTATTCATGAATTATTTGACACTGTACTGGGTTTTAGGTTGTTTTCAAAAGAATTAGTAATTTTTTGACTTAAATGAATAAATTCATGAAAAGTTCCAAAAATAGGATTTACGTGTTGTGTATCACATACACTGTGTGTATGATTCATTCATAGCATGCCTACAAGGAATCTAACCAACCCATGAAGCTTCTACATGATGTGAAGACATTAAATAGTGTGTAAATCCATTACACGATGTGCATATTTCAAAATTCAAAATCCCTCCAAAAGTTAAATTCATACAATAAGTGTAGATATTACATGGTATGAAAGCTTTGAAGGCTTTCCCGATCAAAGATACAAACATATTTTGGCAGAAAAAGTGGATCTAAATTACACAACATGCAACCAAATAACATGACATGTAGGTGTAGGGACCCAAGTCATTTAATCCAGTACATAACAAGTAGGACTTTCACACCATGTACTTATTAGTCCTGTTAATATTTGTAGTTCTCTCCATGCATTAAGAGCTTTAGATGTTTTTATTTCTCTCATTTCTCTTCAACCCTTTTCATTTTTTATCATCCTAAATTAGATTCCTTTCATTAATTTCATTGTTTTACTGAATCAAAGTGATTTGTTAATAATTTATTTCTCATTCTTCATCTGTTGTAATCTCTCTTTTGTTTTCAACATCCATTTCAATGTCTCACTCCATTTTTCATAAAATATTGCATCATTCTTCATTTTTTCTTCATTCTCATTAAGTTTTTTATTTTTTCTTAAATTTTTTGATTTATGATTTCTCTTTCTTCATTGTTTCATCATAAAAAATTAATTTTATGGTTATATTTTCATTTATTCCAATTGTTTGACATTGATTTTTGTATGTTTAATCCTGGATAGTCTTTTTTTCAACTGTTTTATGATTTTTCACAACATGCTTGATATTTCCTTGCTTTTAATAATCACTTCCATGCATGGATAATCCACTTAGGGTTATGGTTTGAGAGTAGGGGTGGTTTGAACCTAATAAATATCTAAATATCAAAATTGGGTAACCCTATGTTTAGTTGGAGAAGATCAAGCAAGGTTCAATAGCCTCTAATTCTTTCTACATAAAATCCATGCTTCATGCACTTAGGTTGTCAATTACTCTACACCAATGAGTCTTTTCCATCTTAGTTTGATATAATTGGTTGGACCAAGGTTAATTGGTGTTCTTTTCACTACTTTGAAGCCTAAGTCATAGGTATATCCCAAGTTAGATTTAGGATTATCCCTTTGCCTGTACCCTGAAATTGACCCTGATCCCTTCCATTAATATCTGAAGTAAAACCAAAGTACATAGATTTAATAAACACCAAACCTAAAGAGTGAAAGTGAGGAATCCTTCAAAAGGTTTTTGTTTGAATGGTCACCAACCTACCAGTAGTCCTCATGGGATCAACCTCATTTTGCCACTTTACTTTTCCCTTTTAGTAAGTGTAGTTTGGTATTATAAATATTTAATCTAACCTCAACTAGTGGTAATTCAATGTTGTGTACAGGTGAGTCACTAAATAATCAATTAATTAATTATCACTGCATTATTCACTAATAAATAAATAAATATTATATTCACAAAAATTAGTGAATAAATATTTATTAAATATTCACATAATTAAATAAATAAATATTATTTTACTTTGTGAATAAACCAAAATAAATAAATATTTTATATTCTCATAATTAAATAAATAATTACCTGATGAATAAATATTTATTAAATATTCAACTCACATATATATTCTCTCTAATAACTGTTGATTGAATATTTTTGATCAAACTAAGATAAATAATTATTAAAACATGTGTGGGAATAATATTTATCCAACGTGTTAAATTCATATGGAATTTAGCTAAGGTTCCAAATACATGTAGTGTGTGACCCTGTAGGCCCCTTTCTTAATAAAATTAGGTAGTAGTTCCTAAAGTTCAAGGTTATCATCTAAAAACACACCAAGGATCCCATAGAGAAATAATTTAATGTCATAATGACATGTAAACTCCTGAAAACATACACGGTGTAATATAATCTCTTTATCTTGATATATCTAATCAAACAGTTTTTATACTGGTATAATCAACCTATATGCTTGATGTCTCTATCTTTGAATTTCCAAAAAAGAGCTTGCCATTAATATCACCATGACCATGGTCTTAATCAGGTAGTTCAATTATCATAAAAGGGCCTAATATATCAACTTCTATTAAATAAATAAATGGAAAAATCCTTTATCTCATTATTCATTATTACAATGTCAGTTATGACACACCAGATGTATCCTACTTCTCTATGATCATTTGTCATCATAGATTCCATTAATACATCAAAGTATGTGAATCATGACATGAATTGATAATAACCTTAAAGTATAAGGATCATTACACATGTCTAAATATAGGAATATCCAATGGAATATATAAATATGGATTTAATAAAGCAGGGTCGTGTTTTAATAATCTCTTACACTGAAGATTATCAAGGGTGTATACCATGAGAAAGTGTCTCAAATTCCATGAGTCTCTGACCCTGATAGCCCATATCAATTATTTCCCTTAAAATGATATAATTTTTACGTTTTACATATATTTAATAATAATGTCATGTCACTTCTAGGTTCTCATCATAGTGGTAAACTATTATGAACTTTTAATGTTGCATATAAACTTAGGACATTATCACATACTATGTCACGTAGAAGAACAATAATGATGTGATGATAAATTTATATTAATATCCAAAAAAATGAGTATATGTAATCATATATACATATAAGTTGGTTCTAGGACACCAACTCCAACAATAATATGAATCATCAAAAAAATCATATATACTTCTAAAAGTAAACTCAATATTTATTACTCAAATAATATCAACTATTTAGACACAAAATCTTATACTAGAAAATAATCTAACATTCACCTTAATTACTATAATATTCCCAAAAATATAGTGAACATATTCTAAAATATACTTAACTGACTAATCACTAAATCACTTTTCAATCTCATTGTTATCTTTACTATAAAACATATGTTCCCAATATATAATAACCCTTCCCCAAATTAACCACAATTACTTAAACATAAAAGAAAATATTAACCCTAAAGGTTATTTGTACCTTTATATTCTAAATAATAGTCTTCCTAAATAACCTTCATAATAAATCACATGTTAAACCTAATGGTTATGTATACCTCAATAATATTTTTAAAACATCTCTAAAAACATCATTAATCACCTTAAAATTCTATCACATAAAACCTCACAAGGGTATCTATGCCTTTAAAAATATGATCAATTTTATAATTATTAACCCTTAATGGTATCCAAAACTCTTAAAATATCCTCATTTGATAACTTCCTAACCTATAAGTTATATAGACCTATCTTTTATACCAATTGAGATTCCCTAGACCTGCACACACAGATCCAATACTAAAACATTCTTCTTTATATACTGGATTTGATACCAACATAAGTGAACCGAACTTAAACTTCTATAATTACAATTTTAATAACAAATAATGAGTCACTTACATACCCAATACATTTTTAGTTTTAGAGTTTTAGAGAATTAGGAAAACCATTTATGTAATAAAACCAATGTCTTTATCATTAAATGGAAATTTTTTCCATTATACCAAGAACATTTTATTTCATAATAAATCTTCAACATATCCCACAAAATTATCCACACATGATACCCTTCTTGAAATATCTTAAATATATCATCCTTTATAACCTATGGAAATAGAAACATAAAAAGGGTGATCTTAGACACTTGGTAAGGGAAAACATAAACTTTATCAATTGAAGATCATATGAAAAGACCATATGGATGGTTGATGAGTATGGTTGTATTTATTGTCAATATATAATAAGGAATAAAATTCAATGTATGATGAAGTTTTATATGATTAGTGATTAATCATGGAAAGAGAAATATGGAATGAATTTGAGAAATATTGAATAAGGCTGGTGATGATTCATGGATAATTGTTATGGATTCATTTAATGGTATTGTAGGTAATTATTGAAAAATTATCCTTGTAAATGTGATTATTTTTAAATTGATATTATGTTCAAATACATGTGATAATTTTTTTAGGAGTTTTTAAATTGTTTACAATATATTGAAGAATAATATGAAGAAGAGTAATTTAAGAAGAGTGTGTAATATTAAATTATTCAATGAATATTTTTAATTGTGAATTCTATGAAAAAATAAAAGTCAATGAAAATATATATTATTTATCATGAATAATATTTTTAAGAAGAAGAATTTGAGAAGACCATATGGTATTATTATTTCATGAATATTATGCATGAAGAATTATTGAAGAAGATTTATCATGGAAATTTCATACTTGGTAATTACTAAGTATATATGTGGCGATTAACCAAAAAAGTATCCAAACAAGCTAGCTAATTAGGCCAACTCAATCACCACATATGGAAGTAAGCTTGTACCACATGGGAGATCCATCCAAGAAAGATAAAATAGTGGGAGAAGTGTGAGTGGGCTTGTATAAAACCCACAGGTATCATGCATAATGATGCACATGTCATGCACATAACACCCACAGGGTGCCTGGTTGGACCACATAGGTGTGGCACAACCCTATAAGGGTGTGTGTGCAAGTGTTCTGAGTGTTGATCCCAGTGTCAGCTTGATGTCTCAATGGGAACAGTATTTTTTATAAAGGATTTCCAGGATGGTTGAAAACCTAATGTGGGATGGAAGATGTGGGTTATTATTCACCATCTTAAAAACATATTTTTATATCATCATCATTCAATATTTTTATTTTGGGTCATGTGATAAACACTATAATGTCATATTCAAACTCGCACAGCTCTTGCTTGTTCAAAATTTGTATTTCTTTGATTGTCCATATCGAGTAAGTGTTCCATTCCATTGAAGTAGTCCTAGTGATCGATATTGGATTAAATGAAAAATACGCCATGCATGAATAATATATATTTCATAAAAATGATCATCCAAGGATGTCCCATCACCATTAAATGAATATTACAAAATATGAGTATGCATGGTTGAGGATGATACATGTGATCAATCTCACATGCACATGTGGCTTGATTGCGAAGCCAATATTCCACCTTTTCCATCATCAAATAATAAAGAACCTTAATTCTTAGGATTCGAAAAAAATCTTGATATCTTTAAGAGTTTTAAATCATCATTGATGTGGTATTTAACCCAGAGGCTTGACATGACATATTTTTTGAGATTTTATATCCAGACTTAATGCGGCATGAAATGTGGATCAAAGGTAGTGATTGAGGTCTATAAATACTAAGACCTTGATCCAGATAAAGGTTTTTTTATATATTGTAAGGCTATCATTTTTATAAAAAAAAATATCACCATAAAACTAAAGTTTCACAAAGAGGATACCACAAATCTATTTGCTTTCATGAATGAGGAGATCTCTCAGCCTCTTGGTTACAACTCTTGCACTCAAGAGTTTCATAAAGAAACTTAAGATGCCACAAACCTTTTCCTGTGTTACACACATTCAATGATCTTTATAAAGAACTCATTCTAAAATGCCTTTCTATTTTGATCGAATTCATTGTGATATCGCATACCTTATTATGCTAAGAGGAAGGAGAAAGACCATGCATTTCAGTGTAACATCCTGACCCAGAATCCAATTTACTAGGGGGCCAATATGGTGGATCACATGGCCTAAAATTCTCCTCTCTATATGTTAGAAACTTCTGACTAGGAGTGAGGGTGTAAAGGTGGTATAATGGGGAGATTATACCTTCATATCATAGTGGTACAGCGGATAACAACAATAAGCATGAAATAGCATAAGTGTGATATAAAAAACACTAAATTGCTAGGCCAGTAACCTTCCATAGTATAAGCACATACAACATAAGTAATAATTAATAAGTAGATGAATAAATAATCGAGTAACTAAATAATAATATCAAAATCCACTAGGAATTTTCATATACATGGATTCATGGCATGCTGATATATAAAAAAGGGAACATGGGATAGAAATATACAACATGCTATACCAAAAATACAAAAAATAAAAAAGGGTTTTCCACTAGAATCTCAAGAATATTATCATTACTATTCTCCTATGCTCCATCTATAAGTAAATAATATCAAATATTTATTGCAGGGTTCTTACCCTTATCCATACCTGCAAACAAGTAATCTACTCAAGTACCAATGGCATCCTAAGTAGGATGTGAGATAAAATTCCAGTAGGACACCACCAATGGTGTCTATAAGTAATTCAAGTGGTGTATATAATAATAGTATTGTTCAGGTATAAACAGAATATGACACAATGCTAAATAAATAACCAGCCTGCTCAGGTTTCTTAAGGACACCTGGCAGCTCTACCTGCTTCGGCTCATATCTGTAATGAGTGTCTGATCAGTAACTATATATATATAGTAATATTATATATAAATATATATATATTTAATCCATCTATATGGACTAAGTACGTGTGGATGTAAGTGGCCATATACATGGTATATTAGGTGCTGACTGGACCGGGGTGTAACTCATACATCCATAACCAGTCTAAATGAGCCTATAAGATCAAGAAAAAGGGTGAATTACCTATATCCCATGATGAATGATAGACATAATGCTCATCACTAAAGATGGTGGTTGAATCATCATATTAACACCTGAAATAAGGGATATGGTGTGTCATGCCCACTGTCCAAAAAGTGTCAATGGTGTGAGACGTCATGCACAACACCCAATTCAAGGGAGTGTAGAACATCATGCCCAAAATAACCCTTAACCATTATCCACATACTATATAAAAAGTGTAGTCATATTTATAATAATATCCATGATTCATTACCTCACATTAATTACATTCATCAAGTCTATATATAATCAAGGCATCACAATCCATATAATCAAGTTCATTAATAGTAAATATGAGGTGCCCTTGACACTCTATTTCATTTAATTCATTTAAGGAAGGATAAACATCATGAAACAATCCATTCAATTTAATATTATCCATTTAATTAATCAAAACATGTCAACTCAAATTCAATGTTTAACTAAGCCCTTAGAAGGTGTTATATCATTTATTTAATTACTTATAAGGGAGAAATTCCATTTCTAAAGAAAGAAAAGAAATTAGGAGGTTCTTGGGTTCAGTAAACCTTTATATATAAGTGGTAAATTTCCATTACAACCCAATAATAACACTTAAGAGGAATTATGTACATTTAATAAATTAATTAAAAATGATAAATTCAAGACAGAACACCCAAGGGGTGTCTATAATCAAGGTTTTAATCCTCATGTTACTAAAAAATGATGAATGAGAGTGTAACAAGGTGCGTATACCAATTTAGAATGAAGAAATCAATTTTAATGTGATGTGCAATGAAGGTCGATGTGTGAAAAAATGTAGCAGCTATGAAAACACCAGAACTTTTGGGGAAAATGATGAGACCGCCTACTTTAGGGTTGTTGATGACTCCTCGTCTGATGGAATCCTTATATTCAAAGTAGATTGAGAGAAATCAAAGAAATGGTCCAACACCCTGAAAATAGGGAGAAATATCTTGCACTTAAATAGCACAATAGATGGGAAGAGAAACTTAGATAGTATGGAATAGGACTTAAGAGCATACCTATAGTTATCCAATGATTCCTTTGAAACTTGATTCAGACTTCAGATCAAAGAGATATCTCAATACCTAGGAGATATTGAGGGGGATCCATGGGAAAATAGAACCAAAGACATCAACTAGAAATGGGAGGAGAAAATAAGAAAAAAGGTTTTAAGATTCGTTAAGGGAAAATGTAAAATTAAAACTCAAAAATAAGGGTTCACAATTTGGAATCACGGATAGCCAAACTTTGTGCCAACTGTTCGAATAGCCTCTATCCAGCCTCTGTAGTTTTTTTCAGGGGTGTGCGCCTAGGGTTGAATGGTTGTAGAAAAATCATGCAGCCCCCAGTTATCCTATATCTAACCCAACATGTTTACTAAAGACCATGTGGGTTGGACTGCACGGTTTCTACTAACCATGTTGTCTAGTATTTTTTCCAAATTTCAATGGTTTCAGGTTCCGCACAATCCATGGACACCCTCGTGACCTTTGTGACTCCATTGGGTAACATCATAAGGGATATTTAAAGTAATTTAAACTAAAAACAAAAAATTTGTACCTTCATGAAAACACGTGTCTTTACAAACTCCCCTCCTTAAATCAACTCATCCCTGAGTTGACCTTCTAAGGGTAAATAATTATCATCTGAAAAGAGTTCTGAAAACTGATCTTGTATATCAGCTTGCCGCTCCCAGGTCTCATCCTGTACTTTTCCATGCTTCCATAGCACCTGTTTCAAAGGAAATAACCTTCCTCTGAGTGTCTTCATGCTCCGATCCACAATATGAACTTGATACTCCTCAAAATAAGCATCAACATCCATCTCACTACTAGAAAAATAGGCTATAACCATAGTTTATAATAATGGATATAGACAATAAGACCATGGTTATAGGTTATAGCCATGGTTTTATCAATTATGGATCCTAGTGGTGTGTCTATAGGTCAAATCCTATAGCCATGGTTTGTAATAATGGCAATAACCCTATACCCACAATTAAAACTATGGAAATAGGGCTATTTCCACATTTTGAGTCATAGATTTAGGGATATTTCCATGGTTACAAACTATAGAAATAGCCTATACCACATAGATTTATTTCCATGGTTTGTAACTATGGTACTAGGACAATAGTCATGGTTCAACCCTTGGAAATAGCTCTACTACCATGGTTTTAAATTGTGGTTACATTCTACTATTTCCAGAAAAAAAAACTATCTCTACAACCATGGTTAAACATTGTGGCTACATCATTAAATTTCTAGAAAAGAAATAGTAGGTCCCTCTACCCCTCTGTACCCCTATTCCCCTCTGCACCCTCGTACACCCCTACACCCCCACATCCCTGCTACATACTCTACCCCGCTTTACCCCCCACACCCCACTGTACACCCCCCCCCCACACACACACACCTTACACCCCTGATACATCATCTGTCCCGATATACCCCACTACACCCCTATACCCCACTACATCCCTACACCCCTTCATACACCCCTACCCCCCATTGAACCCCTCATCCCCCACGCACCCCTACACCCCTGCACCCCCCTCCCTTTACCCCATTACCCTACTACACTCCTACACCCCTCTCCCCATCTACCCCCCCCCCCCCGTCGCGTCCCCCGACACCCCCAACACACCCCTAAACCCACACTAAAACTCATATAGAACATCAAAAAACAAACAGCATGCCTATTGTACCCTATACCCCTTCACCCCTACTAAAACTCATATAGAATATCAAAAAACAAAAAACAAACCTAGATATCACCAAATCACATAAACAGTTAGAACCCAAGTGCACAATGGAGGTCAAAGAATGATCAAATAGTCATATATTAGTAGTTAAAGACTCATCATCAAATATAAAAACAATCATGAAATCAAAATATCATGTTCTATCCAAACATTTCATGTGAAAGTTTGTAGAAAATACCTTTAATTTCAAGATTCTAGAAATATGAAACTTTATAAAATTCTTTTAATACATTCCACTAAGTGAAAATTTTAGTAAAATAATAAAGCTATAAAAAAGAGGTAATATTATTGAAATACATTGCATATATTGATATAAAGATGTTATGAACGGATTTTGAAGTAAATGAATGAACTATAAAGCCCAGGTGCATACCACAGGGGTTCTATACATTCTGGATAATTAAACTTCTGAATTATACAACTCCATTTTTGTAACATGATGTTCCAATAACTACATTCACCTAGTGGTGGATGATATTGAATTAAATAATGGAATAGGGAGAAATCTTCCTAGTATACGTGGTATATTTTGTGCAATTGAAAAAAATGATAATTTCCAAAAAGGAATTTTTTTTAGAATATCAATTAAAAAATTAATGGATAGAAAATGGTGGTGGATGACATAATGGATTTTCATAATCCATATTGGAAATTGGGAGGGTCACAATAGGTGTTTATATTGTGGTGTGGGACTTGTGAATGATTAGATAAAGTAGGATTCTAGAGTGAAATTGTTTCATGGTCATAGATATAGATTATTGGGGATCTAAAGATGAATTTGATATAGGAAAAGTGATCTTGGTGTTGGGTATTCTGAAGGGAATTTTTTATGGAGATGAATTATTCAATGATTATCCCTACGCCATGTTATGTTGTGCAGGTAAAAGGCTTATTATGAATTAATCTTCACAACATGTTTTATGGGTTCATGTGAAATATATGTGGTACACTCTATAGTGGTAATGGCCATTCCATGTACAAGTCAAGTCAAAAGACTCATAGGTTTCAATTTTCTATCATCCATGTAATGACCCGCTTATTCTCATTGGCTTGAGAATATGATGAATCATTACTTGGCCTTAAGCGAAATCCCTAAGAATCCAAAGGCTGGCAATAAATGCCAAAGGGTTTCAAATGCAAGTGGGGGATGATTTACCCTTTAAGAACTAAAACCATTAACCTAGCAACCATAACCAAAAAAATCACTATATGATGCATGAATAAATAAAAGATAACTCAACCAATTAATTTATTTCAAAACCATACCAAAGTATACTACATTGGAAGACAAGTAACTATAAAAGTAAACAATGGAAGATAACTACAAGAAACTCCAAAAAACACAATACACCATGTTCCACAAGCTTCATGTTCCAACATCACAAAACAACCCAAGTATCATGAGGTGGTGCTAAATACGTGTGATACTTTACCTTTTCCCATGTCTCTGAAGATAGAATCTGCAAAAGCACCAAAGTTACAAAGAAGGGGTGAGTATAAAACTCAGTAGGCTTTCCCCAATGACTTCCCTACTCATTACACTAGGATAGAAAACTTAGAAAAAATTATATAAAACCATTTATATAAAACAATTTTGCAAAATAGTTTATAACTAAATATAAACAAGTTCCAAAAACCATTATAACCAAGAGTAAACAAGTGCTATTTTCAACCAATTTTCTAGCAAGCCACACTTTCAGAAAAACAACCAAACAAGGATTTAAAATCATTTCTCAATATCATTTCGGCATAACCATTCCATTTCAATTTTTCACACACCCAACCATGCATGCTTCATTTTGACAGTTCCATACTCATGAGTGATCTCTCGTCCAATTACCTTGTGTCCCACTAACACACGCCCCCAATCTAGGGTCATGCACCTTGTACCCTAATGGTAAACATCCCTTATTTAGGGTAATTTTGAGCTTGAACTAACACAACCCATTTATTCCAAAACCATTCAAATAAACGAATTAAAACCATTTCAATAAAACTGTTATTTTATTGAAAATAATTAAACAAACCAATTCCAATCAACCATTTCATTTCAATAAAACTATTTATTTTATTGAAAACACTTTAATCAAATCCAATTACAACAATTCCAGAAAATACCATTTTAAAATATTCATTTTAAAATCAATAATCAAAGCACTTTATTCAAGGACACCAATTTTCTAGATTTCCACAATTTATCAACCTGTCACTAAAGAGGGTTTCTAACAATTGTTAAACATCCAATTCACAATCAATTCAACACAATATATTCAATTTGAAATCATTCCAATTAGTTCTTCTAATAGGGGTCAAGAGTGAAGCCACCTACCTCGAGTGTTTTGACAAAAATGGTAAACGGACAAAGAACGCTCACAAAACCAGGTAAGAATTCAATAAAACCACCTTAGATATCTTATCCTATCAAAAAAGAGAAAAAAAAATCAACATATTTGGAATCAATAATCTTATATCTACCCATAACAGGTGTATATATTAGAAAATGAGAGGATAGGAGAAGTAGATCTATGTAGATATAATAAAATGTGACAAGAATGAAGAATAATGATGACATGCCTTAAGAATTGGGCTTCTAAACACCGAGGAAAAGATTTGGATCAATTCCAATTAACTTGGGAGAGGTTCTCCAATATTCAATGGAGAATAATACAAAGTTAGGGCCAAAAAGGATAAAAAACAAGGGATGTAGAGTCAAAAATGTATGATATTCACTTTTTTAGGATCTCACTTAAACCCTGTGCATGGTTTAGTCACACTGTTAGAAAAAAGGTGCACTAACCGTGAATTAGATACTTTCTAGAAAAACCATCACATGGCCTCCTTGAATGGTCTCCCTAACCATTCACACGCTGTGCTGAAGCTACTGTCTGATATCTACCAAAGTGCATGGTTTCTCCTAGGATTTTTGTATGGTTTATACAAACCCTATGCATCCTGTGTGCTTCCCCTTTAGCCCCCAAAACTCCTTGAAAGTTCCCTAAACTCTCCCATCCTTCACCCTTAAACTTTATATTCATGAAAATCATAAATAAAGGGTTACTTACTTATAATAGGGTGTACTACATGCACATGAGCCTCATCCCAGTTGTTGAGGACTCCTTAAGTGCATCTAAGAGACCTGGGATCAAAACCAGGAAGATGCTAATTTTTGGGTACTGTAGCAGTACTGTAGTAGGTACTGTAGCAGGAACTATAGCAGGAACTATTTTATATTGTAGTAGTCGGGACTATTCCCCCGTTTCAGCCTTCGGGCCACTAATTTGGTCCCTGGGTCCTTTAAGGACTTCGGGCCACCCAGGCCTTCAGGTTAGTAAGGACTTTTGGCCACCTCAAGGTCTTCGGGCCACCTTAAGTACAGATACAAACCAGACAACCTATAAGGAACAATATTTAGAAGGTGGATGAGCAAGTAGCTTTCACTAGTGTAGAAGCTAAACGGATTACAAGAATGAGAGGGTATGGTAACTATCATCGGGACAAGCCTGTGCATGCACAGGAAAGCCTAGCCGAACAGCCATGCCAAGGTGGAGAGCTGATTTCACGATGAAGATGCTGGGGAGGAGAAGTTACAAGTATTTATTATGGGTTGTATGTAATGTTTGAAGCCTATGGGAACTAAATTCCTCTAAAGGTTTACAGGCTATGTATTAATTACGCCTACGGGCCTTGTAAGGGTTCCACCTCACCCCTTGAAAGGTGGATTATCAAAAATCAATAAAAAATGAAGGCCTTCAGGCCATTAGAGGAGGGGTACTACATTTTATCCACCATTGGTCTTTTTTCCCTGGAAAGTAGAAAACCATCCTTTCCCTGAAAGAGTTTCAGTCATTGCTCTTTCATTTTCTTCTCATATTCCCAAGTCTCTTCCTGAATCTGGCCATGTTTCCATAAAACCCATAATAGACCGATGATTTTTTCACTCAAGACTTTATCCTTCCTATCCAAAATCCACATCTTGATATGTACCAATAAAGAATCTGGCTCTGGGTTAATGTGATCACATCTGATCCCATGGTCAAGATTAGGCTTATGCTTTTTCAACTAAGATACATGGAACACATTATGCACCGAACTGAACCATTGTGTTAACACTAACTGATATTCCACCTTTACAACCCATTCCAATATCTCAAAATGTTCAATGTATCAAGTAGATAACTTTACCTACTTCCCAAAATAACATGTCCAAGCCATAGAGGAATTTTTAAGAACACATGACTACTCATCGTGAATGACAAAAGTCTTCAATGATGATATGCATACAATTTCTGATGACTCTAAGTCGTCTCTATATATTTATTGATCAACTGAATCTTATCTATTTTTTCTTGGACAAATATCATCTCAAAAAGTAAAGTTTCACCTGTTTACACCCAACAAAGTGGAGAATGATAAGGATGCCCATACAATGCTTCAAAAAGAGCCATATGTATTGATGCCTGGTAGCTGTAATTATATGAGAAATACACTAAGGGTATATGATCTTCCCATGAGACACAAAAATCCATTACACAAACCCTCAACATTTCTTCCAACATCCGTTTCATCATTTCAGATTTCCTATCCTTCTTAGGATGATACGTAGTACTCATAGTCAACTTAGTGCTAAGGGATTTCTGTAAGGATTTCCAGAAATGAGATATGAACCTCATATCTCTATCTGATACTATCTAAATGGGTACACCATGTCTCTTTACCACCTCTTGGATATGGATTTTGGATAGATCCCTCACTATATGAGTTTCATGAATAGAGATGAAATGATCCGACTTCGTGAGTCGATCCACTATCACCCGTATGGAATCCTATTTCCGAACCATTCTTGGGAGACCTATAACAAAATACATGGATATATGCTCCCATTTCCACATTGGAATAGGTAAAGACTTCAACATACCTTTTGGTCATTGATGTTCTACCTTAACTTACGGACAAGTTAAGCACCTTGAAATGAACTCATCCACTTTCCATTGCATATAAATCCACCAAAACTACACTCTCAATGCCTTATACATCTTTTGTATACTTGGATGTACAACACGTCTAGAATGGTGGTAAGAATGAAGAATCTATTCCAAAAAATACATAGTTAAAACTATCCAATATCTGAACCACAAAACCAAACTCCCATCAAGTTTCTGTCCCTCAATGGTATCCCCACTATTGAGTTTTTAACTCACAACCAGGCATTCTACATCAAATGTTTGTGCCTATTTAACCATTTTCACCAAATAAAGAACCAAAAAAACTTAAAAGAAGACTGCAACATCACCTCGGTCTTCACATTACACATTCATGTTGCCTAGGACTAACATCAACTACCATTCATCTTAGGATTCTTTCACTAACTGAGCATATGGATTTTTTCTTAATGCATCAGCCACCAAATTACCTTTTCTTAGTGCATACATAAAGTCAAAGTCAAACATTTTTAGATACTCTATCAATATTCTTTGCCTCATATTCAAATATCATTGTGAGAAAATATATTTCAAGCTCTTATGATTCGTGAACACAGTAAATTTCTCACCAAAGATATAGTGATGCCTGGTCTTCAAAGCATGGATGACTGTATCTAACTATAAATCATGTGTTGTGTAATTATTCTCATGAACTCTCAAGTAACTTGAACCATAATAAACCACATGGTCTCCTTTCATGAGAACACATCCCAACCGAGATCCCAAAACATCACAGTACAACACGTATCCCTATCCTAATTCTAGAAAAAGCAAGATAGGTGCTGATTTATGATGAACTTTCAGCTCTTGTAAGGACTTTTAGCATTCCCCAATCCATTAGAATGGAGCATTATTCTTTTTCAAAGCTATCATTGGAAAGGCTAGTCATGATAAGTCATGCACAAAGCATCAGTAATAACTAACTAGACTAAGAAAAATTTGTATCTCAAAGAAATTATTTGGTGATTTCTAAGAGATAACAGTTTCTATCTTCTCTAGATAAAAAAACACTTTTTTTAGAAATTAAATGTCCGAGAAAGCATACCTCTTATTTCCAAAAATCACACTTTGAAAATTTTACATAGAAACAATGATCTATCAAGATTTACAACACTATAATAAATTGTTTCTCATGATCATATCTTTTCCTTAAATACACCAATATGTCATCCACAAAAACCATAATAAAAAAATCTAGATATCTTTGAAATATCTGATTCATAAATTCCATAAAGATTTTTGGTTCATTAGTAAGACCGAAATGCATGACTACATATTCATAGTGGCCATATATACTTATGAAAGTTGCCTTCAGAATATCCTCAGTCCAAACATGTAATTGGTGATATCTTGATCGCAAGTCAATTTTAGAGAACCACCGAGATCCCCTCAATTGATCAAACAGGTCATCAATGCATGGAAGTGGATATCTATTCTTTATTTTAACTTGGTTAAGCTTACTATAATACAGACATCGCTTTAGAGTTCCATCTTCTTTTATCAAAAACAAGGCCGGTGTTTCCCACGGAGACGTTATCATCCTAATGAAACCTTTTCTTTCTATCTCTTCCAACTGCACTTTAAATTCCCTTAACTCTTTTGGTTCTATCCTATAAGATGGAAGTGAAATAAGACTAGTCCCTGGGAGTAGATTAGTCATAAACTCAACTTCCCTTATAGGTGGCAACCATAAAAAGTTCTTGAGAAAGACATCTGGAAATCAACCCACAGCTAGTGGAAAACTGATATCATCTATCTCTTCTATCAATGCCAAGGTTAGTGCTGCCAACTGGTAATAGGTTGTTCCCACTGCTGGTGTCAACCATCCCATTGCACCTATCTTTACAACCCTTTGTCCTCTGAATAGATGATCGACGCCATCCTCAATTGTAAAACTAATCGTTCTAATATAACATTCGATGTGAGCCTTGAACGTTGTCAACCAATCCATACCCAGGATTACATCAAAGACATCCATCTCCAAAACTGAGAAGTCTCACTTTAGCTTAGCTTCATTAATGGTTATAGAAAATTCTCTAGACACAAAGGATCGACATTATCTTTTACTAAGATGAGTTTTAAGTTTTAACATAGAGGGCATCATCTTGAATTTTAAACTTAGAAAATAAATAGAACAAGAAGCAATGAAGGAATATGATGCACCAGTATCAAACAACAATTTCATAAGGGTAGAATTCAGTATAATCATACCTCTCACCATAGTTGGTCCAGCCTGATAATCCGCAATCACCTACTTATCTCCATACAATTTCTTCATTGCTGCACTCTGCTTCTTATTTCCTTAATGATATTTATCTTGCTGAGGAGTCATGGTGTTCCTAGAATCACTATGGATATCCTTATTTGGCTGATGATTCTGATTGTGTTGACCTCATCATATCATATCATATGATTCTTGCGACACCTGAGAATTTTCTCGAGCACCTGACCTCATAGCACTACAACAGTAGCACTAAATATGACCCATCTTCTTGTAGTTATGGAATACTCTAGGTTGTTCCGTACACTCTATCTTCATGTGGTCAAACAAACCACATTGTAAATAGACTGATTTTCTCTTGGTTCATGTTGGAATTTTCACTGATCTAGCCATTTGATTCTAATTCCTGCTCTCACCTTGGAAATATGTGTCACTCTTATGCTTGCTCCCATCATTCAAGTTCCCACCATTTCCCATAGATATCATCATACTTCCTCCTCCCATAGTTCTTGAGATATCACGTTCATCCATTGTCTCTTTATTCACCATATCTATATAATATGTAATATAGAGAATCATAATCTTTGAGAGAATCTCCTACTTTATCCCTAATTCAAATATGTGTGCCTTCAAGGCTACACTCACTTAAAATTCAAGTGTGAAGCACACTAAATTCATGAATTTATCCACATAATCCATGAAATAGATATTTTCATATGTTAGGCTGAATAAGTATATCATTCTCTAGATCCTAAACATGTGAGGATAGAATTGTTTATTAAATAATTCCTCAAAATACTCCCAACTAAGATCGTGATCCAGTTTATCTTGCACCACTAGATCCCACCACTAGAACGCAAGATCCTAGATCATATATGTTTCTATTTTAACATTTAACTCCACTGGTGTGCCGATGAAATTAAAGATATGATTCGTCCTATTCAACCACACCTATACCTTTTTAGGTTCAGAATCACCCCATAAGATTAGTGGATTCTCCTTCATGAATTGGATGGAATGATCCACATTTCTTGGCTCAACCCTCTGATTCCCCATGTCCACATCTAGAAATTCTTGGATGATACTCCCAACCAGCTCTTGGTTTACTTGTGGTTCAGGTGTAACCACATTCTCCGTAGCTTCTTTTGGTTGGTTTCTATGACGTCTATCGGGTTCCATTTTCTAAACATCTAATAAACTCTATAAGTCTCACTCTTTATTAATTGAAGGATTATGATTTAAAATTATATCACAAAAAAACACACATTATTTTCCAAAAACTATTTTTTCAAGTTTGACCATTTTTTGAAAAATCCATTCTTTATTTTGAAAATTAAACCATTTTCAAAATGAATCAATCATGCTCTTTTCAAAATGTTTTATGTGAAAAAAATTGCAACATTTTAAAAATAATCACTTTTTCACAAAATCATAAATCATTACTCAAAATGAAATATGAAATATTAGTGGAAAGTCATTCCTCTACAATTCATTTCATGCTCATCTCATTGTCTACACCCATGAAAATCAGATTCCAATATCCTATAATTTTATCCAAAACACTTATGTACCCAACTCCCTGGTAACTAATTTCAGCATAAAAAGGTTAGCTACGTCATTTTATGCTCTATATTTCAAGTCCTGACAATCCTAATCCTTTTTAAGATCACAACCCAAGGAATATACAAGAACAAATTTTAACTTGAAGACTAAGAAAATTGATTACTACTTGTTCCACAAGGAAGGAAAAAGATGATACAAATTATCTCAAACAGGCTTTTGGATCGAACAAACTGATACCATTTGTAATGACCTACTTATTCTCATTGGCTTGAGAATATGATGAATCATTACTTGGCCTTAAACAATATCCCCATGATGCCAAAGGCTAGAAATAAATGCTGAAGGGTTTCAAATTCAAGTGGGGGATGATTTAACCTTTTAATAACTAAAACCATTAACCCATAAACCATAACCAAACAACTCACTATATGATGCATGAATAAATGAAAGATAGCTCAACCACTTAATTTATTTCAAAACCACACCAAAGTGTACTACAGTGAAATAAAAGTAACTATCAAAGTAAACAGTGGAATATAACTACAAGAAATTCCAAGACAACCACAAGACTCCATGATTCACAATCTTCATGCTCCAACATCACCAAACATCACAATTATCATGAGTTAGTGCTAAATATGTGTGATACTTTACCTTTTCCTATGTCTCAGAAGATAGCATATGAAAAAGCACCAAAGTTCAAAATCATGGGTGAGTATAAAACTCAGTAGGATTTCCCCAATTACTTCCCTACTCATTCCACTAGGATAAAAAAGTTAGAAACATTTATATAAAACCATTTATATAAAAAAAATCTACAAAATAGTTTATAACTAAATATAAACAAGTTCCAAAAACCATTATAACTAAGAGTAAACAAGTGTTATTTTCAACCAATATTCTAGCAACTCAAATTTCTAGAAAATAAAAAGAAAACAATACTTTAAAACCATTTCTCAATATTATTTTTTCATAACCATTCCATTTCACATTTTCACACACCCAACCATGCAGCTTCGTTTTGACAGTTCCATACTCATGAGCAGTCTCTCATACAATTACCCTATGTCCCACTAACACATGCCCCTGATCTAGGGTCATGCACCTTGTACCCCAAAGGCACACATCTCTTATTCAGTTTCACATCGAACATGAACTCACACAACCCATGTATCCAAAACCATTCAAATAAACCAATTCAAACCATTTCAATAAAATCATTTTTTATTGAAAATAATTAAAAACTAATTCCAATAAACCATTTCATTTCAATAAAAACATTAATTTTATTGAAAACACTTTAATAAAATATAATTAAAATATTTCCAAAAAATACCTTTTTAAAATCTTCATTTTAAAATAAATAATCAAATCACTTTATTTAAGGACACTAATTTTCCAGATTTCCACAATTTACCAAACTGTCTCTAAAGAGGGTTTCCAAAAATTTATAAATATCCAATTCACAATAAATTCAACACAAAATATTCAATTTTAAATCACTCCAATTAGTTCTACTAAGAAGATTCGATATTGAATCCACCTACCTCAAGAGTTTTGACAAAACCGGTAAACAAATGAAGAATGCTCACGAAACCGGGTAAGAATTCCACGAAACCGCCTTAGATATCTTCCCATATAAACAAAGAGACCAAATATAAACATATTTGGAATTAAAAAATATTATATATTCCCATAACAAGCATATATCTAAGAAACTAATAGGATAAAAGAATTATATCTAAGTATATCTAAAAAAACGCGACAAGAACGAAGAAGAACGATGACATACCTCAAGAATTGGGCTTTTAAACGATAGGGAAATGATTTGGATCAATTAAAATTTTATTGGTAGAGGTTCTCTAACCTTAAATGGAGAATAATACTAAGTTATGGATACAAAGTAGAAAAATGATGGAGTTAGAGACAAAAACATGTGAGATCCACTTTTTTAGGATCTCACTTAAACCCTATGCACGGTTTAGTCTCACAGTTAGACAAACCATGTGCTAACCGTGTGTTAGATACTTTATAGTAAGACCTTCACATGGCCTCCTCGCAAGGTCTCCCTAACTGTGTGCACACCGTGCTAAATATACTATCCAACATCTGCCAAAGTGCACAGTTTCTCTTAGTTTTTTCACACAGCTTAAACAAACCGTGTGCATCTCATGTGCTTCCCCTTTAGCCCCAAAGCTCCTTGAAAGTTCCCCAAACCCTCCCAAACTTCACCCTTAAACTTTATATTAATTAAAATCATAGATAAAGGGTTATGTACTAGAAACCTTGGGTACTACAATCCAAGATGAATTCCCTAGAGTCAAATGAGTAATTTAGACTCATAATCAAAGGGGGTGTAAGATTGAATTTTCTACACATAAAAAGGTTGATTTATGATATGTATATAAAGAATCAATGTGATTCTATAATTATATAAGAGATGTCATATATTTAAATATGAGGATAAATTCTTATTATAAAGATAAATAGATAAATACTGAACAGGGGAGTTCCAAATATTGCCCCAAAAGTTAATAGAATGAAATCCATGAGGTATTCTCACTATAGGTTCATAAAGTTCAACATTGGATGAAATTTAAGTATAATTGATACACCCATATTGGTGTAAACTCACTATTTGTTCATAAATATCAAGACAATAACACTCATGGATGAAATAATCAATTTGAATGATTGAGAGTAGAGGGTTTATTATTTCTTCAGTGGTTGTAAACCTGGAGAACAGTGGGGTCATTCTGAATTTTATTGAAGAAGAAATTTTCTTATTGTTTCTATTGAATGACATGTTGTTTCATGTCCTTTTTATTATCCTGATTAGGGAAAACCAATAAAATTGGTTTGTATCTCTTTTACTACTTTAACACTTCATATTAATTATGATGGATTTTATTTTTTCTACTAATTGTGGAACAAGATCATTGGTGAGTGTTCATTTTAGAAATATTGGTATAGGGTAAGATATTACCCTGAATTTACTTATCCTTTAGATATTTTATCCATTAGTAGTAAATTATTAGCATTTTTCAGGGCATTCATTCTGTTCTTCTATAGTTACATCACCTTCCCACTATTGTATTCATGAGAAAATAAATAATATTGTAACATAAAAATTAATGAATTAATTTCATGTTATCATGTACTAACCTGGCTACCTTGAATCATAACTCTACCATGTTCAATCATCCATGGTTAATTATAAAAATTTAGTTAATAACATACCATATACTAAAATGGGGTAATGGTAAAAAACAATTTATCCTATTTATATAATAGTATAGAGTCCTTGTAACACTATTAATATATCTAAGAAATAGACTAGCAATGAGTATTGTTAATATAATTAGTTTATCTAGTACATTTAATACTATCATGGCATGCATTAATAATAATAATATAACCTATAACTCACTAATAAAAATAGTATAACCCTTAGTAAAGTGAATAAATTATCTATCCCACTTCATACATGGGAATCTATCACACTTTATTCCATAAGATCTATTTAAATTCCTCACCTATTAAAATAAACTCATTTACTTCTCATACTTGGTTATTATATAGACTATAGAACATATCCCTTTTCATCTCAAGAGAAATACCAATGTCCCACTCTTAATATCATCAATTAAGTGCTACTTCTATAGTGGTAACAACCTGAAGGTATATTCCCAAAACATGCTCATTAACCTAGGAATGTTAGTGATCCCATCAATAAACCAACCCCTCAACCCACCCTTAGGATAATTTTTAACCCATTACCAATGTGAAACTAAAGGATTCCCCTTACTAGTCATGACTTAATGGTCACTTTATCTTTCTCAATTGAGAGATCATCTATTAGGAATCTCATTATTTCAAGATGATATTATTTCTTCTATATGGAGATTAAATTTCATGAAATTATAGGATAGATGGTGAGGGAAAACCATAGTTCATTCTATTTCTCACTCAATTATAAACCCTTTAAACCCTATTCCTCAATCACTTGAACATTGAAACTTCAAATGAGTATGGGGAAGTAAAAGAGAACCGATGAAGGTAATTGAATCAGTTCAAATAAAACTAATTACTTAGGTACTAAGCGGTGAATTATTCCTGGTAAGGTAGTCTATTTTATCTAGTTTAATTTCATAGTGATGTTACTGAAGAAATTTTAAAGTTTTCAAGGACAGTTTTTTTTATTTGATGAAAAGAAAAAATATATTTTCTTTAATTTTTAGATTTTTATGAGAATTATCAGTTCATGTTTTCTCAAAATTATGATATTGTCATCACTAAAGTGAAAGAAATTTCATTTACTACTATTGAGTTTTCTGAAATTTTATACTAACCACGTGAAGATAGATTAATGTCTATCCCTAAGATATATAATAATGAGTTTTTTATTCCAAAATATGATATATTCAATCCATTTGGATCTCATACAATCATAAAGATTCTTGTAAAGGACCTAGAACTAGAATAGAAGGTCCTTGTTATATTAATTTTGGTAGGGATTTCTCAAAGGATAGAGGATTTTGAAAAAGTATTATTTCAAGAAATTTATTTTCTTTATTTTTTAATAAAATATGATAAATTAAAACTGAATAGATATATGTTGAGATACATGTATCATTTCTCACATATATTAGTAAAAATAAATTTTTATTCTTAGGGTCAGGTGTTAATCCTTCTGTTTGAAAAGGTAGATGTAGATTCAAATCATCTAATAAAATGACATTATAGTTTCATTTTTATTATCCGATAAACTTAGAAGACTTATATTATTCTTAAATTCTTCCTTGATAAATATTATGGTTATTAGAAATAAAGGAGAGGAGGAATAAAATGCTGATGAAATACCTATAGATGCTCAAGGGAAGCATCATAGAAAAGATTCTTTAGTCCCTGCATTACTTGTAGCAGCTGAGGTAGAGATACCTGCCTCAATTATTGATGAAGTCAGATCATATGGGGTTAAAGAGTATTCTTATGAGGAGAAACCTTCTATAATTACTGAAATTTGGGCTCTTGTAGTTTTAGAAAATTATTTTTAGAGGATAGGTAGTGAGGAAGAATGGATGTCTAGTCTCATCAAGAGATAATGAATGAGTCTATTTAAGATATTATAAATAAATAGGATGAGGTTCAATTAGAATGATTTTTTATGTGCATATTATAATTATTTCTCTTGTATAAAAGTTAAGGGAATATACTGAGGATTTTGAGGTTTTGGATGATGAGATTCCATTAATAAGAATGCATGATGTAGTTTGGGGTGAAAATATCACTTGTTGATGAAAGTAAAGAAGATTCACCTTATGTTAATAAAAATGACAATAGTTTAGATACCAATGAATAGGTTTGGATACTGAGATAGAAACTAGTCCACATTAAATGATTAGGGAAATAATTTTGAACAGGTGAAAATACCATTTCAAAGATCCAAAACCAATTTTCATATAATATACACATTATATAATAATGAAAATAAGTTTTTAAAATAATCAAGAAATTGTGGAATTCAAATTAAAGGGTTAGGCATAAGGAACCTACCTCAACCTCAAGGCATGCTTCTTTTGATAATGACAACTCAAATCTTCCTTTTTTTCCACTTGCATTCATATTCACCTTCACATATATATAAGGACACTTATCCTCTATATACATCATTTCATGGACAAATATGTACAAGGGGGTACTTAGATATATGTTTATACTTTCATATACCCCTTTACACTTACACACGTATGAATTTTTTATATCTATAAATAATCACACCTATACCCAATATATATATTCATACTTACATGAGTGAATATATATAAATGGGGAACTTGTATATGTATATTACAACTTATGAATACACATGTAATCCCCCTTTGACAATGGCAGCTCAAATCCACCTCAACGAGATCCAAAATACACTACAAAAATATAGGGAACCCAAAAATCACAAAATCCCTAATTAAAATTAGTCTAAAGAATAAAAATGAATCTGATTTCAAACTCACTACCTTTGATGGTGATGGATAGGACTAGCCTCATCATAAGAAACCACTTATAAGTAAATAATGGGAAAAGAAGTGAGATATAACGACTTCTTATATATTTTTTATCAGTGTGTAAACTATACATGATAAATGATACATGAATTCATAACCAACAATGAAAAAATAATATTTATATTGATATGAAAATACTAATACTAAATAACATGATCATTAATCAAGTATTTTTTTCAAATTATATCCAATTTCATTCAATAGATACACCACGGAGTGGTATCATGAATCACTAGATAACACAAACCACAACATGATGGATTTTACTACATCATTCCTTATACTTTGGTGCATATTTACAATAATCTACCACTTTCACATATGAATCGTAGGTTTTATTAAAATCATTAAAAATCATTGTGAAATGATTCCAACTCTTTGGGATACTATTTTCATATAAACACCCTCAAACATTGGGATAAAACATTGTACCAAAATTTATGTCATTTATATTCCCACTAATAAATTTAGGTAGAATTTATTTAAAATCCCCAAAAATTATAACTATTTTACCACTAGAAGGTAAATCAAATACATTTAAAATTTTAGGTTTCCCAATATCTATCATGGTTTAATAATGTGTTTCAAAACAATTCTTATGGACCTTCAATGCTTTATCCCATATAATAATCTAGAATCTTTGTATTATTTCTTATATATCACTTCCTTATTTAATATTACATGTTGAATTTTCATTAACATTAATAGGAAGGAAAAATCTTAACTGTGGGGTTATCCCATCTATGAGGAGTAGGAATGTTGCTCCACTAGAAACTACTAAATTTACTATTTTTAATTTATATTATAATGAAGAACATAAATCCCTATTTATATATTTTTCATGTCCCATTATAACATTTAATAAATAAATAAACCAAGTAGAATTAGATGTTATAGTCAGTAGTTTTGTTTTTTATTTTTCTTCTGACATTCTAGATGATTATACTCTTTTTATAGATTTTTTATTTAGTAATTAATCTCTTCTATAACTCACCTATTTCCCTAGTATAAATAGGGGTAATCTAGTAAGAACATAGAAGGGCGGTATTTGA
Organism: Viscum album; assembly: GCA_963277665.1. NCBI lineage: Eukaryota > Viridiplantae > Streptophyta > Magnoliopsida > Santalales > Viscaceae > Viscum > Viscum album. The sequence goes on along the minus strand of OY728135.1, from coordinate 1,881,354,422 downwards.
ATGACATTCCACTAATATGTAGGATATTATCGATTTATATCTTAGAATATATCCACATTGGATTATCTGTAAGTAATAAATATGTAAGAGTAATAAAGGATTTTTATTAACAACAATTTTTGTGAGAAGTTAATCATGCATTTATTATTCTATATATTAAATTAAATATGTTTTTATAGTGACATAAAACTTTTATATTAATAGCACATAGTTGATCCAATGATAAAGATAACATAATAGTGACATAAAATCTTATATTTTAAAATAAAAAAATCATTATATATTTATCATATTAGGAATGTGGATGTTTTTATGTTTACATTCTTCCTATAGTCATCATTATTTAATTTATTTAATAACGTCATAAATAAATAATCAAGTAGAACTATATAAATGATGGATTAAGTAAATAATGTTAAAGAAAATCATGTAACAAAATAATATGTGTCAATCATATCAATCACCCCCTAAAACATCTTTAATAGATTCAATAAATTCATTATCACCCTAAAGAAAACTCAAGGAGTAACATTTCACTCTAAAAGTGTGATATATTGTATGATTATTAGTCAAAATATCTTTATAATATATTGTGGATTTGATCTTAGTAATATGAATTCACAAAAAAAATATAGTTCACTAATTATTGGACATAAAAAATAAAATATTAGGATAATTACTAACCCATTCCCACTGATAGACTAAATTATTCCCCTTGCTAGTCATTACTTAATGGTCATTGTGTGTTTTTAAATTGAAATCTCATCTATTAGGAATATCATTATTTCAAGATGATATTTTTTATTCTAGAAAGAGATTCAATTTTATGAAATTTGAGGATATATGGTGAGGAAATACTATAGTTCATATTATTTCTCAATCAATTATAAACCCTTTTAATATTATTCCTTAATCACTTGAACATTTAACCTTCAACTAATTATATGAAAATCAAATACAATAGATGAAGGTGCTTCAAGTAGTTCATTGAAAAATAATTACTTAAGTATTAAGCGGTGAATTCTTCAATCCTTACATTACCTATAGTAGCTGAGGTAGAGATACCTACCTCACCTGTTGATGAAGTCAGATCTGACGGGGTTAAAGAGTATGATCGTGAGGAGAAAACTACTATAAATTCTGAGATTTAGGCTCTTGTAGTTATAGTTTATGGTGTTCAGAGGATAGATGGTAAGTAATAATGGATTTATAGTCTCATCAGGAGATGATAAATGAGTCTATTTAAGATGTTATAAATAAATAGGTTGAGGATCAATTAGAAGTAGTTTTTTATGTGCATGGTCCAATTATCACTCTTATATAAAATTTAAGCGAATATATTGAGTATTTTCAGTTTTAGATTGATGAGCCTCCATTAATAAGAAGGAATGTTTTAGTTTGGTATGAAAATATCCTCTCTCTTGTTGTTTATGAAAGTGAAGAAGATTCACCTTCATAGATTTACCTTTTATATTTTTTTAGAAGTCACTCTATTGAAGAAATATATTTTTTGTTTGAAGTATGATCTCAAATATGATATAGAAGAGCTAGAATTTTTTAAGGAATATTTTGTTTCTATATTGAGTAAATAAAATCAGATTTGGTTACTAGGTCAAATTTTAATGATCTAAAAGATTTGATAAAGGCTCAAGATAAATTTTTTTGGAATATTAAACCTATTCCCACAAGTTTATAGTTTCATTTCCAAAATATGTTAAATATGACATGAAATATATTATATCATATTTGGCCTTTCAAAATGAAATATTAATTTCTTTGTAGTGTGATATAGTCTCTATAGAATCTTTTCATGATTTAAATATGGATTTGATCAGTGAAATAAAATATATCAATTCTAAAAATAAAATAAAAACAAAGAATTGGTCTATATTTTTCTGATATTGTATCTTTTATTGAAGAGAATTTTGTATCTTTAATGGAAAGCATGAAAAAAATAGAGAATACCATAATGATTCAAGGTATTGAAGGAATGGGAAACTTATTTGAATAGTAATATCTAATTTTTGGCTAATAATCAAAAGGATATTATGAAAGATATTCAAAATTAGGTTGTCAATGAATCCAAGTTTGACAATGAAGAATATGAATCAATAAAATGAAATATAGTTCATTAAAAGTGTATATAGTGTAAAGTTTTATAAAATAGTGGGTAGTGAAATATATACCACTAAGTAAACAGACATATTTGGTCTATTTCAGAAGTCAATTGTCCATTAACTTGCATCATAAGAAACCACCTATAAGGAAATAATGGGAAAAGAAGTTAGATATAATGACTTCTTATATACATGTGATCAGTGTGTCAATTGTACATGATAAATGATACATGACTCCATAAACAACAATGAACAAAGAATATTCAAATTTATATGCACATCCCAATAATTAATAATGTGATCATTAAAATTGGTCTTCTGGATTTATTTTCATACATATATGAATTTTTTATTTTGTATGACTTATAAAGTCGTTCTAAATATTAAAATTCATAGAATTTTTTTAATGGTTATTTTAATTAAAAGAATAAATTTAGTTAACATTGTACCTTTATTAAATTAACTAAACATCATAATTACATCTAAAATTAAGATTCAATGAATTTTATGATAAGATATATAAAAGGTGATTTGTACACATGCTTCGAAGATGGAACCTATGTCATGGAGAAATCTAAGGAGGATATCCAATCAAAAAATGGCTCAAGTATTTTTAGTATAGTTATGCCATGATGTGATTTCTATGTCTCGGTGAGTTATAGAAGGAGGAAGTTATGGAGTAGATTTCACTACAACCCAAGGAACCATAATCATAGCAAGTTCATTGCATGTCTTTATACAATTACAATTATTTACCTGAATGATAAATAAAAATAAATAGACATGAAATTTCTAGAATTTTTTCAAATTTATGAGACTGGATCTACATGCGGTGACATTAGGAAAACTGAGAAATGAGGAAATAATATTCATATATCCTGTGGATATTAAAAGTAAGTAAATAAATAAAAGGAGTGGTTTAGAAAATTTTTTATTTATGTGTGAAGATATTTTGAGTATTTAAATCATACATTGAAAATTATTGGGATAAGAGAAAGAATATCTAGATCTATCGAGTTTGGAGAAGCACATGATTTTTATTATTGATTTATCTTAAAAAATTTCCTATTGTTTTTGTTTAATAAGAAAGAATTTATACATATTTGGTTGTCTCCATTAACTTGTTGTATGTTAGTAGCTATAACATTGTAATAAATTTATAGTTGTGTGTGTGAGTGAGATAAAAATCAACATGCATCGAGGACATAGACATCCTTAGGGAGGAAAACCTTGTTAACAAACATGTTGTGATCTAAATTTATATTGAATATTAATTTTTTTGATGATATTATAGATGAATAAGAATAAGGGAATAAATGTTATTGAAAAGGTTAAAATCACTAATTCACCCCTTTCCCCTCTTAGTTTTTTCCATCACTTGTTTAACCCTTTTAAAAAACTATTATAGGGTATGATAGAAGGTTTTACCCCAATATGCATAAAGGTGATACATGATTCCCAAATTAAATTATATACAATCCATTCCCATAATAAAATCCACTCTAATTGTATATAGAACATATAGATGGACTTACTTGAGTCATCCTTTGAGTCAGTTTGACTAAGTAATTCCCAAACCTGTTCAATATTACCTACACACCAAATTAGAACATAACAATAACCATCATCTAAAACCATGGTAGAATAATCATCTCATAATAATGAGATTACAATCATGAAAAGAATAGTAGAATAAACAATAAAAAGTGAAATTATATCAAAAGAGAAAAATATAAAGATTCACCACCTAAACCCACAAACATGAAGGATCAAATTAACTTTTACTATTGTCTCAAAGACAAGACATTCTAGATAAACACCTAAAAATTAATTGGAAGCCTTTATATTACTGGTACAAATTAATCCTTATAGATGATCCAAAATTTTAACCAAAAGAACAACTACTAACACTTATTCCAATAAAAGAGTTCTTAAAACACATGTTAAATAAACATGTATGAATGAATTGTGTCTGTCCAAACCAAGAACATTAAAAAAATGAAGTAGTTGTTCATTATTTGGTTTGGTTATTTAATTACTTTGTCACTCCAGATCATTCAAAAGAATTAACAATGAAATAATCTTTTTGGTATATTTATAAGCATTATGATTGGTGTATTTTCTTTAACTGTGAGCACACTAGCCTGATTTCTATTAAATTATAGAAAACTCAATCAGGGGAATTGGCTTTGGAATATAACAGAAATTTGAAAAGCAAATGGAAATTTAGGGGTACATGCATTGAAGATAGGAATCATCAATATAATATGGCATTGATATTCTCACTTAAAGAATGGGGGCAGGTTTAGAGAGAATATATGGATATGTTTTCAAAACCATGTTGTTTTAGAAAATATGGCATGGTTTCTTGAAAAAATGATGGGAGGTTTATATTCTAAAATAGTGTTATAAATTTAAGTTTCAAATTCAAATCAACTTCTACTTATGAGCAACCAAAGATGATGATATGCACCTTCCCATTTTGATTCATCCAGAAAGATGGGTCCTCATTCAATTCGAAGCTCAGGTTGGACGTAAGGACCATAAAACTTCTTCCCCTATTAGGATAACTCTGAATCACCAAAGAGTTCAAGAGAATCTATTTCGACACATACTTGAAAATATCAGGCATTCCATTAACGGGCAGCATCTCCGACAATGAGGATTCTTGGAAGTTGAACCTTATTTCGATGGATATTACCACCTTTGAAACCCTAGTTGAATGTGGAGATCAGAATCATGATTGAGTAGAGGTGGAGGTTTGGGGAAGGTGGGGTGGCCATGTTGAATCCATGTCAGAGGAGGAGGGTTATGGCGATGTGGAGAGGTCATGTTGGAGTTGCATCGGTAGGGAGGTGGGGTGGCCGTGTTAGAGCCACATTGGAAGAGAGGTGGGCTAGATATGTCAGAGGATTAGGATTTTTAGGAGCACATCAGAGGTTGGGAAGTTCTGTTCAGGAGCATATGTGGAGGTGGGTTCTACCGTGAGGGGATAGGGGAGGGCTCGGTCAGGAGGGATAGTTGTTTCCACGGTTTAAAATAACTCATGGTAGTAGACAACCTATTTCCACATTTTTAATAAACTATGGAAATAGATGTATGTAAAGAGGTTATTTTTGTAGTAGTGATCAAACTCATCAGGCTAAAAGATGTGTGATGATTCTGGATAATATAGATGGATCTGAGACACATGAAAGATATCATGAATTGACCGGTATCTCTGAGGAAGTTCTATCTAGTAAGCCACTAGTCTGATCCTTTTCACAACCTTTAAGGGTCCAAAAAACCTAGGTGATAGCTTACCCTACCTAAAAATATGTCTATGATCCAACCTAGGTGAGACTTGTAAGAAAATCTGATCTCCGACCTCGAACTCAAGAGTTCATTGGAGTCAGTTGGCATACGAATGTTGTCTGTACTGAGTTGTCATCATTTTTTTTCTGATCAATTGGACCTACTCTGTATTCTTTTATATGAGACGTGGTTCAAGCATAGCTATCTCCCCTACCTCTATCCAACACATAGGTGATCAGCAAGACCTACCATATAAGGATTCATAAGGATCAATCTTGATGGTATCCTAAAATCTATTATTATAAGAAAATTCAATAAGGGGAATGTGTTTCTCCCAAGAAACCATGAAGTTAAGGACACATGCATAGGGCATGTCCTCTAACACCTAAATCATTGACTCCATCTTTCCATTAGTTTTTTGGTGATAGTCCATGCTTAGAATCACCTATATACCCAAGGCCTTCGGTAACCCCTTTTATAACTATGACATAAAGCAAGCATCTCTATCAGAAATAATAGAACGAGGATCTCCATGAATATGCATGACCTTCCTAATGTATATCATCCCTAGATTTTCTAATAATAAGGTCTCTCACATAGGTAATAAGTGTGAAACCTTCATCAAACGATCAATTATAACCCACACTGTATCATTTCCACGAGGTGATTTGGGTAAACTAGTCATGAAATCCATAGAAAAATTGTCTCATTTCCACTGAGTAATGTAAAACAGATGTAAAAACCCCCACTAGATGCTGATGTTCCACCTTCACCTACTGAAATTTGGGAAACCAAGTGATAAATCTGGGAATCTCCCATTTCATACCAGGACACCAATACCGGCATCGTAAGTATTGATACATCTTAGTGACACTGGGATGAACTACCCATGCTGATGCATAAAATTCTCACATCATATCCTATATGATGTTTGGTGGGACCCAAACACATCTATTTAATAGTAGAGTATCATCCTCATCCATAGTATAACCTGAAGATTTATCATCATTTGAGATGCTTTCCCTTAAGACAAGGCCATCTTGATTAGATAGTTAACACATTCTTACCCGTTACAAAAGAGTAGAGGTCACTACTAAGGTTGTGAGGATATTCTGACCATGATCTTCCTAAACCTTCTTGGGAATCTCTGAAAACAAGGACATGAGATTCCATTCATCACTGGCCTCTTGAACTGCATGTATCTAAGTCTTCCAGTTCAAAGTATTGACCACTGCATTGCCTTTCCTAGGAATATAGGCAAGCTCTAAGTCAAACGACTATAGTTACTCAACCTGCCTACACTACTTGAGATTAATATCATGATAAGTAATGATGTACTTGAGACTTTGTTGATAATTTTACACCACAAAACACTCTCTAAGTAGATAGTATCTTCAACAGTGTAGAGAATGAACTATAGCAGCTAGCTCAAGGTCATGTGTTGAGTAATTATTCTTATGGGGATATAACTGATGAGACCCATATGCAATGACTCTATCATCCTGTATCAGGAAAAATCCAGGCCCGATACCTGATGTATTACAGTATACATTATAGCTTCTTCCTAGATCTGGTAGAATCAGTATTGAAACTGAAGTCAATCTTCCCTTCAACTCCTGAAAGGATTCTTCATAAGCTTATGACCATACAAATTTCACACCTTTCTTTATCAACCCCATAAGTGGCACTACAAGACATAATAATTCTTGGATGAAGAATATTTAATACTCAGTTATCCCCAAGAAACTCTAGATGTCAAAGACACTCTTGTGCTACTCCTAGGAAACCACATCTCTCACTTTCTCTAGGTATATTGAAACTCCTGACTTTGAGATGATATAACCTAGGAAGTAGACTCTATCAATCCAAAAGTGGAATTTACTAATCTTAGCATAAATTTTATTCTCTCTCAGTGTATTAATCATGATCTAAATATGATTAGCATGGTATTTTCTAGAGTGATAATACACTAAGATATCATTAACAAAGACTACCATGAATGAATAAAGATACGGGTGGAAAACCCAATTCATCAGATCAATAAAAATTGCAGGTGCATTTTTCAGACCGAACGACATGGCCAAGTACTCATATAGACTATACATGTACCTAAAATTTGTGTGAGGTGTGTATGATGAACTAACACACACTTGATGATAGTATGAACTCAAATATATCTTTAAAAACACTCCTGCTCCTCAAATCTAATCAAAGAGGCCATCTATTCTAGGAAATGGATATTGATTCTTTATCGTGAGCTGGTTAAATCAACGGTAATCCATGAAAATCTTGAGGGTACCATCCTCCTTCATGGAAAAAGGGATTGGAGAACCCCAAGGAGAAGTGTTGGGGCATATGAAGCCTTTAGCCTCTAGATCCTCAAACTATTTCTTGAGCTCTAGAAGCTCCATAGGTGTCATCCTATAAGGAGGAATGGTCACTGGTGTTGCTCCTAGAACTAGATCAATGGTGAATTCTATATATTTCATTGGAATTAGCCCAGAAAAGTCTTCAGGAAAGATGTCCCTGAAACACTTGACTATAGGAGGGAAAACAGCAGGTTGTAACCCCTGATCATCCAAGAAAAAATCGATGATCTAATCTATAGCATTAACCATCCTATGCTAATCGAGTCCAGCTCAAGTTGAAAAAACATCACATTATACCTTATATACATACCTACCACCCTCTAGTGATGTAAATGCCATGCTCTGATAATAGTAGTCAATATGGGATTGATAGGGAACTAACCATATCATCCTGATGATTAAATCAAAGCTCGTTATGTTAATGATGAAAATATTCCATTCAAAGAGGTATCCGCCTATCTCAAGGGGAAAATCATTATAATGGAGAATGACCTATGATCAGATACCTAATGGGTTATCAAGCATCATAACTTCATATAAGTGTTTGATCTCAATGCCTAGACTCTCCATGATATTCTCTGATATAAAAGAGTGACACATTCCTAAGTCAAATAAAGAAGACACTAAAGTGGAGGATACTAGAATACTACCTCAAACTGTAGAAGTTTCGATGCTATAAACCTATAGAATAGGCTAAATTTCATGTAACTAGAATATAATGTAGCCCTGAATCACTTCCTGACTACCCAGAGCAATCCTACTCTCTTGATGCTGAGAATCATGAGTTTGACTACCTCTTACCTGACCACCACCTCAGTATGAGTGGATAGTGGTGTTCTAGTTTCCTTCCTAGAAAGATCCTACTGGCCCTGCTCTGGAATATGGTGTAAGAGTAGATTCATGCTCGCTAGTCACTAGTGGAAAGGTCTTGTAGAAGCACTCGATATGCCCTGTCCTACCACATCCTATGTATTCTACTGGTTCCCATAAACACTGAGGTTTCATATGTCCCATCTTCCAACACTAGTAACATATCAATAAATTGTCTGTATGAGGAGCCTAACTACTGCTACCCCCACAAGAAACCTCTAAGCAACACTTTTGTCTACTAGAAGAACTACTGATAGATTTAGGTATCAAATTGCCCTAACTTGCACAATCGGCCTCCCTCAAATTTCTCTTAGTAATAAGGGCCCAATTAACTATATCTTAAATAGTATTCATCCTGAAAACATTGATCTACAATCAGATGGAATATACCATCCCATACTCAAATCACTTGGTGGACATAAGATAATCACTCTCTAGAGTTAGTAAGAATCTATACTACTCAATAAAGTGAGAAAAATACTCCATGAAAGACATGGATCCTTGATGCAGGTTCATAAATTCTCTATCCTAGTCATCCCTTAGGGTATGGGGAAAGAAATGGTTATAGAAGATAGTCTAGAAATCCAACCAAACTATATTATGACATCGATCTTCCTGGGTAATAACATCCCACCATCATTTGTAATAATCGTGTAGCATATAAGCTGCAAAATTGACCCTCCTCTCTAGAGGAATCTCTAGATGATCAAATATAGAAAGAATAACTTTGAGCCAAGTCTCAATAGCATGTGGTCTGATATCCCCCAAAAAGGTTGGATGATACTACTATTAGAACTCCTGAGTCAACTCTTCCATAGTCAGGTCACGTTGAGTGACACCTTTCATAGATTTCATCATATGGAAAAATCCCTCCCAGAATTGGGCATCAGTGGCCATATAACCATAATTAATTTTTATTTTTATTTTAAGAAACCACTTTTTGGGTAAGTAGGAACCATACAAAGCCTCCACAGACCACCGATACTAACCCCATTTAGACTATCACCAACATACTAAATTAAAATTTCAAATTACACTACACACAAACCCTAACCAAGTACCACCACTATTTTTTAACTGCCTCAAAACCCGCTACTTTCAAAATTTTAAAATGCGCCTGAAAATTTTCAAATTTCAAAACAAAAAGTCACCCAAAAAGCCATCACGAACCACGTGCTGCGCACTATCCGAGACACCATCTATCCATCACTTCACATGAAATCATCACGATGCCGACCAAACACCGTCACCGTCAACATTACGCATCACCAAGGTCGCCGGCCTCTTCTCCGACATCCACCGCCCCAGCCCGCGTCACGCAAAACACCAACAGTCACTTCACTGCCAACCACCATAGACAACATCGTCGGAGATGAACTTGCCGTCGACGATTGATTCGTCATCACCAAATATATCCCGAAGCTGCCCACACAGACTCACTTCCCAAAGAACCATGGATACCACCACTCAGCTCCACCTCAGAGAGAAAGGTGAAAACCTGGATCTAGAGCAGAGAAGAATGCGGGCTTTTGCAGGAATAAAGGAAAGAAACTCATCAAAACATCATCAGCAAACAAACACCAACTGAATCCGCCAAAATTCCTTCATGAGTTGATGAAGAACGAGCCCGGAACACCATCGACCGCTCGCACCTCATGTCCCAAAACCTCTTTGAAGGCCACCGCACATGTCTGACCAGGATAGGAGTGAAGGATCATGAGGCCAGAGCAGAGATCATGTGGTCTAAGGCCTCACCAGTAAATTTTTGGGGTTCAGCCCACACATGGGTGTTTCCATTATTTTTAGATATGATGTATCTTTTAGATTTGAAGATATATTTTTTTGTAAATTCAAGAGTCTTCCACTGTGTATCTGCCAGCATGAGATTCAGGTAATATCTCATGATATCTTTTTGAGATATTTTCAGATTTCCTTTTCAATCAAGATATGTGGCATATGGGATCCTATTAAAGGGGAAGTAGAGAATCAAGGAAGTGACAATTTGGTGGTCCGCGAAAACCCAAGGAGAGCAGATACTTGGGTAACTGTTTTCTAGGGCGTGGGCAGCAGCGAGCAGTGGCAAATCAGGTTGTGCAACAAGGTGCTGCAATGACGCTGCAAGTTCGATTTTGATCTCCGAAGGGTGACTTATTGTCACGAACTATTATCAGAGAGGCGACGAAGGCATATCAGGGTGGGGTTTTTCGCACAGGTTTTTATGCTTTATTTGCGATTCAAGTTTCGGGATTAACTTGGATTTTTGTACTCTCTGATTCATAGTGAATTTTCTTGAAGTTGCCCCGTGGTTTTTTAATCCTTCTAAAGGAGGGTTTTTTCACATTAAAATTTGTGTCCACATTTTTTATTCTACTGTTTGGTTTGGTGCTTCGTTTACATTGGTGATTCTCACAAATTTTTGTTGTCGCAACTGAGTTTATATTTGAAACCAATCTGTTTCTGACCCAACATCTGGTATCATAGGAGGTTCTCCGTGTTTTCTTGATGATTAATATGGGGGATTCACGCCATGGGATTTCTTCTCACATTGAACTGTTCAACGGGAAAAATGATTTTACACTTTGGCAGCAAAGAGTTAAAAATATTTTGGTCCGTGAGAAGACAACAAAGGTGTTGAAGAAAAAATCAGAGAAGCCGGAGATGATGGGTGATGATGATTGGCAGGATATGCGAGAGTTGGCGACAAGCACGATTCAGGTGTATTTGGGTGATAATACACTGCAGGAAGTGATGAATCTAACAGATTCGGAGGAGATATGGGTGAAGCTTGAAAGCAGGTATAAATCAAAATCCCTCAAAAATTGTTTATATTTGAAGAAACGGTTGTATTGTTTGCGGATTCCATAGAATGGAGATTTAGGTAACCATCTGGATGAGTTCACCAAACTTCTGATGGAGCTATCCTTGGTGGCGGTCAAGATTGATGATAAAGGTAACATGGTACCTGTTGAAATGGAAGAAGAAGACAATACTTTGCTTCTTTTGGGTTCTTTCCCTGATTCATATGATAATATCGTCACCACACTATTGTTCGACAAGGATACACTAAAGTTGGATGATGTGATTTTATCATTGTTGATGAACGAGACTCGATCAAAGACCAATGATGGTGAATCTTCAGGTTATGGTGGTACTCTGGCTGTGGAAGATGGACGCGGTAGTCAGAGAGGTTGGTCAAAGACAAGAAGAAAGGTCAAGTGATACTTTTTCAATAAAGAGGGTCATGTGCAGAGACACTTCTATGAATAGAAAAAGCTTAAGAAGGAAAAGAAGGCGCACGAAACCGATTCTAAGGATACCGGCGTAAGTATTATTCAGGGTGAGGGTGATTTACTTTCAATTGGCATTGATTGTCGCAGTTTATATTTGTACACCGAATGGGTGGTTGATTCAGCAGCATCATACCATATTTCACCAAAGAAGGGACTATTTTCTTCATATGAAGAAGGTGACTTTGGTATATTGAAGATAGGAAATGGAGATTCTGCTAATGTCATTGGTATTGGTGATATTTGTATCACTACAAATGCAGGCTGTCCACTGACATTGAAGGATGTGCAACATGTGTCAGGTATTCGCCATAATTTTTTATCTGCTAGTTCTCTTGATACTGATGGATTCAGGAGTTCGTTTAGCGGTGGAAGATGGACTTTTTCCAGAGGCTTGATGGTTTATGCGCGCGGAAAAATGGATGACATGATTTACAGGACAGATGTAAAGGCATGCGGTGATGTGACGAATCCAGTTGAGAAGAGGACTTCGTCAGATTTGTGGCAGTGGCAATCATCATGCATGAGTCGAAGACTGTCGACTAAGTTGAAGAAGGTTTGGAAGCCTAAGCTTATCATGGCAGGTGTTTCAGATCTTAAACCTAATTCTTTTTCTTTAGAGAGTGTCACTATTGAAGAAATAATGGAAATCAAAGATCGAGGTGATGCGCTGAGTGTTTTTGACTGCTTGAAGGATGTTGAGCAGAGGGAGAAAGTAATTCCTGCAGGTGCTCCAGATTATGTGGCGATCACAGTTATGGGGGAACCAGATATTGCTGATTCAGGTATCAGCGGTGTAGACATAAGTATGAAGAAGACTTCGGCATTTGGATTTCTTTTGCAGGGGGGGCTTTTAGGTTTCCGTCAGAGATGCAAAAGAGGGATGTCATATTTTCTGCAGAGGATGGCGGTTGGTGCGATACCAACCAGTTTTCTTTCCAACTGAGTTTTTTGGATGTGATCTCCTTCTTCGATAGGCTGAAGGGGGAGATTGTTGGGGTTCATCCCACACATGGGTGTTTCCATTATTTTTAGATATGATGTATCTTTTAGATTTGAAGATATATTTTTTTGGAAATTCAAGATTCTTCCACTGTGTATCTACCAGCATGAGATTCTGGTAATATCTCATGATATATTTTTGATATATTTTCATATTTCCTTTTCAATCAAGATATGTGGCATATGGGAGCCTATTAAAGGGGAAGCAGAGAATCAAGGAAGTGACAATTTGGTGGTGCGTGAAAACCCAAGGCGAGCAGATACTTGGGTAACTGTTTTCTAGGGTGTGGGCAGCAGCGAGAAGTAGAAAATCAGGTTGTGCAACGAGGTGCTGCAACGATGCTGAAAGTTTGATTTTGATCTCCGAAGGGTGACGTATTGTCACGGACTATTATCAGAGAGGCGACGGAGGCATATCAGGGTGTGTTTTTTCGCACATGTTTTTATGCTATATTTTTAATTCAAGTTTCGGGTTTAACTTGGATTTTTGTACTCTCTGTTTCATAGTGAATTTTCTCAGAGTTACCCCGTGGTTTTTTAATCCTTCAAAAGGAGGGTTTTTTCACGTTAAAATTTGTGTCCACATTTGTTATTCTACTGTTTGGTTTGGCGCTTTGTTTACATTGGTGATTCTCACAAATTTTTGTTGTCGCAACTGAGTTTATATTTGAAACCAATCTGTTTCTGACCCAACACAAATAGAGCCATTCTCCAGAACATCACATGAATCATCTCAATAGATCGTGACCGGCGTCGAGGATGTGGAAACACTAGAATCTGCCTTCACTAGACAAAGAATCAAAACTAGATGCGCATAAATGAATCCACCGAATCCGAAAATCAAGAAGAAACGAAAAGATGCGTGAACAGAAGAAAAAAGGTGAAATGAAAACCCTAAATTATAAGGGACCTTCGGGGAAGAGAAGAGGCACCAGGACAGGTGAAAAGAGCAGAAAAGCAGAGATCTAATCCCTTGGAGCAACAGAAAAACCCAAAAACGCGAACACTAAGAGAGAAAATCCAGAAACGTGTGGGTGGAGAAGGAAGAAGAAGCCGCCAAAGGGATAGAGGGGAAGAAAATAGTCAGAAGGACTTCAAAGATCAAGACTGGTACTGGAGGCATTAGAGAGAAAACCCAAGAACCCCGTAGATGGTGAGTAAGAAGAAGGCAGTGAGGACGGAAACCCTTGTCGTGGAAGCGAAACCACCGTCTGAGAATGCGGCCATCAAGCCCCGCATCAGTGGCCATATCAGGAATAGGAATAGGTTCTGTGGGTGGAACTATCATAGGAATCACTGGTGGATCAGGGACCACAAAATTTAATGCATGGTCGTCACTGCCTTTAGGTCATAAGACTAGAGGATATCATGGAGGCATTATGTTATAATGCCAAACACATGCCTCATAAGAGATCTTAATAATTAAAAGGATTTTAGATATAAAAATAGAACAGGTTCATAGCCTTCCTATAGATATATCATACCCATATTCCATCTCCTAAATATAGGATTGGGTAATAGATAAAGACCATACAAGGTCATAAGAATGTAATAAACACACCAACTACCCAGCTACTAAGGTTGGTTTCAGGTCTAGGTCCTTATTTCGCATGTATAAGATAATTGTTTCATTCTAAAAGTGATATTCATTTTTAGCTTTGTACTCATTTATGTATTTAAATATCTATAAATGGTTGAATTCAATGGATCACCATTTCCAATCCATAAGGTTTCATACTCGTCATGAATTGAAAGATAGCATCCACTTAACCCACACCATAACATGTTTAATCCCATGAGACCAATGGTCCATGACTAAACATTCCATATTTGATTACTTTTTTTGTCCACTTTAACCTATGTAGGGAAACACTATTAGGATAAGTTAGGCACTTTAAGTTTCAATTATGTTTTCTCAGCCCTGAAAGGAATGTTAGAACAATTCCATATATAAGCAAGGCACTGATAGTATGAAAGATGAAAATTCATGCTGAAAATAGATGTGACATGAAAAAATGCATGACATATTTATCCTATTATTCCTATAATGATGCATGTAATTCAATTCCCTTATTTCAATGGGCCAAGGGAAAATAAATATCATTTAAATAATACCAATATTAATAAAATCTCAATGCATGTGCAACACCCAACAGTGAAGTCATATAAACCATAACATGAACAATCAATAATAGCAATTACTTATCCCAAGTAATTTGGGTTTCCCTTGTACATGGGTTAGCTATATCTAAGAACAGGGTCATTTCCAAATCCTGGTGTGATCTGCCTTCTCAGTCTCATTGTTTCTCTCCAGTGTGTGGTCCGATGTGGCTGGTCTCTTGGTTCGGGTTGGCACGGCCAGGTGTCGCCTTCATCGTGCTTCTGGTAGCTTGAAGATGAATCTGGAATGACTCGAATGGGGAGGGTCCTATTACGGCGTTTTTGTGTGGTTTTTGCAAGTTTTTTTTGGTTTGGTAATGTTTGTGTTGATCTGGTTTTGGCATTCTATTGGTGATCTATGGGTTGATTTGGTAATCGTATCAGAGTTGTATGCACTGATTTGGTGGAATGGTCCCTTACGGCCTTGGGACTTAGTGTCGCAGCATGGTGGTTTTCTCTACTTGAAAGGTTTTTTGTTAGAAGGAGGTAAGTTTGTGATCTGTATGACTTCACAAAAAGATTTTAGAAGAGGTTTCAGAGCTGTAGCTTCATATTTGCAGAGTTTTTTTGGATTTGGTTGTTTGAGAGGGTATGGATCCAGCCATCATATCAGGCCTATTCTAGACACAGGACACTTTCTTTCTGATTATCCTTTAAATGGTGGATAGCTTCTTCATGTTCAAATGTTGGGGAGGAGTAGTTCAGTAATGTCTTTCTGGTTTTTATTCTTTCTATCCTTTGAGTGTATTGTCCTATGTCCATGATGTCTTTGGGTTTCCACCCCCTTCATCCCTTAAAAGGGGGATTTATCATATAATAAAAATTTGAAGGCCTTCGGGCCATTGTATGAAATATAAAAAAAAATCCACTAGGAAGTGTCATATATATGTATTCATGGCATGCTTATATATAAAAAGTGAACAGGGGATAGGCATATACAACATACTATGACAAAAAGACAAAAAGAACAAAAGGGTGATCCACTAGCATCATAATCATATGATTGGTCCTTAGAACCTATGATCCATCTATAAGTAAAGCATATCAAATATCTATAGTAGGGTGCTTGCCCTTATCCATACCCGTAGACAAGTAATCTACTATGGTACCAAAGGCGGCATGAGTAGGGTGTGAGATAAAATCCTAGTAGGCCACCACCAATGGTGTATAGAATTAATCCAATAATTGTACAAAATAGTAGCAGCATGAAAGTATAAACAGAATAAGAAACAATACTGAATAAATAACCAGCCTACTCAAGTTTCTTAAGGACACTCAGTGGCTCTACCTCCTTCATCTCATAGCCAGAATGATTTTATGGTCAGTAAATATATATATATATATATAATAATAGTGTATATATATAGTATAGTTATATATTTCATCCACCTATATGGACCAAGTACATGAGGATCTAATTGGCCATATACCTTGAATACTATGTGCTGGATGGACTGGGGTGTAACTCAGATATTCATAACTAGTCTAAATGAGCCTATAATTTCAAGTAAAAGGGTAAATTCCCAACATACCATGATGAATGATAGATTTCATGCTCATCACTCAAGATTGTGGGAAATTCATCATGTCAACACCTGAAACAAGGGACTTGGTGCATCATTCCCATCATCTAAAAAGTGTCAATGATGTGAGAAGTCATGCTCAACACTCGATGTAAGGGGGCATGGAACTTCATGCAAAAAAACCTTAACCATTATCCATAGCCCTTATCAAAGGTGTAATCATATTTATAATAATATTCATGAGGCATTACCTCTCATGAATTATATTCATCAAGCCTAGATATAAGCAAGGCATCACAATTCATATAATCAAGTTCATTAATAGTAAAGATGTGGTGTGGCCTTGACAACCTATTTCATTTAATTAATTGAAGGAAGGTTGAAAGTCATGAAGAAATCCATTCAATTTAATACAATCCATTTAATTAATCAAAACATGTCAACTCAAATTCAATGTTAAATTAAGCCCTTAGAATGTGCTAATATCATTTATGAAATTACCTACAAGGGGAAAATTCTATTTCTAAAGTTATCCAAGCACATAGGATGTGTTTGGGTTCAATAAACCTTTATATAGAAGTGGTAAATTTTAATTACAACCCAAGTATAAAACTTAGGAGTCATTCTAGATAATTAATCAATTAATTACAAAGGTGTAATTCAAGTCAGAACGCCCAATGGGTATCCTTGATCAAGGTTGGAATCCTCATGTTACTAAATAATGATCAAAGGGAGTGTAACAAGGTGTGTGTACCAATTTATAATGAAGAAATCAATTTTAAGGTGATGCACGGGGAAGTCTGGCATGTGGCACAACAGTGTGACTATTAAAACACCAAAACTTTTGGGAAAAAATATGAGACCACCTACCTTAGGGTTGTTTATGACTCCTCATCTGATGGTGGCCTCAAATTCAAAGTATATATGGAGAAATATAAGAAACGGTCTAATTCCCTAAAAATAGGGGAAAGATATTGAACCTAAATAGTGCAATATATGGGAAGCAAAACTTAGATTGGAAGGAATAGAACTCAAGATCATACCTCTAGCTATCCAACACTTCCTTTGGAACTCAATTCAAACTTCATATCGGATAGATATATCAATACCTAGAAGATCTTGAGGGAGATCCATGGGAGAAGAGAACCAAATCCATCCACTGAATGTGAGTAAAAAAGAAGAAAATGGGTTTTAAGATCCATTAAGGGAAAATTGGACAATTCACCCTAAAAAACAAGGGTGCATTGTTTGGTTGCATGGTTGGTCAAACTGAGCACTAACCGTGCAAATGGATTCCATCCAACCTATATAGTTTTTTACACATGTGTTCTCCTGGGGTCGCATGGTTTCATAAAAACCATTTGGCCCCCAATTATCCTTTGTCTCGCCCCTCATGGTTAGTAGAGATCATGCGGGCTGGGTTGCATAGTTTCTACTAACCGTGCGGCCTAGTCTATTTTCCAAATTTCTATGGTTTCAGTCTCTGAAAAATCCCCAGACACCCTCGTGACCTTCATGACTCCATTGGGTAACATCATAAGGGACATTTAAAGTAATTTAAACAAAAAACAAATTATTCATACCTTCATGAAAATATGGTTCCTTACATTGAGTTTATAACATACTCAGTACTTGCATGAGAAAGAACCAGTGTTCATCATTTACATGAGGAAGAAAAGAGTTAGTGTGATATAATTGCATGAAAAACTTTAAGATATGTGTGTATTGTTTGTGTTAAGTAGTTGCAAGAATACATCAAATACCCATACTAATTTCATGAATAGTTTTTTCAAGAAGGAAGCATACTCTTTTTCCCAAAGAAGAAAGTGAACAGTGTGTTGTGTTCATGCTATACAGCATGGGTGTATGAAAATGGTTTAACAAAATGAATAAAGTACATGAATGCATGATCACTTGAGTAAATAAACTGAATAAATACCATGATAATCACATTAAATAATAATAATAATTAATATGTGTGTTAAGGTTTATTCATAACACATGCATCAATATTTATGATCTTGAATAAACCATACTAAGAATTCAAGAAGATTGAGTTGAGGTTGTGAAAGTTTTTTATTGCCTAAAATAATAATGAAGAAATTGTGTGAATCACTTTCACACATCCAATTGAGGTTGGGAACTTCATTAATAGAAGTATTATCTACCCGAGCATTTGACAATTGAGGAAGAAGGAAGCATGGATTATTCTAAATTCAACAAGCACTAATCAGTCCAATAGTGAGCTAATATAGCAGGACCAAATTGCATGAAATACCTTTGATACTACTTTGGTTTTTGAAGATCTGTTGTTTTGAGGAAAAATGTCCTATTCAATTTGATGTAGTAACATCCTTGATCTGATTGAGTGATCTTTTTTAGAAAGTTTTTAGAAGGAATATTTGAGGAAATGGTGGTGCTATTATAAATGATGACATTGAAGAAACAATAGTGCTAGTATAAATAACACTATTTATCCTTTATAGGTTGTGGATATTACATATCTAAAATTGTGTTTGAATTAATCTCCACTTGTAATCACTAAAAAAATTTGACAATAAAATCCAAGAAACAACCACAGGTTGATCATGGGAAGGAGTAATATTTCTCATTGAGTTCGAACCTTTTAAAATATTTGTGTGATGATATTTCTTTTAGTATCTACATTACATGTGTTTGTAATTTTTTCAAGTGCATATCAAATCCATTACACTTAACTGGGGTATAGGTTCAAGAGTAAGAGGGACTAATTAAAAATAAAGTAAAACTCAGTAAAAGTTAGATACATTGATTCACCCCCACCCCCCTCAGTGTCCCTGCATGATCCATCTAGTACATACATCATAAGTGAGAATACGATGATCATATGTGTATGAGAACATGATAATAACTTACAAAAACATGCCCAAAAATTCATATACTATAAATCATGAGTCCTGTCATAAGTCTTTTCCATAACAAAATACATGAGTTATAAGAGTGCGGAATAATCAATAATAAATAATGATCCATGAGATTATATCATAAACATAAAATATAAGTTTTTTGCATACACATATGTATCTAAATCATATATCAAGGCTAACCACCATGACATTCATCACATAATAATATTAGTCTCACAACCCATGTAGATTCCCTCTAGCGGTGATCCACATGTGCTCTATGAATGTCTGACTGTCACCATAGAATTATCTAGTTGTTAGAGCAGATGAATCTATCGCTTGCGATGATCAATGTTGATCACAACTAAACACTTAAATAAAAAATAGATTCACTATGGTGGATTAAGAGAAAAGATATGCATTCTCCAAATCATTCTAGAAGAGATATCTCTAGGGATTGAGAAAATCCTCACTTAAACTCATTGTACACAATGAAAGAATGTAGTTATCACTTGTAAATCCCCATGGAAAATTTCATAACTTGGTTTAAATAATTCTAGGGTTATGAAATAATAATTTTTCAAGGTCTCTAATTATTTTTCTCAATTCCCAATGAAACCCATGTCTAAATAATAATGGAATTATTATTATTTATTTGACATTCGCTAAACTCATAAATAAAATAAATATAATTTTTCTTGAATAAATAAATAGTATTTATTCAAATAATATTTAATATGACATTTTTCGTTGGACCATTAAACGCAGTCTTTCAATCCTCATCAATATTTATCAGGCCTTGAATAATGACTATTTAATTAATTAAATAAATGTTACCACATTATTCAATAATAAATATATAAAAATTATATAGACCTAAATTAGTGAAAATTTATTTTTTAAAATATTCGTGTAATTAAATAAATAAATATTTTTTTACCTTGTGAATAAAACATAATAAATAAATATTTTATAATCATGTAATTAAATAAATAATTACTTGTTGAATAAATATTTATTAAATATTCAACTCACATATATATTATCTTAAACAACTGGTGATTGAATATTTGTAATCAAACTAACATAAATAATTACTAAACCATGTGTGAGAATAATATTTATTCAACATGTTAAATTCATGTGAAATTTAATTGAGGTTCCAAATTCACTTAGTGTGTGGTCCTCTAGGCCCCTTTCTCAGTGGCATTAGACTACATTTTCTATAGTCTGGGGTTAGCTTCAAGCAACACATCAAGGATCTCATAGAGAAAGAATTTAATGTCGTAATGACATGTAACCCCCTATGATCATACAATGTGTAATATAATCTCTTTATCTTGGTATATTTAATGAAACAGGTTACATACTTGTGTCATTAACCTATATGCTTAATGTCTGTTTATTTAAATTTACAGAAATGACCTTGTTGAAAATACTTCCATGGATGTGGACTTAATCAGGCAGTTCAATTCCCATAAAAGGGACTAAGATATCAAATTCCATTAAATAACAAAGGGGATAAATCTTTTCTCACGTTATTCAATAATACAATGTCAGTCGTGATGTACCCAACTTATCCTACTTCATCGCAATTATATGTCAGCACGGTTTTCATCAATACATCAAAGTACTTGAATCTTGACATGAATTAATAATAACATTAAAGTATAAGGATCATTACACACATATATAGATTGAATATCTAATGAAATGTATAAATGTGGATTTCCTATTAGTAGGCCATGTTCTCATAATCTTCTCCATTTAATATTACTAAGGTCATACACCATAAGAAATTGTCTCAAAGTCCTATGAGTATCCAACCCTAATAGCCTATATGATTTATCTCATAAGATGATATCATCCACCTATAGAAATTATATTTAAGAATACTTTCATGTCACTTCTAGGTCCTCATCATAGTGGGGAACTATTATGACCTTTTAGTGTGACATGTACACTTAGGACATTGTCACATACTATGTCATGCAGAAGAACAATCGTGATGTGATAAGAACTTTATATTAATATAAAAAATAATGAATATAGGTAATCATAAAGTAATTAGAAGTTCTTTCTAGGGCACCAACTCCAATAATAACCTAAATTTTCATAACAAAATCATATATTCTTCTAAAAGTTAACTCAATCTTTATTCCTCAAACAATTTTAACCATTTCGACACAAAATCACATAATAAACAATAATTTACCATCCACCTTAATTATTTTAATGTTCCCAAAAATATAGTAAACTTATTCCAAAATATATTCAACCACCTAATTACAAAATCAATTTTCAATCTCATGGCTATATACACTATAAAACATATTTTCCCAATATATAATAACATTTTCCCCAAATTAACCATAATTACTTCAACATAAGAGAATGTATTAACCATAAAGGATATATATACATTTTAACTTATGTCCCAAATAAAATTCTTCCCAAATAAACTTCACACTAAATCAAATTTTAAAACTAAGGGTTACATATACCTCAATAATTTATTTAAAATAACTCCAAAAACTTCATTAATCACCTTAAAATCTCATCACATAAAACCTCAAAAAGGTTTACATTACTTTAAATATATGATAAATATTATAATTATTAACCATTGATGGTATAAAAAACTATTAAAATATCCTCATATTATATCTTCCTAACCTCTAGAGTTATATAAACCTCACTTTGATACCAATTGAGATTCCCCAGACCCGAACACCAAAATATAGTGCTAAAAAATTCTTCTTTACATACTAGAAATGATGCCAACTTAAGAAAACCAAACATAAAATTACATAATTTAATTTCAATAAAAAATAATTAGTCACTTATATACCCAATACCTTTTTAGGTTTATATTTTTAGAGAATTATAAAAACCCCTTTACATAAAAAATCGATGTATTCCTCATAAAATGAACATTTCTTTCATTATACTAAGAACTTATTATTTCATAATAACTCTTAAATGTATCCTAGAAAATTATCCACATATGACACTCTTCTAAAAAATATTACATAATATCATTCTTTATAATCTGGAATAATGGAAACATAAAAAGGTTGATCTCAAACACTTAGTAAGTGTAAACATAGGCATTATCAATAGAAGATGATAATTGAACATACGGTGATCATAAGTGTATGAGAAAATAATCATAACTTATGAAAACATACCCAAACGGTCATAGGATATAAATAATGAGTCATGGAATAAGTATTTTTCATAACAAAATACATGAGTCGTAAGAGTATAGAATCATCAATAATCAATAAAGGTCTAGAAATTCATCACATAATAGGCTTGTTCTTACCACACAGGTACCTTCTTGGGCTTGGGATAACCGCTCTTATACCATCTTGGGATTGTTATAATCACCCAAGAACCCTCTTGGGATTGTTTACACATTTATATACCCTCTTAGGCTTACGATAATTGGTCAGGTACCCTCTTGGGCATGGGCTAATTTTTCGTGTACCCTCTTGGGCTTGGGCTCACCGCACGTACACCCTTTGAGCTCATGAGATATAAAAAATTACCCATTTCATTAAAAAGGATGTATAATTTTGGGACCACCCATTACATAATGAAAACCATATATATGTGTTATAAAATATTATAAAAACATTAATCATTTCAACATGGCTTAATTAACCCGTAGGAAAGAAATGGGTTTCATATAAATATCCTTAAAACACCGTCATAAAAATACATTCAAATAAATAAATTAGATGGTTTCATAAGATCATATCCCTAGTGAATCATAAAATTTCTTAAAATTTGTTGACATAGATAAAAAATACTTTTATAAAATCATTATAAATATGTTTTTAAAAACAAGAAGAAATATCTTTTTCACTTTTTAACTTTTAAAAACTAAAAAATTATTAGAACAATGAGAATAGGTTTTTTATTAAAAACTATGAAAACTTGTAAATTAATTTAAATTATGAATAAATGATATGAAGGTGGGAAAATTCATTCATTCCATATATGTTTAAGGAAAAAAATTACACTTTTTTAAAGAGATTCAAAAGTGAGTCATATGGAAAAAATTTGAAATTATTCTTTTTAATAATTTTTAAATAAAGTAAAAAAGTAGTTTAAAATACCTTTATCAATAATTTAAGTGTAGATAAAAACTTCTATAAAACAATTTTGTAGAATATGGATATGGAGGAAAAAGATTCATGGCAAAACAGAAGAGATAAGGTCGACTTTACTTAAAAACATTATTTTAGTATTTTTTTTAGTATCAAAGAGGGTGTAAATGGAATAAATACCTAAAAAATATAGAAATAACCATAGTATAATAAAATATATGGGGTGTAAGATAGAGAGAGAAGATAATTTAAATTAAGGATATTGAAGCATAAATAATCTTGATTAAAAGCGAGATTGGAACAAAAACACTTACAGTTTTCATAACTTTTGAATTAAAAGCTCATGAAAGAGATAATATTAGATGGATTAGTAAATACCATAATTTTTATGAAAAGTTTCATAAAATAAATTCATGTGTAGTATATACACACATAAAATAAAGTGTATGGTGAATATAGAACATATCTTAATGAAGGGAAATTTCGATGATGAAACCCTTACAAAGATCATAACATTTTAAATAGGAATCCATCAAGAAAATGATTATGTTGAACAAATTTAAATCCACATAAAACAAATTTAAATACAAAATAAATAATAAAAGGTCATAACGCACATAATCTTGGCATAATATAGTCAATGGAGAAGTGGTATAACTCAATGAATGGAAATTGTGTTAAAAATTCCCTTACCTTAGACTTCCTCTTGGTGAAAAATGTTCTAGCATCCTGTATAATAAAATTAGATTTATTATACATTTATAAAATAAAAATATTCATACATATCTTACTATATATCATTAAATTTTTATTTATTATTACCTACTTAATAGTAATTCTTTGTTAAAGTCAATATCTTTATGTTAACTATTCAATTTTCCACACATGTTTTATTTTTATGGCTTCAGTACTTATACTTTGGTCATGGTTTCATCATCTCTAGAATGTTCGTGAATATTTAAATCATTATTTTGAAATTGTTCCAGATTTTTATAAACACTTTATGGTACTTATGTTAACGGTTCACATGGAATGCTTAAAATTTTCCCTTTTCAGTGATCATTGAATTTATAGGTAAATATAATTTTTGAATATTACCGCTATAAAATTATTAAAACATCTTAAATTCATTATTATTACATAATATCACTATTACATCACATTTATTAATCATTATTGACATAAACTTGATAACCAGGTTCATGTAAGTGGTAAAAATGACCAAAATAAGAACACGTTATAACGGTAGAATGAGTAAGAACGTGTTATTGTATAATGATAATATCACTTTTATAGAATATTATTCATGTTATAAATATCATATTTATTCATTAAATCCATTATTATGACCATTCATGGGATAAGGTAATAAAAAAATTAAATGTGTCGTTCATGGAGGCAGTAGTCTACACATATGCACGAACGACGCTTTCATTTTCCAACGGATGGAAGGATAAGAAGGTAGACAATATATTATCTTTAAAAATAATAATTATGTTATAAATATTATATATATACATTAAATTCATCTTTATAACCACCCATGTGAGTAGGTGATGAAAATGAAATGCATAACTCCATAGAGGCGATATTTCGCATATACGTACGAGTGACGTTTTCATTTTCCATTTGATGGAAATAAGGTAGGAATTAGTTATTTAATAAACATAATAAGATTTCAGCATAGTAAAGATACTTATTTAATTATACTAGGATGGTTATAATATATTTTAATAAGGTATAAAAATATATTAACTTGAAATAATTCAGTTAATACTTATACCTCCTCCTTGGATATCTTCCTTTGACTTATGCCTTGAGCCTTCTAAGACTAGTCTTTTGGTGATACCATGACCTATAAAAAATGAGGATGATAGTTAGGAATTGATTTGGGTATATATTTTTCAATATAGGGTTTTAAAAGTGTGTGGAGGAGTGAGGATATGATATGACCATTTATAAGTGAGGGGAGTGGCCCTTTTGTAAATATAATAATAGTATTTCTCATGTAAAGTGGCTCAAATTTAGTACAATTTCAAAGATAGAATAATTTATGATCTAAATTCATTCATACAGTCAAATTTAAACAAGATTAAGTGACATTTGAATCTTTATCTCTTAGTTTAACCCCCTCTCTGTTAACCCTTTTAACTATTACTAAGATAACAAACTTTTCATTATGATAACTATTCATTATGACTGAAAATGAAATGAGGATTATTACATAATTTAAATATTATGATCCCAAATATGGAATCCATTTTACATGATTCAATTTCCAAAATTTATAAAAATTAATTTTAAAATAAATATGTGTAACGTAATGGAAAACATTTTTTAGAAAAATGCCCCTTTTAAACATAAAAATGATTTTATACCAAAATCATGTATAATGTCGATTATCATGGAATTAATTGAATTTTGTTTAATAAAATGATACTTTTTTTACTTTCAAACCAAACCAAAACCTAAATAAACCTTGGGAATACTTGATTAAAAGGGAAGAACCAAAAATAGTTTTTATTTTAATAAAAACATTACTCAGATTTCCAAAATGTCAAATATAGATTTCAAAATTAGACATTATATTATTAAATGAATTATTTTACATATAAAATATATATTTGATCTATAAAAATTGTTTTATATATTTTTAATTTATTCTTATATCGTGATAATTTCATAAAAGTGATAGTATTTGTAAAATCGATATTTTTCACTATTCATCCAAAAATCAACCATTTTAGAAAAATCTCAAAAAATTACCTAAATCTAATTTTGAAATGTTTAATTCAAAAATAAAGTTTGTAACAACCTGTACCTGAATATCCACCCGAACAGTGCTAAATGGGTCGGGTACTACTACCTTAAGCACACCTCCCCGAACACCAAAGGCTACTGACTAGCAGCGAGGGTCTGATAGGTATAGTGGGGAGGCTATACCCTCTCAGAGGATAATAATAATGGTACTGGTCCGAGTATAACAGTAGAGATGCAGCAGAAATAAACGACTCAGCAGACTCGAACCAAACCCACAAAGTGGAAGCATATTCAATCTCAATAAACAGCAGAAGCAACAAATATAACAACAGCAGTGGAAATAAACACAACAGCATGTTGATAACATGTAACTACTACTGAACAATAAAACATGCATCCAAATAAGGTCTTAGATATCTGAATATAAAAAGTCACCAATGGCTAACTAAATGTAGCTACAATAAGTAATCATGCTGATACAGAAAAGAAAAGAAAATAGAGTAACTCCAGCTAGGTAAGACCTCAAGGTCCATACCATCTCCATGCAACAACTAACACAGCCCAACTCCTGAAGCTGGACTCTTTCCTGCATGCAAATCCATAAAGTCTGCACGCATCCCGAAGGGCCCGTGCAGGATGTGAGACAAATCTCAGTAGGATACCACCCAATGGTACGTACCTAATATAAGTGTTTAAGAAGGCATGCATTTCTAAGGAAAGCAGT
The DNA here is from genome assembly GCA_963277665.1 of Viscum album. Classification (NCBI taxonomy): domain Eukaryota; kingdom Viridiplantae; phylum Streptophyta; class Magnoliopsida; order Santalales; family Viscaceae; genus Viscum; species Viscum album. The sequence goes on along the minus strand of OY728135.1, from coordinate 1,881,327,313 downwards.
AAACAGAACAATGAAAAAATAAACACAAACTCCACTGGTGCTCAATATCCACCATAGAGTGTCACTTACTTCGGCCTATGCCGGAATCTCTATCGTGTAACCCATCACCATGTGCCACTTGACACCACGTGTCTCAAGTATTGACGTCTTGAAGGCATGCCCAAGAATATTAACCCGGCACCTTGTGCCTCCTAACACCTCGTGCCTCATGTACCGACGTCCCAAAGGCATGCCCAAGAAGTAACCCAGAGGAGTAGCGATGCCTGTCCTCAAATAAATAACCAGAGGGACAGTGATATCTGCCCTCAAAGAAATATCCAGAGGGACAACAATACATGCCCTCATATCAAGTACCCATAGGGACAACGATGTCTTCCCTCAAATAACGGCGAGCCTCTACCCCCAACCCGATAGCCTAAATGCTATCCCCTGAAGGCTCATCACCTCCCAAATGGCTTTCTATGGCAAGAACCCCCAACAAAAGTACCTAAACCGCATCTATGGGGGCCTCTACCCACACAAGTGGTCAAAACCACCTCATCACGGAGTATCTCTGTGTGCACACTACTCAAAGTTCTGGGTGAGTGGTAATCACCAAATAGTACCTAAGACACCACACATCTGACACCTCGTGTCCCTGCGACCATGCCGCTCAAGTCTTATGACCTCGCCATCCAAGTAACCCGGGTCATGCCCAACCTCACAATCGTACTGCCTCAAGCCGACGTCCATGACGCCCAATACCATGGTCAAAACCACCCAAAGTAACCCAGGCCAAGCCTAACCTGTGATCAACATCACTCAAGAATATCTGAGTCATGCCCAACACCAACCAAAGAGTACAGCATATGAAATTCAGCAATTTTATATATTAACATATTTAAACAGAAAACAAAAACAGGAAAAATATTCTAAATAGTTGATTTTCACTATGTAAGGTGTTGTCCCATACCAGCACTGAGGTCTTGAATGCCTCTAACAAATTATATCAAGTTCAATAAACCAAACTCAACAATTTAAAGCATTATAATTATAATATAACCATTTTGGAATCCCCTGGCCAAAATTCCCCAATGAGCTATGACCCCTCACCTGGCCCCGCTTAGCAAAACTGGTAACAGGGCATACCCAAAGGCATCACATTGGTCCATAAACAATGTAATAAGCAATATAAGATAAAACTAGGTCCCACTCAAAATACCTAAAAATGCGTCGAAGGCCACACCACCCAAATGACCATGAAAACACAAAAATAGGTATGCACCACCTACCTGATACTCGTACGATGCTACTCCTCCGGTAACAGCCTCCAATTAGGTCTAAAATGCGGTAGATCTACAAAAGAATCAAAACTACTCAAACCCCTATAACTCGTTCTAGAACAGAAATCAAACAAAATGGATCAAGCAGAATCGAGGCCTTACCAAGGGGGTTCCAACGCATCTAACCATGATTGAATCCGACTTTGGATGAAGAACCGGTAGAGAAATGAAGGTTTGGTAGGCTTGGTTTGCGAAACCCGGCAAAAAACGTGAGTTCTGCCTCCAAACAAGGCTACTGCCCATTTTAACACAAAAAAAAAAAGAAACTACACAGTGTGTACTTTAGGAATAAATGCCATGTATATCATTTAACTGTTCATTTGGCGGCTGAAATTCTACTGACTTACTTTCTAGAACCTGCCGACATGAGTACACGGCGTGTACCTAGGGGTACACGGCGTGTACTTCATTTTTCTTCCCTTCCTCACCAACTTACTCACACACCATGTATTTCTCTCATACACGACTGGACTACATGTCATGTCCAGGAGGGACACGGCGTGTACTTGGTTAAACATCTCTACCTGGCCAACAGGCCTACACGCTATGTGTGTCCTCCACACGGTCAAGGGTACACGGCATGTCTAAAACTACACGCCGTGTAGTAAGAAATTTCTACACGGTCGTCACACGGTATGTAATCGATGAGCACATGGCCAGTCACTCACTTAACAAATACATGGTGTGTACTTAAAGTACATGGTGTGTAGTCTATAAATTTCCAAAAATAACCCATTTTCTCCAATTTCCTCAAAAACAAGTCAAAAATTCAAACAAGGTTGGGATTTTTACCCGTTCTTAAAACCAGGGTTATTATAAAGTTCATTTATTCAAATTTAAATTCTAAAATTCATAAAATTATCCTTTAAATGAAAATAAAAAATTTAAAGAAACCTCTCTTTTATAAAAAATGACTCTTTTAAGCTTTAGGTGTTCTTAACCTTATATCATGTCATTTACCAATAAGTGTTGATTAATTTGTTTTCACAATTTATATTCATAATGTATTGATGTTTACCTTTCATTTTAATAAATTATTACTTTATTTAAGTGTTACGTATATCACATGTTATTCAACAATATATTTATTTAAAGTAATACATGCTAAAATATCAAGGTGTTACAAATATTGATTCCATCATTTTTTAGAGTTGGTGTCCTAGAACCAACTATTTTTACTTTGATTACAGGAATATTTGATGTATTAAATATTAAATTTAACATCTTATTACATATTTTTCATTGTTTTGCGTGACTTTAATGTAATAATGTCCTAGAGTATTTTTCATGTTGATAAGGTCATAGTAGTTCCCTGCTATGATGAGAACCTTGAAGTTCTATGAAAATTCCCTTAATATAGTTCTATAGTTGGATCACATACTATGATGATACACATAGTATATAGACCATCAGGTGTGAGTACTCATAAGCAGATGAGACTTCTTCTCATGAAGTTCACACTTTCTAATCTCCAAGATGAGAGATTATGAGAACAAACCCACCAATAAGAATTATTCATGTTTCAGGGTCATCAGATATTCCTGTCTATGATCATGTGTAATGGTCCTTAGACTTTAAAATTATCATTAATGCATGTCATGACTCACACACTTAGATTTTCTGATGAAAACTGTCACGCCATATGTTGGCGGGAAGTAGGGTGCGTTGGGTGCATCACAAATGACATGTTATTAATAGATAAGTAAAGGAAGGATTTTCCCCTTCCATATTTATAAAAGTTGATATCTCATAAATTTGATTTAAATAGACTAGTCATCCTAAATTCCATGGCCATGGTGTAATGATGAGTTTATTTCAGACAGTCAAAGAATTATATATCGAGCATATAGGTTGATGAAAGCATCATGCAACCTTCCGGATGAGATATTGTGATAAAGGGATTATATTACAGAGTGATAATTTGTATTTAGTTTTCATTATTGTGACTTTAAGTTCTTTCTCTTAGGTTCCTTGACCCATTTCTAGGCAGTAATCTTAGACTTTAGGCAAACTCGCCTGATTCCAATAAGAAAGAATCCTAGAGGGTCACGCACTAAGTGTTTTTGTTGGTCTTGATTAAATTATATTTGAATTTAATTAATGGAATAAATATTATTCTCAAAACTGAGGAATAATTTTATTCAAGTTATATTGATCACATAAATTAAATAAATATTTATTCACCGGATTGTGAATAAAATTTATTTATTTATTTTATTGAATATTTAATAAATATATTTTTACTAGTTTGTGAATAAAATATTTATTTAATAGAATAAAATATTTATTCAGGTGTTCAATAAATTCAAGAGGAGTTCAAATAGACCAAGACCATGTCCAGTGATAAAATAATTATTTATGAGCCGATAAATATTATTTATCCATTTTTTGTAAGTTGGCGAACCAAAAAAATATTATTATTATTATTATTATTACGTGGAATATGATTTCATTAATGGTTATAATTATATTTAATGGTTGTTATGCAATTAAATTTTGTTACTAAAATCCAACTCTATAAATAGACGGCTATATCTATTGTGTAAAGCATTCGAAGCCGATTCCAAGTTTGGTAATAGAAAACTATTACGCATAATGAATTATCTACGGAATCCTCCTCCTCTCTCCCTCTTAAGAATAAGAAACCCAAGAGAATATTTCTTCAGGACTGAAGAATGAGTGATCAAGAATGAACAATGTAAGACATTCGATTTGTTGTGCTAGCACCCAAAGAACAAGTGGCATTTCTCGGAGACCATTAGAGCACATGTGGATCACCACTAGAGGGATTCTACCCTTGTATCCTCACAAGAACAACAAAGGTAATCCAGAAGGGTCTTTTCAGATGATCAATAATTATTAATGAAGAAAGTTCCTAAGCTTAGGTATTTATTTCTTCAGATATTAAATAAACTAATTATAAATTTGATGTGCAAGATCTCAACTCTTGGTTTTGGGCAATGATTATTAAAATAAATTTTAATATATCTCCCTCCACTGCAAATCTTCCACTACGCCCAAAAAAAAGTGGTATCAGAGGGATCATGTTTAAATTTATAATTATTTATTTTATTGTTGATCTATGTGTAATTTTGGTTATATTTTCATTTCATGTTATTCGTTATTTAATCCAATTTGAATTAAGATGTTATTGACATATTAATCATGTTCATTTAGTGTTTTATTTTCTTAGATATTTAAGAACAAATGAAGAATGACTGTAGATTCTATCAGGAAGTTCCAATTCATTGGTCAGTAAAGTTGGATTACACGGTGTGTGCTCGGAGCACACACTGTATACCCATGTGCGTTATAATTAGATGCGTAAAGTAATAAAAAACATGTGGGGATTTTATTTCACACCACATGTTGATCAGGCCAACCTAGCATGTGGCAAGCGGATACACGGTGTGCACCTTGCATGTATACACCGTGTAGTATGGCTGAGTTAACTTGTTGAATCCCCAAGTGTGTGACTTGGATATAAGGAAACTAAATTACATGGCGTGTAGCTAGATGTACATGCCATTTAATCTCCCATTAATGGAAAAAAAATAAAATTACATTAAATTTGAAATTTTACAATATTAAAATCTTATTTTATTGATTGGAACATCGTTGTGTGTTTGAAAATTTAATAACTGTTTTTAAAAAAATTAAATGCTCAATTAATTTACTATAATAAATATTTAATTAATGGTTCTATCATTTATTTTCCATGAATTCAAAATTGATGGGTATCTCCAATTAAGTTCAGATGATCATTAAGATGGAAGGGAATTAATTAATTTATTAATTAATTAATACAAGCATATTCATCTTAATAATAAAGAAATAATAAAGAAATGAATTCTAGTTAGTTACATTTTTCATATTCGTTATATGTAAAACCGATCATAAGCTTGATTAAGACCTATGTATGTGTTGGCATTTATTTAATTAAATTTATTTCATGGTTTTTCAATTATTTAATATTAAATTTAAAGATGGTTTGCGAGTCATCTCTCCCTTCATTATTATGTAGGATTTGCGTGTCCAATGATATTTATGTAATTCTCTTTAACCAATCCTCTGGTTCCCCTCAACTATATGTGAGTAATAAATATTTTTAATTAATAGAGCATCCCAATGCATATGGAGAAAGTTCAAGATAGAACCATAATGGCGCCAACTCGGTGATACATAGGTGGACATGTGGAATATTTTTGTTCATGCCAAGTACAGCATAAGAAGTTATTTTCCCTAGGTCATAGGTTGATTTAATGTTCACTCGTTAAATCATCCATTATATAAGCTCATGATTAGGGTCATTTAATTAATTATTTATTTATTTTTATAATTCATTAAAATTATATTTATTGATGAAAGACTATGATCACATAAATTAATTAATATGCAAAGATGAAATTTAAATAAAATTGAATATGCGTAAATGTTGTATCCAAACATGGTTAATTAATTAAATAAACATCCACTTAAATATTAACAAGACATGTAAAGGATAAAAAGAGATAAAAATTTATGCATAATAAAATAAAATCCCTCAATCTAATATTAATTCAAGCTAAGCCTTCAGATACTTGATTAGGAACAAAAATCAATAGAACTATGTGTTTGATCAACCCTTGTTGGGAAACTTACTTTTATAAGGGGAGTTCTTATAAAGGTTTTGGGTTGAATTAACCATTTTACATCAAGAGGGGTATCCTTTTCTAGACTTGGTGTAATTTTGAGGGAAGTGCTGAGAAAATCCAAGTTAGGATTTATGAATTGGGGAGTCCATTCAATGGATCAAGGAGCTACAAGCCCACAGTTGGCAAATACTTGCCTACCTAAATACCTTAAAAATAGCTTGACCAACCCTTGTTGGGGTTATGCTAAGGGGAATATGGATCATTGACACTTGAATGTCCTAGAAAGTATACATTCCAAGTTCAATGGTGAGGGTTATTGGGACTTGATAAAATAGTGGGAGATTTAATAAAATCAATTAATTTATTATTTCTCACAAAATTTGTAATCAAGGAAAGTACTAATAATTTACTCTTTTAATTGTAGAATAAAATTAAAATCTTATCATCCAAACTATCCCTATTATCAATATTATATAAAGGAAAACTCTTTACTGGAAGTAACTTCCAAGAGTGGTTTATACACCTTCATGTTGTTCTACGCCATGAACATAAATCTTACGTGCTAGAATCCTCAATGCCTGATCCGCCTGCTTAAGAGGTGAGTGATGAAGAGTTTATAATCTATAAAAAACATATAAAAGATGATATCAACATTCAATGTTTGATGCTTTCATCTATATCTAGTGAACTCATGAATTCTTACAAAAACATGGATGCGTATAGCATGCTTGAGAACCTATGTGGTCTTTACTGGGAGAAAGATAAACAGGAATGGTTTGAGATTTATATGGAAATATTTTAGAGTAATCTTAGATAGGGTTCCCCAGTTGGGCCTCATTTAGTCAAACTCATTGGCTACATTGAGCGTCAGAGGTTCTAGGGTTTAAAATCCCCAAAGAACTGGGCACTGATATCATTCTGGCATCACTCCTTCAAAGCTTCTCCAGTTTTGTTGTGAATTTTAATATGAAAAATATTGATAAGTCTCTACCATATCTTTTTATCATACTTCACCAAGTAGATAAAGATATGAAGCGCGAAAATCCTTATGTACTTATGGTGAACATATAGAATGGGAAAGTAAATATCTTTAAGCCCAAAGCTTCTTCACTCCCTTCCAAGAAGAAGAATATCAAAGGGGAAGCAAGGGAATAGGATGTTGTCTATTTTTCATGTGGTAAGAAGGGTCACTGGAAGAAAAAATGCACCCAACTAAATAAGCAAGGGGAAGCTTCATATAGCATCCCGCCATTTTATAACATAAACTTTCATTACATTACACAAAACTGAGGATCTTTAAGGTCTAGTGTCTTGGAAACCAGGAACATAATACATGAAAACAACATAAAACATTTTTCTTAAACACTTGAAAGGCGTCTCCTTAAGTTCATTCTAGGTTCATTACTTCATATCATAACCTGGGGACATACATCAAAAGAAAGGGTGAGCAGAAGGCCCAGTAAGGGAAACAAGAGGAACATTTTACATGTGAACTTGAGATACTTCAATAAGGACATGAAAAGAACTTTAAGGCATGAGAAAGAAATCATGAGGCATTTCATAATAAAAATAACATTTTTCATAACTTGAAGATGTGGCTACATCATTTAACATAGACAATCATGAACATATCACCAAGGTTCATCCCCAAGGTGTCATTTGAAAATTACCAAGGTTATTCACCAAGGTATCATGAAAATTGTAATCTCTAGTGGTTACATCATTACCCAATGCATTGGAGCGCTATCAGGGAGCACCCTTAATTTGTCTTTATTATCATGTGAGCCACATATATCATCATCAAACATTTCATAAATAACCCACATAGCATAAAATAAATGGGTTTCATTTCATAATCATAACGTTTTAAAAACTGCTTTAAAGACATGATCTTTACGTCACTTTAAACCCACGGAAAGGGAAGGCGGGTCTCATGTATGTAAATCCCAGAATTTAAAATGGAACATTTTGATATATATGTGAATACCCTTGTATAAATAAGAGATTTGAGTATTCACTTTATAACATAAAATAATTTTTGAGAAAAGAGAGAGGCATTTTGAGGGGAAAATTCTGCAGCATAACGGCTAAGTTTCGGGGTTTTAGAAAACATTGAAATGGGAGGGGACATGGGTCACCCACTCATAAATGATCCATAAAACAGTAGGGTGAAAGAATAAGAAGGATATATGGACCTGGAAATGAAATTTGGAGGACATACCATTTGAAAAGAAAAGCATGGAAGGAAGACAAAAATTAGATTTCTCTTATGAAAATTCGGCAGCCTAACGGCGTCACTTAAACTTCAATAAAAATGAATTTGCAAGATCAAATAGGGTCTCTCATCATATGATCATAAGATATCAGTATGATAGATATAGAGATCATACCCCAACATAAAAAAAAGAACTTGAAAGACTTGACATGAAAATCGAACTTGAAAAATGAGAAGGGTGAAAGAATCCCTTAAAAATTCGGCAGCCTAACGGCGTCACTTAAACTTTCATAAAACGAAATGATGAGAGTAAGAGGGGATCTCTCATCATATAAAAATTAAAGGGCAGTAATAGGAATATAAAAGAACATCCTCTCACATAAAAACATGGAGCAGAAAAGGAATGACATAAAAGAGATTACATGAAAAGAAAGAGAGGGGTCGGATCCCTTACCTTAAAACGTGACTCTTGAAACTCAAAGGATTGGACCTTGAGGGCTTGGGGGAACCTTGGGAGGACTCCTTGGAAGGTAAGAATACCAGAACTTCGTTGGGGGAGAGTTGGGAGTGAAAACTAAAGGAGGAAACGGTGGGTATTTATAGGGAAAGTGAGGGGACAAAGCATTAATGGCCAAGGGACACCTCACTAGTGGTTTTGGCAAAACCATGGGCTTGCCCATGGTATTTGCCCATGGTATTGGCCACTTGGGACACCTCACACCTTATCTTACTATTCATAATTCGACCATATTGAATATATACTTAATACATCATTTAATGATGTCATTAAACACCCGTAACTTAAAAACTATACTTTCACTATTCACCGAAAATTCAACTTTCTCGGAATAATCCCAAAATTTCACCTTAACCAAATATCAATGCTATGATTTCAAAAATGAACTCCATTTTATAAAAATAATTTTCTAAATATTTTTAATTTTATTTTTAAATAAATACACTATTCACCGAAAATTTATTTTTTCAGAAAAATCCCCAAAAATTACCATAACATAATATCGATGCTCTGAGTTCAAAAATAAAGTCATTTTTATAAAAATAATTTTCTAATTATTTTTAATTAAATTTTTAATTAAAAAACAGTATTCATCCGAAAAAACTAATACTTGAATAATAATTTATGAAACTGTTATTTACCCATTTTATTGAATCACATTACTTAATCAAGGTGCCTAGATTATTTTAAAACTTTCTTTAAGTGAGATTTCTAATCCATTTGGTCACATTACTAATCTTAAGCGTAAAATCACTATTCACTATTTACTATTCATCAAAAATTAAGTTGATCTTATTAGACTCCAAATTCTTTAATGAACACTTTTGTAGAAGATCATTTTTTGAAAATCATTACACATCATTAGTTATTTAGGGTTTACATAAATATTTCAAAATATCCCTTTTTCAAAATTCATCAATAAAATACATTCTAAAATTATCTGGATGTTTGAAATTTCACAAACATCACTAAAGGAAGAAATCTCAATTTATTCACCCGAAGGGATTACACAAGGAAGCTAGGGTCTCGTCACATAGCCCCTTATAACACCGGCATAAGACCTGAGTGTAAGGTGTGCTATGGTGAGAGAATCTGAGGGAGGATCAGATAACATTGCCCTAGTAGTAATCTCTACTAACTTGAACTTCTCCCGCAGGCGTTTCCGTTCAAGCTTGACATGCTGGAGTTCGGCTTGGGCTTGGTCCAAAGCGAAGCCCACAGATGCTACCTCCTTCCCAAGATCTGATAAGTGGGCTTCATAAGGGTTGAGTCTACTTGATGAAGCCATCGACTCCTCTTTCTGCATTAACCATTAACATATTATTAAATCAATAAGAGTAAGTTAATATACTACTCAAAAAGATTGGGTCGTTACATTCTTCCCCCCTTAAGAAATTTCATCCCCGAAATTTATACTTGAGGCCTAGTCGAAAAGGTGAGGGTACTTTTGCTTCATCGTTTCCTCAGGCTCCCAAGTCGCTTATTCATATTTATGATTCCTCCACAACACTTTCACAAGGTGGGTAGTCTTGTTTCGTAGGACCTTGTCTCTACGGTCCAAGATCTCCACTGGCTGCTCCTCATAAGAGAGGTCATGTTCAAGTTGTACCACCTTTGGGTTCAGTACATGCGAAGGGTCAGGTGTGTACTTCCTCAAGAGAGATACATGGAAGACATTGTGAACTTGAGCTAGGTTCGGTGGAAGTGCTAGACGATAGGCCACTACTCCTATGCGATCAAGGATTTCATAGGGGCCAATGTACCTAGGGCTGAGCTTCCCTTTCTTCCCAAACCGCTTGACTCTCTTCCATGGAGAGATTCGAAGGAAGACTTTGTCACCAACACCAAACTCCAAGTCTCTTCGTCGATTGTCAGCATAGCTCTTCTGCCGACTCTGAGCAGCTTTTATGTGTTGTTGGATGGCATGAACTTGTTCTGTCATTTCTTGCACAAGATCAGGCCCAAGAAGCTTCCTCTCACCAGTTTCATCCCAACAAGTAGGAGTTCTACACCGCTTTCCATACAGAGCTTCATAGGGTGCCATCTGAATACTCGCATGGAAGCTGTTGTTATAGGAGAACTCCACTAATGGGAGGTGTTGATCCCATCCACCTTTAAATTCCATTGAGCATAATCTCAACATGTCTTCGAGTGTCTGAATAGTCCTTTCAAATTGGCCATCAGTTTGAGGATGATAGGCCATACTAAAATTCAATTCAGTATTCAGAGCATGATGAAGACTTCTCCAGAATTTTGATGTGAATATTGGGTCACGATCAGATACGATGGATAGTGGTACCCCATGCATCCTTACCACTTCCTTCACGTATATCTTGGCAAGCTGATCCAGAGAGAAATTTTCCCGAATAGATATAAAATGGGTTGTCTTGGTGAGACGGTCCACAATAACCCATATCGCATTGTTTCCTTTGGATGTTTTTGGGAGACCAGTTACAAAGTCCATGGTGATATTATCCCACTTCCATACTGGTATGGGTAGCGGTTGTAATACCCCCTTAGGAAGTTGTCTTTCTGCCTTTACTTGCTGACACACCAGGCACCTTGTAGTGTAATCGACAATCTCCCTCTTCATGTTATCCCACCAATAATGATCACGAAGGTCTCTATACATCTTAGTGCTTCCCGGATGTATAGAGAAAGTAGAGCTATGAGCTTCATCCATCAGTTCTTTCTTTATCTCCGGAATAGATGGAACACATAGTCTTGTACGAAATTTCAATACACCTTCTTGATCAATATTGAAATCAGGGAACTTCCCATCCTTTACAGCCTCGAACTTCTCCTACAGCAAAGGATCTTCTTTTTGAGCCTTCTTGATCTTCTCTAGTAATGAAGGTTGAGAAATCATTTGGGATAGGGTTGATGATGTCCCTTTCCTTATAATTCCCATGTCCAGTTTTACTAGATCTTTAATCAAGGGATCTCCCAGGATCCTCATTGTTGCCAGAACAATAGGATCTTTCATGCTTAACGCATCCGCGAATTTGTTTGCTCTTCCAGGGTGATAATGAATTGAACAATCATAGTCTTTAATAAGCTCCAACCATCTCCTTTGTCTCATGTTCAATTCTTTCTGAGTGAAAATATACTTTAGACTTTGGTGGTCAGTGTATATATCACATTTCTCCCCATAAAGATAGTGCCTCCATATCTTTAGAGCAAAAACAACTGCCGCCAGCTCTAGATCATGCGTAGGATAATTCTGCTCATGAATCTTCAACTGTTGAGATGCATAAGCAATTACTTTGTCATTTTGCATGAGGACGCACCCAAGCCCTTTCAGAGATGCATCGCTAAAAATAACGAATCCTTCTCCGATAGAGGGTAGTGTTAACACAGGTGCAGTAACCAATCTCTTCTTCAGCTCTTGGAAACTTTCCTCGCATTCCTTTGTCCAGATGAACTTAACCCCTTTTCGAGTCAACTTGGTTAGTGGATTAGAAAGTCGTGAAAAGTTTTTCACAAACCTCCTATAATATCCTGCTAAACCAAGGAAACTACGAATCTCAGTTACTGTTGTGGGTTGAGGCCACTCCTCCACAACCATTGTCTTTGCAGGGTCAACCGAGATTCCTTCATTGGTTACGATGTGCCCCAAGAAAGCCACTTGTTGTAACAAAAACTCACACTTACTGAACTTCCCAAAGAGCCTCTCCTTCCGTAGAGTTTTCAAAATAACCCTCAGATGATCTTCATGCTCCTCACGACTTTTTGAATATATCAAAATATCATCAATAAAAACTACCAAAAAGTTATCAAGGTAGTCCTTAAAGACTCTATTCATCAAATCCATGAAAATAGCAGGAGCATTAGTTAAGCCGAAGGGCATAACAGTAAACTCATAATGCCCATATCTTGATCGGAAGGCAGTCTTTGGAATATCTTCCTTCTTCACCCTCAGTTGATGATAACCAGGTCGAAGGTCAATCTTAGAGAAGAATTGAGCCCCACGAAGTTGGTCAAATAAATCATCAATTCTTGGAAGAGGGTATCTGTTCTTCACTGTAATCTCGTTCAGTTCTCTATAATCAATGCATAGCCGCATTGATCCATCCTTCTTCTTCACAAAGAGAACTGGTGCTCCCCAAGGAGACACACTCGGTCGGATAAACCCCTTCTCCAACAAGTCTTGGAGTTGTTTCTTTAACTCTTCTAGCTCCACATTTGCCATTCTATACGGAGTCTTTGATATCGGTTGAGACCTAGGTACGAGTTCAATGGAGAAATCTACCTCTCTTTCTGGGGGAGGTCCAGGTAACTCCTCAGGAAATACATCCATGTATTCCTGGACAATCGGAACATCTTCAATTTGTATGCTCCCTTTCCCTTCTTCCTCATCACCGATTAACTCCATAAAGAAAGCTATAGGAGGTGCTTCTAGATAGGGATCAGTTCGGGATATCTCTCCTCGGAAGACAACTGTAGGTCGTTCATTCAAGACTACTGAGATTTCCTTACTTCTGCATTTGATCTTAGCATTATACTTTGAGAGCCAGTCCATCCCTAGTATAATGTCAAATTCCATCATGGGAATGACTACTAGATTTGCGATAAGATTGTGCTCACCAAAGTAAACACTAGAGTCTCTAAACACTGTTGATGCATGGATAATCCCACTTGGAGTCTTGACTGACAACTCTACCTCAAGCAATTCAGGGATTGATTCTATATTCTTTGCAAACTTGGAAGAAATAAAGGAATGCGTAGAACCAGAATCAAATAAAGCACTTGTTAGTTTTGAGAGGACAACAAGAGTACCTGCTACCACATCGTTCAGAACTTCAACTTCAGTTGTTGTGATAGCGAAAGCACGACCTTGCTCCCTTAGCCTCTGCTGAGGTTGATGGTGATTCCCCTCCACCGCCCTCGGATTTGGACATTGATTAGCAAAGTTCCCAAGCTGTCCACACTTGAAGCATGTGACTTCGGGTAGGTCCAGAACCATCTTTCCTCTGTCGTTAGTGTTGGGAAGTTGAGGCTTCACATCACCACGACAATTCTGAGAAATATGGCCTTCTTTTCCACACCTATAGCACTTTCCACTTCCGATCAAGCAGTTCCCCGGATGCTTCTTCCCACATTTATTGCATGTGGCATGTTGCATATGCTTTCCACCTCTTTCCTGATCAAAACTTCTTCCCAGGCTCGGTTCTAGAGTTCTCTTATTCTTATTAGATTTGTGAGACCACTGTGTCTCCCCAAACTCTAGTTCAACTTTCATAGCACTTCGAACTATTTCTTCATAGCTATCGTAGTCCCTGTTGGATAGATTCTTCCGCAGATGTGGTCGTAGTACGCCAAAGAATCTATCAACCTTCCCATTAGGGTCCATGACAAAGCTTGAGGTATAACAGGAAAGCCTTGTGAAGTTCATCTCATAGCTTCTGACAGATTCGTTCTCCTTCTGCTTCAGCTCGAGAAACTCTTTCTCCATTTTCGTTCTCATTGAACGAGGGAAATACTTGTTAAAGAAAATCCCCCGAAATTCTTCCCACTCCATAGCTTCCATCTCTCCTCGTGGCTTCGTGTTTTTGATCAGTGACCACCACTGATCAGCTTCTCCCTCTAGGCGGTAAACAGCAAGGGTGACTTTTTCTTGTTCCGAACAATGAAGTACAGAAAAGATCTTTTCAATGGAGCTTATCCATTGTTCCGCAACCAATGGGTCAGTAGATCCACTGAATGTTGGCGGTCGTTGACGCATGAAGGACTCAACAGAAAGTTGTTCCCTTCGTGGTGAGGTCGGCCTCTCAGCTTGATTCAAGTTATTACTCATAACTTGAGTCAGTTGGTTCATCATTCGCATGAATGTTTCCATTCCGGCTTCCATCGGAGGGCCGTCAGCACATGGTGCATTGCGGTCACCATCGGCACGGTTTCTCCTATTGCCCGCCATTTTCTAAAAGAATAAAACCTTAGTGAGAAACTTATTTCATTTATGAATCTTTTAACTAAGACTTCGTGCTTAGACAATTATAGTTCTCGATAATTCCTTCATAATGATTCATAAAAAGCATGTGATTAACCAAACATATCCCCCGGGAGTGTCGTAACCAAGAGTGCAGCAAGGCCCGTTATCGTGCACCAGTTCTCGTTCGAGTCTAGCTCAAAGCGGTGTTTTCGGGTTTTACCCCTATGTACATCTGTGCCAGAGCCGCCTCTACCTGCTCGTATCCAGACAGGGATGTATTTGTTTGATAGACCACTTACTCAATACTTACCAAAATACCAGGAAGTTTTCCTATACTTAAACTTTTCTATAGGGTTCTTCCTAATGTTTTTTTTTTATATCCTAATTTCCACAAATAACTAAACCATCCTTTAATACCAACTATAGCATCCCGCCATTTTATAACATAAACTTTCATTACATTACACAAAACTGAGGATCTTTAAGGTCTAGTGTCTTGGAAACCAGGAACATAATACATGAAAACAACATAAAACATTCTTCTTAAACACTTGAAAGGCGTCTCCTTAAGTTCATTCTAGGTTCATTACTGCATCTCATAACCTGGGGACATACATCAAAAGAAAGGGTGAGCAGAAGGCCCAGTAAGGGAAACAAGAGGAACATTTTACATGTGAACTTGAGATACTTCAATAAGGACATGAAAAGAACTTTAAGGCATGAGAAAGAAATCATGAGGCATTTCATAATAAAAATAACATTTTTCATAACTTGAAGATGTGGCTACATCATTTAACATAGAAAATCATGAACATATCACCAAGGTCCATCCCCAAGGTGTCATTTGAAAATTACCAAGGTTATTCACCAAGGTATCATGAAAATTGTAATCTCTAGTGGTTACATCATTACCCAATGCATTGGAGCGCTATCAGGGCGCACCCTTAATTTGTCTTTATTATCATGTGATCCACATATATCATCATCAAACATTTCATAAATAACCCACATAGCATAAAATAAATGGGTTTCATTTCATAATCATAACGTTTTAAAAACTGCTTTAAAGACATGATCTTTACGTCACTTTAAACCCACGGAAAGGGAATGCGGGTCTCATGTATGTAAATACCAGAATTTAAAATGGAACATTTTGATATATATGTGAATACCCTTATAGAAATAAGATCTTTGAGTATTCACTTTATAACATAAAATAATTTTTGAGAAAAGAGAGAGGCATTTTGAGGGGAAAATTCTGCAGCATAACGGCTAAGTTTCGGGGTTTTAGAAAACATTGAAATGGGAGGGGACATGGGTCACCCACTCATAAATGATCCATAAAACAGTAGGGTGAAAGAATAAGAAGGATATATGGACCTGGAAATGAAATTTGGAGGACATACCATTTGAAAAGAAAAGCATGGAAGGAAGACAAAAATTAGATTTCTCTTATGAAAATTCGGCAGTCTAACGGCGTCACTTAAACTTCAATAAAAATGAATTTGCAAGATCAAATAGGGTCTCTCATCATATGATCATAAGAGATCAGTATGATAGATATAGAGATCATACCCCAACATAAAAAAAAGAACTTGAAAGACTTGACATGAAAATCGAACTTGAAAAATGAGAAGGGTGAAAGAATCCCTTAAAAATTCGGCAGCCTAACGGCGTCACTTAAACTTTCATAAAACGAAATGATGAGAGTAAGAGGGGATCTCTCATCATATAAACATGAAAGGGCAGTAAGAGTAATATAAAAGAACATCCTCTCACATAAAAACATGGAGCAGAAAAGGAATGACATAAAAGAGATTACATGAAAAGAAAGAGAGGGGTCGGATCCCTTACCTTAAAACGTGACTCTTGAAACTCAAAGGATTGGACCTTGAGGGCTTGGGGGCACCTTGGGAGGACTCCTTGAAAGGTAAGAAGACCAGAACTTCGTTGGGGGAGAGTTGGGAGTGAAAACTAAAGGAGGAAAGGGTGGGTATTTATAGGGAAAGTGAGGGGACAAAGCATTAATGGCCAAGGGACACCTCACTAGTGGTTTTGGCAAAACCATGGGCTTGCCCATGGTATTTGCCCATGGTATTGGCCACTTGGGACACCTCACACTTTATCTTACTATTCATAATTCGACCATATTGAATATATACTTAATACATCATTTAATGATGTCATTAAACACCCGTAACTTAAAAACTATACTTTCACTATTCACCGAAAATTCAACTTTCTCAGAATAATCCCAAAATTTCACCTTAACCAAATATCAATGATATGATTTCAAAAATGAACTCCATTTTATAAAAATAATTTTCTAAATATTTTTAATTTTATTTTTAAATAAATACACTATTCACCGAAAATTTATTTTTTCAGAAAAATCCCCAAAAATTACCATAACATAATATCGATGCTCTGAGTTCAAAAATAAAGTCATTTTTATAAAAATAATTTTCTAATTATTTTTAATTAAATTTTTAATTAAAAAACACTATTTATCCGAAAAAACTAATACTTGAATAATAATTTATGAAACCGTTATTTACCCATTTTATTGAATCGCATTACTTAATCAAGGTGCCTAGATTATTTTAAAACTTTCTTTAAGTGAGATTTCTAATCCATTTGGTCACATTACTAATCCTAAGCGTAAAATCACTATTCACTATTTACTATTCATCAAAAATTAAGTTGATCTTATTAGACTCCAAATTCCTTAATGAACACTTTTGTAGAAGACCATTTTTTGAAAATCATTACACATCATTAGTTATTTAGGGTTTACATAAATATTTCAAAATATCCCTTTTTCAAAATTCATCAATAAAATACATTCTAAAATTATCTGGACGTTTGAAATTTCACAAACATCACTAAAGGAAGAAATCTCAATTTATTCACCCGAAGGGATTACACAAGGAAGCTAGGGTCTCGTCACATAGCCCCTTATAACACCGGCATAAGACCTGAGTGTAAGGTGTGCTATGGTGAGAGAATCTGAGGGAGGCTCAGATAACATTTCCCTAGTAGTAATCTCTACTAACTTGAACTTCTCCCGCAGGCGTTTCCATTCAAGCTTGACACGCTGGAGTTCGGCTTGGGCTTGGTCCAAAGCGAAGCCCACAGATGCTACCTCCTTCCCAAGCTCTGATAAGTGGGCTTCATAAGGGTTGAGTCTACTGGATGAATCCATCGACTCCTCTTTCTGCATTAACCATTAACATCTTATTAAATCAATAAGAGTAAGTTAATATACTACTCAAAAAGATTGGGTCGTTACACTTCAGGTGCATTTTTTATCGAGTGCAATTTATCTATTTCTACAAATTAGGTATTAGATATAGCTTGTGGTTCTCACATATGTATTCAAATATAGGAACCAAGTAGATTCGGAAAAATTGATTGAGGGGAGGTAGATCTATGAGCATCCAACAGAGCTAAACTTGATGTTTTAGCTATCAAGGACTACCACCTCACATTGCCGACCAGAATGATCTTGGTTTTAAAGGGTTGTTATTATGTGCCTTCAATTACTAAAAACATTATTTACATTTCCAGACTAGATACAGATGAATTCATTTTTAAATTTAGAAATAAATGTTGCTTCTTTTATAAAAATATCATTTGTTATGGTAAGGAACATTTACATAACGGTCTTTGCCTGTTGGGTTACATGAACCAAGTAATGTCAATCGATAATAGAGTTACTTCATATGACTCATACCACACCCAACTTTGGAATCACTAACTAGGTCGTGTAAATTAAAAATTCATGAAAAAAGTATATCAAGATGGATATTTAGATTCTTTCAAACTAAAACCACTTGGTGTATGTCACACATGTTTACAAGGAAAAATGACCAAATCCCCATTTATTGGGAAGGGTTAAAGAGATAAAGATCTTCTTGAATTAGTTCACACCGATGTGTGTGGACCTTTTCCTATTGAAGCAAGGGGAGGGTACTCATACTTCATAACTTTTACTAATGATTTTAATAGATATGGATATATTTACTTAATGAGGTATAAGTTTGATTATTTTGATATATTAATGGAATACAGGAATGAAGTTGAGAACCAACTTGGTAGGAAGATTAAGAAACTTCACTCAAACCATGGTAGATAATATCTTAATCAATACTTCATTGATTACTTACGAGAGTTTGGGATCCTATCCCTACTCACTCCTCCTTATACGCCTCATTGGAATGGTGTAAGCGAAAGGAGAAACTGAACCATATTGAACATGGTGAGATCAATGATGAGTCATGTGAGTCTTCTATTATCCTTTTGAGGATATGCGTTACAAAAAGCGGCACACATACTAAACCAAGTGCCATCTAAATCAATAAATGGGGATTTTGGAGTGGAAGAAAAACCATGTTATTGAATTTACACATGTGGGGAAGCGAAGCATTTTTTAAGGCCTCTTCAGGTAACAAACTTTCATTCTAAGGCAAAAAGTGTACATTTATAGGATACCCTAAGGAAACAAGTGGATATTACTTATACGAACCCTCATACAAAAAGTTTATAGTGGAAAGACATGCCATATTCCTTGAGAGGGAGCACATCTCCAAAAGGGATAGTGGGAGTGAGATAAACTTCGATTAAGTCGAGGCTCAAGGCACACAAGAGTTGGTACAAGATCAAATTCCACAAAGCCTCATGGAAGAAGAAACTATTCCAGAGACACAAGAACTGTGTAGGAGTACAAGAGAGGTTAGAGAACCAGAATGGTATGGTTTTCTAGTTATCGAGGATTGTGAATCGTTATTAGTTGATAATAATGATCCTCTAACCTAAAAGGAAGCAGTAAGTGACACAGATGTTGCCAAGTGGAAAGAATCCATGAATTATGAAATGGATTTCATGTACCAAAACCAAGTCTGAATTTTGGTAGATCCTCTGGAGGATGTAAAGTCTGCTGGTTGCAAATGGGTATTCAAGAAGAAACTGGACACGGAAGGAACCTATAAGGCATGAATGGTTGCAAAAGGGTTTAAAAATTTTCAAGGCATTGACTATGAAGAAACCTTTTCACCAGTTGCAATGCTGAAACTACCAAAATTATACTTTCCATTACGGCTTACCATGATTATGAGATTTGGAAAATGAATTTCAAAACAACCTTCCTTAATGGGAACCTTTAGGAAGATGTCTACATGACACAGCCTGGAGTGTTTGTGACTCCAAAGGATGCCAATAAGATATAAAAGTTTCAAAAATCCATTTATGGATTAAAGCAATCATCTAGGTCATAGAACATTTGTTTTGATGAAGTCATAATGGAATTTGATTTTATAAAGAATGAATGTGAGCCTTGTGTCTACAAACGGTTTAGTGGGAGTGCAGTCATTTTCTTAATAGTGTATGTTGATGACATGTTACTTATTAGAAATGAAATACCAGTCTTACATTCTGTTAAGGTGTGGTTGAATAAATGTTTTTCCATGAAATACTTGGGTGAGGCAGCATATATTCTTGGGATCAAGATCCATCATGATAGATCCAAGAGGTTGCTCAGACTAAGTCAAAGCACATGCATTGAAAAAATACCGAAGAGATTCAGTATGGAAAAATCCAAAAGGGGATTGTTTCTAGCGTCAAATGGCATTCATATTTCCAAGAAAATGTGTCCTTAGAACCATGAGGAAAGAAATAGAATGGAAAGTATTTCATACGCATCAGCGATTGGGTCATTCATGTATGTTATGCTATGTACTAAGCTAGATGTCGTCTACGCATTAAGTGCAGTATGCAGATGTCGAGATAATTCAGGTGACCGCTATTGGATGGTAGTTAAGACCATTCTTAAGTATCTGAGGCATACTAAGGATTTGTTCCTGGTTTATGGAGGAGATGAGGAACTAGTCATTAGAGGATATGAAAATGCTAGTTTCCAAACTGATCAAGATGAAATCACTACTGGAAAAATACCCTATACCAACGGTTTGGAGAACTATTTCCAAGTAAGTCGTGAGGATAGGTCTATACTAACGGTTTTGGGAAAACCGTTGGTATAGACCTATACCAACGGTTTTGAAAACCACTGGTATAAGTAATATGAAAATCTATACCAACGGTTCCATAAACCGTTGGTATATGTAATTCAAAAAATAATATTCTATTCGGTTTTGATCCCAGCACCTCCCGCTTCTGATTGAACGACCTAACCACTAACCTAACTTACTTTTGTGAACATAATTTCATAAATATATATATGTATTATCATAAGTATTTTAAATTTTGATTTATTTAATGTCCTCTGTAAGAAGATTCCATTAAAATACATGTACCTATACCAATGGTTTTCAAAACTGTTGGTATAGGTTCTTTGATTTTGGGACCTATACCAACGGTTTTCCCAAAACCGTTGGTATAGATCATATTTCCACTAGTGCATGAAGTCACAAACGAGATACAACTTCACTTTGAATAGAGGTGTTGTGAGCTGGAAGAACTCAAAGCAGGATGTGGTCGCAGATTCTACAATAGAGTCTGAGTATATTGTGAATTCTAAGGCAGCTAAAGAAGCGGTTTGGATGCGCAATTTCATCCAAGAGATTGATGTTGTACCTAGTAGTAAAGATCTCATCACACTCTATTGTAATAATACTACAGCGGTAGATCTCGCAAAAGAGTCAATGTCACATCAGCAGACAAAGCACATACTTCTGAAGTATCATCTCTTGAGGAATTTTTCTCAAAGAGGTGAGGTTGCGGTGAGCAGTATTTCCATAGAAGAGAACGTGGTGGACCCCTTGACTAAAGTCCTGACTCAGCAGAAACATGATTATCATGTGAGGTCTAGCAGACTGAAAGTCATAGGCAGTTGACTCTAGTTCAAGTGGGAGTTTGTTAGAGTTGGTGTCCTAGAACCAACTATTTGTACTTTGATAACATGAATATTTGATGCATTAAATATCAAGTTAAACCTCTTATTATATATTATTCATTGTTTTGCATGACTTTAATGTAATAATGTCTTAGAGTATTCGTCGCATTGATTAAGTCATGGTAGTTCCCCGCTCTAATGAGAACCTTAAAGTGCAATGACAATATTCTTAATATTGTTATGTGGTTGGATAACATACTATGATGAGACACATAGTATATAGACTGTCAGGTGTGAGTACTCGTAAGAAGATGAGACTTTTTCTCATGAAGTTCGCACTTAGTAATCTCTAAGATAAGAGATTATGAGAACAGACCCGTCGCAAGTAGGAATTCCGCATGTTTTGGTGTCATCGGATATTCCTATATGCGAATGTGTGTAATGGTCCTTAGACTTTAAGATTATCATTAATGCATGTCACGACTCACACACTTAGATTTGCTGATGAAAACCATCACATCATATGTTGGCGGAAAGTAGAGTACGTTGGGTGCGTCATGAATGACATGTTATTAATGGATAAGTCAAGGAAATATTTGTCTTTTTCATCTTTATGGAAGTTGATATTTCAGTCCTTTAATTGAAATAGAACTGTCACCCTAAATTTCATGATCATGGTGTAACGATGAGTTTATTTTAGATAGTCAAAGAATGATGTTTTGAGCATATATGCTGATGACATCGTCATGTAACCTTCTTGATGAGATATTATGATAAATGGATTATATTACAGAGTGAGCGTTCGTATGTGGATGTCGTCATTGTGACTTTAAGTTTTTTCTCTTGGGTGCCTTGACCCGTTGTTAGACAGTAATCTTGGACTTTAGACAAGCTCACCTAATGCCAACGAGAAAGAATCCTAAAGGGTTACACACTAAGTGTTTCTGTTGGTCTCGATTAAATTCTATTTGAGTTTAATTAATGGAATAAATATTATTCTCAAGACTGAAGTATAATTTTATTCAAGTTATATTAATCGTATAAATTAAATAAATATTTATTCACCGAATTGTGAATAAAATATATTTATTTATTTTATTGAATGTTCAATAAATATGTGTTTACTAGTTTGTGAATAAAATATTTATTTAAGAGAATAAAATATTTATTCGGGTGTTTAATAAATGCAAGAGGAGTTCGAGCGGACCAAGACTGTGTCCGGTGATAAAATAATTATTTATGAGCCGGTAAATATTATTTATCCATTTTGTGCAAGTTGACACACCACAAAATAATAATAATATTATTATTATTATTATGTGGCATGAGATTTTATTAATGGTTATAATTATATTTAATGGCTGTTATGTAATTAAATTTTGCAACTGAAATCTCAGCTCTATAAATAGATGTTTGTGTCTATTGTGTAAAGCATTCAAAACCAATTACAAGTTTAAGAATAAAGAATTATTACGCACAACGAATTCTCTTTCAACTCCTCCTCCACTCTCCCTCTCAAGAACAAGAAAGCCAAGAGATAATTTCTTCAAGACTGCAGAACGAGCGATCAAGAACGAACAACGCAAGACATTCGATTCGCTCCGCTAGCACTCAGAGAACTAGTAGCATTGCTCGGAGACCATTGAAGCGTGTGTGGATCGCGGCTAGAAGGATTTTACCCTTGGATCCTCACACGCGCAACAAAGACAATCTGGAAGGGCCTTTTCGGACGATCAACAATCATCAATGAAGAAAATTCCTAAGCCCATGTTTTTATTTCTTCATATATTAAATAAATTAATTATAAATTTGACATGCAAGATCTCTAACTTTTGGTTTCGAAGAACGATTATTAAAAGAAATTTTAATATATCGCCCTCCACCGCAACGCTACCGTTGCGCCCGGAACCAACATATTTGTCTCTACCTCTCTACGTTGCGCCCTTCTACTATGACTACCACAACACACTGCAACTCTGCTAACCATTGTGCTCGATCACACCTGCCACCATCGCGCCCCATTGTCGCACCCTCACCGTCGTGCCCCACTACTGTGCCCTATTGTCATTACCCTACCATCGCCCCTGCCACCATCATTTGAGCCCTATTGTTGCACCCCATTGTCACACCTTGACACTATCACTCTGTTATCGGTCCTACCGACATTATCTACGCTTCACTGTCGCACCCCACTGTTGTGCCCTTGTCGTCGCACACCATTGTTGCGCCCCTATCGTTGTGGCCTTGTTGTGGGCCCCACCACCATCATTTACACCCCAATGGTACACCAACGTCATCATGCCACAATGCTCTGCCTTGTCACCATCGCCTCAACGTGCCCCACTACCGCACCCCTGTCTTCACAACCCATTATGAGAAATTTGAATTTTTGTTTTATGTTTAAGTTTTTTTTTTCAATTGTTTCCATTCCTTTTCGGGCATACCAAACATGCATGTTGGTTCCAATTTGTCTTTTCTTTCTCTTTTTATTGATTCCTCCATATAAACAAGGTGTTAATTAGGGATAACAATGAGTATTTGAAAATCGGGTATTTGATCTTACTCAACCCAATTAAATTGGATTCGGGTAAGATTCTAATTTCAATTCCAATACCTGATTATTAATCGGGTGAAGTTTGGGTAAGATTTAAGGATACCCTAAAATCCCAACCCGTTTATTTTATATTATATTATATATTTTTTAATTTGTATTTAAACAGGTATCATTTCATTTTTTTGATTAGGATTAGAGTAACCAATTGCCATCCCACCATTAATACAGCATTTTCTCTCAAATGGTCATCCGGTGCACATACTCATCAAAATAACTCTGCCGAATCGGACCCGAAATAGACGACTCCTCGTGGCAGTAAGATTTGTAAGTCGCGAGCATGGCGATTACCGGAGATCTGATGATTTCTCCGACGTTCGGCAATTTTCGTACTCAACCCACACGGAGGTTTCTGTTCCCATCGAAGGTCTGAAATCCCCGAACTCGACCCCCCCGTGGTTTCTCTGTGCTGATTTTTGTTTGCTTTTAGACTCATTTTCGATCCGTACGATGCGTGCTTCGTGTTGCATTCTCTGAAACTTCTCATGATTACCTTTAATTTCTTGAAAGAAAAACAGGAAACGATCAGTAATGCACTCATTTTCCTAGTTTATTCATCTTCGGATGGGAATGAGGGTGTTCGTGTTCCTTGTGCTTGTTTCGGCATTTTCCCCCGCCGTTCGTTAACCTTATTGTGCTCACCGACAATTCTTGACTATATTTGTTACGCTTAAGTGAGAATCCCAAGTAATTAAAATCCATCAAAAGCTTAATGCTGGGTGATTTGCTTTCTTGTTCGTTGTTCGACCTGGGATCCATTACTGAAAGCTTAAGTGACTCTTTCATGCTTAGTGAACCGTAATACCTAAGTCTAAATTTGAAGGGCAGCTCTCAGAAGTCACACTTTGGCGCTCCGCATGGATGTAAAATTAGACCAAATACATCACGATCTTTAACTAAGCACTAATCTATAGCGTGGGAATTCATCCAATTTGACGCTCCATGCATCACTATAGCTAATCAAAATATGCCGAGAAACTCTTAATGGATTTATTTTTTATTTTTCTTGTCCCATTGATTTACGTATTAACTTTTTTCTATAGCTTTCAACTATCATATATTGCTCTTATTTGACAATGATGGTGCGGTTCTAAATTAGTCTTGTTTCTTGTCTTTTTTGTTGCTAGTGGTTTATTCTTGGTGTGGATTGGTCAGTCCGTTACTCTAAACCTTTCCCCTTTGCATGCAAATGTGGTTTCATTTTCTGTTTATCAGAGGCACTTTTTAGGGATTAACAGATACCATGGGCCCATAATCAGCAATTTAGGCATTCACGAAGAGTGACCATCTCTTAACTTGATATCAAACTCATTTATTAGCAGATACCATGGGCCCATAATGGACAATTTAGGCGTTCATTCGTCTCTTAACATGTCATCAAACCTGCCGTTGCTATAGTTGCATGGAGGCTTAGGGCTCAGTTCTCTTTGCCGGAATCATTTCAAACTTGATCTTAGAATTCTTTTTACTGTACCAATCAAGTGACACTCTCAGCTCATTTCACCATCCATTGTTTCCCAAAGAATCATTTTCAACATCACAACAATTTATTTTAATATAAAAACAACCCAGTGAATCACCATATATTCCATTCTATAATTTCCCATTCCCATCTCACTCCCTTCTTACCAGTCATTGATAGTTACCATTTAAATCTCCATTTACCAATCTATATATATACACATACTATTCTTGGTCTATGTGGCGTGTGTTGAACCATAACCCGTCACTCCTAGTTTGAATAACGATTTTATAAAATTTATTTATTTTAACTTTGTAGTTTACTGGGTACCATGGCCACCCCCTTCCCTTTCAATTAACCAAACACTCGCACATTGCAAAACGTAAACAACTGACATCAGAGGAGTGACCAATTCCACCTACTTTTTCAACATTGCCAAAATCATTATCTAAACCCTGACTAAGAAAACATCTGAGGACAAGAAAACAGTCATGGGGCTTACCCACGGCTTGCTATTTTGGTTGCACTTTCGCAGACAACACAACAACAACAATAACACGAAAGTTGGTCCTTGTCCAAATCAAGGGACCAAATTCAATGTTGTTGATGATGATAATTGCCAAGGTTGGTCCTTGTCCAAATCATGGGACCAAATTCGATGATGATGATCATTGTCAAGGTCGGTACTTGTCCAAATCAAGGGACCAAATTGTGCCAACACAGAAGCCCTTTTTCACAGCGTTTATCATTTATGTTAAGTGGTTCTGCATGAGTGTTTGTAGATTGCTTATTGAAAAAGTGCTTTAAGTGTTTTTTCAGAAACAAAACAAACACCACTTATAAGAAGTTTTCAATAATTGTTCTCAAATGGTGCCTGAGACCCGTTCACCTTGTTGGCAGAATCCATGCCATTGGATCATGTCAAGAACCTCAGAGCCAAGAAAAGGGCATGGGGCGATGAATAATACCCTTCTTTTATGCATGAATACTCATCAAGGGCTCCTCACTCTTGTCTTCTTGACACAGGCTTTATCTGGTTTCTCTCATGGGGGACCTGTCTGCAGCCAATTGAAGCAGAACCTTGGGATCATTGGAGACAACAAGCTTCGGCCACGATCCACTGGTCAAGAAGCCGAGACTCTTCTCCTCAAGTCGATGAACATGAGCTTCTTCGAGCGCTTGAACCTGGCCTGGAAGATTGTGTTCCCATCCCCGGCCCAGAGGAGGAGCTCAAATGCCCATATTGCGAAGCACCGCCTGAAGATGATCCTCTTCTCTGATAGGTGTGCTGTGAGTGATGAGGCCAAGCAGAAGATTCTGAACAATATCGTGCACGTGCTGTCAGATTTTGTGGAGATAGAATCACGGGATAAGATCCAGCTGAGTGTGTCGGCAGATGCGGATCTCGGAACGATTTATTCTGTCAGCGTGCCCGTGAGGCGGGTGAAGCGAGAGTACCAAGAGAAGGATGTTGCTGCCATCACGAACATTGAGTATAGAGATTCGGGTGGGGAGTCGGGTTCGGTTGATGTCAGGTTTGATTTCTTCGTCCCTGATGAAAATGGGCTGTGAGTTCTGGATTGTTTTGTTTAGGCCATTTTGATTGTGTATATATGGGATCTCTTGATTAGGTTTAGAGGGCTTGTTCTTTAATGTTTGTTTCAGTTCACGCCCCCTTCCAAGGTGGAGTTTGGATATCCATTGCTCGTTAACCAAGTTGCTAAACTACATCAATTCAAGTGGCTTTCTCTTTCTCTCTCTCTGTATATATATATTGTAACAGGTTGAGGGTCAAACCCTCTTTATTAAATATAAAAAAGAAATCTTGTTTTGAAAAATAGGAAAAGAGGAAATTCATTACAAACACTGAGATAAAGTTGTTGAGATGTGTATGACTAGTGATACGTACAAAAAAAGCCTACTTATTTGTAAAACACGCACTATTTTTGTATGTTTATTTATTTTAATTATTTCATTTTTGAATTTAGTTTTTATTCTTAAATAATTGGAATGAAGGGTTTGCAATTATTTGAAAATGAAAATGTTAATTAAATAAAGGGCTGGATTTGCCAAGGATCCTTGGAAGACCTTGGAATGATGTTTTGAGGGATTGAATTATTTAAATAAAGGTTCGGTGGTTTAAAAGTGGGTTAATACCATCTCCAACCCACATCATTTTGACATGAGAACTCTATTTTAGTGTGAAATTAAACTCTAATGCGTGACATCAGTGTGAAATTAAACTCTAATGCGTGACATCTCCAACACCATTTTGATGTTTTGCAATAGTGCAACGTCAAATTTGGTGTTGCACTATAGCAATGCCATTTTGCTTTTTCTTTTTTTAAATTTAGTTATTAATTATAAACATAATTTTATATATTACCATGTTTATTTAATTATATATATATATATTTACATCGGTTAGGGGGGGAGGAAACATACGAAAAACCTAGCTATTTGCGCGTGGGGAGACTCGAAATCAAGACCCCTCGAAAGATCACCACATGACACAACTACTAGGCTGCACCCATGTGGCAAACGTGTATTTGAGTAACGAGGTATAGGTGCGACATCACCACCTGCGCGCCACACGTCCCCAACGAGGTCCAAGGGGGGCCAACCTTGAGATTGAGCCAGTTCCCAATGGGGTAGAGGGTCCAAGAGTAATTATTAATGACATCTCAGGTGTTGCCTTGCGAGGACTCGAACCCGGAACCTCGGGGTCAGGGCGCCACAGCCGTAACCACTCCACCATGCCCCCGTAGGCATTAATTTTTAGATTTAACCATACATTTAATGATGTTTATTTTAATATTTTAAAAATAACAATTATTCATCTTGTTTTTTAAAAAATCCTAATTAAATAACAAAATCATATATTAATTATTATTTTATTTAATTAGTTTTAAATATATATATAAATGAATTTCTATAATAATAATAATCATATAATTAATAGAAAAAATATATATCATAAATTTTTATAATAATAATCATATAATAACTTTTAATGATACATGATAATAAACTAAACTAAAATGTAAAATAGATTAAATCAAATATTTATAAAAATAAAGTAGGAATTAAAATAGAACCTATAAATTTTTAATATATATATATATATATTAAAATGATTACAATAAATACATTTTAGCGAAAATATAACAAAGTACACACATATGTGCATTAAGAAGCGCTGGTCATAAATGATCAAAACATATCATTGAAAAATTTAAATACAAGTGATTATTGTAATTGTCCAGTCAAGATAGTTGTATCACTGAGAGGGTGAGGGGGTGAATCAGTGACATCTTTTTCTTTTAAGTTTCATTTCTTTTGAAACAACTTTCACCTCCGGTTAAAGATTTCTTTCCCTGCTAAAACAAAACAAATACACATCCACAAGAACACAAAAATTTACAAGGTTCACTACTCAACAAGAGTAGCTACGTCCTTGGTATGGGTTGAAAACAATCCAATACCACACAATCCACTAGAAAACAATCCTTTCATGTGGAATGCAACGAGTAAGATACACCCTTACACTCGTGTAGCACTATGATCAATACAATAGAGTATGTGCTTCAGGTAGCACGGAGATGTAATACAAAGTTTTTGTAACAAACATGTTACGGTGCTTCTTGATCAACTTTCACAAATATGTTCTTTTAAAACAATCCTTCACTTTCTTACCCATAATCTGGTAAGAACTTTTTTGGACTTTGTTATGAAACTCAGTCCGATTTCACAGTCCGATTTTCCTAGTCCGATTGCTCAATACAGAAACAATATATATCTGTCAGAATACGGTTGAGACAATTCCAGAACAATTCTATTTGAGTCCTAAAATCCCAATACGATTGCTCAGTCTGATTGCTCAATATGGAAACCCTGAATACAATCTTCTCTTCTCTTATGTTTCTTCTATCCAGCAAGCTTCTTCAAGAAAACTCAATCCGAAAACTTCTTCTCTCTAGAATTCTTCAGCGCTCCACCTTCTCTCTTCCTTTCGTGAATGGTACTTCTATCAGATGAAAGTACAAAGTACTTTCCCTTTTATAGGTGACCCAAATTAAGTTTAGGCGGGATTCTAAAACTGTCTCCAGCTCAACCAAATTTTCTGAATTTGCATGTTCACTTGAATTTCAGATACATTTATGACTTCGTCAACACTTCTCAACTCTTCTCGAACCTTCTCGAAACTTCTAACAACTTCAGCTTTGCTTCAGACTTTCTTCACAAACATCAGTCTGATTCTGATTTGCCCAATACGATTTCTTCATTATGATGCTTCATACCAATTACATGTATGAAGAAATAGACAACTTTAATCTTCTTAACAAACCTCAGTCCGATTCCGATTCTCCATTCTAATTGTCATTACGATCTGCCTCATTATGATGAAGACAAATGTAAAACATTAGATTCTTCTTCTTATTTTCTCTTGACTAACTTGAATGATAAACAAAGTAGTTCAACCTATTGAAAATGGTTGACTACATTGTTGATAAAGCTCTGAATTTCTTCTTCGTATTGGTCGCCACACATTTCTCTTCTTATTTTCTTTCATCGGTCCCAAACAATTCTTCCTCCGATGATTACGATGACATACCGAGTTCGATGGACCGGTATCAATAACAACTTCTTTCTTTTCTGAATACGATACCAAAGAACATTCAATACTTCACTTCTTTCTCTTTTTCTGATTACGATACGAATGATTTCTCTGCACAAACAATCTTTTCTCTGATGAATACGATGACATATTGAATCAGATGGACTAGTATCAATGTCTTCTTTCTTTTTTGAATACGATACTGATCAACTTCTTTCTTTGAGGATTTAAATTTTTTGGCTTTTTGTTTGACTGAAAACCAACACTTTCGTTACGATCCTCCTCCTCATCCTTTAAACAATTTTGCATTCGGTAATATCATTACAATGATCTTGAGATCAGAAATCTTTGGTTTCACTAACTTTCATCTTCTTCAATCTTTTAGCAAGTATCATGACTTCTTTCATGACATTGAATATGTTGAAGATTAGCTTTAGCATCGTCTGACTTACCAAGAAAAGTATTGTAACTTCCCTATCTTTCATCAACATCTTTCTTCCCTCTCTGAATATGATTGACATGATTCTAATTGGAAAAACCTCTTCTCTCCCTTTCTTTTATAAAGTTTGCATCACAAGTTTTACAGAATTCTTATGATTTATGAGATCTCTAAGATCAGCAAAGCATCATCAGATTTACCAAGGAAAGTATTGTAACATCCATATCTTCCATCAACATCTTTATTCCTTTCCTGAATACGATTAACATGATTCTGATTGGAAGCACCTCTTCTCCCCTTTCTTTTATCAAGCTTTCATCACAAGTTTTACAGAATACTTATGATTTATGAGAACTCCAAGATCAACAAAGAATCGTCAGATTTACCAAGGAAAGTATTGTAACTTCCCCATCTCCCATCAACATATTTCTTCCCTTCCTGAATACAATTAACATGATTCTGTTTGGAAGCACCTCTTCCCCCTTTCTTTTATAAAGATTTCATCACAAGTTTTATAGAATACTTATGATTTATGAGAACTCCAAGATCAAAAAAGCATCATTAGATTTCTATTGGATCCATTCTAAATATGATCCTTCTTCCTCATTACAATCAGAATCTCATTTTGGACCTAAGGTGAGTCCGATACGCTTTTTTCTTCCAAACAACTTATTCTCAATATGATGGACTTTCTTAAACAATGTGAATCCAATAAAAAACTTTTACAAAGTGAGGCAATTCCTTTCCTTTAACAACAAAAGACAACAAACATCTTCAAACTTCCAAAAACCTTCTTCAACCAACTTGGTCCCAACAATCTCCCCTTTGGATTTTATTGTCAACCAAGATTCATAAATCACCGAACTTTGTAACCTCAAGCTATGAATTACTTATCAACAATTCTCAGCCTAGGCGAGCTAACTCATTGTAGGAAACAAGAATCATTGACAACAAAACCATGCTGTCCAAAAGTAGTGACTATGAAACCTCTTCAGCTTTTCTTCCTCAACTTTATTTACTTCTTCATATTTCTTGGAATACGAAATTTTGTTTCCTACAACCACTCCAACAAATAGTTAGAATAGTTTATACACATACATGCTGGATTCATATCTTACCCACAACTCCCCCTTTTTACATGTTTTCATAAGGATAGATTTATGAAACAATTCTCTACCTTTGAAAATGCTATCCAAAGATAAGGTAAGAGATGGGATAAAAACACATACCTAAACCTTGATGAGAAAGAGGTTGGAAACCCATGTTTAACCTCAATTTAGAAAAATCTTCCTTCGGTTAAGGTTTTTTGAAAATGTCAGAAACTTGTTCCAATGTAGGAATATGCTCCAGCTTCAATTCATTGTTCTCCACATGCTCTTTCATGAAATGATATTTGATATCAATATATTTTGAATGAGAATTTTGTACCAGATTCTTGGTAAGGTTGATTTCATTTGATTATCAAAACCTAAGAGGAAGGGTAACTTCACTTCAAAAAGTAAATATTCTAACTGAGTCTTCATCCACATAAGTTGAGTAACAGCTTGAGTGGTAACAACATA
The DNA here is from genome assembly GCA_963277665.1 of Viscum album. Lineage (NCBI taxonomy): Eukaryota > Viridiplantae > Streptophyta > Magnoliopsida > Santalales > Viscaceae > Viscum > Viscum album. The sequence goes on along the minus strand of OY728135.1, from coordinate 1,881,295,151 downwards.
CCTAGATTTATCCATGCTAAGAGTTACTAAATTCTGTTTCTTTGTATGCCAACTTACACAAATTTTATCTAGAAAGAAAACTCCACCAGATGTGGATCTTCTATCATCAACATTTCCTACCCAATCAACATCTAAATACCCAAACAAGTTAATACTATCTGAGATATCATACTTGATTTTGATTTTTTTGTTCCTTTGATATATCTGAGAATTATTTTTCCAGCAAGTAAATGTGATTCTTTAGGATCACTCTGAAATCTTTCACATAAGGTAACATCATAAACAATGTCGAGTCTTGTGGTATTAAAGTACAACAAACTTCCAATTATCTTTCAAAACTCTTTCCGGTCAACTTCCTTAAGTTCTCCATCTTTACTCAACTTGGTTCCCACTGATATTGGTGTGGAAATTGGGTTCAATTTTTTTATGCCAAGCCTTTTAAGAAGTTCTTTAGCATACTTTTCTTGAGAAATAAAAATGTGTTTCTTATTTTGTAAGATTTGTAACCTAAGAAAGTATTTAATTTCACCCAACATGGACATTTTAAAAAACTTTTTCATCTCTTCAGAAAATATTTCACATTTTCTTTCATCACTCCCAACAAAGATAATGTCATCAACATAAACAGTTACGATGTGGGAAAACTTTTGACTTTCTTTAATGTAAAGATTTCTATCAACTCTTACCTTCTTGAAACTCATCTTCCTTAAGCAAGTATTCAATTTGAAATACCATTCTATCTAAGCTTGTTTTAATACATACAAATCTTTCTTCAACTTACATACATAACTTTTATATTTCCCAACAAAAAAGCCACAAGGTTGTTCAATGCAAAATTCCTCATCAAGATCATCGTTCAAGAATGCAAACTTCACATACATTTGTAAGATTTTTTAACTTCATTGTGAAAAAATATCAAGAAAGATTTTGATAGTTTCAAATCTTTCCATCAGAGCGATGGTTTCATCAAAATCATTACCTTTAATTTGTGAATACCCTCTACAAACAAGTCTTGCCCGGTTCCTTATCACTTCACCTTCTTTATTTAGCTTATTCTAGAAAACCCACTTTGTACCAATAAAATTTTTGTTATCTGGATTAGGTATGATTTCTCATGCATCATTATTTTCTATTTGATCCAACTCTTCATTCATGGCCTGAACCCATTCTGGATACTCAAAAGCTTCATCAACATCTTTTGGTTCCAATTTTGAATATAAAGAAGTGTGTAATGGCATTTGATGTTCTTCTTGTTTGAACTTTATGATGTTGATCACCAATAATGTTATGATCATTTACTTGCTTCCTTAGCCTAGGATGATATTTTTGATTGTCTTCCTCATTACTGGAAATAGCTGAGTCCGATTCTTCTTTTTGAGTAGGATTACAATTGTTTGTATCCTTATTAGGATTGTTAAGAAAATTTTCCTTATCCTGCTCAACTTCCTTATTTTCATGAGTCTATTTATCTTCCTCAACCTTTTCAATAATTTTCACACCATAAGAATCAACCATTCTTTCTGTTTCTTTGTTGAAACATCTGTATCCTCTTCCTTCTGGAGCATAGCCAAGAAAAATTCCATCTTTGCCTTTCTGCTCAAACTTTCCCATGTTTCCACCTTTCCTCTTTATAATTCATGGACTCCCAAAAACTCTTAAGTGTTTCAAACTTGGAGTTTTTCTATAAAACATTTCATATAGAGTCATATCTTAACTTGGCCTATAAAAACATCAGTTTTGGATATATACGACAACACTCATTGATTTACTCTAAATGTAATGAGTGAAACCATGCTCAAGTAATATAGTTCTCCCCATTTTCACCAGACTTATGTTCTTTCTTTCAATAATCCCATTTTTTGTGGTGTATATGGTGAACTGAGCTCGTGCTGAATTCCATGCTTCTCAAGACAACTTTCAAATTCTTCATTCTTATACTCACCACCATTATCAGTTCTTAACTTCTTTATGGAATACTCACATTCCTTCTCATCTTTCCTCCTAAAACTTTTAAACATTTTCAGACCTGGGTTCAAATATGGATGAGAGCGAATTTCTGCTGGCAGGCGGTGACCTGGATATGATGTAGGCAGACGATGACCTGGACATGATGTAGGCAGATGGTGATGCAGACAAGATACAGACATACGATGATGCATACATGATGCATACATGACATTTTACTGAGACTTTAGGCCAGTTTGTGGGCCTTTGGGCCATGTAATGGGCTTTATTCCCATTGGGCCTTTAGTCCATGTACTAAATAAATAAGGCTTTATGGGTGGGTTATCCTTAGGAGAGGGTCGGGGGGGGGGGGGATGACCTGCCTTTCCGGTCCGTGTGTGTGGTGTGTGTGTGTTTAATGTAATTGAACCCCCAAACACCTAATATATATACATATACATACACATAACACAATTAATGTGAGTAAATTTATCAATGAAAGTGATTAAGCACTTATCTCCATTAGTTTATTTTTTTCTCATTGGACCATAGATACCAGAATGAATAAGTTCCAGGGGTCGTTTTGAACAAATGTCAACTTTCTTATGCACAAAATTTGTAATATTTCCTTTATGAAAAATAGTGCAACACCATTCTATTCTTCTTAACATATCAGGAATATCTCAGACACTACCTTGCTTTGATAACTTGCGCATGTTTCTCTGACACATGTGTCCCAACCTTTTTTGCCACAACTGATTCTCTTCCACCATACTCAAGTAATAAGAGTTTTTTATTTCACTAACTTGGAACAAGTTTCCTTTTGTATATTGGTCTCTTGTAACAATCTTTCCATCTTCCTCATTTTTTACAACAAACCTATATTTTCTGAAGATAACTTTGTTACCCTCATCATAAAGTTGTGAAACACTTAGAAAGTTGTGTTTCATACCATCAACATACAAATTTTTCTTGGATTTCAACTTTTGTTTCCCAATGATGGCTGATCCCACACCTTTGATTCTCATAGATTTAAAATTTCCAAATTTCACCATTCCTTCTTTGAATTCTTTCACATTTTTCAACAAATTTAAATCTCCTATCATATTAGAAGAACACACATTATCAAGAATCCATGGCTGTTCTTCTTTTATAGTTTTCAATGCGGTTTGAACAACAAGATCCTTTTCTTTTCCCTTCGTCTTCTGAGAATTATTAAGAAACTTTTGTTATGATGGTAACAAAATAAGGAAACCCTTAGCAACATGTCTAGGTTTTTCACATCTTTTACAAATGGTTTCTAGGGTTTGGAACCTACTTTCAACTTTTATACCAACCTTCTCGAGATTCTTCAGAACTTCATTATCAGACTTCTTCTTTTGAGAGGTTTAACTCCCCCTAAAACCACACCTTCCATAACCTATGGAATAATAGTAACATTTTTGGTTGAACCAACAAATATTTTCTGTATGTCCAAATCCACCATGATATTAGAAATATCAATAGAAAGAGTATTTGCCTCTAAAACTTTCAAATTGATCGGTGTTGTGAGTATATTTCTCAGCAACCTTATTAACAAAACTTTGTTGACCACCAACCTTTCTGTTTTCAAATGAATCTTTCTTCTTTATATCAAATTTATTTCCAGCCTTATTAGAACTAGAATTAATATAAACTTTTCATATTCAGAATGTTTAGAAAACTTTTCAAACTTATATTTTTTAGGAACTTTTGATTTTTCAGCTTTGTTAAATTTATCCATATACGTAACCTTCCTAGATTTTTCAAAAACAATTCCAGCTTATTGGATCAGATTATACCAAATATACACAAGAGGGGGGTGAATTGTGTCTTTTCAGAAATCTTTGCGAGATTGTGTTATGCCCTTTAACTTTAATCAGATGAATTAATGCAGCAAAAATTTAAATAGCAGAGACACAAGATGTATAGTGGTTCAGGGAATAGAAAGCCCCTAGTCCACTCCACCAACGCTCTACTCCATGAGCTTGGTGATTTTCATTATATGGTCCTCGTTTCAATAGACCTTACAAGAAATGAGTACAAGCAATTGACACCTTTACAATCTAAGGAAAAACAAAGCCTTCTGGTTCACTCATAGAACCTACATAGCTTAGTACGAGAAGCCGATCACTCAAGAATAGAAAAGAAAGATTTCTATATTCTGAAAATACTTTCCAGATGTTCTTCACAATTGTAACGACATGCAATTGACAGTAGATGGATCGTCGCCTTCAGAAATAATGATCTTCACAAAAAGAGTCATTCTGAGTCGATCCCGTTGTAGTAGATATAGAAATATAACTCACAACTTCAGCAGTAGTAGATTCAAAAATGATATTTGATGTAGAACAAATGAATATTCTATCGTGATTTTTCTTCTTCAGAAAACAGAGCTTTGCCGTTCTCTTGAATTAGCAGTTCTGAATTTTTGATAGTCTCTATTTTTCTTCCCTTTTCTCAGAATGATCGAGAGATCACATAAGATCGTTATTTTCTGTTTTAAAAATCTCATATATATATATATATATATATAATAACTATAAGTACTTTTCCTGCAAAATTTAGATCCACAAAATTCACCTTTTAACTCGCGATATTCAAACATTTGAATTTACAGAGTAGTCATAACTTCCCTGAAAACTCGGCACAAAAAGATCCTTTTAATTCGATCTTTAAACCATTGATAAAATGGATTTGAATTAGTCAAAGTCGCACTTTAAAATCATATTTAAAACCAGATTGAAATCCACCTAATAATCAGCTTGCTGACCGTTGCATAAAAATATCGACTTTAAATTCTCCGACACCAAACGTAAGGTTGAGTTATACTGTATGCATCCTCTGAACGTAAGGTTGATGACGTAGTCTTAAAACGTAGGTTTGATAACGTATGGTTGATTACAAACATAAGGTTTATGTCACTTTCTTCAAACGTAAGGTTGATCATAAATGTAAATTTGGTCATCCATACTTTTCTCTTCAACTTTCAAACATATGGTAAAAGATCCATACTTTTACTTGATCCATACTTTTCCAAGAATGTATGATTGTTTACAAAAGTAAGGTCGATAAACCATACTTTTGAGAAACAAACATAACGTTTAATACTTACGTACGATTCTCCTTCCATACTTTTTTGATATCCCAAACGTAGGATTCCTTCCTAACATAGGGTTCTTTTTCATAATTTTCTGATAACGTATAGTTGATTAACCATACTTTTCATTTTATCTCATAAATAATATGCTGCATTTTATCCTTATGCTACATTTCTCCACGTAGGATATGAATAGTGTTTCCAGAACACGCTAAAGAAGATCCTGAATAAGTAGGGTATGAACAGTGTTTTTAGAACATGCTAAATTTGAATACTTTAGAAATAAAACCTTTTTATTCAAGAACTTAAATATTTCTTCCAGAAATAAAAATATAATGAATAATAAATTCTTGAAAAATAATTAACACATAAAATCATTAGAAAATAATTAAGGGTATTTGTGAGGCATCAAAATTGTCATAAAGAGATAGAGTATTGTTCTCAACATACTCCCCCTTTAAATAAAACATTATGTATTGTTGAAAACAACACTTTCTCAACACAACTTTCTTATCAACCTTTTAAGGTGACTTTTTTTGACCCTTGTTAGGTTCATCCTTACTATAACTTTCAACAAAATTTGAGATAGAGTTTTTAAAACTTGTATTCCTCTGTTCAACTTTAGAAGTTTTTTATTAGATAAGTTCCAACTCCTCTTCTTTGGACTCCCGTTTAATCTACAGATTCTTATTATGATTCTTTTCCTTTTCAAGAGACTTCTTCAAATCATCAATCTCCAACTGCATCTTGTTATTCTCATCTGAAAAAATTTCTTGAATTTTTATTGAGGAACATTCATCTTCTAACTTCATATTTTTCTTTTGAAGCCTTAAAATCTTTCTCAGACATTCTTTCAACTCTTATTTCAAATGAAATTCAAGTTGAGTTTCTTCTTCATTAGAAATACTACTTCCAAATTTTTCATCAGAACTACTAATTCCAAATTCTTCATCATTCACTGTTGTAATAAAAGCATTCTCACCAACATACCCAATAGAATTTTAAGATTCATATTCACTATATTCTTCTTCTTTATCTTTAGATAAGAAAATCCTCCTTTTAGATTTATATAATTTTATATCTTTCCCTATAGAATACAATTTTCCGTTGTCACCTTATTTCTTTCACAACCTTCTTGTCCTTATTTATTCTCTATAACTATCTTCTTCTTTATTTCTTCTAGGAAAATTATTAGCCACAAATTTCCCAATGAATACACATTAAAAACATTTCATGGTAATTTCCCCTTTGTATTTACTAGTACATCTTCTAATTTTTTTATAAAACAAAGATAAAATTTCATCAAGTTTTTTAGATACCTCATTTTCAGAGTCAGAATTACCAACCTCTTCTTTGTATTCTCTTTCTTGGTAGCTTTGAAAGACATTTCTCTATTTTTTTTCTTTTCATAGATTTCTCTCTTCTCATTTTATAAGTGATGATAGTTCTATGAAAATCATACATAGATAATGTTTTAGGGTCTCTATATTCTAATAAAGAAACTTTAACATCAAACTTGTCGGGAAGGATTCTTAAGATTTTTTCAACAACTGTAAAATATTATAACTTTTCACCAAGACATCTGATAGTGGTGAAAATTTCATTCACCCAAGTAAAAAAATCCCCAATAGATTCATACTCACTCATTTTCAAATATTCATACTTTAGCTTCCAGATTTGTAATTTTTCCTTCTTCACTTTTGTATTGCTTTCGTATATATTTTCAGCTTATCCCATATACCTTTAGTTATGGAAACACTTTTCACCCTTAGAAATTCACTTTCATAAAGTTATGATAGTAAATCATTCTTGACCCTTCCATCATTCTCAATATTCTTCTTATCAACAGATGTAAGGGGAACTTTATCATCAATAGGAGGAAATCCATCTGTTTTAGCTTCAAGAACATCATACCCAATAGACATAAGATACAAAAACATTCTATCTGTCTAGATATGATAATTCTTATCATTGAAAACCATAATTCCTTTACATTCACACAATTCAGATTCTTCATCACAACTTCTCTTTCAGAACTTAAGTAGAGAATAAGTGAATGGAACCTTCATCTTTAATTATAATTATAATTTCCCAGTCAAGATAGTTGTATCACTGAGAAAGAGAGGGGGTGAATTAGTGATATCTTCTTTTAAGTTTCATTTATTTTGAAACAAACTTCTCCACCTATTAAATATTTATTTCCCTGATAAAATAAAACAACCACAAATCCATATGAACATAAGAATTTACAAGGTTCACTTCTCAATAAGAGTAGATACATCCTTGGTATGGTTTAGAAACAATCAAATACCACATAATCCACTAGAAAACAATCCTTTTATGTGGAATAAAATGAGTAGGATATACCCTTACACTCATGTAGCACTATGATCAATACAACAATGCATGTGCTTCAAGTAGCACAAATATGTAATACAACGTTTTTGTAACAAACATGTTACGGTGCTTCTTGACCAACTTTCATAAATATGATCTTTTAAAACAATTATTCACTTTCTTACCCAAAAGCTGGTAAGAACTTTTCTAGAATTTGTTATGAAACTTAGTCTAATTTCATAGTTTGATTTTCCCAGTCTGATTACTCAATACAGAAATAATATATATATATCTATCAGAATATGGTTGAGAAAATTTTGGAACAATTCTATCTGAGTCCAAAAATCCCAATACGATTGCTCAATTCGATTGATCAATATGGAAACCCTAAATACAATATTTTCTCTTCTCTTATGTTTCTTCTGTTTGGAAAAATTCTTCAAGAAAAATCAATCCTGAAACTTATTCTCTCTAGAATTATCTAGCACTCTGCCTCCCCTCTTCCTTTCTTGAACAATAATTCTATCATATGAAAGTAAAAAGTACTTTCCCTTTTATAGGTGACCCAAATTAGGTTTGGGCGGGATTCTGAAATTGTTTCCCACTCAAACAACTTTTCTAAATTTGTATGTTCCCTTGAATTTTGGATACATTTATGACTTCTTCAACACTTCTCAACTCTTCTCGAACCTTCTCAAAATTTCTAACAACTTCAGTTATGCTTCAAACTTTCTCTACAAACATCATTCTAATTTTGATTTTCCCAATACAATTTCTTCATTATAATGCTCCATATTAATTTCATGTATGAATAAATAAACATCATTAATATTATTAACAAACCTCATTCTGATTATGATTCTCCATTTTTATTTTCATTACGATCTGCCTCATTATGATGAAGAAAAATGTAAAATAATAAATTCTTCTTCTTCTTTTATCTTGACCAAATTGAATGATAAACGAAGTAATTCAACCTATTGAAAATGGTTGACTACATTGTTGATAAAGATCTGAATTTCTTCTTCATATTGGTCATCACATACTTCTCTTCTTATTTTCTTTTATTGGTCCCAAAATATTCTTCCTCTGATGATTACGATGGCATACCGAGTCCAATGGGCTTGTATCAATAACAAATTATTTCTTTTATAAATATGATACCAAAGAACATTCAGTACTTCACTTCTTTCTATTTTCTGATTATGATACCAATGATTTCTTTACACAAGAAATTCCATCTATGATGAATAAGATGACATACTGAATGAGATGGATTGGTATCAATGTCTTATTTATTTTTTGAATATAACTCTTATCAACTTCTTTCTCAGAGGATTTAAATCTTTTGGCTTTTGGTCTGACTAAAAACCAACACTTTTGTTACAATCTTCCTCTTCATCCTTTAAATAAATATGAATATGGTAATATCATTATGATGATCTTGAGATCATAAATATTCAGTTTCACCAACTTTCATCTTCTTCAATATTTCAACAAGTATCATGACTTCCATCATGACATTAAATATGTTGAAGACCAAATTTAGCATCATCTAACTTACCAAGGAAAGTATTTTAACTTCCCTATCTTCCATCAACATCTTTCTTCCTTTCCTGAATATGATTGGAATGATTCTGATCGGAAGAAAATCTTATCCCCTTTTCTTTTATCAAGCTTGAATCACAATTTTTATAGAATACTTATGATTTATGAGAACTCCAAGATCAGTAGATCATCATCAGATTTACTAAGGAAAGTATTGTAACTTCCCTATCTTCCATAAAAATATTTCTTTCCTTCATGAATACGATTGGCATGATTCTGATTGGAAGAACCTATTCTCCCTATTTATTTTATCAATATTGAATCACAAGTTTTACAAAATACTTATGATTTATGAGAACTTTGAGATTAAAAAAGCATCATCATATTTACCAAGGAAAGTATTGTAACTTTCCTATCTTCCATCAACATCTTTCCTCCCTTCCTAAATATGATTGGCACGATTTTGATTGGAAGCACCTCTTCTCCCCCTTTATTTTATTAAGCTTACATAAAAAGTTTTATAGAATACTTATGATTTATGAGAACTCTAAGATCAACAAAGCATTGTTAGATTTCTATCGAATCTATGCTAAATCTGATTCTTCTTCCTCATTACAATCAAAACCTCATTCCAGACCCAAGGTGAGTCTGATGATCCTTTTCTTACAAACAAATTCTTATCAATATAATGGACTTTCTTAAAAAATGTGATCCCGATCACAAACTTTTACAAAGTGAGGTGATTCCTTTCCTTTGAAAACAAATGACGACAAACATCTTTAAACTTCCAGAAACTTTCTTCATCTAACTTGGTCCTAATAATTAAAAGGATATGAACTAAAAAATCACAAATACTGGATTAAAAAACATAACACGACGACATACAATAACTATAATGTAACACACCAAATATAATAGTGAAAACAAATTAAATATTACAATAATAATACTTGGTTGGAATACTAAAATTATAACACATACGACTACAAAACTATCGATATAATAATCAGGTAAATTAACTCTTCTTCCACCAATGTTAAAATATTAAAAAAATTATGTTGAAGGTGTTTGTGAATACATCTTGGGTGGTTGATGAATTTTTCGTCCTCTTTTTCTGAATAATCCATACTTGCCTGACTTGAATAAAATTACATACATTTGGATCACTAGTTTTATTCAAATATCATGAAAAATTTCATTTTCCTATTTAAACTCTTTGAACACCATTATATTTTATTCAATTTCCATTTATTGTTGTTTTTAATTCTCCAAAATTTCTAAAATTCACTGATTTTCTTCTTTCAAAATTTCAATGACGGATTGAGATTTCTCATTATTCTTCCTTTTTAATTTGTATTTATTTACTCTTACAGGTCCTGCAACGAATGATCCATCAACATTATCATCATTTAAGTTCAATGAAAATGTTGAAAAACCAAGAGATTCAGGTGGATAAGACTCAGAAGTTGGATTTTCTAACTCTGATGATACATAGTTCTACTTACGGGTTGTTTGTCTCATTAAGACAACATTATACTTGATTTTTTCAAAGTTATTAACCATGCTCCATACAAGATAAAACTTTAAACATTTATTATATATGGGCTCTTGCATGAGTAATATTTTTTTCTTGATCTAACTAGAAATAATTTATTGCATCAATGATAATTTTTTGCATAAGTAAACAAAAAAATCATAAAAAATACTCATGATATCTTGTTTTGGTGATCCATTAGGATTCATATTTTTCAATATGTCCGATGAATCCATTCAATATTCTCATGAAATTTTCTATGGTTTATCTTTGGTATTACAATGATCTTTTATTTTGAAGTTCCCAAGACTCACCCATGCCCCTGTTGTATGCATTTTCAACACGAGACCAAAAAAATATGATGTTTGGTACACACTTGTAATATGATCTTGGGAGATCTCCATATAAAATTGGCATAGAATTATATCTTCACTAACCAAGTAACTAAAATACTGAGAAGTAATTTTCTTTTGAAAATATAACAGTTATCGAAAGATTATGTCGAAATGACAGAAATGAGTGTATTCATTTTGAATGTAATATATGGTTATTTATAGATAAAATGGTATATGATATATATCTACAATATGAAATATGGACCATTGGATGGTTTTCATCTTAATATTTACCGTTGGATGGATTATATACTTATCTCAACATTATCATGACCACATCTATATTCCAATTGTTGGATGTATTTCATCTCTATATTAACCATCAAGTGGATTTCATCCTTATCTCAATCTTTCTCATGATTTTATTTTCATTTCAACCACTCGATGGATTTCATTTTAATCATAACTATCAGATGAGTTTAAAGCTTATCCAAACCTTATCATGATTTCATTCATATTCCAACTGTTGGATAGATTTCATCATGATATTTACCATTGGATGGATTTCATTCTTACCTCAACCTTATCGTTACCACATTAGTATTCCAACCATTGGATGGATTTCAACTCAATCTCAACCATTGGATGGATTTCATCCTGATCAAAATCATTACCATTATTTTCTTTTTATTACATCCACTAGATGGATTTAATTTTAATCGTATCCATCATATGAGTTTAAACCTTATCCAAACCTTATCACGACTTACTACTAAAAATCCACCCTATACCAATAGTTTTAAACCACTGGTATAGGCTGGAGAACTGTTGGTATTTCTTATACCAATGATTCCCTAAATTGTTGGGTGGATAGGTTCAAGGATAACCCTATACCAATGGTTTCCTTGAAACCATTGCTCAAGGAACACATCCTTTAATGTTCAATACCTCCCTTTGCAATGACATTGAATGTTGAAAACAACTATTCACTAATACTGTATTTTTGAACAAAATTAACTCACTGTAACCAATATTTAATCGACAACAACCAAAACCAATTAAATTAAATTTTACAAGAATGTATTGTATTATCCCCAAATGTGTGAAACTATAATCAATCAGACCGAAATGAAAAAATTTTGTATTATTTTGGTGAAGCTATATTCATAATAGTTTTATTATTATTAGATTGGTTCAACTTTATTTTGTGTTGGTTTCACTAAGTTTGGATGAATTCAGTTTGGTTTAGTTAAATTTTAGTAATTTTGGTTTCATTCATTTCATGTTTTAGTTGTAGTTCCATTCAATACATAATATGATTTATATTTCTTCTATACATATTATTACTATTTAGTTTATTTAAGGATTGATTGTATTTAGTTTGGTTCTATTTAATATTATTTATATTTAGTTGGTTCAAGTCTATTAGGGTAAGATTGTTCCCTTTTGGTTCATTTTTTATATTATGTTTGATTTTTATTGGGAATGTATGTATAGTAAAGTTTATTTATATTTAGTTTCAATATATTCTCTCTACTTTAGTTAATATTTATTGTCGAAAAGTATTTATGTTCATATTAAATGAATCTATTTACATGTTTATATGTTAATATTATTTGAAACTATGTACATGTTGCTAAATTTTAAAGTTAACACATTAATATAGTTTAGATTTATAACTTTTTATATGTTAATATTATGTGAAGCTATTTTATTTTACCATTACATAACTTTAGTTTACCCTTACACAACTTTTTTTACCCTTAAGATTTTTTTACCCTTACATAAATTTAGTTTACCCTTACATAACTTTGTTCTATCCTTACTCAACTTCTTTTTACCCTTATATGACTTTAATTTACCCTTACTTAACTTTGTTTTACTCTTACTTAACTTTAGTTTACCCTTACCTAACATGTAAAAGTTTTTTTACCCACATATAACTTTTTTTACCCTTAATTAACTTCTTTTTATCCTTAAATAACTTTAGTTTAACCTTACATATCTTAGTTTTACCCTTATATAACTTATTTTTACCATTAAATAACTTTATTTTACCCTTAATTAACTTTTTTTTACCCTTAATTAACTTTTTTTTACCCTTAACCTGTACAAGTTTCTGTTTACCCTTACATAACTTGCTTTACCCTTACTTAACTTTAGTTTACCCTTACATAACTTTAGTTTACCCTTATATGAATTTGTTTTACCCTTAATTAACTTTTGTTTACCCTTACATAACTTTAGTTTACCCTTTCTTAACTTTGTTTACCCTTACTTAACTTTAGTTTACCCACACCTAACTTGTACAAGTTTCTGTTTACCCTTACATAACTTTGTTTTACCCATACATAACTTCTTTTTACCCTTATATAACTTTAGTTTACCCTTACATAACTTTCACTACTAGAAACTAGACCTATACCAATGGACCTATAATAATGGTTTTGGACAAACTGTTGGTATAAGTATCATAAAATGACCCTATACCAACAGTTTGACCAAAACTATTTGTATAAGTACCATAATATGACCCTATACTAACGGATTTTCCAAAACCTTTGGTATAAGTGATGGCTATACCAAAGTTTTGGATAAAACCATTATTATAGCCTCCATTTAAAGACTATATACCAATGGTTTTGAAAAAATCATTGGCATAGGTGATGGATATACTAACAGTTTGGCTAAAACCGTCGGTATAGCCTCCATTTAAAGACCCTATACCAACAATTTTTCCAAAACCGTTGGTATAGGTCCCAAAAATGAAAATACATATACCAAAAATTTTCCAAACCTTTGGTATAAGTATTTTGATTTGTAACAAATTAATTTATCAAATAACATTGAATACATTAAAAATTAATTTACTTATAAATATACATATGCATATTTATCATATTATGTTTCCAAAAATCATTGTAGGTTAGTGGTTAAGTTGTTGAAATATAAATAGAAGGTGCGAGGATCAAAACCAACTGAGTGTTTTTTTTGAATTACCTATACCAACATTTTAGAAAACCATTAGTATATGTATTTTATATTACCTATGTCAACGTTTTTCCAAAACCATTGGTATAGGTCTATACCAACACTAAACAAGCCAACAACCACCCAAACTATTGGTATAGCCTATACCAATGGTCCCAAACTGTTGGTATAGGCTATTTTTCCAATAGTGTTTGTTTTACCCTTACTTAACTTTTTTTTTACCCTTACATAACTTTATTTCACCCTTACTTAACTTTAGTTTACCCTTAAACTATAAAAGTTTTCATTTACCCTTACATAACTTCATTTTACCATTACTGAACTTCTATTTACCATTACATAACTTTGTTTTACACTTAATTAACTTATGTTTACCATTACATAACTTTAGTTTACCCTTAACTTTTTTTACTCTTAACTTTATTTTACCCTTACTCAACTTGTACAAGTTTTTGGTTACCCTTACATAAATTTGTTTTAAACTTATCATGATCGCATCTGAATTCCTACCATTGGATAGATTTTATCTCGATCTTAACTATCGGATGGATTTAATCCTTATCTCAATCCTTCAAATTATTTCCTTTTTATTGAAACCACTTGACGAATTTCATTTTAATCGTAGCCATCAGACGAGTTTAAACCTTATCCAAACATTATCATGATTGCATCCCCATTCCAAAAGTTAGATGGATTTCATCTTTATATTTACCATTGGATAGATTTCATCCTTATCTCAACCTTATCATGACCGCATCATAATTCCAACAATTGGATGGATTTCAACTTAATCTTATCCATTGGATGAATTTTATCCTAATCTTAATCTTTATCATGATTTTATTTTTATCTCAACCACTAGATGGATTTTATTTCAATCACAACCATCATATGAGTTTAAATCTTATTCAAACCTTATCATGATTCAATTTGAATTACAACCATTGGATAGATTTCATCTTGATATTTACCATTGTACATATTTCAACCTTTTCTCAACCTTATCATGACTACATCCTCATTACAAATATTGGATGAATTTCATATCGATCCTAACTGTTGAGTGAATTTAATATTTATCTCAATCCTTATCATGATATTATTTTTATCTCAACCACTTTATGGATTTTATTTTGATCGTAGCCATTAGATGAGGTTAAACCTTGTCCAAACCTTATCATGGATGCATCTGAATTCCAAAAGTTGGATGGATTTCATCTTAATATTATCCATAAAATGGATTTAATCCTTATCTTAATCCTTATCATGATCACAAATCCATTCCATTGAATGGATTTTGCAATCTATAAGTAAAAACTTATCTATTTTTGAGGTTAGTTTCCCAATAAGAGTACCAAAATGAATTACAATATTGGAGCCCCTTCCAATATTTATTTTGAAATTTCATCATCATCACCATCGTTTTATTTTTATTCATTGAATGATGTTGTAGAAAATTTATTTGAAGAGATACATAGAGTAGTACATCATGTTGTGCAGAGGAACAATATGATGATATCACATTATTATAGTGAACACAACAATCAACCTACTAATGGAGGATATATATTAGGGCACATAACTATTAAACTTGATCCTAAACCTATAGATCGTAATTTTTTGTTTATTTTTCTAGTAATCCACGATACAATAAAACATTGTTTTGTTGATGCTATCAGATATCTTAGAGTCCATTCCTTCATATTACTGATGCATTTAAAGCACACAATCACTACTTTCAACAATAAAGAGATAGTTTTGGTAGGATTGGATTATCAACTCTATAGAAATTCACAGCCATGCTTTAGATGTTGGAATATGGACTCCCAATTAATGCTACTGATGAATATTATGAAATTAGTGAGTCTACAAAAATTTAATGTTTAAAAAGAATTTTTGAGTTTTTTATAGAATGATACCTTTTATCACCTAATGCTAATGATATTTCAAGGTTAATTTATGCTGGCCAAGAATTTATTTTTCTAGGAATGTTAGGTAGTTTTGATTATATGCATTGGAAGTGGAAAAATTATCCCACAACATGGGTTGGATACTATGTAGGACGTTCTGAATCCCCAAGTATCATTCTTGAAGAAGTTTATGGTTATGATATTTGGATATAGCATGCATATTTTGGTATACCATGAAACAATAATGACATTAATGGTTAGTTTTATCTCATTTTCCTTATAATCTCACTCAAGGTATCACTCCTCCTGCTCATTATGTCATTCAAGGAAAATAATATGAAATGGAATATTATCTAGGTGATAATATATATATCTAAAGTTCTATAATATCGTGAAAAGTATTCATGATGCACATAGTCCAAAGAAGAAGTATTTTTCAATGAAGTAAGAGGCATATAGAAAATATGTGGAATGTGTATTAATTATTTTACAATCTCACTTTGCAATCATCACAAGACCAACGCATTTCTAGAGAAAACATGCATTACATGATATAATGAATACATGCATAATCATGCACAATATGATAATTGAGGATGAACGTGATCTGAATGATCTAATTATAAATGAAATGGAAGCACTAACACTGGAAATTGAAATGGTGGTGGATGATAATGTTTGATTTCAATAATTGTGCAACCAATATAGAAGAATCAAGGAAAATGATGCTCATATTGCACTTTACAATGAATTAATTGAGCATTTATTACAACAATATGCAGATTTATAAAATTAATTAGAATGATATTTTGTTTTTTAATTTTTTAATTTTATGTATTTTGGATTGAATATAATTTTAAATAACAATGTTTTATTTAATTTAATTTTATATTATTAAACAATGATATCATGTTTAATTCAATTTAATAATTAATTATTTATATAGTTAATTGTGGTATTATATTAAATTCATTTTTTAATATATGAAAAGTAAATATTATTTAATTAAATTTTCATTTTTTACTTAATTAATCAAATCATGTAATCATATTTATTTTAATTTATTCATTCTGAATATATGTGTGTATATAATATAATATAATATAATATAATTATTAATATTATTAAATCACAAAATATATTGTATTTGTTTATTTTATGTAAAAACCATTAATTTTAATTTAATATGTCAAATAAAAATAAAACAAATTTATAAAAGAGTATATTCAAAGAATATTCTTTTTGGTGTAAAAAATAGTGTAATACATTGGTGCATTTTTACTATTCATAAACCATTTTGGAGTAAACCTACTCCAAAATGGTTTATTACATTGGATATACTCTAAAGGACACATTAGGAGTTTTATGATTAACCTTTATTACTTGAAAACAAGTTAGGGATATTTGATTGATGTAAGGGGCATCAATATTCAATAATGTTGGACATAATACACCAGGGTATTAAATATTCAAATCCTTTCAATGTAAAAGTGGAACATCTAAGGATAACATTGATTGTTAATGAACACTTACTAATTATTTATGAATAATGGTTTAGTATATTTAAATCTATGTGGGGGAAAGGGGCTACATTACAAAGAAAATCATTCAACACAAAAATGCAGGGAAATAATCGGCGATACTTAAACTCGAGACCTCACTGAGGCCCATAAGGGAAGTGAAAAACAAAATTAAAAATGAAAAAATAAGTAAAATTAAACCAATAAAGGTTATTGGGACAAATTTAACTTAAGGTAGTATTATTTTCTTAGACTTCCAAATAAGGTGAGCCCTGAGTTTGAATATTTTTTTATATTTTGAATATATTTTATTATTTTATTATTTATTTCATTACAGTAAACATATTTACCATGAATTTATCAAGAATTAAACCGAGAGGGTTCCTTATGTTATTATTCATTTACAAAGGTGAATAAGATCTAATTATAGTTTTTATGATATGCTTCTTTACATGACATATAAAATCTCATATTCTAATAAATAATTTTTTGGAGTTGGTACCATAAAACCATCTGAATTTTTTTACTTTCAATTACCAGAATATATGTATATATTACTTATCACATAATGATTATTCTTCAATGTAACATTAATGTGATAATGATCCCCATGGGGTGAAACCTATTGGCCGCTCCCTTGTGGCGGTTTGGGGAGGTTTTGGGTTCAAACCTCCCCCTTCCCCTCCCCCGTGGGGTGTGTGTAGTTTGTAATCCCCCCTTTGTACTTCCCAAAAATATAGTAAAATTAATGTGATAATGGTATTAGGATATTTGTCACATCAAATAGTTATAGGTAGTTCCCCACTATAATGAGAACCTAGAGATGTTATGTTAATATTCTTAATGTAATATGTCTTATGGTCTAGATATATCAATCTAATAGAACACAAATGATGTTTGAAAATTCAGTGCTACTTTTTCTCATGAAGTTTTCACCTGGTGATCTATAATAAAGATAATTTATGAGGAAACCCACCAATAAGAATTTCACATGTTTTATGTGTCATTAGATATTCCTATCTACGAGTGGGTGTGTTGATCCTTAGATTTGAGGTCATTATTAATGTGCATCATGAAATTTTTTACTTCGATGTATGAATAAAAACCATGACAACATATGATCATGATATGCTAACATACATCAGGTGCATCATAAGTGACATGACATTAATTAAATGAAAACGAAAATATCTATCCATTCCATATGAATGGAAATAGATATCTCTATCCCTTTGATTCAAACAAAACTGTCTGATGAAATCTATGGTCACAATAATTTATAGACGAGTTTGTTTCAAAAATTAAAAGAAAGATAAATCGAGCATATAGGGTGATGACACATGTATGCATCCCACTTGATAATAAATTGATTGAAAAAAGGATTATATAGCACAATAAAGTTCATAGGAAGGTTTTTGTATATGCTATACCAACTTCTTTCTCTATGAGTGATTTGAAACATTGCTAGACGTTGATCTTGGACTTTAGGTAAGTTCACCCATCACTATTTAAGAAAGAGTCTTAGAGGTTCATACACTAAGTGTATCCAAAATCTCATTAAATTATACCAAGTTTAAGAATAAATTTATTCTTTAGTTTGAAGAATATTATTTATTTAAGTAAAAGTTGATTGTATAAATTCAATCATAATATATTTAAGTTTAGAATATGTGATTTGAATTTTATCTCTTTTTTAATTATTCAAAAGGTAATAAATAAATATTTATTTATTCAAAAGTTTAGTGAATAACATAAACTAAATATTTAATTAAGTTATGTTAATATTAAAATAAACATTTATTCAATAGTTTAATGAATATAATATTTTATGGTAGGGTATAAGTCTAATTTAATGAACCTATAGAAATGATATATTATATTTAATATCATTTAAATAAATAAATAAATATTTATTTATTTAATAAATGATATCATAATAAATACATGACAAAGAATATAATAATAATAATAATAATAATAATATAATATCTTGACGTGGGGAATAACTTAGAATAAATAAGAGGATAAGTTCTATTGTATAATTATTGTTCTTTCAACCTAAGTATATATTTCAAAAGATATCATTTTACATGATGGATATGATGTCACAATATAGACATAACCTATAATTCTCTCATGCCTTGGAGAGATATTCTTCCATCATCCCTTTCTCTAGAACATAAATATAGATCAAGATAACATTGTTTCAATTGATGACAAATGACGTGAAGCACTTGATCCTTTTGTGCTAGCTCTTGAAATATCAAGAATTCCATTCGATGATTCCTAGAGCATCTGTATGGTTAAGAATGGGCCAAAAACACGTGAAGAATGCTTGAAGAATTCATCTAGAGGAGCATAAGTTTCTAGTTGTATGATGATGGATATATTCCTTAATTCTACAAGACATATGATATTCTTAGCTATATAATATTGTATGATAAGGGCATATCGTATAACAGGGTTTTCATGTTACTGCCATGGCCTATGGTATTGGATGGATTGGGAATATTGTAGTACATTGGATCACATTATATAATACCAAAATAACTCTATGATTGAGAATGGTATTCAAATGTTAAGATTTAATATTTAGGAATCTTCCACCAATGACTATCATCATCATAAAGTGTTTTATAAGATGAAATGATACGGCTAATGAATTGAGTGAGTGTTATAATAGTTTTAACTGAAGGCATTCAATTGAACATTATGAAATGTATGAGTGAATGCATGTATAAATTAGGAGTATTATGAGGGGATTCATAAAGGGGCAGTCACTATGAGATGGTGATCATTAGAGAATTCCTAAGACACTACTGGCTCTCTTCCTCTCCCAAATATCTCTTTCTCCTCTTCCCTTTTCTTTTGTGAGGCACTAAAATACTGTGGGAGTTATGAAGAGTCCCTCTTAAGAATCGAGTGATTTGGTCAATCCATAGATACTTCATGAAGGAGGGATTCATTACTCTGAGGGATCTTCATGAATCATATGGATGAAGACTATAACTACATATCTTCAACAAAAGGTATGAGTTATTTATTTTTTTATACATGGTTTTGGTTTCTTATAGGGTTGATCATGGGAATGTGGTTTCTAGTTGTTTCTACTATATCGATAAAATGTTAATCAATCCTTTGAAACTCATTAGTGGTATCAAATCCAAGTCATGATCATTTTATTCTTGATATCATATAGAAAATGAAGAAATTTATATATCACATGGATGTCGTATTGTCTATCATAAAAAAAGATGGAAATTTTATACTGTAGTTAGCCATATGATATAGGATATCATAGGACACGATAAGGCTGCACTATATGATATCTGATATCGTATGTAGTGACACAGTTCTATTTCTTTGGTTTTATATATATCATAGCATACGATATAGGAATTCATAAGGTATAAATACTTCACTTTGTGTTTGAAAAATAGAGCCTTGTATCATCGAGGAGATATAAGGAATATCATTAAATATAACTCTGGTCATTGAAGGATGATATCACATCTTATTATTATCAATCACAAAATATTATTAATAATGCAGGAATCCAAGGAATATGTTGTAAAATATATTATGATATATATATTTTTTTTAATTTTTTTAAATTTCAATTTAGAACTAAATTGTATAATTTATAAAATGTTTATAAATTATGTTAAAAGGTATATTGAGATATTTATTTAATTTATAATTTTTTTATAAATTAATTGATTTTAATTTTTTTATTAATCATTAAGTGTTTATGTAACATTTAATAAGTAAATATCCCATCAATATTAATTGTTAATATTAAATTACTTTTGAATTTATATGACATGACTTATAATCTGGATATGAAATTTTTATGTGGAAATTATAAGTGTAATTTATAAAATGTTTATAAATTAAAAAATAAGGAAAAAATATAAATTATTTTATATTTATAATTATAAAATTTTCATAATTATTTAATTTTAATTATTCAAATTAAAATTCATTATTTGAGGAAATTATTTAAACCATATCAAAATTAGTTTTTATAATTGATATGATCAAGGTTTAAATAATTTTAAATATGTGATATTATGAATATTTACATAATATATGAATAGTTTATATATATAATGTTTATATTCTAGATATCCTATATATGTAGTAATTACTATATAAAGGATAATCTAAAGGAGTTTATATTATAAATATAAATTTTTTATATTTATTTAATTATGGAATGTCCATAACGGATGAGTAAATTATAAAGTGTTTATAATTGTTTTATTTGTGAATTGTTCATAAATTATCTATCTCATGTTTAAATATATGAATTGTTAATTTATTTAATTTATTCCTTACTTTATTCATGAATATAAGTTTTATATTATGGATTAATGTATTCATTAGTTTATAGAGTTAAAGTGCTTTTATAAATTATCTTATGTGTATATAAAGTGTTACATGCTAGGTATGGTGATCAATTTAGTTTTATTTTATCTTGAATTTAGATTGTACTAGGTTATGGGATTGAATTTAAAGGTTTATTATATTTTATACACATTTGGTGTTAGAATCATGATGGAATTGGTGTTTCTCTTGAGTAAAATAACCTCAGGTAGAAGGAATTCGGGTGAGACTGCTCACTATTTTAGTGGCTTATGGTTTCTCTATAAAAGAGGGGATTGAATTTTTATTTCACCAAGATTTCTATTATAGGGATTATTGATTTTATATGATTATAAAACTTTTTATGAAAGGGTTTTGTGTATCTTATTCTTGAGATTCACTTGAATGTGTATAAACATAGTTATCTTTTAGTTTGGTTAACACAAGCTATGAGTTGTGTGATGATTTTCAAATCAATATGGTTTAAACATATTGATTTGGTGGAAGGAATAATACTCAAAACTAAATCACTAGAAGCATGAATATGTTTTAAATGAATAACATGAGATAAGAGGGTGAGATTTAATTCACTTAAAAAATACCAAGTGTTAGATTCCTTCCAAAGTAAACATTTTTCAAGACCCCGATCATCCAACCAAGTAGGTCATGAAAAAGTTGGGTGCCCCTAGATTATCTTGTGTAAGAAAAGTAAGTAATGGGAAACCATAATAGAACTAGATTCTTGTTTTTGATGTTTTATTTGGGTTAAACTTATTTGGGAGACCCTAGTAATATTTGGTTATTAAAGGAATAGAGTTGAGTCTATCCATATGATAGATTAGGAAAAGTGTTATCTGTTCAACCATCCAAGAGTCATATATGACATTATTGGGATGATTACCTACCTGAATAACTAATTGGAAAGTGGAATTCCAAATCAAACTCATTTCTTAGTGAAACATGGATTTTTCCCACTAATGGATATGGTGGATTTCAAAAGGGATCATCATTTTAGTGGGAGAAAATTTAATAAAATTTCTTATTAAATGTACATAAAACATGATACTCATATAATAAAAAGGTTATATTATAGATAAATAGAATCATAATAATTTTAATTAACCTTGATATCAATCCTTAAAAGGAAAACCTTAATGTAATAAAATTATTATAATGGTGAAAAATTTAAGAATTTTTCTTAAACTAGAAGTAAAATTCTATCTGTTAGAGAATCCTCTTCTTGAATATCCTACTATTGAAGTTATTCAATACTCGAATATTGATGATTGAGAATCATAGAAAGATTCACTTTATTTTTCAAAAATAATTAGATAAAAAATTATCTAAGGGACTTTATTATCCACTCATATACTTAATATGATTGAGTGTGCTCATGAATTGATGAGACTGGAGGTTTCCTCTAAAGATTATTCTGGTTATGGAATTCATTCTAAAATCATTATTGGAAATGTTATGATAATTTAAATGAATTCAAGAAATGTTCACATTATTATTTTTGGATAAATGATCATGAAATTTTATGTCTATTATTTGGTGTTGTATTGATATTAAAAATGCGTAAAATTTCAAATTAGAAGAAGAAAAGTTAGTTAGAAATTTTAACAATGTTTCTTTAAGTAGCCAACAAAGTTCATTTAAACCTAAATGAAGACCCATGAAGGAGGGAAAAGTTATATATGATGGAATTTTCCAATATTCTTGAAGAAGTATGGAAAATCCATGGAATTTCCATGTCAAGTATTAGTGTTATAAAATAACTTCTTCAGTTTTAAAGGGTATATAATTCAAAATATATACATTAATAATGTTATAAATATAAAAGAGTTTAAAAATAAGTAAATAATTTATATAGCTTGTAATTTTATTTAAAAGTATGAATCAAAGAGTTTATAAATCATGTAATTGAATATAATGTAAAGTTTATCAAGATATGATGGATCTAAGTAAATGATGTATATATTTATCTTATTTTTCTTATATGATAAGAGAATTTGTTTGTTAATAAAGAGTTTTCATGGGAAATATGAGACGATGAATTCAATACAAATGGTTTATGATTCAACATAATCTATAACATGTTATGATAAGAATATAAAGATACAAATATTTTATCTAGGATTAAAGTGTTTATCTAGATGTTTGTAAAATATGAGGGATGTGATCCCACCACCATCGGTGAAATATTTTAAAGAATAAATTTATCTTTTTAGAGTAACTCTCCAAAAAAATAGAATACCATATATGAGTTGGATATAATAGTTTATTTTTTAAATATTCCCACTAAAGGAAATAACTTTTATTTACTAACAAAAATGAATTTCTATATCTTAACATGATATTATAAAAATAATATAATGTCGAAGAGGATAATGGGAGTATATTTGTACTTGAAAGGTTCAACTATAACAAATAAAATATTTTGCTCATCAAAACATAAATTGAATTCCAATTCATATTATAAAATAGTTTAGGATGTGTTGATAAAGATTAATCTAAGTAGTTACATTAGTTACCAAAAAATTTCAAGAAAAAAGTTTAGTAGAAAAGTTACAAGAATGATGATGATGATGAAATTATAATTAATTAGAAAAGATAAGTTATTAACATCATAAAATTTGATGTTGTGTAGTTAAGGAGTTTGAATACTATGTTGAAAGAGTTGAAGATCATGAATATCATTCCCAAGTCTCACCATTATTCAAACTATATTTCTTCATAGATGTTTCTCAATAAAATATTTTAGTGATATTGTTTTATTATATGGTCATATAGATATGTTCCATGAATTACATTGAGATGAAATGAGTTCAAAAAAACCCTAAAAGTATAGCAAACATAATGTTAATTTGGTAGTCTAACATATATAATATTATAAGATAGGTTTTTATGTATGGATTTATTAAAATTATTAAATTATTTTAATAATATAAATTTATTATGTAATATACAATTCAATATCTACTTTATCATTCTTTCATGTTGGATTCATATACTCAAGAAGTGAAATGATAATTGACCTATCAAAGTATAACTTTGAGTTATCCCTAGTCAATGTTCATAATAAATTATTATATATTATGATAAAATATTAAGGTTAATATGAGTGGGTTCTTGTATTAAGATACAAAATATGCTCATGAGTAACAAAATAGGTTTTATGCACTAGATAACCCATGAAATACATCATATGAGTGTTATACACTACGTATTTGGTATATTAGAGGTGCATGGTTCATATTTTATTTTACCCAATATCTAAGATTGATGAGATAACTAGCATGATATCCTTTATAATTTGATACCTTTCTTATGCAGTCTTTGAGGATTAAATAATTAGGGGTTGGTTGGGTATGTTGCAGATCATGTTTTTAGTTGGATATTAACCAAGATGAGATTTATCCTCTCATATAATGAGTATGAAATCCAGGCCCATGATTAGGATATGAGGAAGTGTATAACCCTACCTAGATAATACATATGATGTACTTATCTATTGGGTGATGGGTATGTGATGTGATCATCCATAAAGGTGAATGACATGTGATGTATTCATTGACTTGGTCAGTCTATACTTAAAGAATAAATTTTATACGAGTAAATATATGAGATTGAAATATTATGTGTCCCCTGGTTACTTGATGTCTTAGATAAAGGAATCATATAAAAATATATGATTGAATATGATACAACTAGTGGACATAAGTATAGATATACATGTGTTTAATGAATATCACACCATATCCCTTTATAACTTGAGTAACATCGATGATTTTATAGAGGAACCTCTTTGATTACATTCATGAAATCATGAATTCATATTTTTTTTAAAATTCTAGGAAGTCCCACGGGGTAACAATTTTTAGTTTACTGAATTAGGATTAAGTTTTAGTTATATATATTCCCTAAAAGTGTTTTATAGTTTATCCAAAATGAGTTTTAGATGGGTGTTCACAAGGTACTACATATGATTTCATACATGGTGAAGTTGATGATATATTTCTAAAACTATTTTTTAAATATCTAAAAGGAGTTTTGGATATGGTTTTACAAGTTATTATATATAATACAATATAAGGTAAATTGGAACTAAGTTTACAAGGATTTAGTTCAAGTGGTAAATTGATGATGATATTCCCTAAATCCATAAGATACATGATTTTCTTGGTTTTATCATATTGTATGATAAATTAATATTTTATAACATGATTTTGATGTCACTTATATGGATTATCACGTTGGATGGCTTGGGCATATCATAGTGCACTGAATTGTATCTCACGACACACAAAGTGCTATATGATTGAGAATATAATTTAAATGTTAAGAGTTAACATTCAAGAATCTTCCTCCAATGGATATCATCATCATAAAGCGCTCCATAAGATGAAATGATAAGGGTAGTGAATTGGCTAAGGGTTACAATAGTTGTAACTAAAGGCATTCACTCATACATTATGAAACATATGAGTGAATGCTTGCATAAACCGGGAGTGTCTTGATGATATTTATAAAGGGGTAGTCACTATGTGATGATGATCACCGGAGCATGATTAATCCATTATTGATTCTCTAATACTCTTGAATCAATATTTCCTATCCTCCATTTACTTACGCGATTCACTAGTATGTTATGGGAATTATGAAGAGTCCCACATGATGATCTGGTAATTTAGTCAATCTGTGGATACTCTATGGAGGAGGGATTCTTTTGGATACCTCTAAGGGATCTTCATCAAGCATATGGATGAAGATAATATCTAAATATATTTAGTGAAAGTTATGTATTATTCATTTTGTTATTCAATATTTTAGTTTCTAGAATGGTTGATCTTGGGAATTCAGTTTCTATTTGTTTCCATTATGTTTATTAAGTGTTAATTGATCATTTGAAACCCATCACATGAAATTTTTACATGGAATGAAATGAAAATGTAAAATCCATGTAATAGGTTTTCCCCACACAAGGTACATCCTGTATAGACCCTGAGGTGTCATGTGGGTCAATACATGATGTAATTACATACCACATATTGACTTACAGCCTAATACATGGGTTGAAAGGGACTATATGGTGTGTATCTGTTTTATACATATCGTATAAACCCACACAATGTATACACTGTGTATATTACAATGCATCATGTGGGTTATTAAACAACATCATTACACACCATGTATTGATTTCCAATAAATATTGAATGCTCTATGCTCAATTAGAGTAACATTGTTTCATATCTATGGTGAAATATTTAAGGTTTACTATGCATCCTCATGGAACATTCATGTTGGATTATGGGGAAACGTGATATTAGCTTCCAAAAGGATGACTAGTATGGAGTTTCACTATATTTCCTAAGATTTATGACACTAGATATCTCATTTTGGTCAGCCAACAATCATCCTAGTCTCATGAATTCTACACTTGATAATGATCATAATTTTTTCCCATATCTAACTATCATAGAAGTTAGACCACTACATGTTCACTCCTATAGGATTAGGTTATTTTAGTGTCTTAGAGTTCTGAAAGTTCATTCAAGTAAAAAAAATTATTGATACATGGGTGAAAATGCTATGGTGCAAAGATATTATAGTTAAATATAACTACTTAGTGTGGAGAATTTTTAACTATGATTTTAATACATATTATGAAGAATAAATAAATGGAGTTCAAATGGATTCTAAATGTTTTTTTGTGTGAGATAAAATATTGAATCAACAATGCATTTATTCTTTGAAGAGTAGTTGTCCTATTTTATTTGGAATCTTCTTGGGGAGATTAGTGGAGCCACAACTTATTTGGGTTCCCTAGATATGTTTATATCTACATGGTTTCATAAAAGTGGTGCTTCTCATTCTGAAAACTAGGAATGTATCATTTTTATTACAATAATATATTGAATCATATGGGAGTCTAATAATGTAGCTAAGAAACTTGGTCGAAATGGAACTTACCCCAAATTAAAAGTGAAGGTGTTTTCCTTCATTAAAATCTTATATTTTGTTCAAACATAAGGATAATTTTGACCCCGTAAGAAATATTTTACTATATCAAACTTTAGGAATGTTTGGAGGAGGATATTTACCTCAGGGTCAGTGGTTGAGGTGGTGTCCTCATAAAGATATATTTATGGTCAATATGGAAGTAGAGTTAGATCAAGGAATTATACAATAGGAGGAATCATCTGGGACAATAAGGGATCTATGGTGCTCAATTTTAGTTCTTTTTATAGTCTAGTGAACTTTCTTATATTGAAATCCTAATCCATGCTTTGCGAACCCATGTTGTCCCAAATTTACAATTTTCAATTATTAAAGGTTAAAACAGACTCCACCCTGGTGGATAACTTCTTAATAGGTATCCTTCCTACTTATTAGTTAATTTAATATCACATTAGAGTGTTTAGAATCTTTATTAATAAAGAATTATAGATTTTACATACTTTTCATTAGGGAAATATGGTGGATGATATTCTTTCTTCAAAAAGGGAATATGATAGTACGCTTAAAATTTACTATAACATCAGATCTCTTATACAAGAATTTATAAGAATTATTTAGGGTAATTGACTAAATTTTCATTTATTTTAGACCCCTTTATTTTTATAATTGGTGATTTCACCCCCTTTTAAATAAAAATTTCTAATTGTGAGTGTGTATTGATTGCTAATCTGGAATCCAAAATGACATGGACTATATGACATGTAGGTAGTGTGCATGTTATGCGACACATGTCATATGAAACTAGGTAAATGAAAAGTTATTTTTAGCATGTTGTGTGGGTCTAAATATAGTGTAATTACTCATAGTGTATTGACTGTTGGTACATGACATGTAACTATCGATTATATTCCATGTACTCATAGTGTATTAAACACCATTACATGATATGTGATTATTTATTTCATAGTTTATTATGTGATAATTATTATTAAATTAAATATGATGATATGTGACTCATCCCTCCCTATTTTATTATGTATGGACCTATGTGTCCATGTATTTTTTATATAGTCTTATATCCCTGGTACCCCACACCTGCATGTTAATATACATTTGTAAAGGATGAAGTTCTTAGCTAGAGGAAGTGGTTTATGACTCAAGGTGATATGGATCCAAACAAGGAGATACACAAGATAATGGTGAAATATTGCAACTTGATCTATGTAAAGGCTCAATAAATTATTTACCTTAGGATCAAGATTATTTCATCACTTCTTGATAAACTAACTAGTATATAAAATTTCACGATCATTTCACATATTAATTTTATTTTATCAGTGCATGGTTATTTATTTATTTATACAATGAATGGTTTATTTGTATGATTAAACAAGGTTACATATTATAAATAAATTAATAATCATACTTAAATAAAAATAAAATAAAATAATATGTTTATTTTATCAGGTATAGTTGATTACTTATGTAAGTTCTAAAAAAATTAATTAACAAAGTATAAAATAAGATAATTTGTATAGGTAAAATCCATATGCATAAATTATTTTATTAGACGTGATTAAATATTATAAAAATATATCATAAAATTAATAATCATGTGATGAATAAAATAAAGGATATTTATTCATAAGTTAACAAAATACTTTAACTTAAATATTAAGTATTCAAAACACCTTGAATCACTTGAGTTGAAATATAAACATCATTCAAAGTACTAGTCTAGCCCTCACCAAGGAAGTTTAAATTATTAGAGAGTTCTAATAAAAGTCTTATTTCAAATTAACCAAGTTAGAAAAAAGATAAGTTTCCTTAGCATGACTTGGTGTAAATTGGAGGTAAGTGTTGAGGAAATTTAATTATAGGATTTAAATATATGAGAATATACTCAATATATCAAAGAGTTGTGATTTAATGAATTTGGTAAGAAAATAAAATGTAAATATTTTTTAATAATTTTTTTGATAAAGATGATCACAAATGATCTTGAATTGAAAAATAAATGGAATTACAATAGTCTAAAAGTGGGAATATTATATTTATCCTTTTGAATCAATGGAAAAAATTAGCGGTAAGAGAGTTGGAAGGGGGAAGCCTCCACATGAATCCCCTTGTTTGAAAGTGAGTCCTATAGAGTGTTGGATTACTGATAAATATGTGTGTTAATGTAGCTCATTGAAGAAAGTTGATCAAGGCAGGCAATCCACTTCACTTTCAACTTTAAAGAAAGGTGCACTTGTCTAGTTCTAACAACTTGGACTTGGGTCATGGATTCACACTCAAACAAAATGTTTCAGATTCCTTTGTTGTTCCATGCAGACTGCATTTATCAGACCATTCATTTCAGCCTCTAGGACCATCATAGTGCCACAAGAGCCACACTGGTAAAAGAGAATGTCTCCCGCCAAGTCTCTATATACAAACCTGTAACCTTTTAATAATTTTATAAGGCCCCTATCTGGGTTATGATAATGGAAATGAGGATCCTTTCCACTAGAATATTTGAGCAACTGGATATTCTAAATCCAATAGTGAGGGATGTATAGATTTTATAAAATAGTATGAGACTTAATTAACTCATTAATTATGTAATTATTGGTAATAAATATAAAATTATAAAACTATTTTTTATTTATTGTAGATAATTAAAAGTAACTCAACCATATCACTATAATTTATTTGATTAGGGAGAAAGAGAATCTCCTTAATGGTGAAACATTTTAGGAACAATATAGGTAATTACACATTTTATTATGAAAGGAAATAAAGTTATATACACTAAAGTTCCCTAGTCCTACCAAGACTTATGAGGAGGTAAGTGAGGAAGAGAAAAATGTCTTCTAGAAACATGTGTAAATGAATTGGATGTTCAATGCCTCATGTTATCATCCATGATCAGTGAGATTCAAAATATTAACAAAGATATGGATGCCTACACCATGTTGTCTCATCTCTATGATCTTTATCAGGAGAAATCAATATAAGAGAGGTATGAAATCTCTAATTAACTCTTTATATACCAATTAAGATAAGTAGTCCATTTTTGACCTCATATAGTCAAGATAATTAGTTACATTGAGCATCATAAAGTTTTGGGATTTAAACTACAAAAAGATCCACAGAAAAACCTTGTTTAATCCTCACCTATTCCATGATTATAGAGTTTTATTATCAATTTAAATATAAATAATATTGAGAAGTCTCACCCAAATATTTTAAATTTGATTTTCTAACCTGATAAAGGCATGAAGAGGGATAATCTTTTTTTACCTTATGATAAAAAAAGGAAAGGAAAGTAAAAAAAGATCCAAGATAGGTTCTAAACCAAAGGCACATTTTCAATACAATTTAATGAAGGTAAAGATATAGAGGGAGGATAATAAAGAATGTTGTATATTTTTATTATAGAAAAAAGTTATACCATAATAATAACTTCACCTCAATAAATATTCAAGGGGACGATTTAGGTGCATTAGTTATTGAGTGTAATATTTACATTTCTATAAATTGGTTATTAGATACAACTTGTGGTTCTCCCATTTGTATCCAAATACCAGAATGAAGTAGATTATGAAAGATAAATAAAGGTGAGGTGAATCTTTGAGATGCCAATAGAGTGAGACTAGATGCACTAGTTATAATATACTACTATCTCATATTGACTAGAATGGTTTTAGTTTTAAATAACTATTACTATATTTCCAATGTAACCAAGAAAATAATTTTATGTCTAGTTTAAACATGTATGGTTTTATTTTAAAGTTTATAAATAAAGGATGATATTTTTATAAATATATAATATTTCACGGTATGATACATCTGAATAATGATCTCTATATACTATAATATAAAAAATCAAGTCTTGTAAATTGATAATGAATTTAGTTCACATGACCTATATTACACCCTATTGTGGAATTATTGAAATGGACATGTAAACTAGAAGAATTTAATGAAATTATATAAAGAAGGGTATTTATATTCTTTTGAATTAAAACCCTTAGATACATGTCATTCTATTTTAAAAGGAAAAATGACTAAGTCTATTTTTAGTGGAAAAGGTGAAAAATCCAAAAAGATTCTTGAATTAGTTCACACTAATGTGTGTGAACCTTTTTCAATAGAAGATAAAAGTGGATACTCATAATTAATTAATTTTACTGATGATTTCAATATATATGGATATATTTATTTGATGAGGTATAAGTATGATTCCTTTTATAAATTTAAGGAATAAAAGAACTAAGTAGAGAATTAGTTTGGTAAGAAGATAAAGAAGCTTCGCTTATATAGAGGCAAGGAATATCTTGACCAAGAATTCATAAATTATCTAAAATAGTTTGGGATATTATCAGAACTCACTCCTTATACACCACATCAGAATGGTTCTAGTGAAATAAGGAACCATACCTTGTTATAAATTGTGATATTGATGATGAATCATTCAAATATTCCATTTTCATTTTAGGGATATGAATTACAATCAATGACATACACACTAAACTGAGTACCAACCAAATTGGAATATGGAATCCCATATGAGTTATGGCATGGGAAGAAATATGTTTTATCACATATACATGTGTGAGGATGTAAAGTGTTTATTAAGAATAATTCTAGCAACAAAATTTCATCATTATACACAAAGTGTATCTTTATAGGATATCTTTAAGAGACAAGAGGATATTATCTATACAATACCTTATATAAAAATGTAATAATGTAAAGAAATTTCATGTTTCTAGAAAGGGATAACATATATAAAGTAGATAGTGGGATAAATATATACTTTAATGAAGTTTATTATCAATATACATAGGTTTTAGTACTATAAAAAATTATATAAGACCCAGCCGAAGAGGTTATTCCAGAGACACAAGTTCTGAAAAGGAGCACTATAGAGGTTAGAGAACCAGGGAGATATGTTTTTATTTTCATCAAGAATACTAACACATTATTAGTTAAAAATAATAAATGAATTTACTATAAGGTAAAATTAAACAACTCATAAGTTTCAAAGTGAATTGAATCTATGAATTTTTAAATGGATTCCATGCACCAAAATCTAGTTTGGGTTTTGGTAGATCCTCTAGTTGATGTGAATCCCATTTGGTGTAAATGGGTATTAAAGAATAAACTGGACATGAATGATAAAGTTAGTAACTATAAGGAATGATTAGTTTCTAAATGTTTCAAGAAATGTAATGCCTTAGATAATGGATAAACCTTTTCCCCATACTTATGATAAATCCATTAGAATTACACTTTCCAGAATATATTTATATGATTATAAAATTTAGAAAATGGATTCCAAGACTTATTTCCTTTATGGAAATCTTGTGGAATATTTTTATATAAAAAAAGGGTTTATAACAAAAAAGGATACCAATAAGGTATGAAAGTTGTAAAGATCTATATTTGGGTTAAAAAAAGAATCAAGATCATGTGATATTCATTTTTATGAATCCATAAGAGAGTTTCATTTTATAAATAATGAATGTGATCCCTATATTTACAAGAGGTTTAATCAGAGTACTATTGTTTTTCAAGTTATATATTTTGATGATATATTATTGATTAGAAATGAGATACTAATCTTATAGTCATTTAAGACATGATTGAATAAAGTATTCTCTATAAAAGAATTAGGAGAATTAGAACACATTCCTATGATCAAGATCCATCAAGATAGATATAAGAGACTAATTGGACTAATTCAAGGTATATATATTGACAAAGTTCTGAAAAGATACAAGATGAAACAATAAAAGAAAGGATCATTACCTATGTCACATTTTATACATCTCTCTAAGAAAACGTGTCCTAAAAAACAATAAGATAGAGAAATTATGAGTAAAATCCCTTATATATCAGTGATCAGATATATAATTTATACTATGATATGTACCAGGACTGATGTTTCCTATTTTTTGGGTATGGTAGGAAAATATCAATAAGATCTAATAGATCCACATTTTTAATCTGTAAATGTTATCCTAAAGTAACTTAGGTGTAAAAAGGATATGCTCCTAGTTTTTTGAGGATATGTAGAACTATTTGTGATGGGATACATAGATGCTGGTTTCCAAAAAGATCAAAATGATATAAAATTACAATCAGGATATGTGTTTTTCCTTAATGGAGGATATGCAAGCTGGAAGAGTTATAAGAATCCAATGGTCACTGATTCTATAGTACAATTTAAGAATATTACAGATTTTGATGTAGCTAAATAAGTAGTATGGATACAAAAATTCATCTAGGATCTTGATGTTGTACCAAGAAACATAGATTCTATTACTTTGTATTATGATAACATTGCAGCAGTGGTTCAAGATAAGGACCCTAGGTCATATCAATGGACGAATCATATACTTTAGAAGTATAATCTCTTGAGATATTTTTCTCAAAGAGGTTAAGTCATAGTTAACAGAGTATCCAAAAATTTAAATGTGGTAGACCCATTGAATAGATCTATATATTAGTAGAATAATGAAAATCATATGAGAGATATAAGGTTAAGAGTTTTTAATAGTTGAATCTAGTGAAAGTGCGAGTCTATTGGAGTTGGTGTCCTACCAAAAACTAATTTTTTTGCTTTCAATTAATGAAATATATATATATATATTACTTATCATATAATGATTGTTTTTTTCATAGCATTAATGTGATAATTTCCTTAGAATATATATCACATCAAACAGTTATAAGTAGTTCCTTGTTATAATGAGAACCTATAGATGTTATGAAAATATTCCCAAAGTAATATGCATTATAATCTAGATAATTTAATTTAATGAGACACATATGATGTTTGAATATCAGGTTATAGGGGATCATAATTATCATAAATTATTCTCATGAAGTTCACACTTAGTTATCTCTAAGAAAGAGAGGTCATTAGGAAAAGTATTCTAATGATAATTCCATTTATGTATCATTGGAAACTTCTATATATGAATGTATGTATTGGTTCTTATAATTGAGGTAATTATTAACTTTTATCATGAATTATATACTTTTATGTTTGGATGAACACCACTATGACATATGTTCATGGTGAGGTAACATACATTAGGTTCATCATAAGTGATAAGGCATTAATCGAGTGGTCAAGAAAGTATTTGTCCCTTCCATATTAATGGAAGAAGATATCTATAACCCTTTGATTGAAAAAAAACTTCTAAATAAATCCATGGAAATGATAGTTTATAGATGAGTTTTTTTAGATAGTTAAAGAAAGATAAATTGAGTATATAGGGTGATGAAACATGTTTGCATCCTGCTTGATGAGATATTAGCTGACAAAGGGATTATAGTACACAACAACATTCATAGGAAGGTTGTTGTAATTGTGACACTAAATTATTTCTCTATAAGCATCTTGATGTGTTTTTAGACACTGATCTTGGATTTTAGGTAAGATCATCTAACTCTATCTAAGAAACAGGCTTAGATGATGACACACTAAGTATATCTAGAATCTCATTAAATTATATTGATATTAAGAATGAATTTATTCCCTAGTTTTTAGAATAGTATTTATTCAAGTAATAGTTAATCTTATAAATTCAATCACAAGATATTCAAGCTTAGAATATTAGAGTTAAATTTTACCACTTGTTTAATTATTCACAAGGTAATAAGTAAAATTTATTTACTCATATGTTTAGTGAATAGAATAAAATAAATATTTAATTAAATTATATGAATATTAAAATAAATATTTATTCAAAATTTTAGTGAATATAATATTTTATGGGAGGATATGGGTCAAATTTAATATACCCCATAGAAAAGATATATTTTATTTAATATCATTTAAATAAATATTAATTAATTAATTTATTTTATAAATTATATTATCATAAATACATGTCATGGGATATAATAATGATATTACTATTATATTTTGACATGGGGAATAACTTATAATAAATAATAGGATAAGAGTCATTGTGAAATTATTATTATTTAACCCTAAGTATATATTCTAAAAAATAGCATTTTTGATTAATGGATGTATTGATAAAACTGAGACATAATCCATAATCCTCTAAATCCCTAGTTATATATTCTTCCTCTCTCTCTCTCAAGAACATATATAGAGAACATGAGAACATTATTGTGATTGATTATTAATGACATGGATCACTTGATCCTTCCATGCTAGTACCTAGAATATCAAGAACATTATTTGAAGGTTTATGGATCATGTGTGTATACACTTATAGGAATACTCACTTGGATTATCCATCATAATGACAACACAACAAGAGCAACGATAAAAATTTGATCAATAAAGACTACCATAGGCAAGCTAATTATTATTTAAATTAATTATAAATCAAAGGTATATGATCCTAAAAATCCATTATTATTATTATTATTTTTAAATAAACCACTTTATAGTTAAGTGGGAACTAGACAAAAATAGGAGAAACTAATTCAAAAACATCGCAAGACTTCAAAATTCAAAAGCACATCCACACCAATGATTTCAAAATTCAAAATTAAAATAAAAAATTTTAGACAAAAATTGGGCATTGGCCCAATGATTCCATTATGACCTTTAAATTTCTTAATTAAATAATGGTAATTTGATAATTAAATAAATTATAGTGGAATGATTAAATATATATTATTTTTTTAATGATTATTGTGGTGTATTTACATCAGAATAAAAATTTACCAGTAGAGTTTTAATAAATCAACATATTTGAAAATTTTGTATTAATGTGGATGATTTATTTAAATAGAATATTTAATTAGTTGATAAATAAATTTTAGTTATAAATTTGTGTTTGTTTGTAAATTGATGTGTGTGTGTGTGTATTATCATTATCATTATTTCTATGCATATTATTATTAATATTTAATTGTTTAAGTATATATATGTGTATATATATGTAAAATAATTTCCATCAATTGTGAATAGAACAATGATATAAAAAATTATTTTTTATTCTATATAAAGTTGTAGAGCCATGTGGAAATAAGCCACATGATATATATGAATAGTAGTGACTCTCTCTCTCTCTATATCATCTCTTTACTCCTAAATTAAATTTTGGTTGTTTTTAATGTATTCTTTTATATCAATCCACGATGTTGAATATTTTATGATGATACAAAATCAAGACCTAACATATTTTCTTTTTTTTTTTGCTGTTTATGGAGCTACTTGAATAAAAATCCCTATCTTCCTATTTTTGGAAGTATTTGGTGAAATTGATGGATCCAAACCATTTTAGTGGTTAATATTTGGAGTAAAGAGTTTAATTAATAACGAGTTTTAGGATTCTAACCCTCTAATTATGATTCAGTCAATATTAACTAGTTTTAGTGTGTATATCAAATGATAACTGAGTGTGGGTGACCAAACAATGAACCCAATGCACCTAGAATTAATAAAAAAATTAATAATAGTTTAATTAATAATATTTATAATATTTTGAACTTGGTAATTTATATTTCATTATATGAATTATTTAGATTTATTAATCCAGTTAAATTGGATAAAATAGGGTATTTGACAATTTTTTTAGATTGACATATTTAGGTTTATAATAAATTGTTCAATATAAGACCATAACAAAATTCAATTCTAGATAGAGATAATTAATAATATAATCACACATATACTCTTAGTCTATTTCACCATTGCTTTTTCCACAAGAAAGAACCTTTCATATTATGAATAATCACTCCAACCAAAGAAATAATATACCAAAATTTGAATAAAATACATTGGACATTTCTCAATATCATCAAACAAGATTATCACACTAGAATCCCCCATTTCCCTAGTTATCAATTCCACCAACTGATAACCTCTCAAGGTTATAAGGTTCACAAATCACTCAACATGGGAAAATATTCCTCTTAAGCTGCTCATAGCTATATTCTCACCAGGAAAGGTGATCATTCCATATCTCTTAATTACAATTAAAGATAAAACACTAACCACATCTCTTCTCCATCATCGACACATAAACATTTGACGACCAAAATCTCGCTACCACATTATCCAATTAAAATTATATACAATTAAAACAACCATAATTACCTAAATACCCAGATAAAGGTCAAGTTATCTCACCATCACATTGTGGAGAAAACTACTATCAAGAGTTATCTTTCACCCTCACCCTTTTCCCCTAACCTTAGCACATAATGGTTGGTAATTTATTAGTAATCATGAAAAGAAATCTAATGTTGGGGGTCTTGTTTATGTAAAATGACCCCAAACAGTGTGGTATATGATCGAAAATACCACTTTATCAGAGAAGCGTGACATAAATAATACCATGAGAACACTTGGAATAAATATTTTTATCATCCCCACAATAATCTCCATATAAAATTTCCAAGATATACAATGATCCTAAATAAATGGACAACCTCGACCTGAATGAGAGGCATCACACTACATTATCATGTGGAGTCCTCTAATATATAAATTATGGATAAATAAACTGTTTAATTCCTATTATATTATTCTATATGTTTATTAACCATGGATAATCTCATTATAAAATGTATTTTTATGATTACATATGTTATTATCAAATATATCCCATCTCTTAATACACTTTCAATGAACTAGTTTAAAAAGATACAAACACATCAAAAAAACCACTGGAAAAAATCTAATTAGCGAAATCCTAGTGATATACCTCCTGAATTCATGTATAATTCCATCGATCATAAAATATCACATAGTAATAATTTCAAATTTCAATCAAATCCTAATAGAAAGAAGATATGTTCAGATTAAATTGATAAATTATCCTATTATTTCATGAGGAATCAGTGCGACCATGTATAAAGAATACTATTTGAGTCTTCTTGGGTCCTAAAAAATCTTTTATATGGAACTATGATATAGTGTATCGTCTAATGTCTCCATATCAACTCATTATTACAACCATAGATTCATAAAAAAACATCATAATCTAGGAAATCCCTACCCACTATATCCCATACCACATCTCAAGCTCAGAATCATTAAAAATGATGAGAATGTTGATAAATCCTACACCAATATAGTCTACCTAGATTATCTATGGATGCAATCAAATTAATCATGAAATCACAAAATCATGTCCTGGATCTATATATTGCATGACCCCCATTAAAATTCCTAGTTTAGTACTAAGGTATCAGTCAGTGACATCAATAAGAATATTACTCAAGAATACATCAGCCACTGAATCATTAACAAAGTCTAATATTGTGGCAATATATATGAAATATACTTAGTAAGACTCATTATAATTATCCTAATAAATCCTCACATGTTCTTAACTCTATAATCCACCCTATTACTCTAATATCAATCTATCACATCCCGTATCACTGGTAAACGAACTCACCAATCCCACCTAAACTAGGATGGGGATAGTAGACAATGCTGAGGTATTCACACAACATATAGAGCATTAACTCTAAAACAACATGTTACATGATATCATATATCAACATCTACCCCAATATGCATGAAACCTAAACTAGAAAATATAAAAAATGAATATATATAAAGTAATCTCTAGGATATAATGTGAACTGATACAAATGAAACCTCTAATATAATTCACACAACCTAAACATATTCAATCCTGATCCCAATGACACGAGGTTGGTTGTCATAATTATATATCCACTTCATAAGCAATCCACATCAATTTTCCACCTCTATGATCCATGATCATCCAACATTCACATCTTTTGACCTTCATGGACACAATGTGAATAATTCACTAGTTTACATGCAAGGTTGAGTATAAAAAT
This sequence comes from Viscum album, assembly GCA_963277665.1. NCBI lineage: Eukaryota > Viridiplantae > Streptophyta > Magnoliopsida > Santalales > Viscaceae > Viscum > Viscum album. Next base: position 1,881,255,774 of record OY728135.1, on the reverse strand, counting down.
ACCCAATATGGTCATTCCAAGTAGTGATATGGCCCCAAATAAATCTAGTGTTTATATGTATCAATATACATAAATTATAGAAAATACGATATCACTTAACATCATCAATATGCATAGCCATTATCCATATTGATCGACAAACTCTTAGTTCACTTTCCTCACACTCGCTAAATATAAATGTTTATCAATAAAGAAACAAAAATCATATCTCACAACCCATAATATATTTCCCACTTGATAATTCACCCTAGATACACTAATTGTGATATGGTAAAATAAATACACATCTCCACATATGTTGGTAGCACTAGATGAAATAAACATGTCCAAATATCTTCGAATCACTAGAGGAAATACACATATCCAAAGTCAGTAGGACATAAATGTACAAATTATGGTGGAAATACACATCTTCAAGGATAAAGATATACTTTAATATTTAAGGTAATAAACATATCTAGGGATACTGTTGTATATCTAGTCTCCCTGAATCCTAGAGTTATGGGTGGATAGGGAGAGATAGTATATGGTGCATCATTATCCACATTATTCCCTACTATGAGAGATAAGTAGTGTTTCAATTCTATTTATGTACTATTCTTCACATTCTCATATTAGGGATACTGGAGGAATTACTAGTCTCCACCCATCCCTTACACCGTGTACTTGCATCACAGATTCTAGAGGAATTGCTCATCTCAATTTCTCCTGAACCTAAGATATTAAAGGAAATAATATTCCCTAATAATATTCTATAAATATATGATTGATACCAACCTATAGTTTTTAGTGAGTAAAATCAGGTTCATGTATAAATAATTGCTCTCCTCCATGCATATCAATGGGCGAGGGAAAGATTATGGTCACTATTATCTCACTCCAACCCTAGAAAGAGGTTGGGTGTAAGGGTTATCCACCACTGTATCTCATATCCACCAATATTCATCTATTATATGATTCATCATATCTCAAATTATATGAGTACATGATCACATCATGATTCACTATTATATTCCACCCTTATACCACTATTTTAAACTATTTTTTTTATTATAATTTACTAACTTAATAATCAATTAAACTTCTCATTTTATTTAATTTATTAATTTTAAATATTTTTAAAATTATATATATATTTTTTATGTTTTCATTTTGGGTGGATATAATTTAGATATCCCAATATGATGTTAAAGTAAAATAGGCTAAAATACATTATTTCCCAAACACACATGTGCACTGATTTTCACATTTGAAAAACATATCCATATAATTAGTCTGCAATTTACTAGGTAGATCCTTAATTATATGGTATAAAACTCATTATAAGAAAACTAAGCCTGGTTAATCCATTTGACATCACAAATGAAGTAATATATTCAGAAAACCCAAACTATTCTAAGTCAAGAATACATCTCGGTATTTTGAAAATATCACCGATTCTAAAAATCCAATAGATGAAAAATTTTACAGGGATACATTAAATAATACTTAAAATAAATCTATAGTTTTTAAAACTTCAAGATAAGTCTATTTACTATCTATAAATTGAGCTATAAATAGTATTGGTAAATCTTTGTGCAAAAACCACTACCTCCCTTGGTCAATAAATATATACCTTAAGTATCACATTTTCAAGTTCAGCTAAGAGGGTGAAGTAATCAATTTTATAGATTTATAGGTTTCCTATTATCATTATATAAGTGTTATATCTCAAAATATTCATAGGGAAATCAATGATGAAGGTGAATTTCCATACGAGCTTCCTCCTCCTCTTGATGGAGAGCTAAATAGTGGGTGATCATTGAAAGGGAGTTACATACTTTGAAAGGGATTCATAGAACTTTATGTGACTACTAGTTTAGTTTATTTGATTTTGTAATTTTTTTTTATTTTTTTAATAATGGATTGGTTCATGTGTCTACTGGTTTGTTTTATGTGACTACTGGTCTATTTTATCTGATTGTAGGGTTATCTTTTAGTACTTTAATAGAAATACACTCTTTTTTCCAATCAATTTTTTTTTGATTTTAGATTGAGGTACTTGTGTTTTTCTGATTGGGTATTATAATAATCCTTTACTTTATCATTTGATTAAGTTATTAATGTGGCTTTAAGTCCTCATAACTTTTTAAAAGGTCTAGAACATAGTGAAATGATAGTTTCATTGAGGTTTGAATCTAAGTTCATTAGTTCAAAGGATAGGAGGATAATCAATATATTAGTTCAACATCAACCAATGAAATGCAAGAAAATCAATTGAATTTAATAGAGTGATGAGTTTTTCATGATGTTTATCAACCTATTAGTGATCATTTTTCTATAACCCTATAAAAAATTCTTCAAAATTTTAAATAACATGCATATTATTTTAGTTATTTTGTTTCATTTTTTTACTTTGAATCATATTTAAAACCCCACATTTTAGTTTTTTTATGAAACTTATTGAAAATTCACACTTAAATCCTACAAATATCATTGAGATATGAGCTTGAATATCCCATAGACTATATTTAATCATCTAAAACCTAATTAATTTGATACATCCTAACAATATGTTTAAATTTTGGTGCTATTTATGATAATCATTACACTTTATATTGTGTATTTTTTGATAAGATATTTGTATATTGTGTAAATATTTTTTTTATTTTTTATCTTCCAGTTTTGTATATCTAGTTGTTTTCTAATTTATTTTATATTTAGGTTATTTTTATGAAATTTTATTCTTTAGGATAACTACCTCCTTTTGAACACATACAAAATAGGATCCTATGTCATTGACACTTAAACACACAACTCGACTCTTTGAAGAAGGAAACACAACCCATAAAAACCCCTTTAAACCCTTCTTCATCTAAAAAACCATTTTTTTTATTTTTAAAACATTGCTGAAAATAACTAGTCTTTAAAGGAATTAACCTCAACCTACATAGAGTATCCACCCAAATACATCCAACTTCAATACTATTATTCTATTTTTTTATTTTTAGATAATCCATTTTTTAAGTGAGTTGAGAGGGAACACTTACATGACTTGGTGGCCTAGAATATATTACTTGAAGGACCATAGGCATAAAGGACTTAAAAATTTGTCCCAACTTACTGGAGTAGAACCACATAAAAATTTAAAAGTAAATTCATATTATATTCTCAACATTAAACCCCATAGTAGTGGATGGATACCTTGTTAAATTAATACTGCTTCCATTTTCTTTAGAATACACTGAAAAAGATTGGTTTTATAATGTGTACATCCCAATTGAAGGCTGGGTAGACATAAAATGAAATTTTTCTTGAAAAATACTACCCATCCTCCTGAACTGAAACAATAATATAGGAAATTTGTGGAATTATACAATCTCAAAGGGAAACACTTAATGAATAATAGGAAAGGTTTAAAAGGTTATGTGAAAGTTTCTATCATCATTAAATAATTGATTAACTAATAATCTAATATTTCAATAGAGGAATAATTCTTATTGATATTTTTACGATTTTTATAGTTGTAGGTGGTTCTCTAGTGGACAAGAATCTAATCAGATAGAAAACTCATTGAAAAAATGGTGAAAAACATACAATAGTTCAGTTTGAGGTTTGGTGTACTGAGTAGAAGAGTCCACGATGATAAGAGTTCAAATTTTGATAATATGTTGCACATGAAGTTTAAAGAAGTAAATATATTAATCTATTTTTTTATTTCCCATAGGAAATATCATCCTCCTTCAATTCATTGTGATATCTATTCTATTGACACCTACTATTTTGACTAATGCCCTCAATTGATAAAACCTTCTAAGAGTTATGAGGAAATCTTCCTGGGCCGCCCATAAAACCAAAACATTAGTAAATAACAATACTATCTATTAATATATGGATGGAAATATAAATAAGACTATAGTTAAAAGGATATTCTAACCAACCTCAACAGTAATGGAATAACCCCATGTAGTGTAGTCATCCTCTACTAACACCCAAAAATTCTCAAACACTACAAAGGAATTTTTTAAAAACCACTCCAAAACCTAATCCTATCCTAGAATTCCTAATGAAACAATTGGAATAAAATAACCTTAAATTATAAAAAACAAACCAAGTTTCCATATAAGACCTAAAAAATCAATTAGTATAACTTTCCAACTCAGTGGGAGAAATATAAATTGAAGGTTAAGATAAAATTATCAACCCATATTCAACCCTAGGGATAAAGGGAATGTTAGTACCATCACCCTTCAAAGTGTTGTGAAACTAAAAATCTAGAAAACCCCTCTATTAGAGTCATACTATCCCAAATAAACCACATTACAACTATCCCTAAAGATCCAAATAAGGGAAAACTATGTCCTAAGAGAAGTTACACTAAAAGTAAGTGAGTGTTTTTTGATGATCCACCTATCTTAACCATTCATCTTCTATTACACCAAAGGAATACCCAACCAAGGAAAAAACTAACCTTTATAAGGAAATATTGGAAACATTTAAAAAAGTATAGGTTAGAATTCCCTTTATTGATTCTATGAATAAAATTCCATGGAATGATAGGTTCTTAAAAAAGATGTGTTTCCACCAATGGATACTTCAAGGAGATGAAAGGGTGATATTAGGGAGTAACATCTCAACATTTATCTATCCATAAATCCCTACTAAATTCAATGATCATAAAACATTATAGATTCCATACACCATAGAGTATTATTTCTTTTCTAATGTTATGATTGATTTAGTTTCCTCTATAAATATGATGCCTCACTCCATTTTCTATTCATTTTAGGTTAGGGAACTAAAAACTATAGAAACATTTGTTCAAATAGAAAATCAGAGTATTTCACACCCTATTAGTGTGGTAGAAGATATCTGTGTGAGGGTTAAGGATTTAATTTTTCTTACTAATTTTAAGTTTCTTAAAATAGAAGATGACATGATTAATAAACATTCCCCAATTATATTGAGGATATATTTCTTGAAAATCACCAAAAACATAATTAATGTACACAATGGTACATTATATATTTATTTTTGTGGTGATATTTTCTACTTTAACATCCTTGATTCCATGAAGAACCCCTTAAAATAGCATTTCTCTCCTTGAGTTAATTTAATTGATGTTCTCCTTAACTTCACAGAAACATATTTCATTCACATGATCCCCTTTTTGAGTTTTTATCATTGATTGATATGATGGGTAATAAATCATTTTTTGAATGTTATAATAGGTTGAAAAAATACCATTCATGTTTATTAACTACTATTTTAGTCCCTCCAGAGCATGAATTGTGATTGCTTGACCTTTTGAGGAAGTATAAATAAGAATTGGGATGAAAAATTTTAAAATTATCAGTATCATCCCATCAATTTGTATGTATCATATATTATCAAATGATGAGGATAAACTGACGAGGTAGGTGAAATTCCAAATAATACCAAAGCTCCTTGATTCCATTAAAAAAGAGGTAATAAATTATTTGATATTGGAATAGTTTACCCTATGTCTAAAATCTAATAGGCCATTACAGCGCATATGAATCCTAATAAAACTAGTCAAATAATAATAAAAAATGAAAAAATGAATTTTGACTAACCCATGTTATAATAGTTGACATTTCTATATATAATATCGCTAACTAAATCAAAACACTAATAATGACCATTTTCCATTGTGGTTCATTAAACATATTCTAGTGAGGTTAATAGGGAAGTCTCACTACTATTTCCTAGATTTATATTATGGATGTTTTTAGATCCAAATTTCCCCTAAGTATTTGAAAAATACAACTATTACTTACCACTTCAATGCATTTACATAGGAGTATTCTACTTGGTCTATTAAATTTTCATGGTACTTTCCATCAATACATGATTAGCATTTTTTCCATATTATCTAGAGAATTTCAGGAAAGTATTCATGTATGATTTAAATAAGCATGGTTCCTATTTTTATGAGTGCTTGAGTAGTCTAGGTTATATCCTTCATAATTATATTAAAAATAATCTTGTATTAAATTATGAGAAATTCCAATTCATGGTGAAATAAGAAATAATAATTGGACATGTCTATTATAGGGATGGTATCCAAGTTTATAAATCAAAATTTGATGTCATTTATTTCTTACCATTCCCAAAAAATGTGTATAATATGTGGTAATTATTGGCTTATGTGATATTTTATCACCATTTAATTCATGAATTTAGCAATATTACACTTCCTCTCTCCCAATTACTCCAAAAATATAAAGAATTTGTGTTTTATAAAAACTATGAGGATAATTTTAAATTTTTTTAATGGATCCTCACTCAACCTTTGGAAATACGACTACCTTGGTGGGATTTACCATTTGAGTTAATGTATGATGATTCAAACTATGCAGTTGGGAAAGCCTTGTCATAACATGTTAATCATGCTGTAACACCCCAAACATTTTATAGTATCTTTCTCTTAAATACATTATAGTTATAACCTATATTTCATGAATCACTGAGCCTCTATGAAACAAAACATGGTTACTTATAGGAAATAGCCATAACCTAGCCATAAAACTTATATTTGTCGTCTATGTGATTTGAATTTTAAAAATCTAACATAGACAACTGTGATCAAGATGATAATTAGAGTCTGATAGAATTAACTTAATTTTCGGTGAATAGTAACCTACCCGTATGAATAGTAACATACCCTTATGAATAGTAACTTACCCTTATGAATAGTATATAATAATATTATGAATGTTTTCCATATCCTTGAATGTATAAATGAATTTATGAACCTTAAAAATAAAGATGAATATTTTAAGTGTTTATATTTTTTGATTAAATAATTATTTTAATTAAATATTTAATTAGTCATATTTAAAAAATTATTTTTGAAAAATGGAATTTATTTTTGGATTCTACATGTCAAAAAATGGTTAGGGTGAATTTTTGGGATTTTTCTGAAATACTTAAATTTTTAATGAATAGTAAAATGCGATAATTTACGATAAATGCTAAATAAGGAATTTTTTGAGTCATTGATGAAGATATGATGATGTAATCCCAATTGGTTAGAATTAACATGCATATATTACTGTTATTGGTCATGGAATACTCACTATTGGTTTTCTTGAGAGGAAATAATAAATTAATGATTATAATATTAAGAAAACTCCTCTCCCCTCCACTATATAAACCACCCCTCACCCCTTTTCCTCCCACACCACTAAAGCTTCAATCCTTGCCCAAATTCTACCAAATAATCTCTTCAAGCACTCTCCCCACGTCCAAGACCTTCTGGTCTCACGAAAAGGCAAAAAACAATGGCCTTAAGGAGATTCTCAAGGAGGAGTACTCAAGAGGTGAACCTTCCTTCTATTTTCTTTCAATTTCTTTTACAAAGTTCCATTATTTTGTTCTCCCTTATCACCTCCACTCATAAAAATTCCATGATAATTATATTACCTTAATTTTACTAGATTTTCATTGTACTAATGGAATATTTCATCATAATATCTCTTTTCCCCTCCTTTTCTACAACAAATGCAAACACCATCTGAGATGTGTAAATTTATCACACTCAAGGAATACGGGTTTTCAATTTGCATTAATATCTTCAATACTGGACATTAAACCTTTTAAATGGTTGAAACAGGTCATAATATATTTATCTTATCTTGATTAATGTTCTATAATCTTTACACATTCATAATATGGAATAATAATACAAAACACGTTTATTGTGCACAAAACCGCCAAGCCAAATCCAAGCGTTTATTTTTAACTCATCGAATGAGTCATCCACATGGTATATAAACAGAATAATTATAAGATAATTTATACCTATTTAATGTCACTAATAATGTATATTAACAATTCTGGATGTTTAACTACATTTCAAATGAACTTCCATTTATGAATACAAGTAAACAAATCATGAAACCAAGTAAGAAAATGCTTCCAAAACAATAAAATTTAATCTCTTAAACCCATAAAAAAGTCCATTAATGAACTTAATAAGGTTATAAAATATCAATTACATGTTTATGAGGTTCTGGAATTATTAATTAATGAAGCTAAATTTGATTATTCAGGTCGTTAAGAACAAACAAAAACACCTTCGAGCAGAAGGTAAGGGATCCTCTCTCTAACTTTTGTTCAAGAATATCCCCTATGTTGTGCCATTTTATTTTTAATTACTAATGATGGGTATGTTTTAAAACCTCCCACATACTTCCCTTGTGACATATAAATAATTGAATACCCCTTTACCTCTCATTAATCCCTTGCAAAAACACTCTTTACTATGCCAAAATGTTTTTAAGGGGTTTCTCATCTCACTTTCATTTCCATGAGATCATTGTTCGCCACTTATTTCTTGTATGTGGTATATGTGTACTGAAATTTGATATATAATAACATGATTCTATTTATATTCATGTTATTAAATGATTCATTTGAGGGTTATTAAGTTCTGGTCATATGATTCGACTGATTACATCGTGGTAAGAGATTTTGTCTCAACTACTATTTTGTTGTGACTAACTTTGTATTATGCACCTAATAACCATTTTGTGGTGTACCTACTACCCATTTGAGATCAATTTTCATTCGAAATTATATTTATATTAAATATCCATAATCTCATATCATGGATATGTTTTTTTTCTAAACCGTATACCATTTTACATACGGTGTTTATTTGGAAAGTTATTTTAATTATGGAAATATTGATGAATCCTTATACTCTACTCTATACGGATATTGAAATGGAATATTTATCTTGTATTGAATCAATGTATAAAGAATTATTTGGACATTAAGTGGTGGGTAGGGCCCTCTATATACCCTCTATGCATCGGTAGGTCTCATGATACAAATCAGTTGGCGACAAACCCTTCGAGTTTGTTTCCAAAAATCAGACGGGTTTCTACCCATAAAACTAAACCATTTTTACGGTATTATGGTTTAATGTTCTAGATACATGACGTCAAAATAATAAGAATTTTATTTATTCATTATCAGTTATTACTATCCATGAGGTTTTCACTATGACAAAATCTATGGATGCAGTTTCATTCTCAGTTTTAATGGCGTGAGTTTTTCATCTATTCACCATGCCATATTGATTATGTCAAATTGATTATGATTCACTTATTATTATATTCATGCTTCTGCTATTTTTAACCCTTACTAAGCGTTTTATCTCACCACTTTCATTGTTTACTTTCAATAGGTGACAAAGAGGAGATCATTTATTGAGTTCTTGTGGATGCAGTTTTTAGTTTTCATTATGTATTGTATTTTGTAAAATTTTTCAATGTAATTTGAGTAACATCTGTGTTTCTAGTTTATTCATGACTACTAAAATGATCATTCCTTTGGGACTTTAATTCCTTATAACTATGACAATATAACAAGTAGTGCACCGACTCCAGTCTAGAGGGGTAGGGGTATTACAGTTAGTATCAGAGGAAGTTTAGTAGCAAACTTGGAAACTAGATTAGAAAATGTAGATTAGGAACAAATCCCTAAGGTAGTATTTGAGGATGAACATACAAGAACGTCCTGAAATTTTGGTAAGGAATATATTATGTGAATATTTCTAGAAAATACATCCCTTTCTGGATACAAGTAGGCAGAGGTGGGTTTGGCATTGATGTACCTAGGAGTGAAAGCTCCGACAAGGAGTTTCGGGCTTAACCTGGGGTATCCTGGTACACAACAATGGTCCTTGCTGCACTCTTGGTTATGCCACTCCCGGGGGATATGCTTAGGATAATTCATGTTTTTTTATAAGCCATTATAAAGGATTCAAATGTAAATTATTCCTCAAAGAAACCATTTTTCTGATTATGGTATTATCCATGCGTAGGATCTCAATTTATACTAAGTATTTTATTAAGTTAAGATTATACATTATGAATCATATCCTAATCTAGTGTGTGCCATTATTTAGAAATGGAATCTAACAGAAGAATGAGAATCAATACTCGTGGGCAAGGTAGGGATATCCCCACTGAGCAAGTCAACACAGTCAATGTTGGAGCAGATCAGATCATGACCATATTGGGATAACTTACTCAGGTTGTAACGAATAACCATTCCACACCTGAGTTGGATAGTTTCATGCGGAAGAAGCCCCCATCTTTTAGCGGGACTACTAATCTAGTGGTTACTGAGCAATGGATCAATTCCCTTGAAAAAATATTCATGGCATTAAGATGCAATGAAAATGAAAAGGTAGTACTGACAATATATTGTCTCAAGGGAGACACTGATCAATGGTGGTCCTTGATTCAGAATACCATAGAGGAAGAAGAAATATAAGATATGGAATGGAGGATTTTTAAGGAAATATTCTTCAAAAAATATTTACCTTATGAGCAACGAACCGAAATGAAGAGGAAATTCCTTGGCGTAAAGAAAAGGGAAGAAGACAGTGTTGTAGAGTATGAGGCGGCCTTCACAAGGCTAGCTAGGTATGCTGTAGATTACATACATGACTCGGTAGACAAGATTGATCATTTCTTTGAAGGTCTTAAGCCAAGTATTCTAAGGGCACTAGCTTCTCAAACATTTTCATCATATGATGAAATTGTATCAAGTTCCATCAAAATAGAGAAGGAATTTTCTAGATCAAATTTGTTCAAGGGAAACCAAGATAAAAAGAGATACTCAGATAACAAAGGGAAAGGTGAAGCACCAAAAAAGAACAAGGGAATGGAGAAATTCACATTATACGAGAACTGTAGAAAAAATCATCTCGGGAAATGCTTTAAAGGCATGGGAGTCTGAAATGAGTATGGAGAAAAGGGTCATCTATCTCATGAATGAAAGGGTAAGAAACAATTTGAAGATGTTAAATTCTACAACTGTAGAGAGAGGGGACACTATGCAAATGAGTGTCCTAAGCTCCAAGGAAACATGCCTCAGAAAAAGCCAAGAGAGCAAGGGAGAGCTTATGTGATTACAACCGTGGAAGTTGATGTTTCTAATGATGTGGTGGTAGGTACTTTAATTGTTTACTCAAAATTAGCCAACACTTTATTCTATTCTGGATCATTGCATTCATTTATATCATCCTATTTTCCATAAAAATTAGACATGTCCAATTTGATTTAATAAAGGAGTTATCAGTAAAAACTCCTAGGGGATGCATCATTGCAACAAAGTCATGTCGACTTATCCCCCTTGTGACACAAAAAAATGCTTTAGTTTCTAACCTTATCTTCATACCAATGAATGATATAATTATCGGTATGAATTGGCTGTCAAATTATGATGCGAAGATATATTGTAAGAAAAATAAAGTTACAATTTTTAAAGATGGTGTAGAATCTCTTATCTTTAGAGCAGAGACCTCGCAATCTGATTCTTATCTAGAACCACCCCTAGTAGCTCTGTTAAATGTAATTCTTGGAGAGGAAGAGAACCCAATATCTATGGGTGAGGAAGGAAATATTAAAATTGAATATGTTCACATAGTGCAAGAATACATTGATGTATTTCCAGAGGATTTACCTGGACATCCTCCAGAGCGAGAAGTTGAGTTCTCTATTGATTTAATTCCTAGTTCAAGACCTATATCAAAGACTACCTATAGAATGACCACCATAGAATTAGTGGAGCTAAAGAAACAACTAGAGGAATTGAGTGAAAAAGGATTTATTCGACCTAGTGTTTCTCAATGGGGAGCCCCTATCCTCTTTGTCAAGAAGAAAGATGGATCCATGAGGCTATGCATTGATTACAGGGAAATCAATGATATTAAGATAAAGAATAAGTATCCTATGCCTCAGATTGATGATTTATTTGATCAACTTCATGGAGATCAATACTTTTCAAAGATCGAACTTCAATCCGGATATCATCAGCTACATGTGAAGAAGGAAGATATTCCTAAGAAAACATTTCGAACCAGGTATGAGTATAACGAGTTTACAGTGATGCCTTTTGGACTGACAAATTCACCCTCTATTTTCATGGATTTAATTAATAGAGTTTTCAAGGAATATATTGATAACTTTGTTGTGCTATTCATCGATGATATCCTGGTATACTCAAAAAGCTATGAATACCATGAGAATCAATTGCAGATTATTATGAAAACTCTTAGAAGAAACATATTATATGGGAAGTTTAGAAAGTGAGAATTATGGCTTCAATCAGTTTCTTTCTTAGGTTATATTGTCTCTAAGGATGGAATCCTAGTTGATCCTGCAAAGACAAAGGTAATCCAAGAATTTCCCATGCCAACAAACATAACTGAGGTACGCAGTTGTATTGGTTTAGCAGGTTACTATCGATGTTTTGTTCAGAATTTTTCCTGACTGGCTAACCCGCTAACCAAGATCACACGTAAAGGAGTTAAGTTTTTTTGGAAAAAAGTATGTACAGAATGCTTTGAGGAATTGAAAAGAATATTGGTCAATGCTCCAATTTTGACACTTCTATCTGGAAGTGATGGATTTGTAATATACAGCGATGTATCAAAGAATGGACTGGGTTGCATCCTTATGTAAAACAATAGAGTTATTGCTTATGCATCAACATAGTTGAAGACTCATGAGAAAAATTATCCAACTCATGATCTTGAGTTATCAACCGTAATCTTTACTATGAAAATATAGAGACATTATCTCTACAGAGAAATATGTGAGATTTATACAGACCACAAGAGTTTGAAATACATTTTCACACAAAAATAACTCAACATGACACAAAGAATATGGCTCAAGTTACTCAAAGATTATAATTATTCAATACACTACCACCCAGGAAAGGAAAATAATGTGGTAGATGCATTAAGCAGGAAAGATCATGGAATTTTAACTCAAATGAGGATTGAGAGAGATCCTATATTCATGGATCTACTAAAGATAGATATAGGAATTGTTAAGGAAGGGGAAACAACTTTTCTCTTTTAAATGATTGCTAAACCATCTTTACTAGAGAAGATAAAAATCTCTCAATATAATGATGAGAATCTGCAGAAGAAAATTAATCCGGTCAAGGATGGGAGATTGGTAGAATTCGTGTATGAGGAAGGGGTTCTAAAATTTGGGAAGAGGTTATGTGTTCCATCAGTACCTAAGCTAAAAAGGGAACTATTAGACGATGCTCATAGCTCAAATTTCTCTATACAACCGGGTAGCACAAAGATGTATAGATATCTGAAGGAACATTTTTGGTGGGATAATATGAAGTGGGAAATTGCTGACTACGTGTCAAGGTGTCTAGTTTGTCAGCAAGTGAAGGAATATAGATGACGTCCCAAAGGAGTGATGCAACCTCTAACTATTCCTATGTGGAAGTGGGATAACATTATGATGGATTTTTTCACCGGACTACCGAGGACACCGAGAAGGAATGATGCAATATGGGTAATTTTTGATCGTCTCACAAAATCATCACATTTACTTACAATAAGAGAGGATTTACCACTTGAGCACCTAGAAAGACTTTATATTAATGAAGTTTTAAGACTTCATGGTGTAACTCTATTGATTGTTCCCAATAGAGATCCCCAGTTTACATCAAAATTCTAGAAAAGTCTCCAGAAGGCTTTGAATACTGAGCTTCATATGAGTACTGCTTATCTCCCTCAAACTAACGGACAATTTGAAAGGACTATTCAAACTCTAGAAGATATGCTGAGATCATGCTCTCTGAACTTTCAAGGTATATGGGATCAATACTTTCCTTTTGTGGAATTTTCATACAACAATAGTTTCCATTCTAGTATTAAAATAGATCCATATGAAGCATTATATGGAAAGAGATGTCGAACTCCAAATTGTTGGGATGAAGTTGGTGAGAGAAAACTTATAGGCTCAGAACTTATTGAAGAGTCCATGGAAAAGGTGAAGACAATCCAAGCCCATATAAAAGCATCCCAAAGTAGGAAGAATAATTATGCTGGCAACCAGAGAAAGGATTTAGAATTCCAAGTGGGAGATCATTTCTTTCTAAAAGTATATCCATGGAAGGGTGTCTTAAGGTTTGGTAAGAAGGGGAAACTGAGCCCCAGGTACACCAGGCCATTTGAAATTTTGGAAAGAATCAGAGCTGTAGCTTACCATTTAGCAATGCTGCCAAGTCTCTCCAAATTTAATGATGTTTTCCATGTGTCATTGTTGATGAAATACATGCCAGACCCAATGCATGTACTCACATATTAAGAAATATAACTGGAATCTAATTTATCATACTGTGAAGAGCCTATCGGGATTCTTGAGACAAGGGAGCAGGTATTGATAAATTAGAAAAATCGTGTAGTAAAGGTTCTTTGGAAAAACCAGAATATAGAGGAAGCAACATGGTAACCTGAGGATGTTATGAAGAAGAACCACCCACATATTTTTGGTGGGCTTTATAAATAAAAAAAATTTCATGGATGAAATTTCCAAAGGAGGGAATAATGTAGCACCCCAAACATTTTATGGTATGTTTCTCTTAAATAAATTATAGTTATAGCATATATTTCATGAATCACTGAGCCTCTATGGAACAAAACATGGCTACTTATAGGATATTTCCATAACCTAGCCATAAAACTTATATTTGTCGGATCTGTGATTTGAATTTTAAAAATCTAACATACACGGTTGTGATCAAGATGATAATTAGAGTCTGATAGAATTAACTTAATTTTCAGTGAATAGTAACCTACCTTTATGAATAGAAACCTATCCATATGAATAGTAATATAACTCTTATTAATGGTGTCTATTCCCTTGAATGTATAAATTAATTTAGGCACCTTAAAAATGAAGATGAATATTTAAAGTGTTTATATTTTTCTATTAAATAATTATTTTAATTAAATATTTAATTGATCATATTTAGAAAATTATTTTTGAAAAATGGACTTCATATTTGGATTAACACGTCAAAAAATTGTTAGGGTGAATTTTTGGTATTTTTCAGAAATACTTAAATTTTCGATGAATAGTAAAATGCGATAATTTATGATAAATGCTAAATAAGAATTTTTTAGAGTCATTGACGATGATATACTGATTTAATCCCAATTATTTCGAATACACATGCATATATTACTGTTCTTGGTCATGGAATACTCACTATTGGTTGTCTTGAGAGGAAATAATAAATTAATGATTACAATATTAAGAAAACTAATCTCCCCTCCACTATATAAACCACCCCTCACCCCTCTTCTTCCCACACCACTCAAGCTTCAACACTTGCCCAAATTCAACCAAATACTCTCCCCAATCCCTCTCCCCACTTTCATGACCTGCTGATATCACCAAAAGTCCAAAAACAAAGGTCTTAAGGAGATTCTCAAGGAGGAGTACTCAAGAGGTGAACCTTCCCTCTCTTTTCTTTCAATTTCTTTTACAAATTTACATTATTTTGTTCTTCCTTCTCACCTAACCTTATACAAATTCTATGATAATTCCAGTAACTTACATGTACTAGATTTTCATTGTGCTAATGGAATATTTCATCATAATCTCTCTTTTCCCCTCCTTTTATACAATAAATGAAAACACCGTCTGAGATGTGTAAATTTATCACACTCAAGGAAGACGAGTTTTAAATTTGCATTAATATCTTAAATAATAGTAATAAAACCTTTTAAATGGTTGAACCAGGTCATAATATATGTATATTATCTTTATTAATGTTCTGGAATCTTTACACATTCATAATATGGAATAATAATACAAAACAAGTTTATTGTGCACAAAACCGCCAAGCCAAATCCAAGCGTTTATTTTTAACTCATCGAATGATTCATTCTCATGGTATATAACCAGAATCATTATAAGATCATTTATATCTCTTTAATGTCACTAATAATTTATATTAACAATTCTGTATGTTTAACCACATTTCAAATGAACTTCCATTCATGAATACAAGTAAACAAATCATGAAACCAAGTAAGAAAATTCTTCCAAAACATTAAAATTGAATCTTATAAACCCATAAAAAGGCCATTAATGAACTTAATAATATTACAACATATTAATTTCATGTTTATGAGGTTCTGGAATTATTAATTAATGAAGCTAAATTTGATTATTCAGGTCGTTAAGAACAAACAAGAACACCTTTAAGCGTAAGGTAAGGGATCCTCTCTCTCACTTTTGTTCAAGAATCTCCCCTATGTTGTGCCCTTTAATTTTTAATTCCTAATGATGGGGTATGTTTTTGAACATCCCCCATACCACCCTTGTGACATATAAATAATTTAATACCCCTTTACCTCTCATTAAGACCTCACAATAACATTCGTTACCATGCCAAAATGTTTGTAAGGGGTTTCTCATCTCACTTTCATTTCTGTGAGATTTTCATTATTCTATACTTATTTCTTGTATGTGGTATATGTGTACTAAAATTTGATATATAATAACATTATTATCTTTATATTAATGTTAATCAAAGATTCATTTGTGGGTTATTAAGTTCTGGTCATATGATTCGACCGATTACATTGTGGTAAGAGACTTTGTCTCAACCACTATTTTATTGTGACTAAGTTTGTATTGTGCACCTAATATTCATTTTGTGGTGTACCTACTGACCATTTGAGATCAATTTTCATTTGAAATTATATTTATATTAAATATCCATAATCTCATATCATGGATATGTTTTTTGTCTAAACCGTATACCATTTTACATATGATGTTTATTTGGAAAGTTATTTTAATTAAGGAAATATTGATGAATCCGTATACTCTACTCTATACGGATATTGAAAAGACATATTGATATTGTATTGAATCAATGTATATATAATTATTTTGAAATTCAGTGGTGGGTGGGGCCCACTATATCCTCATGATGCATCGGTAGGTCTCATGAGACAAATCAGTTGGCGGAAAACCCTTCACGTTTGTTTCCAAAAATAAGACGGGTTTCTACCCATAGAAATAAACCGTTTTTACGGTAATATGGTTTCATGTGACAGATACATGATGTCCAAATAATAAGAATTTTCTTTATTCATTATTAGTTATTACTATCCATGAGATTTTCACTATGACAAAATCTATGGATGCAGTTTCATTATTAGTTTATTAATGGAGTGAGTTTTTCATCTATTCACCATGCCATATTGATTATGTTAGATTGATTATGATTCACTTATTATTATATTCATTCTTCTAATATTTTTAAACCTTACTGAGCATTTAATATCACCCCTTTCATTGTTTACTTTCAACAGGTGACAAAGAGGAGATCATTTATTGAGTTCTTGTGGATGCAGTTTTTAGTTTTTGTTATGTATTGTATTTTGTAAACTTTTCCAATGTAATGTGAGTAACATCTATGTATCTAGTTTCTTAAATTCTACTAAACTGATCTTTATTTTTGGATTCTCATTCCTTCTAACCATTTCAATATAACAAGTAGTACACCAACTCCAGTCTAGAGGGGCCCGGGCATTACACATGCTCTACATATCATTGTATATACCTCATGCACATGTGACCCTACCCAAAAAAACTAGACCATAACTAAAAAATAATTTATTATAATTATGTTTTCCATAGATAAACTTAGGTAATTTATTTTAGGGTCCAATGTGATAGTGTATTATGACAATTAAACCATTCAGTATATTCTTAAAAATCCATAATCCAAACCAAATCTCATTCATTGAATTATCCTCCTTCAAGATTTAAATTTAGAAATTAAGGATAAAAAGAGAATAGAATGTAGTTACTAACTATATTAGTATGATGATTACTTACTCATACATTAAATCACCCCCATGCATTCCCATAGATGACAAGTTTCTTGATGAGAAATTGTATTGAGTGACAGATTCTATTCCATGGTATTCTAACATTATAAATTATTTGGTAGTATTCTTAATTTCTATTGATTTTAATAAAAACCAAGATAAGAATATTAAATATGAATTCTACTAATATATTTGGGATGAAAATTAACTTTGGTAAAAATTTAGATATGAAGACTTAGGGCATTATATTTTTGATAGTGAGTTTCAGTCCATCATAAGGTTTTGTTACACTCTTGCATTTGGGAGACACTTTGATACTCAATGTACTGATCATAAGGTACTCGATTCTGGACTATTTTAGAAAAAATAATTTCAGGATTCCCTTGATTTTTTTAGAGATCATTCTCATTGTTAAAGGATAAGAAATGTCTCTAAAAATGTAAAATCCCACAATAACCCTTTATTTTCCATGTCATTTTTGATGTTTGGGGCATTTAATTTATGGGTACATTTCTTAATTTATTTTGAAACTTATACATTATTATTATAGTTGATTATGTGTATAAATGGGAATAAATATGCACCAAAAATACTGATGACTCAATGGTAGTTTTGTAATTTTTGAGAACCCAAATATTTTATAGGTTTGGACTTTATAGGTTCATCATCAATGACTAGGGTTCTCATTTCTACAATTGCATGATGCAAGCACTTTTTTGTTATTATGTGGTTGAGAATAAGGTTTCTATATCTTATCACCCATAAAATAACAATAAATATTGGGTTTATAGTAGTGGTAAAAAAATCCTTGAAAAAATGGACCAAACCAATAGAAAATATTGGAATTTTAGAATCAATGATGCATTCTGGGATTACTATACTACTTTTAAAACATCAATTATCTTGTCACCATTTCATCTTATGTTTGGAAAGAGTTTTAACCTCTCTATTGATATATATAACCACACATTTTGACCCATAAAATAATATAATTATAATCTTTCTGGTGTAAGTTCTCAAATAAAATTACAAATTCACGAGTTTGAATAAATACAAAGATATTTATATGAGAACCCTTGAATCTATAAGGAATAAACCAAGTCTTACCATGATCACCTCATCCATCAATGTTAGTTACACATTAGTAATAAGGTCCTCATTAATAATGCAAGTCTGAATATGTACCCATGTAAGTTTTGTTCCCACTAGTTTAGCCCATATAATTTCACTAATGTCTATCATTTTGGTACAGTATAGGTTAAAAATAAATAAATCCAATAAATATTTAATGTCGATGGGTAGTGGATAAAGTACTCCCATGACATAATTTAGAAGACCCTGGTGTAGGAACTCCACCTTCAAGAATCCATATATAAGTGGTACCCACCAGGTCACATCCTTAATTCTCACCTTATCTTTAATTATAGTGAGGAAACTGAAAATTTTAAGCAAGTGGGGGGGGGGGGAGTGGATATTTGTTTAGTTAGTTAGGATTTTTTTTCTTTATTTTTTTTTCTATCATTTTTCTCGTTATATGGTATTTTTATGTTTAATTCACATTTCTTCTTTTTCTCTATATTTTCATTATTTCATGGTATTTTTATGTTTTTCTCATCTTCTTAATTTTATTTTATCTCACTTTTATGCTAGAACAATCATATTAAATGCCTATATCACCATGAAATTTATTTAAAGTGCATAATTTTTTTTCTTATTTCACGTTGTTTTATCATTTAAAGAAAAATTATTTCACTGATGACATATGAGTATGATCATGGATTTAATAACGATGAGTGATTTTAATAAAGTTGGTTGTTTTCTCAATGATATAAATCATTTATTTTTTACAAAACATTTGAAATGTTTATATTATTTATTTTAATTTTTTTATGTAAAGTTGTTTCATTTAATATCTCCACACATCAGTGCACACAACTAGAAAATGTGAATATTTTCTACTTTATTGAAGGTATATATAAGTTATGTTAATTTTATCCAAATTTCTAATTTTTTTCTCTATACATTCATTTATTATCTAATTAGTTTCATTACTGAACTGGGTTGAGCTACGGTTTATACCCACTATTATTATTGAAAAAAATGTGTTAAAAAATAAATAAAAATAATAATACAACAAAACATATAGGATGAAATAAAAAAGGTTTGAATTTTAGGAATTATTAAGTTATTGGGTTTTTAAATTTCATTACAAAGGGTATAGAGAAAGTTTGGTGGATAATAACCAAGAAAGTAGAATTTTTTTAAATTGACCTATATTTACTGAATTAAAGTGGAAGGATAATCATGAGATGGTTTTCCATATATATGTGGGGATTTAGTGGCATGGGTGTTTCATGAATTTATTACTAATATTAGTATCATGCATCTCCTTTATTTTCATTCTAATATAATTTATAAAATACTTATTTTCATACTTACTAGGATTGATTACTTATTGAGGTTCTTACATTTCTCAAATTTCTATTATGAGTTAAATTTTCTCTAAATCTAAAATATTCATGAAATAGAGAATATCTTCATGCATAATTTTCTGAAATGTGAATTTTCCCATGAGTAAAAATGTTCTCATGTAGGGGTGTGATTTAATCATTATTCACTATTCTATTCCACTCTTATACTATCGTGTTAAATTATTTTTGTATTTTAATTCATCAAAATATTAATCAGTTTCACTTATCATTTAATTTAATTAATTAATTTTAAATACTTATTTAAAATGTAAATTTCACTTTTTTGAAGTTTTATTATACGTGGAAGTGATTTTTAAAGACCAAGATGTAGTTAAAGCAAAATGGACCAAACTGCATAGAATTCCAAGCACACATGTAAACTAATTTTTACAAAATATACAGGATACAAATAATTATAAGAAATGTAATCCTAGTTTTTCTATATGGTGGCCTAAATAAAGTGATATGTTTAGGAAACCCAAACTTCTCAAATTCAAGAGTACATCTAGGAATTTTTACAATACCTTGAATTATAAACTCCAATGGTCATTTATTATAATAATATATTATATAATATGTAAAAAAATATCTAGTTTTGAAAAATTCTACATGATTCCATTTACTAGGACTAAACTAACACAAAAGTGGTATTGTGAAATATATGTACAAAAACACCACCTTCCTTGGCCTAAAATACATACCGTGGGTATTTTATTTGAAAGTTCATCCAATAGGGTGAAATAATTCCATTTTATAGAGTTATAGGGTTCCTATTATCATTAAATAAGTTCTTTAGTTCACTATTCCCATAGGGTTATCAAGTTTAAAGGTGGAGTTCCATATGATCTTCCTCCTCTCAGTAGCGATCTAAATGGTGGGTGATTGCTGCAAGGGATCTATACATATAGGAAGTGAGTTTTGGAACTTCATGTGACCACTAGTTTGATTTATTTGAGTTTTTAAAAAATAATATTATTTTTATCTTGATATGGTTCCAATTGGAACACTATATTTTGGCATGTTAATAGAAATATACTCTTCTTATCAACCGATCTATTTTGTGATTTTTGAGAGGAGAACTTGTATTTTTTTGATTGTATATAATAATAATACTTTAATTTATAATTCATATATGATCTTATCATGTCTTGGTGTCCTCATAAATTATCAAAAGTTTTGGACCATAGTGAAATTATAGTTACACCAAGGTTTGAATATATTTACATCAATTCAAAGTATAAGAGGATAATCAAGATCGTAGTTAAACCTCAACTAATGAAATAAACCAAATCAATTGGATTTAAGAGTGAAACAAATTTTTCATGAAATATAGAAACCTTTGAATGATAACTTTTCTATATATTTATTAAAACTTTCTCATAATTTCAAATTATACACACTTTATTTTATTTCTTTTGTTCATTGTTTTAATTTGAATTATTTTCAACCCCCCACTTTTAGTTTTGTTTTATAATTTTTTTAATCCTATAAAACCTAATTAATTTTACACATCATGAAAATGTGTTTAGTATACACAATTAATCACCTCATACATAATTTAGGATCCCCCTATTAGTCTCATAGGATTTCCTGTATGGAAAACTAGGCAAGCCATATCTTCCTTATTAAATTCCCACTGTCCAAGATCATACAACTTAAAGTATTATTCAATAATATATGAATTATAGTTATTAAATTATCCATATAGTCATGAAATAACATAATAAATATTACTTTACACCTAATTATCTATGGATTCCACAACATCCCCAATAGGTTTCCATATACACATCTTATTACATCCTAGCAATAATAATTCAATAACCAAAACTATTTTTATTGAATTATTTATCTGAGAACATCATAACCAGGATGATACCTATTTATTCACTTAGAGTTTAATATTCTCCATCCCAAGTAACCAAAGTTGATTCATCACATTACCTAACCATTATCCTTGATTACCTGAATCTTTATAAAAAATATTCCACTTTACGTTAATCCCCAAGGTTCAAGTCATCATTCATTATTATATTTCATCACTTACAAGTCATTCATTAATTATTTCCCATCACATTTGATATTATGCCACATAATATGAGGGAATCCTCATCCTTAGTGTTATATCATTATTCAATTACCATAATTGACTTATCACATTAATAAAGGAGTTATATCCTAAAACCATGATATGGTTTTAAATATATTATATGGTATGATATAGGCATATAATTAATCATGATATGTCCTATAATGCTTATAAATTTTCTATTCATAGTGTATTAGATAATAAATTCATAAGTATTATTTAACTATATCATATGATTCATAGCACCCTATGATTCATCAGGTAGTTGGATGATAAAAATTATCATTTAAGTGAACTTCCACATAGGATATAATTTATTATTAATGTTTCATATGATGGAAAATTAGGAGTTTAAAACAATGAATTAATGAATTCAATGGATTAATGGATGAAGCCTTACTCATGCATTCTGTAATGCATGAATAAATGTTGTAGTGACTTGGGAATGTCCCAAGGGATATAAAAAGAGGCTGTTATATAATAATGGTTGATGTGTTGGATTATAGATTTTTCCAATACCCCCTTTCCTAAAACTATTTTCTTCTTACTCTTTTACTATGAGAGGTACTAGCATACCATGGAGTGAATGAGAGTCCTACCTATTCAATGGGTGATTCAATTTGGCCCAAGGATACACCATGGAGGGAGGATTCTTATGGTCACTCCTATAGATCTTCATCAACCACTGTGATAAAGATTATAATAGATACTCTTCAGTGAAAATTATGCATTAGTTATTTATTTTATTTAAGCATGGTTTTGGTTTTATACATGGTTGGTCTTAGGATTGGATTTATTATTACTTCCAATACATTGATTAAGTGTTAAATAATCATAAAAACCCATTAGTGGTATTAGAGAAAAGGTTAAAGAGTTAACCGATTCCTAGGAATTATCATACATGAATGGTGGAAAAGTGCTGCTTACTGCCCAGGAAATTCATTATTGATGCAAAGATTTTAATAGACCAAGAGTTGGGAGAATATAGTTCTTTGATAGGTTTCTATGGATGTCATATTGGATGTGTTCATACCGAGGAAGGTGTTAAAGCACCATTAGTGGTATTAGTTCCATGCCATGTGATTTGATTTATGAAATCATGTAGAAAATTAAGAAATTGACTATCATATTGTATATCATAATTATTATTATAGTAATCAAAAGATATTTTGTATTATGGCTAGGAATATGATATAGGATATTGTAAGCTGTTGATATTGTTACACCATATGATATGGGATATCACATGTGGTGACACAATGCATATTCTTGGGGTATAATATTTGATATCATATGCTATGATGGAGTTAACCAGTGTAAGAAAAACAGAGCATCAAATTGTACTTATGATATTGATGCATATCATTGAATACGATTTTTCCCATTGGGATACTCTTATACAATGACATATCATAGACCATGATTTCTAGGAATCACCAAATTTCCCATACATAGGCCAGTATATCATAAGCGATGATAAGCTTGACACCGAAGAATAATTTGTGACTGGGGATTATCAATTATAAAGTACAATTGGTAATCTTATGAGTCATAATTTAAAATTTTGAACATATAATCAGAAATTATATTATAGAAAATTATATTTTTTAATTTTTCAATTAATAATTGAATTATATGGTTTATAAAATGTTTATAAATTAATTAATTATAAAATTTTTATAATCAATTAATTAAATGTTTTTGAAACATTTATTAAATAAATATCTTTAAATATTAATTATTAATATTAAAAAACCTTTTCAAATTATATGACATGAGTTATAATTTGGATATAAATGGTTTATATTGAAATTATAAGTGTAATGTATAAAGTATTTATAAATTACAAAATAAGGAAAAAATATAAGGGGGTTTATATTAAATCATGAATTATACATAATTATTTAATTAGAATTGTTCAAACTAAAAGAACCCGATTTCAGAAATTATTTAAAACATATCAAAAGTAGTTTTAGTAATTGATATGATCAATGTTTAAATAATATTAAGTATGTGATATTCTAAATATTTACATAATATATTAACAATTCATATATATAATTTTTATAGTCCATATATCATATATTAAAAGTAAATTCCATATATATTATAATATAAAGTGTTCATATTACAAGTAAATATAAAGTGTGTATATTTATTTGATCTTGGAATGTCTATAATATATGGGTAAATTATATTTTTTTTATAATTTATTAGTTTATGAATTATTCATAAACTATTTATCTGATGTTTAAATATATAAATTGTTCATTAATTTATTTTATTCGATGTTTTATTCATAAATATAATTTTTATATTATGAATTTATGCAATCTTTAGTTTAAGAAGTTATACTACTTATATAAATTGTTATACATGCATCTAAGGATGTACATGATAGGTATAATAATTGATTTAATTTTCTTCTACTTAGAATTTTTCTTGTATAATTTATGATATTAAATTAATTATTTAGTTATGATTAACATATATTAGGTGTTATAATTATGTTATACTTGAATTCTCTCTTGAGTAAAGTATCCTTAGGTAGAGGGACTTTGGGTCGGATTGCTCCCTAGCTTGGAGGTTTATGCATTACCTAGAAGAGTAGGGGTTGAATATCTATCACTCCAAGATTACTATTATGAGTATTGTTTATTTCATATGATTCCAATACGTTAGATGAAAGGATTTCATATACCTTATTCATGGGATGTATTTATATGTGTATAAATATAGTTGTTTTTTAATTTGGGTTGGCAACACAAGCTATGAGTTTGTAAAAAGTGACACATCAATATGGTATTAACATATTGATTTTTTGTATGGAATGGGATTACAAAAAATATAACTAGAAGGACACATACACAAAGGGAATACATGAGATAATATATAGAGATTAAATCCCCATAAAAATACAAAGTGTTATATTTTTTTCCAAATAAAACACATGTAAAGACCTCGATCATTGAAATGGGTAGGTTTTACCAAATGAGGGTGACCATGGATTATTTTGTGTAAGGAATGGTTAAAATATCTAACCTTAAGAGTTATGTAACCAAAACAAACTATGAGTTTTGGGTTACACTTATCTAGGAAACCCTTATGAATAATATCATAGAAATGATGTTGAGTTTATTCATATGATTGATGATATGAATAGTTGCCTACTCAACCAATAAAGATTCATACATGATATGATTGGAATAATAACCTATTTAAATATATATATGTAGTGGTAGGAACACCGAATCCTCACTTAGTGAAATACAGATCATTTCCCATTAATGGGTATTCTGAGTTTAAAAGGGATCATCATATTAGTGGGAGTACATTTACATCCTTATTAATTTAATGTAAAACATGATAATAATCTAATAAAAGATTCTATTGTATATATTATTATAATAATTGACATAAAACTTAACTTTGAGATCAATCTTATAAAATATAAGAGAATTATTAATGTAATAAACTTCTTATACTAGTATATGAAACTTAGTAGTTGTTCTTAAGAAAAGAAAAATTCTTTGTGTTAGAGAAATACCTTTATGAGTAACCAACTATTGAAATTGTTTGACAAGTTAATCTAGGTTCTAATAATAAGAATAGAATAATTATATTAATGTTTCAAATAATTATATTCAAATTGACCCAAGTAACTTTATTCTTTACTCATATACTCAATGTGGTTGAGTATGCTAATGAATTAGCCAGACTAAAAGTTTCCTATAAGTCTTATTCCAGTAATGGGATTCATTATATTATCATCATTGGGAATGTTTCAAAAACATGAATGAGTTTAATATATGTTTACCCTATTTTTTCAAAAGCGTTTAGAATAAAATAGAATGATATGTGATGTCTAGGCTCTGCTACTGTATCGATGGTACAAGTGGGTAAAATTTTAAAATGGAAGAAGAAAATATAGTTGGAGAGTCCAACAATGTTTGTTCATAATAGAAATTGTATGTTATTGAAACCTAATGGTAAAGTAAATAAGGAAGGAATATATTTATATATGATTGAATTATTATGGACACTTCAAGGACTTTAGAAAATTTCATGGAATGTCCATGTCTAGTATTGATGTTATAAAAATAAAATTTCCAATTTTGAATGGTATATGATAACAAATATGTAATTTAATTTTTTTGAATATACATGAGTTAAACATCATGAAAATAATTGATATATATTATAGTTTGAAATAAAATTATAAATAAAAGGTTTAATAAATCATGGAATGGATGTAAAGGAAAATATCAAGCTCAAATGGATCTAAACTAGGGATGTTTATTTTCATCTTATTACACTTATATGATAAGAGAAGTAGTTTGTTAACAAAGAGTTTCTAACAAAATAAGAGGTTATGGATTCAATATACAAGGTTTATGATTCATCCAAATTTATAACATGTTTTAAAATAAGGTAAGGATCATTTTTTTTATTTAGGATAAAAGTTTTAATCTAGATTTTTGTTAAAATATTAGGTATTTTATCCCACCATCAATGAAATATTTTAAATAATAAAATATTCTTTTGAGTACACTTCACCAAACACATAAAATACCATATAAGATATGGTAGTTAATAATTTATTTTTTAAATATTACCGCTAGTAATAAATAAGTGTTATATTATACACAAAGGAGTTTGTGTATCTTAGCATGATAATTTGAAGAGAATATAGTGTCTAAGAGGCTAGAGGAATTATGTTTGGACTTATAGAAGTTAAAAATTAAAAAATAAAATATTATTCAAGACTTAAAAAATAGAATATCACTTGATATAATAAAAGGGTTTAGGGTATATTGATAAAATATTAATATAAATAATAACATTAGTTATAAAAAATATTTCAAGGAAAAAGTTTTATTGAAAGGGTTATAATAATGATGATAATGATTAACAAAGAAAGAGTTCTAAGTAGAAAAAACAAGTTATTAACATCACATCATTTTATTTTTTTGAAGTTAAGGAGTTTGAATACTATGTTAAAAGAGTTTAACATTAGTAATATGATTCATAATTTTCACAATTATTCAAACTGTCTTACATCATAGATATTTATCATTAAAGAGTTTAGTGGGAAGGGTTTACCATATGGTCACATAGAGATGTGTTAGAAATTTATTAAAGATTAAAGTGTTTAATAAAAACCAAAGGCATAGCAAACATAAGTCTAATAAGGTAGTTTATTATATATGATATGATAATATAGGTGCTTATATATGGATTTGTTAAACTTATTAAAGGAGTTTAAGAATATCAATATATCATGTTATAAAAAAATAAAATATATACTTTATAATTTTTTCATATTGATTACATATACTCATAAAGTGAAATAACAATTGACCTCTCAAATTAAGACTTTGATTTATCCTTAACTGATGTTCATCATGGATTATTACAGGTTGTGGTGAAATTTTAATGTTAACATGAGTGGTATTCTTATACCGGGATATTAAATATGACCATGAGGCACAAAATGAGTCTTGTGTGCCATATTAACCACGAAGTATACCAAATGGAGTGTCATACACTATGTATTTGGTATACCAGGGGTGAATGGTTCATATTTGGAGATCATTATACTAGATATTGGTGAGATAACTAGCATAAAAAACTTCATACTTTAGTACCTTTGTTATGCATTCCTTGAGGCATAGTTAATTAGGGGTGGTTGGGTATGTTGTTGAACATTTCATCAGTTGGAACTTATCCAATATGATATTTTTCTTCTTTTATTATGATTATGAAATTTGGGCCCTCAATTGATATAGACTAAGGAATTGTATGACCATACCTAGATAAGATATATGCTATTCTTATCTATCGGGTGATGAGCATGTGATGTGTTCATCCATAAGGGTGAATTATATGTGATATATTCATTAAACTTGTTAGTATATACTTAGAGAACCAAAAATTTATGAGTAGCTATATGGGATTGACATGCTCCATGTCTTGTAGTCACTCCATGTCTTAGAAAAAGGGATCATATGAAAATGCATGTTTGCATACGATGTTACCAAAGGAAATAAGTATAAATATCCATGTGTTTGATAGTGTTCACGCCAGATCCATTTGTAGATTGATGAGTACTAGTTATTTTTTATAGTCCTCTCTTTACATACATTTATGAATTTAGAAATTCATATTTGGCGTTAACACTACAAATTCTCATGGGGTCACGCATAGTGGTTGACTGAATGGGGATTGTATTTTTTAATTATAGATCCACTCTAAAAGTGATTTTAGAGTTTACCCAAATAGATTTAGGGATGTGTATTCATAAGGTATTATATATAATGTGATACACAATGAAGTTGATGATATCTTTCTAAAAGTGTTTTGGAAGATATCTAAAAGGAGTTTTGGATATGGTTTCAAAAGTTATTATATATGATATAATATAAGGTGAAATGGAAAAAATTATATGAGAGTTTAGTGAAAGTGGTAGATTAAAGGAGATATTACCTAAATCTATGAGATGGTTTTGGATATATTGTATACTACAATATAGACACATCATTAAGCATGATATATGTCATTATGCTTCTGCCTTCTTCAGTTGTAGTGTGTGACATTGTTAATTATTAAGTCTTATTGAATAATATTATATGATTTATAATACCTTTTGATTAATTAGGTAACCATATGACAAGTGATATCATTCATGTGATCTTTCACATGGGATATCATTTATTATTAATGTTTCATATGATGAAATGTCAATAGGTTGAAACAATGCATTTATGAATTGGATTCATGAATGGAATGAATCCTTAATCATGAATTTTTTAATGCACAAGTAAATTAATTAGTGACTTGGAAATGTCCCAAGGTCTATAAAAGGAGGATATACCATAATAATGGTTGATGTGACTTCCTATGAATTATTACAATTATTCCTGTCCTGAAGTTCTCTTCTTATTCCTCATTTTCCATGAGAGGTACCAACACACCAGGGAGTAAAGAAGAGTTTTTTCCATTAGATGGGTGATTCAAGTTATCTAGTTGATACATCATGGATAGATAATTCTTATGATTTATCCTTATAAATATTTATCAACCACTTTGATGAAGATCATAGAAGAAGATTTTTAGTTCAAGGTATGCATGCATTATTCATTTTATTTAATCATGGTTTGAATTTCATACAGTTTTGATCTTGAGATTGGATTTGTTTTTTGTTTTTGTTTCATTGAATAAGTGTTAACCAATCCTTAAAAACCCATCAATTAACCCCTCTCATCACCCTTTATAATTTATTATCTTTATCCACATTTAATTTTACGATAAATTTAATCTTATGTCATGATATAAATAAATTCATTCATATCATTGAATCAAATATATAGAGTGAAGTTATTCATAATATATTTAAAGAACCATTCAATTAATATTAAAATTAATTCCTTTATTTAAGTGGTTGGATCACATTATTCATTATTTATTCAATAATCCACTTTCTTTTACATAATTCTTTTCATTCCATGGATTTATTCTCATCTATCCTAATCATACATGATCAATATATTAAATTTATTATTTCATAATGAATTAATAATCTCTAAAAGTGTTGAAAACCAATTTTATAAAGAATAATTATTAAATTTTATGATTCTATTCCTTTGATTATTAGTGTCTAGTGAAAACTACTGGTTATTAATCATAACCCATTCACCACCTCCTGTGTAATAAATTTTTTCAATTTTCTTAATTAAAAATTCTCTTTTACCAATATTTTACTTAATATTATTATTATCATGAAATAATAATATTTTTCACAATTATCATCAACTAAAATTGACACCCTCAACTTAGTAATTCTCAGTTCATTAATTTTAATTTCTATATTGCATAGATCATAGTACTTTGTGGAAACTGTCCCCTTAAACAAGTGTTTTAACCAATATAAATAATTTTTTACATTTAATTAATCACTTTTAATTTAATTTATCTACTAATATTATAAAAAGTGACCCAAACTTGGTTTCATTGGGTCTAGGATTTCAAAGAGTCTAAAAAAACTTTTTTGGGTCCACTTTAGATCCTCCACATGACCCCACACACCCAATCTTGTTTTTACCACTAGTTGGGGGGGGGGGAATGTGGAACCCTCACACCCTCACAAATGCACTATATAGTTCCTCCAATGAATTCTCTAATCTTGATCATCCAATCAGTATGATTATATGATCATATGGTTTCAAAAATTCCATGTCACCCCACTTCACATCCCTCGCATGCTTCGACCACAACCATCATTTTTGAAGATTAGATGGATGGGAATTATATAGATCTCACCATAAAAGATCTTACTCTAAAATATTCTAAAGATACAGGGACATATTGGAAACCATTCAATTATTTTTTTGGAGGATATTATGAAATCCCACCACTATATGTGAAACTTGTGACCAAACCTACACATAGGGATACATGTTACTGCTTGGTCTATCTGATTGAAAATTGGACATCTAAGAAATTGTCACCTACTCCACCACCACCTATCATACTATTATTTAGTTATGGTTTGAAAAATTTTAAATTCACAATTTATAACTAAATTTCACACCATAGGTATTTATAACCCCATGATTCTAATCCAACCTCATTTACTCAAAATCCAAACTCATATCACTATAAATATTATATATAAGGTAAATATAGAATAAAATTATCTATAATATTTATTATAATATAAAAATATTATTGGGTTAATTCTAAAGGGATTAGATTCATCTCTTCAAGGTCTTTCCAGCCATATATGATAAGACCAATGAATCAAATAAACAAAAATTTTATCAATCTACCTTAGAAATTATATCTAAAATAAAAAAAATATTCTCATCAGATTTCATTTAATCCAATAGGGAATGAAATACTAAAATTTCATGAAAATACTCTAATATTTTAGATTAAAATTAATAATATATTTTTTTCTCTAAAATAAAGGAGTCGGATCAAATAACCAGACCAGATTTTCATGCTCTAGTGATCCTTCGGCTAATTTCCTAGGATCTCTAGTGATTACCTCTAGAGACTCCTCCATGATGGCTCTTCCGATAAACCCTAGTCCCCTAAAAATGATGAATTTATAATATGGAGTTCTAGGTCAATCATAAATAATGTTTTATTATTTATTTTAATAATTATTTACAAATGATACAACCCCAATGTGCACCAACATGATCATGCCCAAAACAGTGAAATTCATCCATGGAAATTAACTAAACAATTAAATAACTTCATTTAAATTTATATTCATACTAATAAACCCATCAAAACTGAAGAGATGATCATATTTTGATCATATAAAAATGTATTCCCATGTGAAGACCCATAATATTATATACTCCCCACCTTAAAACTTTTCATACTAGAAAATAAAGAACCTATATAATTCATCCTCACATATCCCATATTGGAAGAATGAAACCTATAAACAATAACTAATAAAATAATGGAATTTAATTTGAGAATTCAGGTAGTCAACCAAAACTACCACAAAACCTCCCACAATCTTAGGAGAATGCATTAGGATTATGTCTCTCCTCAGTGAGATATCCATCTCGAGGGTTCCATTTAAGAAAAACTTAATTTCTAATTAAAATTTGGATGAAAATAACATTCAAAAAAATTGTGCTCACAATAGAGAATATCTGAAAAAAGGATCGAGAACATTGGTACGTTAATAAAAAAGATTGAAGGAGACACTATAAAATTTCCCAAACATTATAATTTAAAATATTCAGGAAATTATTTCCCCATAGTGTGATACTCTCACAAAACATTCCTCCATATCTCATCAATATTAATTATCCATCCCTATAAGAGAATAAATCTACCCACCACTAAGTAAGATAATAAGATTTTGTATACATATATATCTAGTCATTACCATCCTCCTTACTAACTAATTCTCATGATTTATAATAGAGAATAAATACTTGATGATGAAAAGATAATCATAGCCATATATCTTAACAACACATAGGATTATTAATAATAGAAAATCATATATAAAAATTCATCCTCCAATGGTCAATCCCACCATTAATTGTAATTTCATAAGATATTAAAAATAGGCCAATACAAGACTGAAAAACAATTCAACTCTAGATGGAGATGATTAACAATATAATCATGTGAAAAAACTCTTTGTCCATTTCACCACCACCCCTTTCCCAAATAAATAACCTATCACAACATGTCTAATCACCCCATATAAATATATCATCTACCAAACACTAACTCAAATAAATGATACATTTACCAACATATCTGAATAATATCATCACATTAGAATCACTCTTATCCCTAAATATCACTACTATAAACTAATAAAATATCAATTTTATAAGGTACACACATCACTCAACACCATAAAATCTTATTATTATGCTACCCATATCAAATTTACAACTAGGAAATGTGATTATAACACACCTCCTAATTAATATTAAAGAGAAAATACTAACCGCATCTCTTCTCCACCATTGACACACTAACACTCAATGACCATGATCTCGATACCACATCATTCAATCTGAATTATATATAATTTTTTCACCACTAATTTAGGTTAATTATAATTTCATAAATATATAGAGAAAGGTTTTGTAAGCTCACCATCATGCCGTTATATTGGCTACTATCAAGGATAATCTCACATTTACACCCTTATTACCCAACCATTGGACACAATATTTGAAAATATATCAAGATCTATGACACCAAATCTAAAGTGAGTAGCCTTTTACATGTATAAATAACCCCAAATGGTCTAGTATAATATTTATTATAACACATGGATAAATAAGAGTAACATAGTCAATTCCATGAGAACACTTGAATCAATAATTTTTTTATCATCCCCACACTAATATGGATAGTGTATTTCTAAGTCATAAAAATATTTTAAATCAATAGATAAAATCAATCTAAATGAGAAGCATAATAATAAATTCTCATGTAGAGTCCTATATTCTAAAAGAATAGGAAAAATGGAATATTTAATTCCCATTAGATAATTCTATATGCTTATTAACTGTGGAGAATCCCAATACAGAAAGTATTTCTACAATAATACTTGACACATCTATCATAAGGTATGTAAAAATAATATTTATTTTCCTAGTACTGCATAGTGGATTAAAAAGGTCATCTCTCTGTAGAAGACTTTAGTTCCAAAAAAATCACTAAATATTCCAAAAAACTTATTATATTTTTGGGGTTTTTATATTTTAAGATAAATAAATGAAAATGGGGGATTTGAGAATGGTGAATGCATGAATGGAATATAAATGGAAATAGGTAAAGAGTTTAAAATCCCCAATTTGATTTATTTTCATGTTTTATTATGTATTTTAATCTTTTAAGAGGTTGAGGTCGGTTTTAGGATGTTATAGAGGATTTTTTGGAGTTATAAAGAATTTTTATGGGTGCACAATTGGCACATGGTTAGGGTAATCTATGTGTAATCTCTAGGTAACCATGCCAAAAAATGGGGGTCTCTATACAAGCCCATGACCTGGTTCATGATTTAGCTAAACCATATGGCCCTAAAATTTTCTAGACAATGGAATGTGCATAGCTAATGCATGATTTACCAAACCATGCATCCAAACCATTCATGATTTTAAAGATCTATATAAATTAGAATTCTAACCTAAATCTTCCCCCAAAACACTCATTTATCCTCTATTATCTAGGAATCTTAAACACGAGGGTTACTTTGGTTAATTTTGGTAATCCTCTT
Source organism: Viscum album (assembly GCA_963277665.1). NCBI lineage: Eukaryota > Viridiplantae > Streptophyta > Magnoliopsida > Santalales > Viscaceae > Viscum > Viscum album. The sequence goes on along the minus strand of OY728135.1, from coordinate 1,881,221,743 downwards.
CATTTTAAATATCCCTCTCTTGGATTCTTGGATAGTTTGGCATATGTATCAAAGGTAAGACTTCTGTCTCTCCTTATCCTATCTTCCCTTCTCATTTTCCACTGGGAGAAAACCTAGTATAGTGATATTAGAACCAAATCTCTTGTTTAGTGTGTTTTTTGATGTGTATTTTTATTATAATCCATCATATAAGGGTTTTAATACCCTAAATATATAATTTTATGATGCAGTTTATTTTATATGATCTTTTTTGATTTAGGTGGCTTCTATCTCACTCTACTTCTTCCAAGAACTTAAAGTATTTTGTTTTTTAAAGTTAAATGATTGTGTTTATTGGTTTAAAACTCTCGATAAATCCTATTTGAAGTATTATCTTGTTTTTTTGGTTTATGGAAATAAATGTTGTGGGATACACACACAACATGTTTCATAAAATGAATAAGTGGTGTTTTGGATTAAAAAATGAATTTTAGTATCTATAATCTTGTAACTTTCATGGGTTAGTGTAAATTTATGATGAATATAGATAGGTCCTTATTGATTCATACTTGGATGTCAATGCCCAAATTTGAGTCATGTGTATTTTATCTCTAAGTGATGACTTAGGTTAGGGGGATGGGTTTCTACTCGTGATTTTGGGCCATTTAGGGGGTTTGTTGGATGAGAGATGCATTTGGGTTGATTACATGGCTCCCAAAGTGGAGGGGTTCATTCATTTCATTGGTAAATGAGTTCAAGGAGTGGTTTTTTTGGTTTTGTTATTTAAACTGGTCATACTTACCATGTTGACTGGTTTTATGATTCTACCATGTTTTATATAAAATTAAAGCTAACTTGTTTTTGTTTTGGTAGTGTGTATGGGAATACTTTGGGGCAATTTACAACTGGGTTATTTAATCACCCTCCTATATATGAATCTTGGTGTATATACAAATATTGTTTGAAATGTTTTCGGTTAGTGGAAGATGTATTACTTCTCTAGTAAATAATCTTGATTCTATGTTCATTGGAGATAGATTCGGGATCTTGGAGGTAGCTATGGTGTAGATATTAGAGTAGTGCCACATTTAAAACTTTATTTTACCATTTTGAGTCTTTTGGTTATTTAAACTTATTAGAGATATTACTGGATACAATATCTCTATTTATTGTTATGTTATTCATTGGTGGTTTTTTCTAGTTTTTATCATGAATCATATCTATATTTTTTGATTGGATTTTCTATTATTGGAAGTGTTTTATGGAAGGATAAATAATACTCCAATGATATTATGGAACCTAAGGAATTTATTTCTAAACTTTGATATTTGAGGGATGCATTTAAGGTTAGTGGTATTTTTATCCTATCCAAGATGATGGGTTAAGGTAGTGATGTTACAAATGGTATTAGTTTTTATGGTCTGTCAGTGAAGATGGTAGGCATGAAGACAGGGTTTGACAGGACTTGAAATTTCAGGATTAAAAACACATAGCTAAACTATTTTTATTTAACTTTAAGTTATCAAGTTGGTATGGGTATGGAAAGTGTTGTAAAACACTTCTAGGAGTGTTATCGCCTCATCATTATGGGATTAGCAGATGAGTGTTGGGTATCATGAATTTGTAAAGAGACTTCCAACTAATAATTCATCATTAATATGATATTTCATAGCTCATGATTTTGAATTTTTTTTACCATGATATTGATGGTGTGTTATATAAATTTTAAAAATTTATAAATAAACTTGGGTAGTGATTGAGTGGTAATTTTTACCATGGTTATATGAAAATGATACCAGTCGGGAGACCTAGAAATTAGTAAGAGGGTTCCATTGAGAAGCTTTTTCAGAAATGAAAAGGGGATTTTAGACTAATATACTACATTATATGGATTTTTTATTGTAATTTCAAAGTAAAAACCCACTTATCATTCAAATAAACTTGAGTCTCAAACATGCAGAGGAATGTATTTTTAGGATGAATAAGATCGTTAGTTTCCTTAAAAGTTTAGTTGAGATTAAAGTAAAGTTTTTTGTATACATTCTCAAATACCTAACATGAAAATTTTGGGATCTATCTATACAAGATAAATTTGATGAAGGATATAATTGGTAGATATTTGAGGAATTATATAACAAAAAATTCTACCCATATACCTTTTGAGTATTAAGGATAATAGATTTATTTGATCTTAAGTAAAGAGATCTCTCAGTGATGAAGTATGGAGCTCGATTTACTAACCATGATCACTTTTCACCTGAATTGAAAATTAATGAATCTATCAAATAATGAATGTTTCAGTCAAGTATATCACCAAATATTTGATCTAAATTTGTGATGTTATAAATTGACAATTGCACTGATTTTTTGAATAAGTAGATGGTGGTAGAAAATAACATTATAGGAAATCTTAATAGAGGGAACACCCTTTCCCCCCAGACATAGGTAGAAAATCTAGCGGTGAAAATAATAAAAGATAGTAAAATAACTCCCAGGGTAGTAGAGTAATATATAACCAATATAGGGGTCATTTTCTATTATCCATGTCATAATAACTGTAAAGATTACTTCTAGTATGGTTCTTTATATAAATTAAAAAGATAATTTATTACACCATCTCAAGGGTGTCACAACCATGTTAAAATGGGTCATATCAAATGTTATTTTACCCATCCTCAAAATTCAAACAACAGTAATGGTTTTTATCTGTATCAGGACTCTCATTCTCAAATAAGAAAATATAATTAGAATAGTATCATCCTCATAATTGAGTTATTTAGGATGATTCCATGAACCTATTGATTTAAAAATAAAAACTATATCAACATTATGATCAAAATCATTTTTAAGGGACAAATTGATAACTTTGTGGTGCTGATAAGGCCATATAAAATGAATAACTAGGTCCCTCAGTATTGATAGTTACAATTATTCTTGATTAAACCTTAATGCAGGTATTTTTTGACACTATCTCATTCCACTATTTTATTACTTATCATGTTGTAAATAAAATAGGGCTACATGTGGAAAGTATGCCTTATGTTATGAGTATTAAAAAACCTATCATGAAATTTGAGTGCATGGGATTTAAGTGTTCATAATGTTCAATTACCATTTATGTACTCTAGTTTTTGTAGAATTTAACTATCATAGATATGGATATATTTGATTTAATCATGGGGGAGGACTAGATAATGACATTAAAATATCATATTAACTTCTATGATCATCAAGTTACTTGCACATATATTGAAGGAGTAGTTTATCTCTTCAAAGGGGAATAAGGCATGAATTTAAGAAAAGAATATTCTTTAGTAAAATTGATTTGAACTATATCTTATTAGTTGGAAGTAGTATAATTATTGTCTATTGATACAATATAAAGTAGTAATATTCTTGACATAGTATATCGATAATCTGGTGTATCTTTAAAAAATCTCTTTAGACCACCACTTGAAAGGGAAATATAATTTTCTATTGACCTACTTTAGGAAGAAGTATTATTTACATTAAATTATATTAAATGGAACCAATATAATTATTTAAACTGAAGATCTTATTAGAATATTTAGAAAGAAAGGGATTTATAATACCAATTATACCACCTTAGACTACTCTAGTATTATTTTTTAATAAAGAGAATGGTACTATTTGAATTTGTGTCTATTATCATAAATTTAATTAAGTTACAATAAAAAATTGATATCCTATTCCTAGAATTTTTGAGAAATTTTATCAATTAAAGGGATCTAAGTTGTTATTAAAAATTGATATATTATTAGGGTACCACTAAACCTGATTCAAGAAGAGGGATATTCCAAATATTATCTTTAGGATCCATTATGGTCATAATGACACTTGTTTATGTCCTTTGGTCATACAAATTCACCAATATTCTTCATGGAATTTATTAACCACATATTTTTTCAGTACCTTGAATCTTTTGTTGTTTTATTTCTTAATAACATCTTGGTCCACACTCTTACCGGATATGATAATGAAAGGCACTTGGAAATTGTGTTGATCACATTGAGAGACCACTACCTTTATGATAAATTCTCTAAGTGTGACTTTTGGATACAAGAAGTTTGATTAATTGGGCATGTAATTTCTAAAAATGCATATTAGTAGACCCTATAAAGATTAAGGCAATAATTTCATAAGAACCACCTAAAAATGTATTCAAGGTATGAAGATTTTTGGGATTAAAAGGTTATTATTTTATCTTTTTATATGATTTATCATGTCCATATTCCCCTAAAAATATATTAACTAATAATGTTTTCATGTTATATTAGAGGAATGATTGTCATGAATCAATCAAGGATCTTAAGGCTTGACATACTTTAACACCTATCCTTATCTTGATAAAACCAAGTGGGGGATACATTTTTTATTATGATGCATATGGATCTTGATTTGGTTGTGTTCTCATACATAAGAACAAGTCATAGAATATGGCTTATAAAAATTGTGGGTTCATGAAAAGATCTATTCAACACACTATATGAAACTAGACATGTTGGTCCATGCCCAAAAAACATGGAACCACTACTTCTTTAGTGACAATTTTATTATGTTCATTGATTATAAAAGCTTGAAGAACATATTTTAATTAAGATACTTGAATATTAGGTAGTGATGTTGGATAATTTACCTATAAATGTTCAATTTTGACTTGGTTTATATGCTTGAAAATTAAAATTCAATGTTTTATTCCTTAATTTATATAATCAAGTTTTCAAAGAAGCCTGATATTACTGAAAAATAATGGGGGTAATCACTAAAATGCATTTGAATTGTATTGAGTGGAATGATTTCATGTTTTTATTTCAATCCAATATTATTCGTGACTTGATTGAAAAAGTCAAGTATGATAAATTATTAGACTTTGATTTCCTTATCAATTGGATAAACTTCAATGGTGGGGAGACTGTTGATGGATAGATAGAGGAGGAAAATTATGAATTTTATTTTTGAGACTGAATCATTTTTCCTTCTTCTTAAAAGGAATAATTACTTCATTTTTATCATCATTAAAAGTTGGATATATATATCCAAGTATTCCTAAAATTTATAAAGTAATGAAGAAAATTTTTTAGTGTCCAGGTATAAATAAAAAGGTGTTGGAATATGATGTGAAATGTCTCACCTGTCAATATGTGTAATCTAAACACCAATAAATAAATGGAATGTTAATCATTACCCACACCTATATAGAAATGGTAGAAAATATTTATATATTTTTCCACTAATTTTCAGAGGATGATTTATAAGAATGAAACCATATGGATGATTGTAGACTGACTCACTAAGCCAACGTAATTCATTCCAATCTAGGAGATTATTTGTTAAAATGAGTTGGAAAACACATATATCTTGGAAGTGGTTAATTTTCATGGGGTATCCATTTATATTATCTCTGACTAAGATTTTATATTCACCTCATGGATTTGTAAGTCATTGCAAAAAGTTTTTTGAAACCTAGTTGACTATGATAAAGGCATAACTTCCTCAAATAGATGAGAAATCATATAATACAATCGAGGCACTGGAAGACATGTTCAGATTATGTGTGGTGAGATTTAGTGGTTTATGGGAAGAGAAATAAAATTTAAGGAAATTTTCATATAAAAATAATTATCAAACCATGAAACATATGGATTTATTTGAATCATTGTATGGCCAACCATATTTTTCTCCAATTTATTGGATAAAGGACGAGGAAACTTCACTAATTATACCAAGTATTGTGTATGAGACTACTGATAAAATAAAATTGATCAAAAATAGATGGAAATGACCTAGAGTTTTTATAAATATTATGATTATAATAATTTTCATACTCTATATTTTTAAGTGGGAGATCATGTATTATTATGAGTACCTCTGAGGTTGGGGAACCACAATCTAGGAAAGGAAGGGAAACTAAATCAGTATGTTAGATCATTTGATATTATTGATCATATCAATTTTTTTTTATAAAATAACACTATATCCAATATTTATATTAGTTCTTAATGTTTTCCATATATATCAACTAAAGTAATACCAATCTCTATGCACTCATGTGATTAGTTGGGATCTTGTTACTCTTGAATAAGATGTTACATTTATTCACACCCCGATTCATATTTTATATTGTAAGGATACAATATTTCAAGATATAAATATCTCATTTGTAAGAGTATTATGAAAACATGGAAAAGTACATAAAAATACTTGGGAATAATAGAGGTTTAAACAAGATCAATTACTTGAGGTTTTCTAAGACACCGCTAACCTACAACTTTCTAAGGATATAAATCCCAATAGTGGGGAGAATTTAACACCATATTTTTGAGATATTTACTTATTTTATTATTTATTTTTTAGATATGAAGAGGTTGGGGATAGTTTTGGGATTTATTATATGGTTTTTGGAAGTTTTAGGGAGTTTTTTATGGGTTTATGGTTGGAACACTATTAAGAGAAACCATGCACAATCCCAAGGTGAGCATACAGAAAAAATAGTGGTCTCTAGGTAGGTTCATGGTTAATAAATGGTTTGGGTAAAATTTTCATCCAAACCATGCAACCCTAGAATTTTTCAGTGAAAATTAGTTTTTTAACCAAAATATACCCCCAAAACACTCATTTATCCTATATTTTATAGGGCTCTTAAACTTTTGGGTTCCCTTGGGTGATTTTTATGATCCTATTCATTATAGAACTCCCACTCTTGGATTATTGGAGTGTTGGGACTAGGGATCAAAGTTAATACTTTTGTATCTACTTATACTCTCTTACATTCTTATTTTTACTCAAGAGAAACCATAATATTGGTCTATAATGCCTAAATATCTTGTTTAGGATTTGTTTTGAAGTTTCTTTTGTTGTAATCCTTCATAATAGGTTTGTAAGACCCTGAGTCTATAAGTTTACAAAGCTGTTTATTCTAGACGAGCATGTTTGAGCTATGTGGAATATCTCCCCCTCTACCTTTTCCAAGAACTTGAATGATTTTGTTTTTTAATGTTAAATTATTATTTTTATTAGTGTAAAACCCATGTAAATTCCTATCTGGAGTATCATCTAATTGTTTTTTGGTTTTTGGTAATAAAGGTTGTGGGTGACACTCACAATGTGTTTGGTAAATTTCATAAGTGGTATTTTGAATTTAAAAAGAATGAATTTTAGTGTGGGTAAACTTGGAATTTTTAACACCCCAAGATTTTATGATATATTTCTCTTTAAATAAATATGATTTCTTTTATAGCTTTCTTTACACACAATATTAAGTTTAAATAAACAACGTTATAAATATTATTATTTAATGGAAATAATTAAAACCTAGAAATTAAAATTTAAAATATGAATAGAAATAATCACATTATAAAAAGTGTATAAAGGTTTTATATTAATTTATTAATTCATAATAAATAAGTACTCAATTTTTAGTAAAGTCATTTTATGCATCAAAAATACATTTTCTTCAAAAATGGTTTTTATTGTTTTTTTGTGAGTGAATATTATAATTATTTTTTTTCACTTTTAGAAATTTTATTTTATAAATAATATATCATTTTTGAAACCATCATATCAAAATTATCTTAGTGTGAAAATTTGTGTTTTTTATGAAAAGATTATTTTTAGAGAATGTTTTGTAAAACTATCATTTATATTCATTGAAAAAGTCTTATAATGATTTAAATGTGACACTAAATTAAAATAAATATTATTTAGTTATAAATAATATAATTAAATACATTAGAATCATATTTATACTTTATTTTGGTATAAGTTCATTTTTGGGATTAAAAACATTTTTTCTAAAAACCGTTTTTCATTGCATTTTACTTATTTATATTAAAATAAATTTATTCCACATATATAAATTGATTCCTATAAAATGGATTCAATATTTGGAATAATAATAATAATTAATATAATTTAATAGGTTAAACTTTATTTTTGGTCATTATGAATAGTGTCTATGATAAATATTTTTCACCTCGGTAAAAGTGGTAAAATTGGGTTAAAACTATGGGTTAAAGAATTAAAATATCTATAAAAATAGAGTTTGCCTTTTTTTATGAGTGGTTATAAACCAAAATATGGTTAAGGAGTTAAATAATTTATTTTTTAATAAGTTTCCCAATATTTACTTTTGTGAAGATAAGTTATATTTTATTTAAATTAAAAATCAATTTTGGGTCTTTTAATTTAATGGCTTGGTTAAAAGATTCCATTTGGTTTTTTCTTAATAAAAAATTATAAAAACCTCTATTTTTTTATTATTTAACAAAAAAATTCAGGGTTATGAACTTATTACTTTATTCTAATGTGAAATTATTTTTACTCTTAAATCATGTATTTTTCAAAAAATATTTTTTCATGCGTTATGTGTTATTATATTAAAATAAATTCATACTAACTATAGAAATTAAATTTGATGAAATTTATTCTAAATTTTTAATTATAATTTCCTAATTTTTTATAATGCCCCCTTTTTTTGGTCATATAATTATATTATCATGGTAAAAAGTTAAGTTATCAATGGGTTTATGGTGATTTAACTATAAGACAAGGATTAAAATTTGTCCAAAATTTGTATAAATATGACCGGTAGATTTTATTTCAACCCTATAAAATCTCATATTTTAATTTTGGTTTTATTTTTTATAATTTAAATTATTATGATATATATATATATATATATATATATTATTTAGTCTTTTAAATAATTTCACTTGTGTCCTTTCTCTCCATTATAAAAGGATACTATCTCTCCTCTCTTTTCCACACTTAATGAGACTTTTATCTCATATAATACCTAACTAAATACCTTAATATATTCATTAAACATGTCCCAGTGCTTCTATTATTTTCAAAATACCATCCTTTCAAGGATTAAGGTGTAATCCAAAAGAGGTTTCTCACCAAAGAGGTATAACTCGTAACCGAGTACTTCCAATTTTATTTCTTCTTATACCTACTCTAAATCTATGGTATCCATTTTAAAATAAATAATTAATTATATTAAATAAACTTAATTATTATTATAATGATTATAAACTATTATCCACCTCCTTTATATCATATGTGAAATGAAAACATCACCCGTGCATACGTGTGGACTCCCACCTCCATGAGGTGATGCGTTTTATTTTTCATCTCCATTTCACATTTATGGTTATAATGATGGATTTAATGAATATATATGATATTATTATGTTTATTGAAAGATTATTTATTATTTATTTTTCTTTCATTCCATCCATCGAAAAGTGAAAGCATCACTTGTGCGTACATACATACTATCGTCTCCACGAAGTGATATAATTTATTTTTCATCACCAATTTATATAAACAGTTATAAAAGTGTATATAATGATAAGTATTATAATAATTAAAGGATTAAAATTTTATATATGGAACCATGATCAATATATAAGTAACAAGACTATTGAATTGAAACATGCATGAAAAATAAAGTAGTTACCACCAAGAATAGTGATTTTAATAATGAATTGTTAATAAATAGGTGATAAGATGTTATAAATAAATCATATATGTTATGATATATATTATTTTGGTTCTATAATATATTTATAATAAATATATATCTATTATATAGGATGTTCGAACATGTACGAATAAAGACGAGACACGAGGTAAGAGATTTATGTCTTAATCCCATTTTAATCATAATTGTTTATGATTGAATTTCCATTGAGAAAATTATATGATCCTTATTTGGTAAGACCATTTAAATTTTATTCTACTCTATTTTTTCTCAAATTTTGAGGTTTTAGTACCATTTTCTTTCTTTGTTACTCAAAATGGTTCATAAAATGTTTTTCAAAAAAGTCGATCGTATTTCTACTATTTCATTGTAAACTTATTCCATATCCATGTTTAAAAAAAAAATCAAGAATGTTTTTTAATATTATTAAATGATTGATTGAATTCAATTTTACCCGTTTTCAATTTTTTTTTTAAATAATATTCTTTTCATTTTCTAAACAATGTACTTTTAACTGAAGGAGTGAACATAATTTTTTTTAATGATTATGACATGAAATTTTTTTACCACCATCATAAATTCTCAATGATTTGAAGCTTCATTCACAGATTTTTATAGTTCTTTTAAAAGAAACTATTTTCCTTAATATTATGGAAATATTTTGAATTAAAATAAGTGATTTCAAGATGAAAATTTTATTTTCCTCAATAAATATTCCAATTATATTTTAACTAATTTTTTATCTATAATAACTTCCATTAATATTAATTATGATTTACTAGGGATATGATCAAATGATACCATCCTTATTATTTATTTTTATGGTTTATGGTTATGATGATGAGATGTTTATGAAACCACTTTATTTTCTATGGGTTATGTTATTATGTAATGATGAAATGTTTATGAAACCCATTTCTTTTTCATGAGTTATGATATGATGATATGATGAATATTTTATTATCATGATGCAAAAATATGTATATATTTCATTACGTGATGGGTGGGACCAGAATTATATATCCCTATAATTCTTTGTGTAAATATGGATATCTCACGAGGTAGTAAGAAATGTAATTGGGAGTGAACCTTGCTCAGTAAGGTAATTTGTCCACTATGATAGTCTTAGGAGTAAACCTTGACTAAGGATATGATAAAATGGGGACTGAACCCAATCCAATATGATAGTATTGTTAGTGATCCTTGAGTAAGTAAATGATTTTATATGCTTATCTATATGCCACAAACTTATGTCTTTGTAACACCCCAAGTTTTTAAAAATAAATTGAAATTCATGATTTTTTTTAAGTAGATATTTATAACTATCCTTTAAACAAAATTTTTCTGCTTCTATTTTTTGAATTTTGAAAAATGGTCATCTACAATTGTGATCAGTAAGTTATTTAGAGTCTGATGGAACCAACTTGTTTTTTGGTGAATAGTAACACACACTTATTAATAGTAACATGAATATTAATATGACCCTAATTAATAGTAAATTGTATTATTATTTTATTTTCTTAAGGCTTTAAGATAATGACATCTTGATTAAATTTTCAAGGTGTTAAAAAATGAGTTATAGATTTAAAATTGTTATTTTTGAATAAATTGTGATTTTATTTAAAAATTAAATTAATAATATTTATAAAATTATTTTTTAAAAATGGATTTTATTTTTTAATTCTACACATCAAAAAATGGCTAGGGTGAATTTTTGGGATTTTTATGAAATTCTTGATTTTTTGATGAAAAGTAAAATATGATAAATTACGATAAATGATAAATACTTGTTTTACTGCATAATAGGTGTTTCAAGGATGATGTAGTAACAATTTTTTATAAATTACATTAAATTATTACTATTTTGGGTCACATGAATCAATAATATTCATATTCTTGAGCAAAAATATTATAATAATGATTAAGGTAATGTAAAATCCCTCTCCTTCACTATAAATACCACCCTCATTCCCCTCTTCCTACCACACCTATCAAGCCTTTATCCTTGACTAAGTTATACCCAATACTCCTCCCAAGACCCTTCCCCACGTACAAGACCTATTGGTCTCACCAAAAGGCCAAAACCAAGGGCCTTAAGAAGGATCTCAAGGAGAAGAGATCAAGAGGTAAACATCCTCTTTTGTTTTCTTTCTTTTCCTTTCATTTTCTTTTCTATTATTCTTATTTAATCACATCCCCTTATCCAAGAGGAATTAATGATCTAGTTTATTAAATATTCTTTATTTTATCATCTTTATGGAATATTCACCATTATACTTATTATCCTCTCCCACTTATTCAAGAAATTAAAACACAATCCGTGATGTATCGATTTACCAACATCGTGGATGATGTGATTTCAATTTCTTTTGATTCCTTCAATACTGGTAATGAAACCATTTTATGGTTGAACCATATAATAATTTATTTATTATATATCATATAAGTTTATTTAATCATTTTCTACACATGTTATTAATTTATGAAATAAAATGAGTTCATTACGATCGAAGAATCACCAAAATGATCTAAACAAATATCAATAATGTTTTAACTTATGAATCATCCTCATGTTAGAATTAAAAATTATAAATGGTATAATTTATGGTTCTTTAAATATTTAAATATTATTCCATTACAATTATGGAGTTTCACTTCTAATCGACAAGAATATTCATCATGAACTGATCATGGAAATCATGTAAAGAACGCACCCAAAACAATAGAAGAAACAAAATACTAACAATTAAAGGGAGAAATGATGTAATAAAATGATCATATAAGGTATTATAAAAATGAATATGTTTCTGTAATATATTAATAACACCTTTTAACCATTATACAGATGGTTTAAACAAGTTTTAAGTAAGAAAAACCCGAGGTAAGGGAATTCATAACCTGATTTCCATTCTTTGGGTTAACATTATACTTCATTATTTATGTGGTATTAAATTTGTTTATGTGATTAATTTTGTATATAATATGTTTAATTATGTTTATTTATAGAGTATATACATATTCCATCAACTTTACTACGTCTCACATCAATTATATGATATTTTTAAGGGAATTTTCTTTTAAAAATCACTTTTTAAAATTCTGTTTTATGAAATTCAAAATCAATATTTTTATGGAATTATTCATGTTGTATGATTATATTATGGTTCTTGGGAATTTTTTATGATTAATGTTGGGACCTATATTTCCCTCCAATTCATTGGGTATGTTTAAGTTTGAGGTCGTCTGTATGGTTATGCCAAGTGTAACTGCGATGGTTACACAAATTGTAAGGTAGCCGTGAGGGTTACAAATTATAAGTTAGCTAAGAGAGTTACAAGATTGTGTAAGTAATGAACCAAGATACCTTTATGGTTCTATTTATGTTTATTATTTTTTTGTGGGAATTTCATATTTCAAAAAGTAAGTATATATGGGTGACAAGCATGTTTTTTTAAAATGATTTCATGCATTTACAAGTATTTATAGAATAATGTTTTATTTACTTTTTTTTATATCCCTTACTGATATTTTTGTGCTCATACCATGTTTTAAAATGATTTTCACAGGTTATAAGGTTGTGCAAGGCAAATAATTAATCCAAGTTAAATATTAGGAATATTTTTAAGGAAATAATATTTTATTTGAAAAGTATTTTATTTTGGAAGAAATTGATACTGTTTATGTGGTATCTTATCTATATAAAGTGGAATGTTATGTATGTATTATATCCCAATTATCTAAAACTCTAAACTTGAAAAGATACTCAATATTATGTAATGTAATATGGTCGGGTCCTTGTAGTTGGTATCAGAGGATGGTTTAGATAAATTTAGGGGTTAGGATGATGTTAATAGAATACTATAAATGATTTTTACTCTATGGTTAATTTGAAATTATATAGCATTTAAAGATTACCATGTTGATTCAACTAAGATATGTTTGTTCAGAATGGTTTTATGTATAAGAAACATGGAAGCTGAAGAGGAAAGGGACCAACAGAACAATATCCTTCCGAATCTGTAGCCTGGAATGGTAGGGATTGGAACCGAGCAGTTTTTGATAGTAATGGATTAGCTAAAATAGGAAATAAATTGTGGTGGTATCCATGTAAGAGAAAAACCAGAGCTACCACAATGGAACATGAAAATAGTGGAATATTTTTTGAGACAACAACCTTCTACTTTCAATGGATCTTCTAACCCAGTAGTGGTTGAAGGATGGATTAAAGAACTTGAAAAGATATTCAATGTTATGGGATGTTTAGATAATCCAAAGGTAAGTCTTTACATTTATTATTTTGAAGTTAAAGCTGACCAGTAGTGGTAAATGGTCAAAAATATCAGGTATAGAGAGGATATTGATGCCTTAAAGTGGGATGAATTTAAAAGTATTTTCCTTGAAAAATATTTTCCTAAGGTGGTGATACTTAGGATAGAGAAAAAATTCCATGAATTGAAGCAGAAGGAGGAAGATTTAATGGCTGTATATGAAGAGAAATTTACTAAAATGGTGAGGTATGCTCCAAATCTTATTCTGGATATTGATAGCAAAATCAATCACTTTTACTCAGGATTGAAGTGAAGGTATCGAAGGGCGTTGGCATCCCGTAAATTCAAAAGTTCTGGGAAACTTGTACGATGTGCTAAGAGGGTAGAGATGGAGTTGGATAATGATCACATTCACTTTGACAATAAGGAGAATAATAGGTCTAGATAGTAAGTAATGGGTAAGAATCAATCAATGAAATTTTATGGTAAGAAAATACAGTTTCCAATTTGTGAAAAGGGTGGCAAGAAGCACCTTGGGGAATGCCTTACCAAAACTAGAAAGTTTTTTCGATGTGGTAAGTTTGGACATATGGCCCGAGATTGTAATGAAAATGATCCTAAGGGTAATCCTGATAAGAAAAATATTAAGTGTTTTAAATATAGAGAGATGGATCATTATGAAAATTTCTTCCCAAAGATAGATTCGAATGATGCAAAGAAGCCATACTATAAGCAGAAAGGTGTAGTGAGATCCTTTTCCACTACGTCAGTAGACGCTGGGCTATCCAATGAAGTTGTATCAAGTACCTTGTTTGTTTACTCAGATTTTTCTAAAGTTTTGTTTGATATGGGGTGTACACATTCCTTTATTTATAATATTTTTCTGGTAAATTGGAAATATCACCTCAAAAAATGAGACCAAAATTTATTGTTAAAACACCAAGGGGGATTATAAGAATCTTTATATTCTGGTATTTAGAAGACTTTACATGAAAAACTTATTGTTTTTTCCTTAATAGAGTTTGATGTCATTCTGGGAATGGATTGGATTTATGTTTATCATGCTAAGATTTACTATAGAGATAAAGAATTTGTTTTAAAGAAAGAGTTTCCATTTGTATACAAGAATGAACCCATACAATTGATAACATATTAGGAAGATGATAAAATTTTGAAAGATTGGAATGAAATTTATCTTGCTCATATTGTTAAAAATAAGGTAATTGTTCAGATTAATGATGTGCCAGTGGTAAATGAATACCTTGATATTTTTCCTGATGAGTTACTTAGTTTTATACCTAATCGGGAAGTCGAATTCGCAATTGACTTAGTTTCTAATGTTATGCCAATTTCAAACCCCCATATTGAATAGATCAAATGGAACTTATTGAATTGAAAAATCAGTTGCAGGAGTTTCTTGATAAAAGATTAATTCGTCTTATCACTTCACCATGGGGTGCTCTTATTTTGTTCGTTAAAAAGAAAGATAGTTCCACAAGACTTTGTATTGATTATAGAGCCTTGAATAACATCACTATTAAAAACAAGTATCCTTTGCCTCATATCAATGACTTGTTTGATCAGCTCTAGGGAGCTCAGTAATTTTCCAAGATTGACTTGAGATATGGATACTATTAGCTGAAGGTGAAGGATGATGACATCTCGAAAACATCTTTTTTTACTAGATATAGGAAATATGAATTTTTTATTATACTATTTGGGTTAACTAATGAATCTGTTGTATTCATGAATCTTATGAATAGAATATTTCATGAGTTCTTGGATAAGTCTGTGGTCGTGTTTATTGGTGACATTCTAGTATTTTGTAAGAGTAAGGAGGATCCTAAAAAACATATAAGGGTTGTTTTTCAAACCTTAAAGGAAAGAAGACTGTATGTAAAATTCATTAAGTGTGATTTTTGGTTGTAATAGATTTATTTTCTTGGGAACATTATAAATAATTATAGAATAATAGTTGATCATTCCAAAAAAAAGTAGTTGAGGAATGAACAAGACCCACAAATGTTACAGAGATTCATAGTTTTATTGGATTAGAAGGTTATTACCGATGTTTTGTTAAAAACATTGCATAATTATCTATCCCACTAACTAAGTTAACATGAGAAGGGGTTAATTTTTTTGGACAAAAGAATGTGATGTTTGTTTTTAGGAACTAAAGAAGAGATTGGTGAATGCTCCAGTTTTGGCCTTGCCTTCCCAAAATGGTGATTTTGTCATCTACAATGATAATTCATTAAAGGGACTCAGTTTTGTTATAATACAGAATGATCAGGTAATTTCTTATGCTTTAAGACAACTAAAACCTCATGAGTTAAATTATCCCACACATGATTTTTAATTAGTAGCTGTGATTTTTTATTTGAAAATTTGGAGGAAAAATTTATATAGATCCAAATGTCAAATATATACTAACCATAAAAGTCTGAAGTATATATTCACTCAGAAGGAATTAAACATGGGGTAGAGAATATGGATTGAACTGATAAAGGATTACGATTTTATGATCAATTACCATCAAGGAAAAGAAAACAAAGTGGCGAATGCCTTGAGTCAAAAACATCATGCATCATTAAATATTTTATGTTTGGAACAAGATCCCTTATTTAAAGATTTGATGAATTTTGGCTTAGAAGTTATTGGTGAAGGAAATACCTTTGTTTTGTTTCAAGTTTCAATGCAGTCATCATTAGCAGATAGAATTAAGTAATCATAGAAGGAAGACTATTAGATACAAAAAATGTAGAATTGTTTAAAATGAGTAAGTTTCCATAATTTAACCTTGATAAAGATTATGTTTTAAGATTTGGTAAAAGGTTGTGTGTGCTTTGTGATTCCTAGTTGAAGAAAGAATTGTTGTTTGAAGCTTATAGTTCTCCATTTTCAGTTCATCTTGGCAGTACTAAGATGTATAGAGACCTTCAGGAGTATTACTTATGGGATGGAATGAAAAGGGATATTACTGATTTTACCATGAAATGTTTGACATGTCAATAGGTTAAAGTAGAGAAATAGTTACTGAAGGGGATTCTTTAGCCACTGCCAGTGCTAGAGTGGAAATGAGAGAATGTATCCATGGACTTTGTGGTAGGAATACCAAAGACTTGTCAAGGTAACAATGTGATTTGGGTTATTGTTGATCATCTGAAAAAAAATACACATTTTCTTTCTATTCGAGATATAATGTATTTGGATCAGATTTTTCGACTATACATCAAATATATTATCAGGTTACATGGAGATATTCTGTCCATTGTATCTAATCGGGATCCCAGGTTCACTTCTAATTTTTGGAAGGGCCTCCAGAAGTCGTTAGACACAAAATTAAATTTTAGTACAACTTTTTATCCTCAATTAGATGGGTAGTTAGAAAGAATGATTAGTACTTTGGAGGATATGATTTGAGCTTATTCAATGGGCTACTAGGGAATTTGGGATCAACATCTTTATTTAGTTTAGTTTTCTTATAATAACAGTTTTCACTCTAGTATATAGATGGAACATTTTGAGGCATTATATGGGAAGCGGTGTTAAACTCCATATTTTTTGGGGTGAATTTAGGGAAAGAAAGTTTATGAGACTAGAATTAGTAGAGGAAGTGGTTGAGAAAGTGAAGATGATCCAACAACACATGAAGAAAACTTAGAGCAGACATAATTGTTATGCAGACAACAGGAGGAAAGAATTTTCTTTTGAGGTAGGTGATCATATTTTTCTTAGAATCTTACCATGGAAAAGTGTTATGCATTTTGGTAAGAAAGGAAAACCAAGTCCACAATTCATTGAACCTTATGAAATTATAGAGAAAATTGGACCAGTTTTCTACCAAGTAGATTTGCCTCTAATTTTATCTCAGGTACACAATGTTTTTCATGTTTTAATGTTGAGAAAGTATGTGCCAGATTCATCTCATGTCTTGTGCCCCGAATTAGTTCAGTTAGAAGAGAACCTTTCTTATGAAGAGAAACTAGTTCAGATTCTTGATCAAAGGGAACATGTATTGCGGCATAAGGTAATCCACCAGGTAAAGGTTTTATGGAGAAACCACATGGTTGAAGAAGAAACATGAGAATATGAAAATGCTATGAGGGAATTTTACCATCACTTGTTTAATAAGTAAATAAAATTACGAGGGTGCAATTTCCAGATAGTGGGGATAATGTAACACCCCAAGTTTTTAAAAATAAATTGACATTCATGAAACTTTGTTTTAATTATATATTTATAACTAGCCTTTAAACATAATTTTTTCACTTCTATGTTTTGAATTTTGAAAAACGGTTATCTATAATTCTGATCAGTATGTTTTTTGGAGTCTGATGGAACAAACTTGTTTTTTGGTGAATAGTAATATACCCTTATGATTAGTTATATGAACCTAATGAATAGTAAATTTTATTATTATTTTATTTTCTTAAGGATTTAAGATAATGACATCTTGATTAATTTTCAAGCTATTAAAAAATGATTTATAGATTTAAAATTGTTATTTTTGAATAAATTATGATTTTATTTAAAAATTAAATTAGTAATATTTAGAATACCATTTTAAAAAGAGAGTTCATTTTTGAATTCTACACGTCAAAAAATGTCTAGGGTGAATTTTTGGGATTTTTATGAAATTCTTGAATTTTTGATGAATAGTAAAATATGATAAATTACAATAAATAATAAATACCTGTTTTACTGCATCATAGGTGACTAAAGGATGATTTAAGACCACTTTTTTCAAACTCACATGTAGTTATTACAATTTTGGGTCACATTAATCAATAATATTCATAGTCTTGAGCAAAAATATTATAATAATGATTAAAATAATGTAAAATTCCTCCTCCCCTCCACTATAAATACCACCCTCATTACCCTCTTCCTCCCACAACTCTAAAGCCTTGATCATTGCCTAATTTCTTCTTAATACTCCTCCCAAGACCCTTCCCCATGTAAAAGACCTACTGGTCTCACCAAAATTCGAAAACCAAGGGACTTAAGAAGGATCTAAAGGAGAAGAGATCAAGAGGTAAACATCCTCTTTTGTTTTCTTTATTTTATTTTAATTTTCTTTTCTATTATTCTTATTTCCTCACATCCAATTATCCAAGAGGAATTAATGATAAAATATCTTTTATATTCTGGATTTAATCATGTTTATGAAAGATTCACCATTATAATTATTCTCCTCTCCCACTTATTCAAGAAATTAAAACACCGTCCATGATGTGTCGATTTACCGACATCGTGGATGATGTGATTTTAATTTTTTTTACTTCCTTCAAGACTGGTCGTGAAACCATTTTTATGGTTTAAAAAGATCACAATTTATGTATTTTATCTTATATAAGGTTCTAGAATCATTTTTTACACATGTTATTAATTTATGAAACAAAATGAGTTCATTACGATCAAAGAATCACAAAAATGACCTAAACAAATATCAGTAATGTTTTAACTAATGAATCATCCTCATGTTAGAATTTAAAATGATAAATTGTATAATTTATGGTTTTGTAAATATTTAAATACCATTACATTCCAATTCTGGAGTTTCATTTCCAATCGACAAGAATATCCATCACGAACTGATCATGGAAATCATGTAAAGAATGCACCCAAAACAATGGAATGAACAAAATACTAACAATTAAAGGGATAAATGATTAAATGAAATGATCATATTTGGTATTATAAACATGAATATTTTTATTTAATATATTAATAATACTATTTTAACCATTATACAAGAGGTTTAAGTAAGTTTTAAGTAAGACAAGCCCAAGGTAAGGGAATTCATAACCCGATTTCCATTCTTTGGGTTAATATTCTACTGCATTATTTATATGGTATTAAATTTGTTTGTGTAATAAATTTTTTATATATTATGTTTAATTTTGTTTATTTATAGTGTATATACTTATTTTATCCAATATACTAAGTCTCACATCAATTATATGATATTTTTAAGGGACTTTTCTTTTAAAAACCTCTTTTAAAATTCTGTTTTACCAAATTCAAAAGAAATGTTTTTATGGAATTATTCATGTTTTATGATTATGTTATGGTTCTTGGAAATTGTTTATGATGAAATTTGGGACCTTTATTTCCCTCTAATTAATTGGTTATGTGTAAGTTAGAGTTCAGTCGTATGGTTACTCCAAGTGTAACTGTGATGGTTTCACAAATTGTAAGGTAACTGTGAGAGTTACAAATTATAAGGTAGCCGAGAGGGTTACAAGATTATGTAAGTAATTCCCCAAGATACCTTTATGGTTTTATTTATATTCATTATGTTTTTTTTGGAATCTCATGTTTCACAAAGTAGGTATATATGAGTGACAAGTATGTTTTTTTTTGAAAATGATTTCATGCGTTTACAAGTATTCATGGAAAAATGTTTTCTTTCCTTATTTTTATATCCCTTACTGAGATTTTTGTGATCAAACCATGTTTTTAAATGATATTCATAGGTTATAAGGTTTTTTAAGACAAATAAGGAAGCCAAGTTAAATGTTAGGAAGATTTTTCAAGAAAATCATGTTTTATTTGAAAAGTATTATATTTTAGAAGAAATGGATACTGTTTATGTGGTATCTTCTCTAAATGAAAATGGAATGTTATGTATGTATTATATCCCAATTATTTAAAACTCTAAAATTGAAAAGATCATCAATATTAAAGGAAGTGATTTCTTGACTAAAATTCAAGATTATGTAATATAATAAGGTTGGGTCCTTATATTCTTATTCTTATGATATGTTCTCTTAGATCATTATTAATTATTGATGATTCAACATACTTATGAATTATGTCTTTTGTTATGAAAAGGTTTTATGACACGATTTATGATTAATGATATTTGAATTACTGTGTATGTTTATTATAAGTTATGATCATGTTCTCATCCCCTTATGCTCACTTATGATCATTCATTAATATCTCTTATGTTTACCATTATTGAACATCTGATATCCCCCTTTCTTATATTTCGTTTCCCTAGGTTATGAATAACGTAATGAACCTGGTGGGCCTAAAGCCCAAAAAACTTAGCCATGCCCAAGCCTAGCCCTCTGGCAGATAGCAGACCCCCACCCTCAGGCAGATAACAGGCCCTCACCTCAGACTGTCCTAGATAACACGTGGTAGGAATTGTCCCCTTACTGATGAGGATTTAAATTACCTCCCTTGAAACTCGAACCGGAGACTAGAGGCTTAACAGCCAACCAAGAGAGTTACGAGTACCAACTGAGCTATGACCCAGTTGGTACTCGTAACGCTCTCGGTTGGCTGTTAAGCCTGTTGTCTCCGGTTCGAGTTGCGGGGGAGGTGATTTAAATCCTCATCAGGCAGGGGACAGTTCCAGACACGTGTTATCTGGGACAGTCTGAGGTGGGGGCCTGTTATCTGCCTGAGGGTGGGGGTCTGCTATCTGCCAGAGGTCTGGGCTCGGGCATGGATGAGTTCATTGGGCTTTAGGCCCACCGATTTCGTTACATAAAATAATGACTTTTTATGTAACGAACCTAGTGGGCCTAAAGCCCAAGAACTCGGCCACACCTAAGCCCAGTTCTCTGGCAGATAGCAGACCCCCACCCTCAAGTAGATAACAGGACCCCACCTTAGACTGTTCGAGATAACACATGGTAGGAAATGTCCCCTGCCTAACGAGGGTTTAAATCACCTCCCCAGTAACTCGAACTGGAGACCACATGATTAACAGCCAACCAGGAGAATTACGATTACCAAATGGGACTTAGATCAATTGGTACTCGTAATGCTCCCAGTTGGATGTTAAGCCTGTAATCTCCGGTTTGAGTTAGGGGGAGACGATTTAAATCCTGGTTAGGTAGGGGACAATTCCTGTCATGTGTTATCTGGGATAGTCTGAGGTGGGGGCCTGTTATCTGCATGAGGGTGGGGGTCTGCTATCTTTTAGAGGGATGGGCTCGGGCGTGGCCAAGTTCGTTGGGCTTTAGGCCCATTGGGTTCATTACAAATACAGATTTTAAGTAGGGTATGTCTAATAGGTATTATTCACAAGAAAATATTTTTGGGATACATTGAATTTCTTTCATGAAATAATAGGATTTTTATCTAGTCTCTAAATACACTAATCCTTTACAGTTCTAGTGTGGATTATAATGTTATGTGATGGATATTCATATAATAAGATGAAATATTTATCTACCAAAAGTATGGGTCACTTTAGTTAGTATCAGATTAGGGTTTAAATAATATTTATAGATTTGTATTATAGACCATTCTTAGAAACCTTGGGTATAATTTTAAGTATAGTATAATATCTTAAAGTTTTTGTAATGTGGAGATTATTTGGTTTTCTTAACAATAAATTACTATCTATATACTACAAGTGGACTTGGTTTTGGCATATATGCATGTAGGGGTAATAACCCAAAAGAGTTGATTGATTATATCTTGAACATCATTATAGTGCATGGTGAATGAGCCCTTACTGTGCACCTAGTTTGACACTCCCTGGGGATATTATTTGGTTAATTCATATTTTCTTTATAAACCATTATAAAGGATTTTAATAGATGATGACCATGAATTACCTAGGTTAAACTTAAGGTTTCATAGATTGAAAATAAGGTGTCATGAATTTTACATCCTATGAATTATTTTTCATGATTACATGTTACTCACTATGATGTTTGATGATCATGCTAACTAATTTGGTTTTAGTAAGGGAATGAAGATCAAATAATGAAGTTGATGTGGAAATATGGATGATTAAATTTTAAAGAATATTATTTTAGAATAGTAATATGAATTCCTTTATATCATGAAACATATTTTGGGATGTTCATTCCTAACCTCAATGATTATATTTTGAGTTAGTAGTGAAAAAATCCAATGGTATGATGATCACATATAAAGTTTATAACTCCTATCTGATAGAAGTTTTTGAGAATAATATTCCTACAAATCTTTCAATTCTCATTTTAGTTGAATTTGATGTGATTTTGGGAATGGATTGACTCTATCTATACAAATCCCATATCAATTATCGAGTAAGGGAAGTCAAATTTGATATTTTTAACATACCCATGACTATATTTTGGTGTGAGGATGAATATGAACTTATAATGAAAGTTATTTCCATTGTGTGGGTCTTACTTTCTATTCATGATGGATATTTATCTCAAATAGCTAGGGAAAAATTTCAATTAAAAAAGATATTCCTATTGTTAGGGATTATGCCAATGTATTTTATGAAGACTTACCTAGTCTTCCCCTAAATTTTGAAGTTTATTTTTCAATATAACTCATACCTAGAACTACACCTATTTCAAATAACCATATATAATGTCCTCGATTGAGTTGTAGGAATTGAAGAAGCAATTCTAGGAGAATATTAATAAGGGATTTATACAACCAAGTGCATCACCACGGGGTTCACCTGTTCTTTTTATTAAAAAGGAATATGGGTCAATGTGTATTTACATTGATTATTGAGAACTTAACAAGATCACTATCAGTAATAAGTATCATCTACCCCATATCGATGACCTATTTGATCAATTACAAAGATATCAATATTTTTCTAGGATTGACCTTTAATTTGGATATCATCAATTGAGAGTATATAAGAATGATATAACCAAGAAAACCTTTTGTATGTAGTATGTCCATTATGAATTTATAGTAATACCATTTGGACTTACCAATACTCCTACTATCTTCACATATTTAATGAAAAAAGTCTTTATAGGTTACCATTATTAGTTTTTAGTATTATTTATAGAAAATATTCTTATATATTTGAAGAGTAAGGAATATCATGAAGAAAATTTGATGATTATAATGAAAACCCTAAGGAAGGAGAAGTTGTATGCTAAATCTACCTAGTGTGAATTATGGATACACAAATTCACATTCTTGGGTCATATAATCTCAAATGAGGGTATATGGGTGGATCCTTCAAAGACATAAGTTATCAAACAAAGGACCCGACTAACCATGGTAACCGGGATCCGTAATTTTATTGGGTTAGTAGGATAATACCAGTTCTTTATGATAGATTTATCATGAATATATAATCTGATAACTAAGTTGACTCAGAAGGGATCCATGTTTCTTTAGAAGGATTAATGTGAGGAAAATTACAAGGAGTTGAAAATATTTTTTGTAATCTCACCTATACTTACACTACCCTATTGTAAAGAAGGGTTTCTAATCTTTAGTGATGTATCAAATAATGGACTAGGGTGTTTCCTTATTCATAATGATATGGTGATAACATATTCCTCTCACAAATTGAAATTTCATGAGAAACATTACCCGAACCATGATTTGGAGTTGGAAACGTTAATTTTGATACTGGAAATATGGAGGCATTATCCTTATGGTGAAATATGTGATATATATAATGATCATAAAATCTTAAAGTATATATTAACAGTATATGGTTGGATTTTATTAACTATTATGACTGATTAATATATTACCATCCTGGGAAAGTGAATAAGGTGGATGTTAATTTAATTTAGAAAGACCATGCTAGTTTTTCCAAGATGATAATTGAAAGAGTTATAATAATTATGGATTTATATAAGATGGATCTTGAAATAATGAAGAAAGGGGATAGATTATATCTTTCTCAGATAAATGTTCAACCATCCATCCATGTGAGGTTTAAAGAGGTGCAAAAGGAGGATGTTGAATTGTAGAAGAAGATGATAAATTTTCCAAAGTTTAACCATGATTGTGATAGAATGATAAAGTTTAGGAAGCGAGTTTGTGTCCCATAAATAATATATTCAAAGATGGATCTATTGGATGAAGCTTATAGTTCATCATTATTTATTCATCCTGGAAGTAAAATGATGTATAGAGACCTAAAAGAGTATTTCTGGTGGGAAAACATGAAGAGAGATATTATAGAGTATGTATCTCGGTGCTTGGTATGTTATCAAGTTCCGGCTGAGAGATAAAAGTATAATAAGATTTTATAACCATTACACATACCTTAATAGAAATGGGAAATCATCACCATGGATTTTGTTGTTAGACTCCCCAAAACATCTAAATTCTATAATACTATCTAGGTTATAGTCGATCACCTTATGAAGTCATCACACATCATTTACATCAAAGAATATTTCTATCTTGATCAATTTTATAGGATATACATGAAGGTAGTGGTAAGTTTTCATGGAGTACCACATTCTATTGTATCTGATCAGGATTCAAGGTTTATCTCAAAGTTATAGAGAATTATTCATCATACTTTAGATGTAGAGTTAATTTTCAGCACTACATATAATACTCAAAAAAATGATCAGTCTTTTAGGAATATTTAAAATTTAGAATACATGTTGATTTCTTGATATATGTATTTAAAATGTGGTTGAGATAAATACCTTACTTTGATTTAATTTTCTTACAAAAATATATTTCACTCAAGAATTCATATGGATCCTTATGAATCCTTTTATGGCAGGTAGTTTAGAACTCCAATATATTGGGATGAATTCAGATAAAGGAATATATTTTGACCTAATACATCTAAGGAGAAAACTTAGAAGGTTAGATCAATTCATAAGTAAATAAGAGAATCTTATAGTCGACAAAAAAATTTATGCTCATAATTTTTAGTGAGATATAGAGTTCAAAGTTGTTGATAAGGTATTCATATAAATATATACTTGGAATAAGGTTATGATATTTGGAAAAAAGGGTAGTGACATCCTTGGATACATAATTCCCTTTGAAATTCTTTATTGTATCAGGATTATAACATATCGTTTGGTGCTTCTACAAAATCTTCCTTAATTTCACAATGTGTTCCATGTATTTCTCTAAAGGAAGTACAAACCTAATCCTTCAAATTTTCTAAACTCATAGGTTATACCACTAAAAAATATCTCTCTTATGAGGAAAAACCGGTGGATATCTTAGATCATAGAGAGAAAGTTCTATTAAAAAAGGCCACTCACCTTGTCAAAGTTTTGCAGTGAAACAAAAAATTAGAGGAAGCTACATGGGAACCTAAGGATGTGATGAGGAATAACTATCCTCAATTGTTTTTATTAGAGTGATGAAATTTTTGGGGTGAAATTATTATGGGGGGGGGGGTATAATCTAACCCCCTAAGATTTTATGATATATTTATCTTTAAATAAATATGATTTCTTTGATAGATTTATTTACATAAAACACCAAGTTTAAATGAACCATTATATAAATATTATTATTTAAACATGAATGTTATAACCTGGATGTTAAATTTTTTGGTATGAATAAGAATAAAAACATTATGAAAAAATATGTATAAATATTTTATTTAATGAAAATTCATTGATTAATGCATAATAAGTAAGTACTCAATTTTGAGTAAAGTCATTTTATGCTTCAAAAATACATTTTATTCAATAATGATTTTTATTGATTTTTTTGAGAAAATACTATAGTTAATTTCTATCAATTTTAAAAAATTTATTTGATAAATAGGATATAATTTTTTAAATAATCATATAAAAATAATCTTAGGATTAAATTTTAGGTTTTTTATGAAAAGAATGATTTTCAGTGAATAGTGAATAATACTGATTTTTATAAAACTATCCTTTATTTTCATTGAAAAAGTCCCATAATTATTTGAATATGATCCTAAATTAACACAAGTATCCTTTATTTATAAATAATATAAATAATTATATAGGAATATTATTTATACATTTTTTTGGTATAAGTTCATTTTTTGGGTTTAAAAATGATTTTTCTAAAAATGATTTTTTATTGCATTTTATGAATTTATATTAAAATAATTTTATACCGTATATATAATTTGAATGTTATAAAATTTATTCTATATTTTGAATTATAATAATTAATAAAATTTAATAGTTTTAACTTAATTTTTAGTCATTATGAATGGTAACCATGGTAAAGATTTTTCACCCTGGTAAAAGAGGCAAAACTGGGTTAAAAATATGGGTTAATGCTTTAAAATATCCTTAACAATTGAATTAATCGTATTTTATGATATATTTTCAACTAAATATATGTTTAATGAGTTAAATAATTAATTTTAAAATATTAATTTTAAATTTCAAATCCAAGATTGACTTTTGTGTATATAAGTTATTTTTTATTCAAATTAAAAACTATTTTTGGTTATTGGAATTTAATGACATGATTAAAATATTACATTAAATTTTGGCATACTAAAATGTATAAAACCTTTATTTTTATTATTTAAACAAAAAATTCATGGAAACCAACTTATTACTATATTTAATGGTCAAATGATTTTTACTCTTAAATTGAGCATTTTTCTAAAAATTGTTTTCATGCATTTTTTGTTCTTATATTAAAATAAATTTATAAAAATTATATAAAATTAATCTAATAAAATGTATTAAAAATTTGGAATCATAATATACAAATTTTTTATAGGACCCATTTATTTTGGTTCATATAATTATGTTATCATGGTAAAATGTTAAGTTATCAATGGGTTTAAGGAGGTTTAATTAAGAGATAAGGATTAAAATTTGTCCAAAACTTGTCTAAATATGAATGGTTGAGTTTATTTAAACCCCATAACATCTTATATTTTAATTTTTGGTTCCTTTTTTCCACTTTTCATGATTATTATATATATATATATAGATATATAATATTTAGTATTTTAAGAAATTTCAAGTGTCTCCTTTCCCTCCCTTATAAAAGGATACCATCTCTCATCTCTTATCCACAATTAATGATCCCTATATCTTAGAAAATACCTAACTTAATAACTTATTACATTCATTCCCCATGTCCTATTGCTTCTATTATTTCCAAAATACCATCCTTTTAAGCCTTAAAGTGTAATTCAAAAGAGGTTTCTCAACAAAGAGGCATAACTCTTAACCGAGTACTTCAAATTTTATTTCTTCTTCTACCTCCTCTAAATATATGGTATATATTATTAAATAATTAATTAATTATATTAAATAAAATTAATTGTTATTATAATTATTATCAACTATTTTCCACATATATTCCTTCCTATGTGAAGAGAAAACATTGCTCATGCATACGTGTGGACTACCACCTCCATGAAGTGTTGCATTTTATTTTTCATCACCATTTAATATTTATGGTTATAATGATGGATTTAATGAATATATATGATATTTATTATATTATTATATTTATGAAAATATTAATTTTTATTTACTTTTTTTTTCATTCCATCCATCGAAAAGTGGAAACATCACTTGTGCGTACGTACGAACTACCGTCTCCACGAAGTGATATAATTCATTTTTCATCACGACTTTTTATGAATAATTATAAAAGTGTATAAAATGATTAAATATTATAACCATTATATGATTTAAATTATATATATTATAGAACCTTGATCAACATATAAGGATCAAGACTACTGAACTGAAACATGCATGAAAAATGAAGCAGTTACCACCCAAAACAATGATTTTAATAAAGAATGGTTAATAAATAAGTGATAAGATGTTATAACTAAATATTATATGTTATTATATATATGATCTTGGTTCCATAATATATTTATAATAAATATATATTTATTATATAGTAGGTTCGAACATGTACAAAGCAAAAAGAGACTTGAGGTAAGAGATTTGTGTTTCAATCCCATTTTAATCAGGATTATTTATGATTGAATTTCCATTTATGAAATTATATGATCCTTATTTGGTAAAACAATTTAAATTTTATTCTCATCTGATTATTTATTGAATTTTTAGGTTTTAGTACCATTTTATCTTTTTGGTACTCAAAATATTTTGTAAAATGTTTATAAGAAATGCTGACCTTATTTCTCCTCTTTCATTAGAATATTATTCCATATGCATATTTTATAAAATGGTTTCAAGAATGTTTTTTAATTTTATTAAATTATTTTTTAAAATTAAATTTTACCCATTTTTTACTTTTTACAATTTTTTTTAAAATAATCTTCTTTTCAATTTATAAAAAGGTACTTTTTACCAAAGGAGTGAACATAATATTTGTTTTAATGATTGTGAAATAAACAAAATTTCCCAACATCATAACTGCTTGACGATTTGAAGTTTAATTTATAGGTTTCTATGGTTATTTTCAAAGAAGCTATTTTCCTTAATATTATAGAAATATTTTGAATTTAAATAAGTGATTTTAAAATGAAAAGGTTATTTTCATCAAGAAACATTCCAATTATATTTTGAGGAATTTTTTATCTATGATAACATCCATTGATGTTAATTATGCTTAATTGGGGATATGATTGAATAATACAATCCTTATTATTTATTTTTATAGTTTATTATTATGATTATGGGATGTTTATGAAACCCATTTATTTTCTATGGGTTATGTTATGATGAAATTATAAAATGTTTATGAAACCCATTTCCTTTCCATGAGTTTTGATATAATGATATGATGAATGTTTTATGAAGAAGTTGCACAAATATGTATGGATTCCATTATGTTAAGGGTGGGACCATAATTATATATCCCTCTAATTCATTGGGTAAATATGTATATCTCACGAGATAATAATAAATATAATGGAAAGTGAATCTATTTCAGTAAGGGACTCTGTTCACTTTAATAGTCTTGAAAGTGAACCTTGACTAAAAAAATTATAGAATGGGGAGTGAACCCAATCCACTATGATAGTATTGTTATTGATCCTTGAGTAAGTAAATTATTTTATGTAACACCCCAAGCTTCCACGGTACGCTTCTCTTTGAATAATACAGTAGCATGTGTTGTACGCAACATCGAGTTCTAACACACACCACAACCAATCAAAGTAGCCGTTATGAATAGTAATACCTAATTTTTGAAATATTATAAATTTTATATTTCAAAATGGACTTCATTTTTGGATTTGGAATATCGAATTTATCCTAGGGTTAAATTTTGGAACTTTTCGGATAACTTTTATATTTTGATAAATAGTGAAAATTACTAAATTTTAATTAAAAACAACTTTTTAAATCAAAATAATTAATAGTTATAAATTATTCTATTGAGTGGTTTTAAAGTATAATTATAATATAATTTTTCCATTTTATCCAATGGGGGTCATTATAATTAACTTCACTTTGAAATTGGACAAAAACAATTGTCAATCTTTTGATTGATATTGTTTCTTAAAAACACGCTATTTGTTTTGACAACGGGAATTAATTATAATATTAATTAATGCAACTTATATGTTTGTAATTTTATAAAATAGACACCATTTTTGAATTCAGAATATCAATTATAGCTTAGGGTGGTTTTTTGGTATTTTTCTGAAAAACTTCAATTTTTGATGAATAGTGAAACCACTAAGTGGTAGTTTAAAAACTAATTTTTTCATGTAAATGAAACATTACCACTTCTGTGATTTGATTTTCAAAAATCCGACATACATGGTTGTCATTAGGAAGTAAAATTTGGTTCAATGGGATTAAAATATTTTTTTTGTGAATAGTAACTTTTAAGTTTTATTAATCCCGATTAAAGGTAATTAGTGAAATTTAAGGTAAAAATGATATTATAAAAATATGAAAATATCTTGAAACTTGTCCTACCCTTATTGGATGATTCATGTACGAACAATAAAATCCATGGGTCAACTTGGGGACCCCATGGAGCCACTTGGGTAAGAAAACGACATTAATAACTTTTTATTTAAAGTAAAAATAAAATTGTCACAAACATGTGTTGTTTTACTAAAAAAATTATTACATGGGGTTATATAATTCAAATTTTCAAATATAAATATTAATTAGAAATATAAAAAGATTTACTACATCATGGTAATTTTTTAATAATTTTTAGACATTAAATAAATAAATTTATTTATCACACCATGATGATGCAGTGATTACCTCATTAATTAATGATTTAAATAAAATGAAAAGATAATGTAAAATCTAAGACTTACAATTGTAAAAAACCTATTGGATGAGTATATTTCGAACCCTTATCACCTTATATTTGAAATATATAATTTTGGGACCTTTGAAATCCGAAAATCATTTCATAATAATGTAACATTTCATGACTTTCCAAGAGTGCCCCTCCTCTCCTCTTATAAAAGGCCCCCAACTCTACCACCTTATTCACACCATCAAAGCCATTTGTATCGGGAAAAATCTACCCAAATACTCTCTCAACTTCCCTCTCTTACTCCTAGAAGCCTCAATTTGGGTATAAGTCTTCCCAAGGAAGCCTTTGGCTCAAATCAGAAAGAGTTACCTAATTTTAAGGTAATGTCTTCTCTTGTGTTCTTTTGTTTTATTTTTCTTCTCCACCCCCCTAAAATCTTTTGATTACTTTATTTTGTAAAAACAACAGTATCTAAAATTTACTAGGATGTTTTCATGAGAAGTATTTTATTTACAATTACACATAACTTCTTCTAATGGTTAAAGAACATACTGTTTCTATGGGTGGTGAATTACTGCCTCACAAAATGATGATTGTTCAATCTTCTTTTAATACCTCTCATGGTGGCCATTATGATGACAATATTTTCTTATATGATATATATATTATGTTTATGTTTTCCTTATTATTATTTATTTCTCATTTATGGCATACCTTTATGATTTCCATTATGGGTAAACGCGATAATTTCATTTTAGGAAGTGCGGACTACCGCCCCCTCAAAGTGATTTGAATCGTTAATGCCATATATGGGACATATAAAGGATGGAGTAAATGATATTATATATGATATTATACTGGAATTATAATACACATTTATATCATTATTATTTCATTCCATTAAATACAAAATAGAAATGAAAGTAGCGTTCATGCGTACGTACGGCTTACCGTCTCCATGAATGGTGCATTTCATTTCTTACCTCTAAATGTTACGTAATATTATGAATGAATGTATATAATGGATATATATGATATATATGATATCTAAATAATGAATATAATTATGGATATAATGGATATTTTACCACATGAACAAATTTTAATTATAAGAAGTTTATTGTTGACTCAAGTACCAAAGAGTGAAAAATGACCGTTATTAACTTAAATGACTACATAATTTTCATAACATGGTAATAAGTAATGTAAAAGAAATAATGAACTTGAAAAATTCTCTTAAGAAAGTAGAAATTAACTCTAGTTTATTATTTAGGAGGTTAAAGAACGATCGAGTCAAGTCGGACACGAGGTAAGGGAACTTCATAACCCAATTTCCGTTCTTTGGGTTAATCTCCTACTTTCAAATTATGTCATGATATTATTATGTTCTATCTTTTATTTTTACTTTCTTTATGTGTACTTATAGTAAATATAGATAATAGATCTATCTTCTTTAAAAAAAATTATCTTTTTAAGGGACTTCGTCTCAATCTCCTTTCATTGATGCATATTTTGTTTTATACACAACTTTCTTGTATACGGTGTATAAACCCCTTTGACTTTTATGTTTATTCAAAAGGAATCTTTTTATACGAAGAGTTTTACTAAACGACAAAAAGGAATGTTTTTTTCATACGTATGCGGCGACAATGAATTCTCCGCCGCCGTGACCATTATTTGAGTTTCGGCTTCCTCTACAAGCAATAACTTTTTTTTAAATGAAAAATAAATACCAAGATTTAATCTTCTTTTATTTTGGTATTGAAAATGGTTTTGAAAGTGTTTTTATTATATCAATGTGTTGTACTGATATCTTGTAATTGAAATGAGGAAATGTTATGTTTCCATTATGCATGTTTTATGTGATACGATTATGTTATGGTTTATGATATGTTTAAACCTTTTAATATAAGGAATGCATTGGACTTAATAAGTGACGGGTGGAGCCCGCTATAGCTCCTCGATGCATCGGTAGGTCTCTTGAGACAAACTAGTGTCTTGGCACGAGGCCTTGGCTACGTGGTTATGATAGTCTGGAATTATGCATTCCATCATTATGAAAGTGGTTGTTGATATTGCATGTGATTATTTGACTAGTAAAATATCCATGTGAATAAGTAAATGGCATTATTTCATTTTATTTTTTACATATTATGCTGAAGTTCAAGTTTAAAAGGATTTTGTTTTAGTTATACATTGCCTTAAATGTTTATGTTAATTTATGAAAGTTTCCGCTGTATTGTTATCCTTACTGAGCATCTGAGCTCACCTCTTTCAATGTTTTAATTTTTCCAGGATGTGAAGAAGTATATTATGAATGACCTGCAGGGATAGTATGAGGGGATATGAAGACAAGATGTTGTTGTAGTTTTGTTTTACTTTATGATGTAATGTAAGACTTATGAATGTATCTAGTGTTTCCAAGGCTACTAAACTAATCGGTCTTTCGAGACTTGATCTTTTGTGATCATGCCAATGTTACGCAGTAGCATGTGTTGTACGCAACTTCGAGTTCTAACACACACCACAACCAATCAAAGTAGCTGTTATGAATAGTAATACCTACTTTTTGAAATTTTATAAATTTTATCTTTCAAAATGGACTTCATTTTTGGATTTGGAATATCGAATTCATCCTAGGGTTAAATTTTGGAACTTTTCGGATAACTTTTATATTTTGATGAATAGTGAAAATTACTAAATTTTAATTAAAAACAACTTTTTTAAACAAAATAATTAATAGTGATAAATTATTATATTGAGTGGTTTTAAAGTATAATTAGAATATAATTTTACAATTTTATCTAATGGTGGTCATTAGAATAAACTTCACTTTGAAATTGGACATAAATAATTGTCAATCTTTTGATTGATATTGTTTCTTAAAAACATGC
Source organism: Viscum album (assembly GCA_963277665.1). NCBI lineage: Eukaryota > Viridiplantae > Streptophyta > Magnoliopsida > Santalales > Viscaceae > Viscum > Viscum album. The sequence goes on along the minus strand of OY728135.1, from coordinate 1,881,188,210 downwards.
TATTTGTTTTGACAACGTGAATTAATTATAAAATTAATTAATGCAACTTATATGTTTGTAATTTTGTAAAATAGACACCATTTTTGAATTCAGAATATCAATTATATCTTAGGGTGAATTTTTAGTATTTTTTCTGAAAAACTTGAATTTTTGATGAATAGTGAAACCACTAAGTGGTAGTTTAAAAACAAATTTTTCATGTAAATGAAACATTACCATTTCTGTGATTTGATTTTAAAAAATCCGACATACATGGTTTTCATTAGGAAGTAAAATGTGGTTCAATTGGATAAAAATAATTTTTTTTGAATAGTCACTTTTAAGTTTTATTAATCACGATTAAAGGTAATTAGTGAAATTTAAGGTAAAAATGATATTATAAAAATATGAAAATATCTTGACACTTGTCCTATCCTTATTTGATGAGTCATGGACAACCAATACAATCCATGGGTCAATGTGGGGACCCCATGGAGCCACTTGGGTAAGAAAATGACATTAATAACTTTTTATTTAAAGTAAAAATAAAATTGTCACAAACATGTGTTGTTTTACTAAAACAATTATTACATGGGGTTATATAAGTTAACTTTTCGGCTATAAATATTCATTGGAAAGATAAAACTATGTACTAAATCATGGTAATTTTTTAAATAATTTTTATACCTTAAATGAATAAATTTATTTATCACACCATGATGATGCATCGATTACCTCATTAATTAATGATTTAAATAAAATTAAAAGATAATGTAAAATATAAGATTTACACTTGTCAAAAACCTATTGGATGAGTATATTTAGAACCCTTATCACCTTATATTTGAAATATATAATTGTTGTACCTTTGAAATCCGAAAATCATTTCATAATAATGTAACATTTCATGACTTTCCAAGAGTGCCCCTCCTCTCTTATAAAAGGCCCCCAACTCTACCACCTTATTCACACCATCAAAGCCATTTTTCTTGAGAAACCTCTGCCCAAATACTCTCTAAAATTACCTCTCTTACTCCTATAATCCTAAATTTGGGTATAAGTCTTCCCAAGTAAGCCTTTGGCTGAAATCAAAAAGAGTTACCTGATTTTAAGGTAATGTCTTCTCTTGTGTTCTTTTGTTTTATTTTGCTTCTCCAACCCCATAAAATCTTTTTATTACTTTATTTTGTAACAAAAACAGTATCTAAAATATACTAGGATGTTTTCATGAGAATTATTTTATTTACACTTACACATACCTTCGTCTAATGGTTAAAGAACATACAGTTTCTATGGGTGCTGAATTACTACCTCACGAAACGATGATTGTTCAATCTTCTTTTAATACCTCTCATGGTGGCCATTATGATGACAATATTTTCTTATATGATATATATATTATGTTTATGTTTACTTATAATTATTTATTTCTCATTTATGGCATACCTTTATGATTTCCATTATGGGTAAATGTGATAATTTCATTTTAGGAAGTGCGGACTACCGCCCCCTCAAAGTGATTTGAATCGTTAATGCCATATGTGGGACGTATAAAGGATGGAGTAAATGATATTATATATGATATTATACTGGAATTATAATACACCTTTATATCATTATTATTTCATTCCATTAAATACGAAGTAGAAATGAAAGCAGCGTTCATGCGTACGTACGGCTTACCGTCTCCATGAACGGTGCATTTCATTTCTTACCTCTAAATGTTACGTAATATTATGAATGAATGTATATAATGGATATATATGATATATATGATATCTAAATAATGAATATAATTCTGGATATAATGGATATTTTACCACATGAACAAATTTTAATTATAAGAAGTTTATTTTTGACTCAAGTACCAAAGAGCGAAAAATGACCGTTATGAACTTAAATGACTACATAATTTTCATAACATGGTAATAAGTAATGTAAAAGAAATAATGAACTTGAAAAATTCTCTTAAGAAAGTATAAATTAACTCTAGTTTATTATTCAGGAGGTTAAAGAACGATCGAGACAAGTCGGACACGAGGTAAGGGAACTTCATAACCCAATTTCTGTTCTTTGGGTTAATCTCCTACTTTCAAATTATGTCATGATATTACTATGTTCTATCTTGTATTTTTACTTTCTTTATGTGTAATTATAGTGAATATACATAATAGATCTATTTTATTTAAAAAAAATGATCTTTTTAAGGGACGTCGTCTCAATCTCCTTTCATTGAGGCATATTTTGTTTTATACACAACTTTCTTGTATACGGTGTATAAACCCCTTTGACTTTTACGTTTATTCAAAAGGAATCTTCTTATACGAAGCGTTTTACTAAACGACAAAAAGGAATGTTTTTTTTGTCATACGTATGCAGTGACAATGACTTCTCCGCCACCGTGACCATTATTTGAGTTTCGGCTTCCTCTAAAAGCAATAAATTTTTTTTAAATGAAAAATAAATACCAAGATTTAATTTTCTTTTATTTTGGTATTGAAAATGGTTTTGAAAGTGTTTTTATTATATCAATGTGTTGTATTGATATATTGTGATTGAAATGTGGAAATGTTATGTTTCCATTATGCATGTTTTATGTGATACGATTATGTTATGGTTTATGATATGTTTAAACCTTTTAATATAAGGAATGCATTGGACTTAATAAGTGACGGGTGGAGCCCGCTATAGCTCCTCGATGCATCGGTAGGTCTCATGAGACAAAATAGTGTCTTGGCACGAGGCCTTGGCTACGTGGTTATGATAGTCTGGCATTATGCATTCCATCATTATGAAAGTGGTTATTGATATTTCATGTGATTATTTGACTAGTAGAATATCATGTGAATAAGTAAATGACATTATTTCATTTTATTTTTGCCATATTATGCTGAAGTTCAAGTTTAAAAGGATTTTGTTTTAGTTATACATTGCCTTAAATGTTTATGTTAATTTATGAAAGTTTCCGCTTTATTGTTATCTTTTTTGAGCATCTGAGCTCACCCCTTTCAATGTTTTAATTTTTCCAGGATGTGAAGAAGCATATTGTGAATGACCTGCAGGGATAGTACGAGGGGATATGAAGACAAGTTGTTGTTGTAGTTTTGTTTTACTTTATGATGTAATGTAAGAATTATGAATGTATCTAGTGTTTCCAAGGCTACTAAACTAATCGGTCTTTCGAGAATTGATCTTTTTTGATCATGCCAATGTTACGCAGTAGCATGTGTTGTATGCAACTTCGAGTTCTAACACACACCACAACCAATCAAAGTAGATATTATGAATAGTAATACCTACTTTTTTAAATTTTTTAAATTTTATCTTTCAAAATGGACTTCATTTTTGGATTTGGAATATCGAATTTAGCCTAGGGTTAAATTTTGGAACTTTTCGGATAACTTTTATATTTTGATGAAAGTGAAAATTAATAAATTTTAATTAAAAACAATTTTTTTAATCAAAATAATTAATAGTGATAAATTATTCTATTGAGTGGTTTTAAAGTATAATTAGAATATAATTTTTCCATTTTATCCAATGGTGGTCATTAGAATTAACTTCACTTTGAAATTGGACATAAACAATTGTCAATCTTTTGATTGATATTGTTTCTTAAAAACACGCTATTTGTTTTGACAACGGGAATTAATTATAAAATTAATTAATTCAACTTATACGTTTGGAATTTTGTAAAATAGAAACCATTTTTGAATTCAGAATATCAATTATAGCTTAGGGTGAATTTTTGGTATTTTTCTGAAAAACTTCAATTTTTGATGAATAGTGAAACCACTAAGTGGTAGTTTAAAAACTACTTTTTCATGTAAATGAAACATTAACACTTCTATGATTTGATTTTCAAAAATCTGACATACATGGTTGTCATTATAAAGTAAAATGTGGTTCAATGGGATTAAAATAATTTTTTTTGTGAATAGTAACTTTTATGTTTTATTAATCGCGATTAAAAGTAATTAGTGAAATTTAAGGTAAAAATGATATTATAAAAATATGAAAATATCTTGAAACTTGTCCTATCATTATTGGATGAGTCATGGACAACAAATAAAATCCATGGGTCAACTTGGGGACCCCATGGGGCCACTTGGGTAAGAAAATGACATTAATAACTTTTTATTTAAAGTAAAAATAAAATTGTCACAAACATGTGTTGTTTTACTAAAACAATTATTACATGGTGTTATATAAGTTAACTTTTCAGCTATAAATATTCATTGGAAATATAAAAATATTTACTACATCATGGTAATTTTTTAATAATTTTTAGACATTAAATAAATAAATTTATTTATCACACCATGATGATGCAACGATTACCTCATTAATTAACGATTTAAATAAAATGAAAAGATAATGTAAAATATAAGACTTAAACTTGTCAAAAACCTATTGGATGATTATATTTAGAACCCTTATCACCTTATCTTCGAAATATATAATTGTGGGACCTTTGAAATCTGAAAATCATTTCATAATAATGTATCATTTCATGACTTTCCAAGAGTGCCCCTCCTCTCCTCTTATAAAAGGCACCCACCTCTACCACCTTATTCACACCATAAAATCCATTTGTCTAGGCCAAACTCTGCCAAAATACTCTCTCAACTTCCCTCTATTACTCCTAGAAGCCTCAATTTGGGTATAAGTCTTTCCAAGTAAGCCTTTGGCTCAAATCAAAATGAGTTACCTGATTTTAAGGTAATGTCTTCTCTTGTGTCTTTTGTTTTATTTTGCTTCTCCAACCCCCTAAAATCTTTTTATTACTTTATTTTGTAATAACACCAGTATCTAAAATATACTAGGATGTTTTCATGAGAATGATTTTATTTACACTTACACATACCTTCGTCTAATGGTTAAAGAACATACTGTTTCTATGGGTGGCGAATTACTGCCTCACGAAACGATGATTGTTCAATATTCTTTTAATACCTCTCATGGTGGACATTATGATGACACTATTTTCATATATGATATATATATTATGTTTATGTTTTTCTTATGCTTTTTTATTTCTCATTTATGTCATACCTTTATGATTTCCATTATGGGTAAACGCGATAATTTCATTTTAGGAAGTGCGGACTACCGCCCCCTCAAAGTGATTTGAATCGTTAATGCCATATGTGGGACGTATAAAGGATGGAGTAAATGATATTATATATGATATTATACTAGAATTATAATAAACCTTTATATCATTATTATTTCATTCCATTAAATACGAAATAGAAATGAAAGTAGCATTCATGCGTACGTACGGCTTACCGTCTCCATGAACGGTGCATTTCATTTCTTACCTCTAAATGTTACATAATATTATGAATGAATGTATATAATGGATATATATGATATATATTATATCTATGTTATGAATATAATTCTGGATATAATGGATATTTTAGCACATGAACAAATTTTAATTATAAGAAGTTTATTGTTGACTCAAGTACCAAAGAGAAAAAAAAATGACTATTATTAACTTAAATGACTACATAATTTTCATAACATGGTAATATTTAATGTAAAATAAACAATGAACTTGAAAACTTATCTTAAGCAAGTATAAATTAACTCTAGTTTATTATTCAGGAGGTTAAAGAATGATCGAGTCAAGTCGGACACGAGGTAAGGGAACTTCATAACCCAGTTTTTGTTCTTTGGGTTAATCTCCTACTTTAAAATTATGTCATGATATTATTATGTTCTATATTGTATTTTTACTTTCTTTATGTGTACTTATAGTGAATATACATAATAGATCTATTTTATTTTAGAAAAATGATCTTTGTAAGGGACTTCGTCTCAATCTCCTTTCATTGAGGCATATTTTGTTTTATACACAACTTTCTTGTATACGGTGTATAAAACCCTTTGACTTTTACGTTTATTCAAAAGGAATATTTTTATATGAAGAATTTTACTAAATGAAAAAAAGGAATGTTTTTTTGTCGTACGTATGCGGTGACAATGAATTCTCCACCACCGTGACCATTATTTGAGTTTTGGCTTCCCCTACAAACAATAACTTTTTTTAAATGAAAAATAAATACCAAGATTTAATTTTCTTTTATTTTGGTATTGAAAATGGTTTTTAAAGTGTTTTTATTATATCAATGTGTTGTATTGGTATCTTGTGATTGAAATGTGGAAATGTTATGTTTCCATTATGCATGTTTTATGTGATATTATTATCTTATGGTTTATGATATGTTTAAACCTTTTTATATCAGAAATGAATTGGACTTAATAAGTGACGGGTGGAGCCCGCTATATCTCCTCGACACATCGGTAGGTCTACGTGGTTATGATAGTCTGGAATTATGCATTCCATCTTTGTGAAAGTGGTTATTGATATTTCATGTGATTATTTGACCAGTAGAATATCCATGTGAATAAGTAAATGACATTATTTCATTTTATTTTTTCTATATTATGCTGAAGTTCAAGTTTAAAAGGCTTTTGTTTTAGTTATACATTGCCTTAAATGTTTATGTTAATTTATGAAAGTTTCCGCTGTATTGTTATCCTTACTGAGCATCTGAGCTCACCCCTTTCAATGTTTTAATTTTTCCAGGATGTGAAGAAGTATATTATGAATGACCTGTAGGGATAGTATGAGGGGATATGAAGACAATATGTTGTTGTAGTTTTGTTTTACTTTATGATGTATTGTAAAACTTATGAATGTATATAGTGTTTCTAAGGCCACTAAACTAATCGGTCTTTCGAGACTTGATCTTTTTTGATCATGCCAATGTTACGCAGTAGCATGTGTTGTACGTAACTTCGAGTTCTGACACACATCACAACCAATCAAAGTAGCCGTTATGAATAATAATACCTAATTTTTGAAATTTTATAAATTTTATCTTTTAAAATGGACTTAATTTTTGGATTTTTAATATCGAATTTAGCCTAGAGTTAAATTTTGGAACTTTTCGGATAACTTTTATATTTTGATGAATAATGAGAATTACTAAATTTTAATTAAAAACAACTTTTTTAATAAAAATAATTAATAGTGATAAATTATTCTATTGAGTGGTTTTAAATTATAATTAGAATATAATTTTACCATTTTATCCAATGGTGGTCATTAGAATTAACTTCACTTTTAAATTGGACATAAACAATTGTCAATCTTTTGATTGATATTGTTTCTTAAAAACACGGTATTTGTTTTGACAACGGGAATTAATTATAAAATTAATTAATGAAACTTTTATGTTTGGAATTTTTTAAAAAAGTCCCCATTTTTGAATTCAGAATATCAATTATAGCTTAGGGTCAATTTTTGGTATTTTTCTGAAAAACTTCAATTTTTGATGAATAGTGAAACCACTAAGTGGTAGTTTAAAAACTAATTTTTCATGTAAATGAAACATTACCACTTCTGTGATTTTATTTTCAAAAATCCAACATAAATGGTTGTCATTATGAAGTAAAATTTGGTTCAATGGGATTAAAATAATTTTTTTTGTGAATAGTAACTTTTAAGTTTTATTAATCGCGATTAAAGGTAATTAGTGAAATTTAAGGTAAAAATGGTATTATAAAAATATAAAAATATCTTGAAACTTTTCCTACTCTTATTTTATGAGTCATGTCCGACCAATAAAATCCATGGTTCAACTTGGGGACCCCATGGAGCCACTTGGGTAAGAAAATGACATTAATAACTTTTTATTTAAAGTAAAAATAAAATTGTCACAAACATGTGTTATTTTACTAAAACAATTATTACATGGGGTTATATAAGTTAAGTTTTCGACTATAAATATTCATTGGAAATATAAAAAGATTTACTACATCATGGTAATTTTTTAATAATTTTTAGACATTAAATAAATAAATTTATTTATCACACCATGATGATGCATCGATTACCTCATTAATTAACGATTTAAATAAAATGAAAAGATAATGTAAAATCTAAGACTTACAGTTGTCAAAAACCTATTGGATGAGTATATTTCGAACCCTTATCACCTTATCTTCGAAATATATAATTTTGGGACCTTTTAAATCCGAAAAGCATTTCATAATAATGTGACATTTCATGACTTTCCAAGAGTGCCCCTCCTCTCCTCTTATAAAAGGCCCCCACCTCTACCACCTTATTCACACCATCAAATCCATTTGACTCGGCCAACCTCTGCCCAAATACTCTCTAAAATTCCCTCTCTTACTCCTAAAATCCTCAATTTGGGTAGAAGTCTTCCCAAGTAATCCTTTGGCTCAAATCAAAAAGAGTTACTTGATTTTAAGGTAATGTCTTCTCTTGTGTTATTTTTTTTATTTTGATTCTAAAACCCCCTAAAATATTTTTATTACTTTATTTTGTAACAACACCAGTATTTAAAATATACTAGGATTTTTCATGAGATGTATTTTATTTACACTTACACATACCTTCGTCTAATGGTTAAAGAACATACTGTTTCTATGGGTGGCGAATTAGTGTCTCACGAAATGATGATTATTTAATCTTCTTTTAATACCTCTCATGGTGGAAATTATGATGACACTATTTTAATATATGATATATATAATATGTTTATGTTTTTCTTATGCTTATTTATTTCTCATTTATGGCATACCTTTATGATTTTCCTTATGGGTAAACGCGATAATTTCATTTTAGGAAGTGCGGACTACCGCCCCCTCAAAGTGATTTGAATCGTTAATGCCATATGTGGGACGTATAAAGGATGGAGTAAATGATATTATATATGATATTATACTGGAATTATAATACACCTTTATATCATTATGATTTCATTCCATTAAATACGAAATAGAAATGAAAGTAGCGTTCATGCGTACGTACGACTTACCGTCTCCATGAACGGTGCATTTCATTTCTTACCTCTAAATGTTACATAATATTATTAATGAATGTATATAATGGATATATATTATATACATGATATCTACATCATGAATATAATTCTGGATATAATGGATATTTTACGACATGAACAAATTTTAATTGTAAGAAGTTTATTGTTGACTCAAGTACCAAAGAGTGAAAAAATGACCGTTATTAACTTAAATGACTACATAATTTTCATAACATGGTAATAAGTAATGTAAAAGAAATAATGAACTTTAAAAATGTTCTTAAGCAAGTAGAAATTAACTCTAGTTTATTATTCAGGAGGTTAAAGAACGATCGAGTCAAGTCGGACACGAGGTAAGGGAACTTCATAACCCAATTTCCGTTCTTTGGGTTAATCTCCTACTCTCAAATTATGTCATGATATCATTATGTTCTATCTTGTATTTTTACTTTATTTATGTGTACTTATAGCAAATATACATAATCGATCTATTTTATTTAAAAAAATGATCTTTGTAAGGTACTTCGTCTCAATATCCTTTCATTGAGGCATATTTTGTTTTATACACAACTTTCTTGTATATGGTGTATAAACCCCTTTGACTTTTACGTTTATTCAAAAGGAACCTTTTTATATGAAGCGTTTTACTAAACAAAAAAAAGGAATGTTTTTTTGTCGTACGTATGCGGCGACAATGACTTCTCCGCCGCCGTGACCATTATTTGAGTTTCGGCTTCCTCTACAAGCAATAACTTTTTTTAAATGAAAAATAAATACCAAGATTTAGTTTTATTTTATTTTGGTATTGAAAATGGTTTTGAAAGTATTTTTATTATATAAATGTGTTGTATTGATATCTTGTGATTGAAATGTGGAAATGTTATGTTTCCTTTATGCATGTTTTATGTGATACGATTATGTTATAGTTTATGATATGTTTACACCTATTCATATGAGGAATGCATTAGACTTAATAAGTGACGGGTGGAGCCTGCTATAGCTCCTCAATGCATCGAAAAGTCTCATGAGACAAACTAGTGTCTTGGCATGAGGCCTTGACAAAATATTATTTGTAGTCTTGGCATGAGGCCTTGGCTACGTGGTTATGATAGTCTGACATTATGCATTCCATCATTGTGAAAGTGGTTATTGATATTGCATGTGATTATTAGACCAGTAGAATATCCATGTGAATAAGTAAATGGAATTATCTCATTTTACATTTTCCATATTTTGTTGAAGTTCAAGTTTAAAAGGCTTTTGTTTTATTTATACATTGCCTAAAATTTTTATGTTTATTTATGAAAGCTTCCGCTATATTGTTACCCTTAATGAGCATCTGAGCTCACCTCTTTCAATGTTTTATTTTTCCCAGGATGTGAAGAAATATTTTATGACTGACCTGCAGGGATAGTCTGAAGGGGATATGGGAGTGGACTATGGAGACTATGTTATTTTAGTTTTTCACTTTATGATGTAATGTACCATTTATGAATGTATCTAGTGTTTCAAAGGCTACTAAACTAATCGGTCTTTCAAGACTTGATCTTTTGTGATCATTCCAATGTTACGCAATAATGCACCGACTCTGGGTAACTGGGGTCGGGCCGTTATAGTTGGTATCAGAGGCAGTTTAGTACTAACCTTGGAAGCTAGATTTAGATAAACTCTGATTAGAGCACATATCCCAAAGATATACTTTGAGGATTAGTATAGAAGAACTTCCTAGAATTTTAGTATTATAGAGATTTTGTGAGTTTTCTGAGCAATACATCCCTGTCTGGATATGAGTAGGTAGAGGCGGTTCTGGAACAGATGTACCTAGGGGTAAAACCCGAAAACACCGCTTTGAGCTAGACTCGAACGGGAATTGGTGCACGAAAATGGGCCTTGCTGCACTCTTGGTTACGACACTCTCGGGGGATATGCTTAGGATAATTCTCATTTTATTTACAAACCATTATGAAGGGTTTATGAGTATATACTTCCTCAAAGAAAACATTTTTATGATTATAGTTCAATTTATGTTAAGTGTTTTACAAGTATGGAATTATGAATTTTGATTCATAAACTAATCTAGTTTATGCCATTGTTTAGAAATGGCGCCTAGTGGGAGGAGTGGAAACCATATCAATGGACACACTCCATATAGGGATTTCCCTCCTGCTCAAGATAATTATAGTGGAGCTGGAGATACAACTGGTACTGATCAAGTTATCACTATACTGGGACAACTCACTCAGGTTATGAATAATAACCTTACTCGTATGGAGCACCCTGATCCGCAACATGGAGGATCAATGTTAGACCGATTCATGAGGAAATAACCGCCAACATTTAATGGGGGTACAAATCCATTAGTAGCTGAGCAATGGATAAGCTACTTAGAGAAAATATTCCACGCCTTGGGGATTAGAGAAAGGGAGAAGGTTGTCATGGCAGTTTACCGCCTCACTGGAGATGCCGATCAATGGTGGTCGCTGATTCAAAACACAAAGGAAGATGAAGAAGTATCAAGTATGGAATGGAGGGAGTTTAAGGAAATTTTCTTAGAAAAATACTTTCCACATGACAATCGAGTAGATATGGAAAGACAATTTCTGAGTCTGAGAAAAAAGGAGGATGAGAATGTCGCAAAGTATGAGGCTAACTTTATAAGGTTAGAAAGGCATGCAACAGATTATATACGTAACCCAAGAAGTAAGATTGATCATTTCTTTGATGGGTTAAAATCATTTCTCCATCGAGCCTTAGTTTCACAATCTTTCTCGTCGTATGAAGATATTGTCTCATATGCTATCAAGACAAAAAATGAATTTTCTAAATCTTATGACAACAAAGTAAAGCAAGAGAAGAAGATAATGGTGGAACAATAGACAGATAAAGGGAAAAGGGGAAAGAAGGATTTTCCATTATGTGATAATTTTGGGAAGAATCACCCCAGTACTTTCCTAAAAGGAATGTGAGTTTGTTATAAATGTGGAGAAAAAGGTCACCAAGCTCGTGATTACAAGGGAAAGAAAGAGGCTATCAATGTTGAATTACATAATTGTAGGTAAATGGGGAATTATGCAAATGAATTTCCTAAGCGTCAGGGAAACTTACCTCAGAAAAGGCCAAGGGATCATGGACAATCTTATGCTGTTACTGCAGTTGAAGTGGAATAATTAATGTATTGGTGCTTTTGGAATTAAGGATTATATTCTGGTTATAAGAATAATGTGATATATATAAAAATTGTACTGCATTACTTGTTGTTTTAATTAAGGTTTTAATATGATGAAGGTAATCATATTTGTGTATGTGACAATAAGAGAAACTTTACTTTGTTTGAGGAATCTGATGATACAATTGATTTTGGAGTTTAGAGACCTTTTAGAGAAAGTCTGGACAGAGGTATTTTGGATAACTATAAAGGTTGGAATGGATTAAGTTAAACTTTGGATAGTATTGTTTAAGGTTAAAACATTTATGAATATTATTTTTGGAATATTATAATACCATAGTTTTAGGAAAAGGACAACCTGCAGGTTGGGGGATAACCTGTCGCGTCGGACAAAGCTGTAGGAATCGAACCCACAACCATAGTGCGACAAGCCTTTATTACCTACCACTAGCCTACAGGAAGTCCTTGATTATTACAAAATAGTTTTCCTAATCTAAATGATATGTTTTAAAATTTGGAACCTTGTACGATTAGGATAAATATAATATTTTTGACTTCTATTATCTTTTTGAGTGAAAGATGTGTTTGTGGTAAAAATTTATTAAAGAATGAAAGTCTACATGACAAGTATGTATATTTCCTTACGTTCTTAGTAAATCTCCTAAATAAATTCCTCAACTTTATAAAACGTAACTTAAAACAAAAAAACTGTCGGTTAACTTTTCCTATTGGGAAATCAATGATCGTTTAACCAATTACAAGTTTGTGATTTTCTTGTAGTTAAACTTTCTCCTAATCCTGTTTTCTACAACTCTCCATCAAACATTGATGGTTTGTTTCTCCTCCATATCCATATTTTCATAGAATTCTAGTATGGGCTATCTCGGGTGACCTTTGTAATTCTCTTTCTTTCTTTTAAACTTATATTTTTATTAACCCTATTTCCGATGTGGGTTTTCCACAAAGGTATTTTCTATTTTTAACCTTTTATTTTTAAATAAAAATTTCAAATTGCAAGGACAAAATTTATTGAAGGAGGGGAGAATGTAACACCCCAAGCTTCCACAGTACGCTTCTCTTTGAATAATATAGTAGCATGTGTTATACGCAACTTCGAGTTCTAACACACATCACAACCAATCAAAGTAGTCGTTATGAATAGTAATACCTGCTTTTTGAAATTTTATAAATTTTATCTTTCAAAATGGAAATCATTTTTGGATTTGGAATATTGAATTTATCCTAGGGTTAAATTTTGGAACTTTTCAGATAACTTTTATATTTTGATGAATAGTGAAAATTACTAAATTTTAATTAAAAACAACTTTTTTAATAAAAATAATTAATAGTAATAAATTATTATATTGAGTGGTTTTAAATTAGAATTATAATATAAGTTTACCATTTTATCCAATGGTGGTCATTAGAATTAACTTCACTTTGAAATTGGACATAAACAATTGTCAATCTTTTGATTGATATTGTTTCTTAAAAACACGCTATTTGTTTTGACAACGGGAATTAATTATAAAATTAATTAATGAAAATTATATTTTTGGAATTTTGTAAAATAGACACCATTTTTGAATTCAGAATATCAATTATTTCTTAGGGTGAATTTATGGTATTTTTATGAAAAACTTCAATTTTTGATGAATAGTGAAACCACTAAGTGGTAGTTTAAAAACAAAATTTTCATGCAAATGAAACATTACCACTTCTGTGATTTGATTTTCAAAAATCCGACATACATGGTTGTAATTAAAAATTAAAATTTGGTTCAATGGGATTAAAATAATTTTTTTTTGTGAATAGTAACTTTTAAGTTTTATTAATCGCGATTAAATGTAATTAGTGAAATTTAAGGTAAAATGATATTATAAAAATATGAAAATATCTTGACACTTGTCCTAACATTATTTTATGAGTAATGGCCGACCAATAAAATCAATGGGTCAACTTGAGGACCCCATGGAGCCACTTGGGTAAGAAAATGACATTAATAACTTTTTATTTAAAGTAAAAATAAAATTGTCACAAACATGTGTTGTTTTACTAAAAAAATTATTACATGGGGTTATATAAGTTAACTTTTCAACTATAAATATTCATTGGAAATCTAAAAATATTTACTACATCATGGTAATTTTTTAATAATTTTTAGACATTAAATAAATAAATTTATTTATCACACCATGATGATGCAGCGATTACCTCATTAATTAACAATTTAAATAAAATGAAACGATAATGTAAAATCTAAGACTTACACTTGTAAAAAACCTATTTTATGAGTATATTTAGAACCCTTATCACCTTATATTCTAAATATATAATTTTGGGACCTTTGAAATCCGAAAAGCATTTCATAATAATGTAACATTTCATGACTTTCCAAGAGTGCCCCTCCTCTCCTCTTATAAAAGGCCCCCACCTTTACTACCTTATTCACACCATCAAAGCAATTTGGCTTGGACAAAATCTACCAAAATACTCTCTCAACTTCCCTCTATTACTCCTAGAAGCCTCAATTTGGGTATAAGTCTTCCCAAGGAAGCCTTTGGCTGAAATCAAAAAGAGTTACCTAATTTTAAGGTAATGTCTTCTCTTGTGTTCTTTTGTTTTATTTTGCTTCTCCAACCCCCTAAAATATTTTTATTACTTTATTTTGTAACAACACCAGTATCTAAAATATACTAGGATTTTTTCATGAGAAGGATTTTATTTACACTTACACATACCTTTGTCTAATGGTTAAAGAACACACTGTTTCTATGGGTGGCGAATTACTGCCTCACGAAGCGATGACTGTTCAATATTCTTTTAATACCTCTCATGGTGGCCATTATGATGACACTATTTTCATATATGATATATATATTATGTTTATGTTTTTCTTATGCTTCTTTATTTCTCATTTATGACATACCTTTATGATTTCCATTATGGGTAAATGCGATAATTTCATTTTAGGAAGTGCGGACTACCGCCCCCTCAAAGTGATTTGAATCGTTAAATCCATATGTGGGACGCATAAAGTATAGAGTAAATGATATTATATATGATATTATACTGGAATTATAATACACCTTTATATCATTATGATTTCATTCCATTAAATACGAAATAGAAATGAAAGTAGCGTTCATACGTACGTACAGCTTACCGTCTTCATGAACGGTGCATTTCATTTCATACCTCTAAATGTTATGTAATATTATAAATGAATGTATATAATGGATATATATGATATATATGATATCTACATCATGAATATAATTCTGGATATAATGGATATTTTACCACATGAACAAATTTTAATTATAAGAAGTTTATTGTTGACTCAAGTACCAAAGAGCAAAAAAATGACCGTTATTAACTTAAATGACTAAATAATTTTCATAACATGGTAATAAGTAATTTAAAAGAAATAATGAACTTGAAAAATGATCTTAATAAAGTATAAATTAACTCTAGTTTATTATTCAGGAGGTTAAAGAATGATCGAGTCAAGTCGGACAGGAGGTAAGGAAACTTCATGACCCAATTTCCTCTCTTTGGGTTAATATCCTACTTTCAAATTATGTCATGATATTATTATGTTCTATCTTGTATTTTTACTTTCTTTATGTTTACTTATAGTGAATATACATAATAGATCTATTTTATTTAAAAAAATGATCTTTTTAAGGGACTTCGTCTCAATCTCCTTTCATTGAGGCATATTTTGTTTTATACACAACTTTCTTGTATACGGTGTATAAACCCCTTTGAATTTTACGTTTATTCAAAAGGAATATTTTTATATGAAGTGTTTTACTAAACTAAAAAAGGAATGTTTTTTTGTCGTACGTATGCGGCGACAATGACTTCTCCGCCACCGTAACCATTATTTGAGTTTCGGCTTCCTCTACAAGCAATAAATTTTTTTAAAATGAAAAATAAATACCAAGATTTAATTTTCTTTTATTTTGGTATTGAAAATGGTTTTGAAAGTGTTTTTATTATATCAATGTGTTGTATTGATATCTTGTGATTGAAATGTGGAAATGTTATGTTTCCTTTATGCATGTTTTATGTGATACGATTATGTTATGGTTTATGATATGTTTAAACCTGTTCATATGAGGAATGCATTGGACTTAATAAGTGACAGGTGGAGCCTGCTATAGCTCCTCGATGCATCGGCAGGTCTCATGAGACAAACTAGTGTCTTGTCATGAGGCCTTGACAAAATATTATTTTTAGTCTTGGCACGAGGCCTTGGCTACGTGGTTATGATAGTCTGGCATTATGCATTCCATCATTGTGAAAGTGGTTATTGATATTGAATGGGATTATTCGACCAGTAGAATATCCATGTGAATAAGTAAATGGAATTATCTCATTTTACTTTTTCCATATTATGTTGAAGTTCAAGTTTAAAAGGCTTTTGTTTTATTTATACATTGCCTTAAATGTTTATGTTTATTTATGAAAGCTTCCTTTATATTGTTACCCTTATTGAGCATCTGAGCTCACCCCTTTCAATGTTTTATTTTTCCCAGGATGTGAAGAAATATTTTATGACTGACCTGCAGGGATAGTCTAAAGGGGATATTGACCGCGTTGTCGAGAACATCAAATTAGATGTTTATTTTTAACTAGAATTTCTGCAGTATAGCAGCAACCCTAGGTCGTCTCTCGACGGAGCCTTAGATCATTAATTTAAAAACAGGGATCTTATTATGAAAGTAGAAGGTGAATTATGTTTTCTGAAACTTGGGGGTTTTATGATTAATGATGAAAATAGAAAATGAAAGCGATAAAACAAAGTAGAAATGAACAAGATTGATTAAGCGTGATCAACCCAGGGAATTCTCGTGATGCTCATCCTTCATCGCTTCAAGGGATGGGGTTATGATCTTTTAATACCTGGTTTTTAACACCTAGAACCAGAATGTTACTGATTTTGTACTATGATACCTCCTAGGGTTCAGTCGAAAACACATAACGATTCACCGGACACCGCCGATGATTGGTTGAATTGTGTTTGACTTCATAACCAAAACTCACCAAGGCAACACACGAAAAAATCGATGCGCTGTCCAGATTTGTATGTTATTTCTTTGTGATATCATGACATAAATGTACATAGCCTTGAAGGTTCTTGTGTGAGTTCAATTGAACAATATAAACCACACAAACACCGCAATTGAAAGGGGGAAAGAAAGTGGTGAACGGGGTGTGAAACATCACATGAATGGGTACCCCCAAACATGATCATATGAGTTGAGCATGAAATACCAGTACATAAATCAGTAAAATAAGAATAGAAGATGATGAAAAACAACACAACAATCTGGAATTTAAAAGATCATTCAAATATTACAAACATGAAGCTCGGGATGTACATCACGTTCCTCCCCGGGTGATCACAAGGGGTTTAGAAACCCATGAGAGAGGAAGAAGAAGAAGATGTTGAAGTAGCACTTCCCATAGCCTCCAGAACTGATAGGGATGATGATAAGACTCCTTGGGGACTCCAAAATGGCAACACCTTGTCTCTTGGCCGAACTTACAAATGGGGAGCCCAAGGTGCCATTTTATAGGAAAATTGGAAGGTGGTTTTAGGCACCCAGATTTCATCAATCCACTTGAACGACGCATTTCAGCCTTCATACAGTCTTATCTCGCTTTTGAGAAAATATAAAAGTTGTAGCCCTGACTCTTTATTGTCTCCACCGAATGTTTGGCCCCATTTGGACAACTATAGCTCAAGATATTGATAAAATACAGAACACCTCATTTGACTTGGTCCAAATTCGGTGGCTTGGACAGATAAGTTCGTATGGGCCCCATAGAAGCCGAATCAGCATTAGGTTACTTAATATGAAATGTAGTATATTAAATTTTGGACAGGACCAAAAACGTTCATACCATTTGGATGCACGGATTTTGTGTACTTTGCAAAACAGTGGACAAATGTCCATGGATCCATGCAATTTTGGCCCATTTTTCTTCCACTTCATCAAAGGCCCTCCAAATCACCTCCACTTACATTGAAACAATAAAAACAAGTAACATTTCCCATTATAATATTGATTAACATTAATTGATTTATTAAAACATGAAGTGAAATTTATTATTATATTTGGAATATTCATTACAAAACTAGTTTAAAACTGTGGTGTAAGGGTGGAATAAAAGAGTGAATCGTGGTACGATCACACCCCCACACCTAAACATTTGCACTCCTGGGTAAAGTCACATATCCAAATACAATGATTCATATATATATATATATTTCCAACATCCTAAAGATTTATCATTTGAGGAAATTTTATTTAAATTAAAGTGATCAATGCACGAACCACACCAAGGAGTTCTTCCTAGTGAAAATAGAAAAAGATGTCTCATAAATCATATCGTAGTGAAATTCAAAAAGATTCATGATACCCAATTGAGAAAGGAATTCAGAAGTAAACCATGACACTAAATCTCCATGTGTGTGTGTGAAAACCATTCCATTCTATTCTTTCCACTTGATATCCAATAAATATGTGTTATTTTAATATTTTTCAGCTTAAATGATTTTGTCACCGAACCTGTCCTACATCCTTTGCAATCATATTTCAAGACCCACTCATTTAAGAATTCCCAGAAGTCAAACCATAAGCTCCTGACCTAGATATCCCCATATGTTGCACATTTCATCACTCCCCTCATTTATTATATTTTTTTTGAAGTTGCAATTGGAACAAATCTCACACTCATCTCTCAACCCTTGTTTGATCTCCTCACGACACTAATTGAAATAGTTATAACAAGATTAAAGGTCGAGGAAGAGTGGTTTTTGACCTACCCAAGACACAACAATTTTTTTTGAGGGCGTACAACAGTCGGACATTAGGTACACACGCATAGGTCAATCTGGTACAGTAATGAAACAGATCAGATAAGGAACGAACGTATGGAAATATCATTTAAAGCTGAAAAATATTAACCCAACATATATTTAACTTATATTAAGTGAGAAATAATCACACTTTGTGGTTTGGTGCAAAAAATTGTGGAGATATTAGTGACACAGTTTTCCAAAAAACTACTCACACAAAGGGCATCAATCATCTCAAAGGTTTCACATAGATACAACCATTTATATCATTAAAAGAAAATCAATTCACTAAAAATCACTCCTTGATGATAAACTCATACACAATCTCTTTTTAGCCTTCGTTATGGTATTTTTACTTTCTCCATTTTATGGTCGCCACATCATGGAATTTCGAAATTGTTGATGGGGAAAAATAAAAATACCATAAAGAAGGCCAGAAAGAGAAAAAAAAGGATAAAACGATGAAAAATCCTAACTAACCCAGGAATGTATCCACCCCCCACACCTAGAATGTGTAGTGTCCTCACTGAAATAATTGAAAATGTGAGAAGGAAGGATAAAACCTGGTGTGTTTTATTGGTATGATGCGTCGAGAAGGTGGATTTCCTCCACCGGATTCTTTGGAAAATCCTCATAGAAGTGTTTAAGTCACTGCCCATTGACGGTAAGACTTCGTCCACTCTGCTCATGCAAAACCTGTATTACACCAAAAGGGTAAACATTAGTAATAGTATAAGGACCGAGCCATCGGGAACGAAGCTTACCTGGGTGGAGCTTAAGCCTGGAATTGTACATTAGGACCTTCTCACCAATATGGAACTTCTGCTGGTGAATCATGCTATCATGAATAGCCTTTGTCTTCTCTTTATAGATTCGGGAGTTTTCATATGCATCACGTCGAATTTCTTCCAACTCTTAAATCTGCAGCTTTCTTTCATCACCTGCATCTGAAAGGTTCATATTACATTATTTAACAGCCCAATATGCATGGTGTTCTACCTCCACCGGGAGGTGACAAGTTTTCCCAAACACAATCCTATATGGTGACATTCTGATCGGTGTTTTAAAATCAGTACGGTATTCCCAAAGTGCATCATCCAAGCACAAACTCCAATCTTTCCTATTGGGTTGTACAGTTTTCTCCAAGATTCGATTAACTTCCCGATTTGAAATTTCTGCTTGTCCGTTAGTTTGGGGATGATATAAAGTGGAGACTTTATAAACAACCCCATACTTAAGAAGCAAGTTTTTCATGTTACGATTGCAAAAATGTGAACCCTGATCACTAATGATGAATCTTGGTAGACCAAACCTACTGAAAATCTGAGACCTCACAAAATAAACAACCACTCAAGAGTCATCGGTCCTGGTGGCCTTTGCTTCCACCCATTTAGATACATAGTCAACAACCAATAAGATGTACACAAATCCAAATTAATTTGGAAAAGTCCCCATTAAGTCAATGCCCCATGCATCAAAGATATCACAAAATAACATGGGTTGTTGGGGCATTTCATTCCTCTTGGAGATATTCCCTGTGAATTGACATCGAGTACATGATTTACAAAACCTATGGGAATCTCTATACAATGTTGGCCAATATAATCCTGAGTCAAGGACCTTTCGAGTTGTACGTTGAGAGCCAAAGTGGCCCCCACAGGCCAAAGTGTGGCAGAAGATCAAAACAGAGGTGAACTCATGGTCAGGGACACACCGACGAACTACTTGGTCACTACAGATTCTCCACAAGTATGGGTCATCCCAAATGTACCAACGAGAATCATGCTTAAGTCTATGGGATTGTGAAGTGCTAAAATCAGGGGGGAACCTAGATGTTTCTAGAAAATTCACAATGTCCGCATACCGGGGGGTAAGGTCCACAACATCACAAAGGTTCTCATGAGGGAAGAATTATCCAATGGGTAGAGGTGAGTCAACATGATGGTCCAATGGTGGGAAAATCCTACTAATGTGGTCAACTACAACATTCTCCACCCCTCTCTTATCTCTAATATCAAGGTCAAACTCTTGGAGGAGGAGCATCCACCGAATGAGGTGGGGCTTGGCTTCAGGTTTCTTTAGGAGGAAACGAAGGGTAGCATGGTCAGAAAACACAATCACTTTTGACCCAAGAAGATATGAACGGAATTTTTCCAAGGCAAACACAATAGAAATGAGTTCTTTTTCTGTGGTTGTGTAGTTTACCTGGGCAGGGTCAAGGGTACGCGAGGCATACACAATGACATGAGCAGCCTTTTCAACCCTTTGTGATAAAACTGCCCCAACTGCAAAGTTAGAGGCATCACACATAAGCTCGAAGGGGAGATCCCACCTAGGTGGTTAGATTATGGGAGGTGATGTGAGACTCTTTTTTAGTGAATTGAATGCATACTCACAATTTTTATCAAAAACAAATTCAGAATCCTTTTGTAACGACCGAGATAAGGGAAGTGCGATCTTACTAAAGTCTTTAATGAATCTTCGGTAAAAACCAGCATGACCCAAGAAATACCGCACCTCACAAACACATTTTGGAAATAGAAGGGATGAAATTAATTCAATTTTAGATTTATAAACCTTAATTCCCTTATTTGAAATGATATACCCAAGAACTATCCCCCGCTCAACCATGAAATGACATTTTTCATAATTCAAAACAAGACCTTTTTCAATGCAGCGGTGGAGGACAGAACCTAGGTTTTCCAAACAATCATCAAAAGAAGAACCATAAACCGTGAAATCATCCATAAATACTTCCATACAACTCTCAAGGTACTCAGAAAAAATAATCAACATACATCGCTGAAATGTACTAGGAGCATTACATAGACCGAATGGCATCCTTCTGTTTGCAAATGTGCCAAATGGACAGGTAAATGTTGTCTTTTCTTGATCCTCAGGGGCTATATGGATTTGGAAATAACCCGAATATCCATCATGGAAACAATAATGAGACTTACCATCCAATCGTTCTAACATTTGGTCAATGAAAGGTAAAGGAAAGTGTTCCTTCCACGTGGCTTGATTTAGTCGACGGTAGTCAATACAGACTCGCCAACTGTTTTGCACACGTGTTGGAACCAATTCATTCCTTTCATTTGACACAACTGTTACTCCTATTTTTTTAAGCACAATTTGCACTGGGCTGACCCATTTACTATCAGATATAGGATAAATGATCCCTGCAGCAAGTAATTTACTGACTTCTAATTTTACCACTTCAAGGAGAGTGGGATTCAACCGGCGTTGATATTGTCTTACGGATTTAGCCTCATCATCCAAAAGTATATGGTGCATACAAATAGATGGGATAATCCTGGGAATATCAGCCAATGTCCATCCTATTTCCTTTTTACACTCTCTCAAAAGTTTGAGAAGTTTCAATTCCTGTTGTGGAGAGAGGTTATTGGCAATAATGACGGGCAATTGGTCAATACCCTCAAGATATGCATATTTTAAATTATAAGGAAGTTGTTTAAGTTCAAACACCAGTTGTTTCTGGATTGAGGGAGGGGATTTATGGGGAGTGAGGTCCATGAAACTATCTATCTGCTCATGTTTATTCTCAAAGGAAAGAGAATCTATTGAAATGAGATTTGCAGAATCATCGATAGTCATATGTACCTCAGAATAAACACACTCATCAATTAAAGCACAAAATTTACATTTTTCTGAACCCACACAACATTCAAATGAAGAACCAAAACTCAAATCATCCAAGGGTGAAGAAAACAAAGAAGAATCAGAGTTTGGGTTGAGGAGAGAATTGTGTGTGTGTGCATCGTTTGAGAGCACTTCCATCGAATAGATAGGAAGAGTGGAGTGCTCTTCAACGGGGTGTTTCATAGCCTCAAGGATGTTAAAACTTACCTTTTCTCCTCCTAATTCCATGGACAATGTACCATTGTGAACATTGATGATCGTCTTTGCTGTTTTGAGGAATGGCCTCCCAAGTATGAGAGGGGCATGTCCTTGGGTTCGGGTATCTTCCATCTCAAGAATGTAGAAATCAGTGGGGAAGATGAGATTCTTTACTATAACAAGGACATCCTCAATCACTCCTTTTGGATGTGTTGTACTCCAGTTGGCAAGTTGCACGATAATTCCTGTCGGTTGAAGCTCACCAACCTGTAGAGAAGTATATACGGAGTGAGGCATTACATTAATGGAAGCACCTAAATCTAGCATAGCATCAGAAAAGAAGGTCTCCCCTATGGTACAAGGTATGGTGAGTGTGCCGGGATCCTTGCATTTGGTTGGCATTGCTGGTTGAATCAAGGCCGATACATTCCTCCCCAGGTTGACTCTCTCGTTCCCCTTCAACCTCCTTCTATGGGTGCAAAGCTCTTTAAGAAATTTGGCATAACAGGGAATTTTCTTGACTGCATCCAACAATGGAATATTAACTTGAACTTTTTTAAATGTATCCATTAGTTCATTGTCAATCTCATTATCAAAGTTTTTATTAGATTTAGAGAGTCTTTTATGGAAAGGAAGAGGAATTGATTGTTCATTTGAATCATCAATGATAATTTGATTGCCCTTTTTGTTTTGTTTTTCATTACATGAAATTTTTGAGGGTTGGGAAGGAGTGTTTTCAAGAGGGGGACATACCTGTTTCATAGGATTAGTAGAAGGAGAAGCTTCTTTACCACTACGAAGTGTAATTGCACATACATTACCTTTATCCTTCGGATTGGCAATGGGTTGGGATGGTAGTTGTCCAGAACCTTTCATCTTAAGCTCACTGATGGTGTTCACCAATTGTCCCACTTGAGTTCGTAGGTCTTGAATTGCTGATTGTGTGGTCTGTTGGAACTGAAGGTTCTGGGTTGCCATTTGTTTCACCATGTCCTCGAGGCTTGGTTTAGATTTGGGAGGAGGGGGAGGATGATTGTTTTGCGAAGTTGAAGGATAAGAAGGTTTCATACCTGGTCCTTGTTGATACCAATTCTGCTTCGGGTAGCTTGAGTTTCCTCCTTGTCGGTATTGTGGTTGTGCTTGCCACCTGGGGTTTGGATTTGGCCTGAATGGTTCTTGCTTGAAGGGAGGTGCTTGTTGGAATGGACGCCCTGGGAACACAGCTACACAGGACTCAGATGAATCTTGAAGTTGTGGGCACTGGTCAGAAAAATGAGTGTTATCAGAACAAATACCACAATGCAATGGAATAGAAGTAGAGTGTGAGTTACCTTGTGCTTGAGTTAATTGCCTTAGAAGGGTATGCATCTCATCAAGTTTAGTATCTACCTTTTGTTTTAGGGCTTAATGACTTACCTCGTGAACTCCTCGGGTTGGTGAAATAGCTCGTGTACCAAATTGTTGTGCATTTTGAGCCATGTTGGCTATTAAGTCACGAGCGGCAGAAATAGTTTTGTCAACTAGGGCACCACCAGCTGCAGCATCAATCATTCCACGATCCATGGGGATAAGTCCATCATAGAAGTATTGGATTAATAGTTGTTCACTAATCTGGTGGTGGGGGTAGCTTGAGCAAAGTATCTTAAATCTCTCCCAGTATTCATGAAGGGTCTCTCCTTGTGATTGCCTAATTCCACAGATTTCTTTCCTAATTGATGCAGTTCGGGAGGCAGGGAAGCACTTCTCTAGAAAAAGTCTTTTTAGGTCATTCCAGCCCCCAATTTTGGAAGGCAAATAGTATAGCCAATCTTTGGCTACACCATCAAGGGAGAAAGGGAAGGCCCTAAACTTAATGAGGCCCTCAGACACATTTTGGGGTTTCATGGTGGATCACACTATGTGAAACTATTTTAGATGTTTGTGAGGGTCCTCACCGGGAAGACCATGGAATTTTGGAAGAAGGTGGATGAGACCTGATCTAAGCTCAAAGTTGGCTGCTTCCTCGGGATATTGGATGTACGCAGGTTGGTACTCCACATCAGGGGTAGTAAGTTCTTTTAAAGTTCGATTATTTGCAGCCATGTTTTCTTGGGTTTGATTGGGTTCAATTTTGGGTTAGTTTAGAACCACTTGAGGTTATAAATGAGGTTCTACAATGTTACTTAATTGACCTTCTCTAGATTCCTTGATTTTTGTGTGAAGTGACTTTTCAATTTCAGGATCAAATTCAAGTAGTGTTCCTTTACCAGATCTTGTCATGCAACAATGATGTCCAGTTTGATTGATTGATTGTTTGTTGTGTTTTTTTATTTGAGATGGATAAAAAAAACTTAAGAAGGGTGAATGAAGAATATAATGTTATACTATAAAATTAGAGAGGGAGATTTAGAAGAAGAAGAGAGAGAGAGAGAGAGAGAGAGAGAGAAAGAACACACCAAAAACAACAAAAAATAAAGACAAAACCCAAAACAAAAACAATAAAACGGGGGTAGGGTATTTAGAGGAGTACTAATAAAGAAGTAAAATGACCCAATAAAAATAAATAAAGAAAAAAAATGATCTTGGCTCCCTGGCAACGACTCCAAAATTTGACCGCGTTGTCGAGCGCGTCAAATTAGATGTTTATTTTTAACTAGAATTTCTGCAGTATAGCAGCAACCCTAGGTCATCTCTCGACGGAGCCTTAGATCATTAATTTAAAAAGAGGGATCTTATTATGAAAGTAGAAGGTGAATTATGTTTTTTGAAACTTGGGGGTTTTATGATTAATGATGAAAATAGAAAATGAACGCGATAAAACAAAGTAGAAATGAACAAGATTGATTAAGCGTGATCAACCCGGGGAATTCTCGTGATGCTCATCCTTCATCGCTTCAAGGGATGGGGTTATGATCTTTTAATCCCTGGTTTGTAACACCTAGAACCAGAATGTTACTGAGTTTTTACTAGGATACCTCCTAGGGTTCAGTTGAAAACACATAACGATTCACCGGACACCGCCGATGATTGAGTGAATTGTGTTTGACTTCATAACCAAAACTCACCAAGGAAACACACGAAAAACTCGATGCACTGTCCAGATTTTTATGTTATTTCTTTGTGATACCATGACATAAATGTACATAGCCTTGGAAGTTCTTTTGTGAGTTCAATTGACCAATATAAACCACACAAACACCGCAATTGAAAGGGGGAAAGAAAGTGGTGAACGGGGTGTGAAACATCACATGAATGGGTACCCCCAAACATGATCATATGAGTTGAGCATGACATATCAGTACATAACTCAATAAAATAATAATAGAAGATGATTAAAAAGAACACAACAATCTTGAATTTAAAAGATCATTCAAATATTACAAACATGAAGCTCAGGATGTACATCACGTTCCTCCCCGGGTGATCACAAGGGGTTTAGAAACCCATGAGAGAGGAAGAAGAAGAAGATGTTGAAGTAGCACTTCCCATAGCCTCCAGAACTTCTAGGGATGCTGAGAAGACTCCTTGGGGACTCCAAAATGGCAGCACCTTGCCTCTTGGCCGAACTTACAAATGGGGAGCCCAAGGTTCCATTTTATAGGAAAATTGGAAAGTGGTTTTAGGCACACAGATTTCATCAATCCACTTGCATGACACGTTTCAGCCTTCAGACAGTCTTATCTCGCTTTGGAAAAAATAGAAAAGTTGTATACCTGCCTCTTTACTGTCTCCAAAGAAAGTTTGGCACCATTTGGACAACTATAGCTCAAGATATTGATAAAATACAGAACACCGCATTTGACTTGGTCCAAATTCAATGGCTTTGACAGATTAGTTCTGATGGGCACCATAGAAGCCGAATCATCATTGAGTTCCTTAATATGAAATGTAGCCTATTAAATTTTGGATAGGCCCACAAAATTTCAGCCAATTTGGATGCACGTATTTTGTGTAATATGCAAAACAGTAGACAGATGTCCATGGATCCATGCAATTTTGGCCCATTTTTCTTCCACTTCATCAAAGGCCCTCCAAATCACCTCCACCTACATTGAAACAATAAAAAAAAGTAACATTGCCCATTATAATATTGATTAAAATTAATTGATTTATTAAAACATGAAGTAAAATTTATTATTATATTTGGAATATTCATTACAAAACTAGTTTAAAACTGCGGTGTAAGGGTGGAATAAAACAGTGAATCGTGGTACGATCATATATGGGAGTGGAATATGGAGACTATGTTATTGTAGTTTTTCACTTTATGATGTAATGTACCATTTATGAATGTATCTAGTGTTTCCAAGACTACTAAACTAATCTGTCTTTCGAGACATGATCTTTTGTGATCATGCCAATGTTACACAATAATGCACCGACTCTGGGTAACTAGGGTTGGGGCGTTACATTTTATATGCTTATGTGTATTCCAAAGACTTATATATTATTCTTTTGATAGGGTATCTTAGATCATGATTGATTATTGATGATTCAACATACTTATGACTTATGTCTTTTGTTATGATAATGAATTATGCCTTGATTTATGATTAATGATATTTGAATTATTGGGTATGTTTATAAGAACTTGTGATCATGTTATCATACACATATGATTATCTTATGCTCACTTATGATCATTGATTGATATCTCTTATTTTTACCCTTACAAAACATCTGAGATCACATTTTCTTATGTTTCCTTTCCCTAGGTTATGAATAAAGGTTTTAATTATGGTTTTTCTAAGAGGTATTATTTGTGAGAAAATATTGGTGGGATAAATTGAAGTTATTTCCTAAAATAATAGGATTATGTATCTATTATCAAAATACTCTAAACATTTATATTTTTATTATGTATTGTAATGTTATGTAATGTATATTTATATAATAAGATGAAATATTTATATACCAAAAGTATGGATCGATTTAGTTGGTATTATATCGGGGTTTAAATAACTTTTATAGATCAGGAATATAGAACTTTTTTGGAAACCTTGTGGGTAAGTTTATGTATAGAATTATATCTTAACATTTTGGAAATGTGGATATTATTTGGTTTTCTTATAAATAATTCACTCTCTATATACTACAAGTGTATATGGTTTTTTCATACATGCATATAGGGGTAATAACCCCAAAAGAGTTGGCTGAGTATATGTAAACTATAATTCTAGTGAACAGTGAATGAACCATTACTGTGCACCTAGTTTGACACTCTTAGGGGATATTATTAGGTTAATTCATATTTTCTTTAGAAACCATTATAAAGGATTTGAATATATGATGACCATGAATGACCTTGGTTAAACTTAAGATTTCATAGATTGAAAATAAGGCGTCATGACTTAGAAATCTATGAATTATTTTTCATGATTACATAATTTCTCACTATGATGTTTAATGCTCATGCTAACCAATTTAGTTTTAGTAAGGGAATGGAGATAGAAAAATGAAGTTGATGTGGCGATAAATATGATTAACTATCAAGGAATATTATTTAAGCATACTAATATTAATTAATTTATATCATTAAACATATTTAGGGATGTTCATTCATAATGTCAACGATTAGATGTTGAGTTAGTAGTGAAAAATCCTAATGTTATGATGATCACATATAAAGTTTATAAGTCCCATCTGATAGAAGTTTATGAGGATGGGATTCCTAAAAATTCTGAAATTCTCCTTTTAGTTGAATTTTATGTGATTTTGGGCATGGATTAGATCTATCTATACAGACCCCATATCAATTATCAAGTAAGTTAAGTCACATTTGATATTTTAAACCAACCCATGCCCGTCTTTTTAGTGCGAGGATAAAGATGAAATTATAATGGAATTTACTATATTGTGTGGGTATTACTATCTATTCATGATAGATATTTATCTCAAATTGTTAGGGAGAAATTCCAAAATAAATATATTCCTATTATTAGGGATTATGCTAATGTATTTTATGAATACTTTCCTAGTACTATATTGAATTGTGAAGTTTATTTTTCAATATAACTCATACCTATTTCTACACCTATTTAAAATATCTATATAGAATGCCCCCAATTGAGTTATAGGAATTTAATAATAAACTCTAGGATAATATTAATAAGTGATTTATAAAACCTAGTGTATCACAATGAGGTTCACATATTCTTTTTATTAAAAATAAATTTTCATCAATGCATATTTTTATTGATTAATTAAAACATAAAAAGATCAATATCAAGAATGACTACCCTCTACCCCATATTAATTATCTGTTTGATTAATTACAAAGATCACAATATTTTTCCAACATTATAATTTGATTTTTATATCATAAATTGAGAGTATAGAATAAGGATATACCTAAGATAACCTTTCATATGTAGTATGGCGTTTATGAATTTATAAAAATTACATTTGGACTTACCAATACTCTAGATATCTTAATGTATTTAATGAACAAAGCCTTTAGAGGTTACCTTGATTAGTTTGTAGTAGTATTTATAGAAAATATTCTTATATATTTTAATAGTATGGAATAGAATGAAGAAAATTTGAGGATTATGCTAAGGACACTGAGGAAGGATAAGTTGTATTCCAAATTTACCAAGTGTGAATTATGGCTAGAAAAAATCACATTCTTAGGTAATATAATCTCATGTGAGGGTACATGGGTGCATCCTTCAAATAAATAAGTTCTTAAAAAATGGTACAAACTAACCATGGTAACTAAGATATGTAGTTTTATTAGTTTATCAAGATAATACTAGTGGTTTATGATAGATGCATCATGATTATATAATATGATAACCAAGTTGAATTAGAAGGGAGCCAAGTTTCTTTGGACAGATAAATTCAAGGAAAATTTCAAGGAGTTGAAAAGAATGTTGGTAATCACACCTATACTTACACTACCCTATAATAGATAAGGGGTTTTAATCTTTATTGATGCATCAAAGAAGGGACTCAGATGTGTCATTATGCCTAATGATATGGTGATAGTATATTCCTCTAGAAAATTAAATTTCCTGAGAAAAATTACATGAATCATGATTTGTAGTTGGTAACAATAATTTTGGCACCAGAAATATGGAGGCATTATCCTTATGGTGAAATATGTTACATATATATTGATCATAAAATCTTTAATTATATATTAATAATATATGGTTGTATTTGATTAAATATTATGAATGATTAATATATTACCATCCTGGGAAATTGAACAAGGTGGATGATACTTTATTTTAGACAGACCATTCTATTTTGTCCAAGATGATAATTTAAAGAGTTATAATAATTATATATTTATAAAATATGGATATTGAAATCATTAGGAAAGGGGATAGATTATATCTTTATCAAATAAATGTTTAACCATCCATCCATGTGTGGATTAAAGAGGAACAAAAGGAGGATTTGGAATTATAGAAGAAGTCGATGAATGGTCCTAAGTTCAACCATGATTATGATGGAATGATAAAGTTTAGGAACCCAATTTGTGTCCCATAAATACTAGATCTAAATAAGGATATATTAGATGAATCTCATAGTTCATTATTCTTTATTCATACTTTATATTCAATGATGTATAGAGTATTTATAGTGTGAAAACATAAAGATAGATAATATATAATATTTATGTCAGTGCTTGGTATGTTAGGAAGTTAAGGCTGATAGATATAAGAATAATGGGATGTTACAACCATTACTCATACCTGGATATAAATGAAAAAACATCACCATGTATTTTGTTGTTAGATTCCCCAAAACATGTAAAATCCATAATACCATTTGGGTTATAATCGATTACCTTATAAAGTCATCACACTTCATTTACAATAGAGAATATTTATCTTTTGATTAGTTTTCTAGGATACAAATTAAGGAAGTGTTAAGTTTTCATGGATGACCACATTCTATTGTATCTGATTAGGATCCAAGGTTTATCTCAAAGTTAAATAGAAGTCTTCAAAATACTTTAGATATAGAGTTAAGTTTCAGTACTACATATCATCCCCAGAAAAATGGTCAGTCTCTGAGGACCATTGAAAATTTAGAAGAAATGTTTAGAGCTTGATCTATGGATTTAAAATGTGTTTGGGATAAATACCTTCCTTTGGTTTAATTTTGTTACAAAAATAGATTTCAATCGATCATTCATATGGATCCTTATAAAACCTTTTATGGTAGTTAGTGTATAACTTCGATATGCTGGGATGAAGTCAGAGGAAGAAATATATTTTGACCTAAGATATCTAAGGAGATAACAAATAAGGTTAGATCCATTCAGAAGCATGCAAGGGAATCTTAGAGTCAACAAAAAAATTTATGGTGATAATTGTTAGTGATATCTAGAGTTAAAAGTTAGTGACAAGGTATTACTATAAATATCTACTTGGAAGAAGGTTATGTGATTTGGAAAGAAGGGTAATCACAACCTTAGATACATCACTCCCTTTGAAATTATTGACTACATTAGAATTATAACTTATAGTTTGGTACTTCAAAAGAATCTATCTAAATTTCACAATGTGTTCCATGTATTTCTCCAAAGTAATTACATACCTGATCATCACATGTTTGAAACTTAGAGGTCACACCATTGGAAAAATATCTCTCTTATGAGGAACAACTGGTGGATATTCTGGATCATAGAGAGAATGTTCTATAAAAAAGGACCACTCACCTTGTCAAATTTTTGTGGTGAAACTATAAATTTGAGGAAGCTTCATGGGAACCTAATGATGTGATAAGGAAGAACTATCTTCAATTTTTTGTATTAGAGTGATGAAATTTTGACGGTGAAATTCTTATAAGGGGGTAAAATGTAACACCTAGAGTTGTTATGATATATTTATATTTAAATAAATATGATTTATTTGATAGATTTATATACATAAAACACCAAGTTTAAACAAACCATGATATAAATATTATTATTTAAACATGAACATTATAACCTTGACATTAAAATTGGCAGTATGAATATAAATAACCAAATTATGAAAAAATGTGTATAATGATTTTATATAATTAAAATTCATTGATTAATTCATAATAATTAAGTACTAAATTTTCATTAAATTCATTTTATGCTTCAAAAATACAATTTATTCAAAAATTATTTTTATTGATTTTTGTGAGAAAATATTATAATTAATTTCTATCACTTTTAGATTTTTTTTTGATAAATAAGATATTATTTTTTAAATAATCACCTCAAAATTATCTTAGGGTGAAATCTTAGGATTTCTTTTGAAAAGAATGATTTTTCAGTAAATAATCAATAATACCATTTTTTGTAAAACTATCATTTATTTTCATTAAAAAAGTACCATAATGATTTTCATGTGATCATAAATTAACATGAGTCTAATTTATTTATAATTAATCTAATTAATTACATAGGAATTAAATTTATAATTTTTTTTGGTATAAGTTCATTTTTGAGTTTAAAAATGATTTTTCTAATAATTTTTTTCATTGTATTTTATGCATTTATATTAAAATAAGTTTATACCACATATAGAAATTGAATGTTTTAAAATGGATTCTATATTTGGATTCATCATAATTATTTTTTTTGTAATAGGTTTAACTTAATTTTTAGCCATTATGAATGGTAACCATGGTAAATATTTGTCACCTTGGTAAATGAGGAAAAAATGGGTTAAAACTACGGGTTAAATCATTAAAATCTATACGCCAATTGAATTTATCCTATTATATAGGAGGGTTTTGACCAAATATATGATTAATAATTCATTTTAAAGCATTATTTTGAAATTTCAACTCCAAGATTGAATTTTGTGAATACAAGTTATTTTTTATTCAAATTTAAAACTATTTTGGGTATTTGCATTTAATGGCATGGCTAGAAGATTCAATTCAATTTTGGATTACTATAAAAGAATATTTTTTTTATTATTTAAATAAAAAATTCATGGAAAGAAAATTATTACTAGATTTCATGGTCAAATTATTTTTACTCTTAAATTGATCATTTTCCTAAAAATAATTTTCATGAATTTTGTGTTCTTATATTAAAATAAATTTCTTGAAATGTTAGAAAAAAATATAATAAAATGGATTAAAAATTTGGAATCATAATGTACAAATTTGGTTATAGAGCCCATTTTATTTTTGGTCATATAATTATGTTATCATAGTAAAAAGTTAAGTTATCACAGTTATGGTTAAAATGGGTTTAAAGTGGTTTAACTGGGTGATAAGGCTTACAATTTATCCAAAACTTGTTTAAATGCGTTTTATTGAGTTTATTTTGACCCTATTATATATCATCTTGAAATTTTGGTTGCCTTGGTTTTGAAACTAAGTAATTATTTAATTGTTTTCAAGGATTTAGTATGTGTTTGGTGACTTTGAGTGGAGATAATGTTTCTTAGAGAACTATTATAGAAACATTTAATTGATTTAGAAGTCATTATTGAGAAATTATCCTTATAAATATGATTTTTTATGTGATGATATTCATTTAAACTAAATAATAGTGTTTGTGGATGTTGAGACACTATATGAAATATTTTATGGAAGATGTAAGGCCTCAAGATTGATGATGAAAGCCTGAGATGATTTTAAGTTAAATTAGATACCTATGTATGGGTATCATTGAAATTATGTAATGTTCTATCTTCAGCCATGTAAGGGTATAAAAAGAGTTTTTAAGGCTACATAAGGGTACCTACATAAGGGTAACGAGGATATGTAAGGGTACCTACGTAAGGGAAACAAGGTTGTGTGAGGATACCCACATAAGGGTAATGAGGCTGTGTAAGGGTACCTTCATAAGGGTGTCACAAGTGCTACGTATAAGTTATATGTGATTTACATGACTTATGTAAAGGTTAGAAGAGAGTTTTTAATTCTATTTAAATATAAATTTTTCTTTTTGTTACCTATATAATGGTATTATAGGAACTATATAAAGGTTATATGTGATTTACCAATATTAGAAGATAGTTTCAAAGGCTATGTAAAGACAACTCTTACTTTGAATTACCTACATAAAGGCATCATATAAAATACATAAAGGTAGTGAAAAACCATGAGTTTGTGTAAGGTTACATTGAGGCTATGTAAAGTTAGTTAGAAAATCATGAGTCCATGTAAGGTTACTTTGGATCAACCATTCCAAGAATAATTGCTTGCATGAAAACACCTGATGTGACCACACAAAGGCTATAAATCAACCAAACCTTATTTATATTGAAGTTTCTTAGTTAAATCAACCACATGATCTTGAGATAAATGAACATGTATGTATTTACACATATATTCATGTAAGATCAAATGTGAGAAGGGATGTGGAATCATCCAATAATGAGGCTG
Source organism: Viscum album (assembly GCA_963277665.1). Taxonomy (NCBI): domain Eukaryota; kingdom Viridiplantae; phylum Streptophyta; class Magnoliopsida; order Santalales; family Viscaceae; genus Viscum; species Viscum album. The sequence goes on along the minus strand of OY728135.1, from coordinate 1,881,154,138 downwards.
CATGATGAAATGTGAATCCACGCTCATTAGAGAAAAAATATTCCATGTGAAGAAATTGATTGACCAAAATAATTTTATTATTATAAATGAAAATTATTAAAATAGAGTATCTCAATTTTTGTAGACATTTTAAATGAGATGAATCCATACTATTTGATCCATGGAGGCTGATATCTATGTGAAAAATAAAGAGAACCTTATTTGTTTGGGTATTTAATATGAAGGAAGAACTTCCTAGAATTATGGTATGTTGTGTGAACAAATAAGGATAACCTGAAACCATTGGCTATTTAAAATGAGTTTCATGAATAATACCTATAAATTATTGGGTATTAAAAATGAGTAAATATAATACCCAACACCTTTCAGGTATTCATATTTTTATTAAAGGAAAATAAATTTTTTATTAATAAAACATTTAAATGAAGGGTTTGAATGAGAAAATAATGAGGGTTTTTGTAAATGAAATAAATGAGAAATTATGTACATAGTTTTTTCATATATTATCATGTAGATCGTTAAAATCATGTTGATCGATGACTTGTGAGAGAATTTGATACAACATTGCATCAAGAAGAAAAAAAGAGTTTTAATCCAGGAGCCTTTAAAGAATAATAAACTTGTGTGATTGAGTATTCAAAGATTAAAGAAATAAATCAATCAATATTTGGTGAGAGTTTTAATACCAAAAAGTAGTTCTTGAAGACATTAAAGAATGTTTTCATGCTTAGAACTGATAATTCATCTCCTCATGGAGAAGGATTATCATCAAGAGGTGAAAAGATCACCAAGATATTTATATAACTCTTTCTTTGTTGGATCTTCTTTGTTGAGGTGTTGTAGTTTCTTCCAATAGAATCTAGAAGTAGAGAGGGAACAATGGATTCCATTTTGTAGAAGTTGAGTTGGATATATTAGAGAACCCATTTTGGGGGGTACAATCAACATGGAAAGAATTATTCCATTCATCTTAACCTTGTAAAACTTGTGTTTTTTTCTCTATTTATATTTTACTACATACAAGGTGAAGATGTGAGTTATCTTTGAGTGGATTAATAAATTTAACAAGTTCAAGGGTTTGAATTAAAATATAATTGTTAAAATGAGTGTACCACTAATTTATCCCCCTATTAGTGAAACCTAATCAATCCTTGGACTCTAAAATTAGTATCAGAGTAGGTTCTATATAAATATAAAAACAATAAATTTAGAATATAGAATTTAAATTCTATTAAAAACTGAGGAGTTCCAATCTTTGATGACACAAATTATCACAGCTGGGGGAACAAGATACTACCTTACCTCCTTTTACTTGGACTTGAAGTTATAAATACTATAATAGTGGGTTTTCAACCTATTTTTAAGTATTCCTCTATCACTCATGGTGATAATGAGAATATAAAGATGGATGGAAAGGTATAAAATAATTTTTTATGACTTTATCAGAATATTTTTTCACAAAATTTATGGGTCCTAAAACTTATAAATAAATCTACAAGAAATTGAGTAGAAGTTATGAAGTAAACATCAAAGTTAAGGAATCCAAGATACATGTATGGAGAAGAATATTTAGAGATATGAAAATGTATAATGATGAAAAAATTGATGATTATTTCATAAGTGTTAATGATATTATGTGAAATATCAGGGGTTTTGGTGAGAATCTTGATTATTCCATTATTGTTAAAAAACTATTGAAAAATTTTATAGATTGGTTTGATAAAAAAATTACAACCCTATAAGATAAATAATATTTGATTATTTATGAGATACATAATATATTCATTTCATATAAAATTATAAAGTATATATCTTTTAAGAAGAAATCCAAAGATGATATGGACTTTGAAGATTTGATAAAAGTAAAATTCATAGAATAAGAAGACATTTTTAAATTAAGTGACATAGATACTAAGTAAGATTAATAGGAATTTAATAAGATTATGTATCCTCTATAAAAAAGATTAAATAAGGGAAAATTAAAAGGGAAAGGTAATAATTTATTAAGATGTAATAATTGTGATAATATTGCTCATATTGTAAAATTTTCTCAAAGAAGTAGGTTGAACAATATAACTCAGATGAGGAGAGTCCTTAGAGGAATAGAGGGGATAAGAAGAAGAAGCACCCCACCATCAAAAAATAAGATTTATGATTAATAAAGAGAAGTATGGTTCATCTAGTGATTTATATATTGAATTCACTCTCTTTTCTCATGTTGAGAAAGGATTTGGTCAATCAAGTAGTGACGATGAAGGATAACAAAGGAAAAATATTGAATGGGAACTTAAAGGAAAGTTAAAATCTTGTCTTGAGAAGATTAAAAAACTAAATAAAGAAAATAAATATTTTATAAAATAAAATAATAAATTAACTAATAAAAATAATGAGTTTATTTAAAAAGAAATATTAATTGTTTATAAATAAAAGGAGGATTTGATTAATAAGGAAGTAGCTTATGTTAACGAGATCAAGAATCATAAATTAAATCTTATTAAACAAGATAAAATGATATGTGAACTTGAATAGAATTTGACTTCTAAATAGTAAGAGTTATTTCTAACAAAATCTATTTGTGTTATAGTAAAAAATGATTTGAAAATGGATAGATAATATTTCAATAAATCTATTGAGATTAAGGGGGAATCTTATTAATTTGGAGAGAATTATGGTTAAAGTGAACCTAATCATTTTGAAAATAGATTTGTTATTACTAAAAGTGTAGTTAAAACCAAGAAAGTTTAGATTAAGATTCAATCTTTCACACTAGTGGAAGATAGGAATGCTCTAAGTAAACCATCTCCAACTAGAAAAAAATACATATTTTTTATTAGGATAATAACAATAAAATAATGTATAAATATATAACCAATCTATAAGATAACATTTTAGAGGTTATTTTTGGTGTTGTGGAAGTTATGGTCACAAAAATTATTCTTATTGGTATAATATATCATTACCTAAAAAGAGAAAAGATCCAAGAGGGATATTTGATGATAAAATGAGACTAAAAGTTAAAAATAAATAGGAAATATGTGAGAAAATTTGGCATGAATCAAAATATTACATGAATATTCTACCGGTTTAATAGGAATTTATTAGTAATTATAACCAAGAATTAAATAAATAAACTACCTTGGTCTATAAGAAAAATAAATAACAAATCACCCATGATGATTATAAAAAGAAAAAGAAGGAAAGGATAAGAAGAAATTCTCAACTTGAGCATGTATTCTAGAAGCACAATGAGGTTCATCCTTATTACCTATTATTTTATATATTTTGATAAAACACGCATGGAATTTAAGGAGAAGGTTGAGTATTTCACTTCTATAAAATAGAGATTTTGAGTCATTTCATATAGTTCTCATGGTTGGAAAGTCACCATGATGAATAATATTAGTGCATCCATTGAGGAAGAACTTACATGAGAAACGAGGCATGTTAATCACACTTTATACCTACACTTCAATTGTATCATTATGATAATTTAGGGAGAGTTTTGGTTGATTAAAATATGATACAAAGGGGGAAGTTATTCTTATACACCTAAAATTTATGATTTGTTTGATAAATCATGTACTAGATCATGTATTTCATGTATTAAAATCCCCTATATTGAGAATTGAGAATTTTTTAGCATGATTTCACAAGCATGGTAGTTTATGGGAAATATAGAAAACATTGGTTGTATCTTCCTTGTTTTCTAAAAAACGTTTGACTATATAGACTTAGAGTTGATTAACTAAAGTCTCTTTTCTAAGAGAACCATGTGATATCATCCCTCTCTCAGAATTTTTAAATAAATAGTAAAATTGATATGATGAGAAGTCCCAAACTTATCCTTTTCATTTTATTTTCAATAAGGGGGAGAAAAGAAGTTAAAACACATATTGAATTTTATGATGTGAGAAGATATTGACAACAAATGCAAAGGAATATTTTGTTGAAACTAAGTAAGTATTGCATTTGTTGTCAATGAGTAAATATTTTTTTTATGACTTTGAGTTGAGGTAATGTTTCTTAGAGAATTGTTATGGAATAATTTAATGGAATTGGACGTTATGTTTGAGAAATTATACTTTTATATGTGATGATTTATGTTCTAATATTCAAGGAAACTAAAGATAAGTGTTGGTGGATGTAGACACATTGTATACAATATTTGATGGAATATAGAAGGCCTTAGGATTGGTTATGAAAGTCCTGAGATGATTTTGAGTTAAATTGGAAAATTGTGTAATGGTAGCATGCCCATTCTGTAAAGGTATCTCTTCAGTCACATAAGGGTACAAGTATAGTATTGAGGGTTGTGTAAGTGTACCTACATAAGGGAAACGACGTTGCATAAGGGTACCTATGTAAGGGTAGTGAGGCTGCATAAGGGTACCTAAATATGGGTATCATAAATGCTATATAAAGGTCATATGTGTGTTTTACATAACCTATGTAAAGGTAAGGTGAGAGGTTTCAAGGCTATGTAAATGTCACTATTTATTTTCATTACCTATGCAAAGGTATCAAAGGTTATATATAAAGGTCATGTATGATTTACACAACCTATGTAAAGGTAAGAAGAGAGTTGTAAATTCTATGTAAAGGTAACTCTTTCTTTTCATTACCTACATAAAGGTATCATAGGTGATACATACAGCTAGTGAGAAAACCATGAGTTTGTGTAAGGGTATATTTAGGATACATAAAAGTAGTGAGAAAATCACGAGTTTGCATAAGGGTACTTTCTATCGACCATTCCCAGAATGATAAATTGCATGAAAACACCCAAAACAACTGCCCAGAGGCTATATATTGACTACAAATTATTTAGATCACCCTTGATTAGTTCAATCAAACTAATGATATTGAGATAAATTAACCTAAATTGATGTAAGATAGAACGAGAGAAGTGTTATGGAATCATCAAATAATGAGGCTTCATGATGAAATGAGAAGCTATAGGTATTTGATAATGAATATGTCATGTGAAGAAATAGTTTAGGTCAAATCTTTCAAGCATTATAAATGCAAGATATTAAAATGGAGTAGCCTGATTTGTGTGAGAATTTTAAATGATATTCATGAATGTTGTTTGAAATTTGGAGGATGATATCCACATAAATAATTAAGAGAACATTATTTCTTCAAGTATTTAAAATGAAGGAAACACTTCCTGGAATGATGGCATGCCATGTGAAAAAATAAGGAAAACATGAAACCTTTGGGTATTTAAAATGAGTTACATGAAGAATACCCATAGATTATTATGTTTTTAAAATAGAGAAATATAAAATATAACACCTCACAGTTATTCATATTTGAAATTAAGGAAAATAAATGTTTTATTCATAACACATTTAAATGAAGGATTTGAATGAGAAAATAATGAGGGATTTTTGGATTTAAATAAATGAGATATTACGTGCAAAATATTTTGTATATATTTTCATGAATATTCTTGAAGATGTGGTGATAAAATACTTGTGAGATAATTTGATACGACATTTTATTAATAAGGAAGGAAGGGTATGAATTTAGGATCCTTTTAAGAAGAAGCAACTTATGTGCCTAAGTATTCAAAGATTGAAGGACCTAATCACTCAAGTTTTAGTGATATATTCAATACCAACAAGAAGTTGTTTAATATCTTGAAGAAGGTTTAAATGTGAATACATACTGATCCATTTTCTTATGGTGAAGAATTATCATTAAGATGTGAAATGATCATTGGGATATTTCTAGAAGTTTTTCATTTTTGGATCTTCTTTGTTGAAGTGTTATAGTTTCTTCGAGTGGACTCTAGATGCTGAGAGGGAATAGTGTATTTTGTGTTGTATAATTTGTGTTGGAGATATTAGAGAATCAATTTTGGGGGGTATAAAAAAATTTAAAGGAGTAGTCCTTTTAGATTAACTTTTTAAATCTTGTGTGTTGTGGTCTGTTTATATTCTGCAGTATACAAGGTGATTTTGTGAGTTATCTTTGAGTGGATCAAGAACCTTAACAAGTTCAAGAGGTTGAATTAAAAAATAATTTGTAAAATGAGTGTACCATTGATTCAACCTCTATAAGAGTAACCTAACTAGTCCTTTTACTCTATACTTGGTTCCACTTGACATGATTATAATGTATATATCATTTAATTATTTATATAATTCCAAGCATGGCCTTTCCCTCCCTCATAAAAGGATACCACCTCTCCTCTCTTATCCACACTTCAAAGTCATTCAATATTAGAAAATATATACCATAATAAATTCATATATTCCTTCCCCACATCTCATATCTTCTATTATTTTTAAAATACCATCCTTTCAAGGCTTAATGTGTAAGCCAAAAGAGGTTTCTCAATAAAGAGCTATAATTATTAACTGGGTACTTTCAATTTTATTTATTATTATACCTAATCTAAATATATAGTATCAATTATAAAATAATTAATTTAGTATGTTAAATATACTTAATTGTTATTATTATTATTTAAAAACCATTATCCACCTTCTTTACATTTTATGGGGAAATAAAACTTCGCTCGTGCGTACATGTGGACTACCACCTCCACGAAGTGATGTGTTTTTTTCATCACCATTTCATATTGATGGTTATAATGATGGATTATATATATATATATATATATATATATATATATATATATATTATATTTATGATATTATTATATATATTTCTTAAATATTAATTATTATTTACTTTTCTTTCTATCCATCCCTTAAAAAGTGGAAATATCACTTGTGCATACATATAGACTACCGTCTCCACTAAGTGATGTAATTCATTTTTCATCAAAGATTTTTATGATTTTTTATAAAAGTTTATATAATTATTAAATATTATACTCATGAAATTATTAAAATTCTGGATATTATTTAACCATGATCAATGTATAAGGTTTAGGATTACCAAACCGAAACATGCATGAAAAATGAAGAAATTATCACCGGAACAATGATTTTAATAAAGAATTATTAATAAAAAGTTGATAAGATGTTATAAATAAATCATATATGTTATGATATATAATATTATATTTATATAATAGATTTATAATAAATCTATATTTATTATGCAGTACTTTCAAACACATACTAAGCAAGATGATACTTGAGGTAAAGGATTTATTTTTCAATCCCATTTTAATCGGTATTTTTTTATGATTAAATTTACATTGAGGAAAATTTATGATCTTTATTTGATAAAAACATTTAATTTTTATTATATTCTGGTTATTTATATAATTTATAAGTTTTAGTTCCATTTTCTCTCTTTATTACTCAAAATGGTTCATAATGTTTTTAAGAAAAGCCGACCTTATTTCTCCTCTTTCATCAGAAAATATTTTTCTTCCATATCCTTATTTTCTAAAATGTGTTCAAGAATGTTTTTGAATATTATTAAATTATTTTTTAAATTAAATTTTACCCATTTTTAAATTTTTACAAAATGTTTTAAAAAAAATCTTATTGTCATTTTTTGAACAAGATACTTTTTACCGAAGAAGTGAACAAAATCTCTGTTTTAAGGATTATAACATGAATGTAACTTCCCACTATTATGACCACTCAATGATTTGAAGATTAAATTAAAAGTTTACATAATGATTTTCAACTAAAATTTTCATCTTAAAATTTTATAAACATTTGGAATTTAAATAAGTGATTTCAAAATGAAAAAGGGTATTTTCATCAGGAAACATTTCATTAATATTTTAAATAAATTTTCATCTATGATAAAATATTTTGATTTTAATTATTCCTTACCAGGGATATGACCTAATTATACCATCCTTATTATTTATCAGGATGGTTTATGTATATTATAATGAGATGTTTATGAAACTCATTTACTTTACATGGGTTATGCTATGATGAAATGATTAAATGATGAAATAATGGAATGATGAAATGATGAAATTTTAATAAAACCTATTTCCTTTCTGTGGGTTATTATATAATACTATGGAAAATGTTTTGTGACCTTATGGAACAAATATGTATAGTTTTTATGATGTGATGGGTGGGGATAGAGTTATATATCCATCCAATGCATTAGGTAAAGATAGATATATTATGAAATGGTAAAAACTAGAATGGGGAGTGAACCTAGTTTAGTAAGGGACTCTATCTAGTATGATAGTATTGGGATTGAACCTTGACTTAGAATATGATAGAATAGGGAGTGAACCCAATCCACTATGATATTCATGGAATTTATATTTGACTAAGGAAATGATTTTCTATGATTTTTTGTTTTCCAAAAACTTATGTCTTATGCTTATGATATGTTCACATGGATCCTGATAGATTATTGATGATTCAACACACTTATGACTTAAATATTTTTTTATAAAAAACCTCATTTCATGATTTATTATTAATAATATTTTACTTATTCAGTATATTTATTATAATTTATGATCATGTTCTCATACCATTATGCTTATCTTATTCTCACTTATGATCATTTATTAGCATCTCTTATATTTACCTTTACTATGAATCTCAGTGTATCCTTTCTTATGTTTCCTTCCTCTAGTTATGAAGAGAGGTTTTAAGTAGGGTATATATAAGAATTGTTCTTCTTGAGAAGATATTTGTGGGATATGATAAATATATTTCATGAAATAATAGGATTATGTATATAGCCTCTAAATACAGAAAATATTTATGGTTATGGTGTATATTGTAATCTTATATAATGGATATTCATCCAATAAGATATAATATTTATATTTGAAAATATGGTCCAATTTAACATTTTCATGGGTTGGTGTGTGTTCATGATGCATATGGATGGTGACTTGTAGATTTGAACTTGGATACTAGTGCTATTATTTGAGGCACATAAATTATAACACCAAGTTAAGACTTGGTCCAGGGATGATGGATTTATACTCTTGAGTTTGGTCCATTAAGAGGACTCTTTGGATGGGTAATGCATTTGGGTTGATTACATGGCTCTAAGAGGGGAGGAGTTGGTGAATTTCATGGGTTCATGAGTTCATGGTGTGGGTGTGTGTTGTGGTGTGATTAATTTACACTACTCATATATATATATATATATATATATATATATATATCATGTTTTATAATTTTATGCTTCTATCATATTTTATATAAAATGTGAGTTAACTTTTTTTTGTTCTAGTAGCATGTGTGGTAAGTCTTTGGAGGATTTCCTATTGACTATTATACTCACCCTCTGAATATGAATATTAGTGTGTATATAGTTTTTTTTATATTATGTACGTATGGGGAATAACTATTAATTATCTAGTGAAGCATCTTGATTCTAGGGTTATAGTCAATGGTTGTGGGATCTTGGAGGTACCAGTGGTGTGTAACTTAGATTAGTGTAGTGTTTGGTACCCTATTTTCCCTTTTTGATTCTTTTGGTCATGTAGAATTATTGGAAATATTATTGGCTATTGTGTCTATAATTATTGTTATGTTATGTATTATAGGTTTCTCTATTTTTTATCATGCATAATATCTATGATTTTCTATTGGATCTTCTACTACAGATAGTGACTTATTAAAGGATAAATCACCCCCAATGATATTTTGAAACCCTAGCCATTTATTTATAATATTTGGTGTTCAAGGGATGAAACCAATTCTAGTGGAATTTTTAACTTTTATAAGGTAATGAATTAGGTTTGATATTTTACAAGGAACCTATAAAAGAGTTAGTAAGAAAGATCTTATTCTAAGGGTTGGCTACACAGGTTCCTTTATTTTCCATTTTTGTTATCAAAATTCTATTTGATAATTCATCTGATCATAAATTAAACACCATACCTTACTTTTAGTGTGAAACCTAGAATTACTAGGAGATATCTTTGGAAAACCAAATCTCATCTCCTTTAATAGTCAATAAGGATGAAAACAACTCAATCAAGAATGTGACACCTTTTAAGACCCGACTATATTATATGCCATTTCATCTCTAAAAAAAACTCAACCCTATCATATAATAAGATTTCTAAATGAGGGGTGTGGATTTGATATTTGGTATATAATAGAATGATAATGGGATTCATGCCTTTGAAAGGTAAAAAATTAATACACCAAACCTCAACACTTCTTCATAACTCATTATAAAAAGAAAATAAACATTAATAAATAAAGAGAAGGGATTTTGGAACACTGAGAGAACCTAATATAAGGGAAATCCTAGGATATTTACACACCATCATAATTATTAAAGATAAAGTGGAATAAAAAAGATAAATATATAAAAGAAATTGAATTAAAAAATAATTCTAAAAAAAGTATAGAATATAAATAAAACTGCAGAAAACCCTATAAACTATGGGAAAAAGAAAACTATAGTTAACCAACTCTAGAGATATAGAAATGGAGAGTTTTAAAATAGAGTAAAAATTAATTTAAATAGGTGGTATTAAAATATTATTGGCATAAATGTGAATAGGGTAGCTTTCTTGTGTACATGAGTTGAGTAATAATATGCTTCAACATGATAATAAATTTCAAAATTATTTTAAATTATCCCTTAGATTTTTAGTTTTATTCCTTTAAATATTTAATGTGATCAATATCCCTTATATTTAATGAATGAGGTCAAAAAATATTTATAATTATTTAAATGGATGCAAGTTTATGGATCCATGATGCCACATAACAACAGTTTTAATTTTTTCACATCATGAAAGATAATTGGTCATGGTGTGGTTCTTAATAATTTTTCTATCTTCCACTCATTTCATCCCCCATATAATGGCTAAAAATTTCAAAATATGTATAACTTCTTCTTATTTATCATGGTGTCCACAAAATTATCATGATGCAAGGCTTCTTCAACTTTGAAAAATTATAAAATTTTATGTGAGAACTTGCTAAAATCCTAATAACTATAAAACCTTACACATACAACTCTATCTATAAAAATATTATATACACTCTTGGATAAAAGGGAAATATATTACATGTTGGGAAACATTTCTTATGTGAGAAAAATATGTTATTCATGGATTATCTCTTTAATCAATAAATGAAAAATTAATATGTATCAACTTATCTAAATAATTTCTTATGTGTTGAAAAATTTCTTATGTATCAGCGGAGGGATATTATTAATTTTAGTACATTACTAATTTTTATATTCCTTATTGAGAAAATATCTTACGTAATAATATTTTTTCTCAAAGGAAAATGAAAATATCTTATATTACATCCAAATAAGTTGTGTATCACTTATTGATCCAATAATTTTCAATTTTATTTGTTATTATTTTGGAAGATAATATTCCTTCCAATTATTTCATTAAACTTCTAGAAGTCATATTATCTATAAAATTCATCCTCTATAAATTAATAAATTCAGTTCAGACTTTCTTCTAGGACCCTTTGAATATTGCTTCTTCCATATTCTAAATCTCATTATTAATAAAACCTCATAAATTAAAGTTCTAAAATGGAAATTAATAATATAATAATAATAAAATCACTAAAAATCACATTTTAGGATATTTTCAAAATAAATTTAAAATTATTCCTAAAAATTAAAAATGTGATAAATACCCTTAAAATGATAAAATTTCGGAGATTAAATATTTGAATCACAAAGTAAAAATAATGAAAATATATACTATATCAATTCTTCCAAACCTAAACATTTCACTCCTACATAATCATCTAATACTTATTCTAAAATAAAACTCTAAAGATATTAATGATAACATTTTTTAATTATAGGAAATTTAAAATTATCATGCTTACTATATAGATCTCAACTTCTTAACTTATCACCAAACATAAAAATCCATTAAATACCCTATCAATATCCTTGTGCATTATTTAATTATTTTCCAAGAAATATAACCATATTTATAACACATAAATTATAAGTTGTGTAAAAACTATATTTATTTTCCTAGTGTATTAGAGTGAATGATCAGGTTCGTCTCTCCTAAGGAGACTTTAATACCAATTCAATAACTATATATTCCTAAAAATTATTATATTTTTGGTGTTTTTTATATTTTAAGGGAAATTAATGAAAATGGGGGATTTGAGAATGGTGAATACATTCATTAAATATAAATAAAAAAAAGTAAATAACCAACACAAAAGTTATAAAGAAAGGTCATAATCCTAAGGTTGTCTTATCAAGTTACTTTATTGTCCATTTATATTGTCTAAATCTTATTTGATATTTAATCCTATTATACATGAAACACCATCTCCTACTTTCAGTGTGAAACATAAAATTCCTAGGATATCTCTTCATTACACCAAATCTCACATTCCAAGTTAGTAAATAATAATGAAATAACCTCAACCGAGCATGAAAAAACTTCCAAGACTTGTCATTATCATATACTATTTTATTTATCAAAAAAAACTCAACCCCATCATATGTCAATATTTCCCAATAGAAGGTAATGATTTTTTAATTGGTAGGGGATAAATGAGATTAGGAGTCATGCCTTAGAGAGGTGGAAAATAACCACACCAAACATCAACTCTTCTCTATCCCTTATTATAAATAAAAAATAAACATTAAGAAAGAAAGGGTAGGGATTTGGGAACACTCAGAGAACCTATACCAAGTTCAGGATTGATATTAGTTACTCTCCATCACGAGTATTATAGATATAGTGGAAGAAAATAGATAAAATGATAAAATAAAGAGATATATAAAATACTTCTAAAGTTTAGAATACAATTACAATAGAAAAATAAAGCTATAGTAAACCATAAAAACTATTATACAATAACCTAACTATAGTGAACCCACTCTAGAGAAAGAGATAGATATTTTTACAATATAGGGTAAGTAATTTAAATAGGTATCAATGAAATATAGTAGTAATTAATGTAAATTGGGTAAATTATTTTCATGATTGGGTTGATCAGTAATATTCTTCCATGTGGAAATAAATTTTAATATTCTTTTTAATTCTCCCCATGATATTATATTTTATTCATTTAAATCTTCCAGGTGATTTTGTTCCCTTATATTCAATGCATTTTGTTAAAAAAATATTTGGAAATATTTAAATAGAATAATGTGTCAGGATCCATTCCACTGTATAACCACAATTTTAATTCTACTACACCATGAAAGAGAACTGTTCATGGCATGGTTCTTAATAATTTTCCTGTCTTCATCTCATTTCATCCACTATTGCATGACTATAAATTTCATGACATGAATAGCTTCTTATTCTTCTTAATTATAGCGTGCTAAACTTTATCATGGTGTAAGGTTTATTAATCTTTGTAAAATTATAAAATCTTACATGAATTTTTTTTAAAATAATATTAATTATATAACATTACACATCTTTCTCTACCATAGAAAAACTTATGTTTTCTCTAGAAGAAAAGAAAATTATATTATGTACTAGAATAAATTTCTTATGCATGGAAAAAATATGTTACTTGTGGATCATATCTTCAATCAAAAAAGTAAAAATTCATATGTATTATTTTATCTAAATAATTTATTTTTTATCCCCATATTTCTTATATATCTGCTAAGGGATATTACACATTTTAGTACTTTTCCAATTCCTCTCTTATTTCCCAATAAAATATCTTACACATAAATATTCTTCCCTAAAAGAAAATGAAAATATATTATATAACATCCAAATATGTTATGTATCACTTAAAGTTTCAGTACTTTTAAAATTTATTTATTCGTTCTTCTAGAAGTTAATACTTTATTCGATTATTTCAACAAAATTTTGGAAGTTATTTGATCTGCACTATTAATCCTCTAGAAATTAATACATTCGATCCACATTTGATTTTAGGCCTCTTAGAGCCTTTATTATTTGATCTTCTATATATCTTTCTTAACAAAACATAAAAAATTAATGTTTGACCTCAATAATTAACAACAAGATAATGATAAAATTACTAAAAATCACAATTCATGATAGTTTTACACTAAAGAACAAATTATTCCTATAAACTAAAAATGTGTTAATTACCCTTAAAATGATAAAATTGTGGGGATTAAATGTCTGAATTTGAAATAAAAAATAATGAAAAAAAATCTTCCAACACCCATTATGAGAAAAGAGCTAAAAAATCCCACTATGCTTCCACATTTTTACTCTAATCATAAAGATATAGTAATATCAAGACACCTATTAGTGTAACTCTAATTGGTGTAACCCCAATTTTATACCTCCTAAATTCACACAAAACACCATACATTTTCAAATATAACATAGTAAGAATTTCATATTTCCAAAAATTATAAGAAAAATAAGAAAAGTCCAGAAAATATTGATAAATTCCATTATAATTTCATAAGGAATCAGTACAACCTCTTATAAATAATACTATACGAGTCTTCCCAGGAACTCATAAATCCTTTATCCAGAGTAATGACACAACGTATCATCTGTTGTCTCTATATCAACTTGTCATCTCAATAAACAATGAAGAAAATAACATCCCAATCTTAGAAATCCCTTATCACTATCTCCCAAATAACATATCTACTTTAGAATCATAGTAAATAATGGGGATGAAAATAAATCCTCTACCAATTTGGCCCACATAGACTATCTATAGATGCATTCAAATCAATCATGAAATAAAAAAAATATCTTAAATCTATATGATGAATTTTACCCCATTTAAAAATCTTCGTTCATGTCAAATGTCTCAGTCATGTTTTATTAATAATAGTCATACTCAAGAGTATTTTTATCACCACATCCTTTACAAAGTCCTCTATTGTGACTAAATTTAATAGGGATACATAGTAAAACTCATTCTAACCATCCTAAACAATACTCACATGTGCCTAAATTCATACTCTATCTTATATCTATGACACTAATATTACATGTTGTAACAACTATTATCATTATGAGTTATGAAATTCAAATGTAATTTGAATTTTTAGTCCTAGAGAAGGGAATTTATTAAAAATTAGGATTCATATTAGGATTCTAAGAGTTTTAATATATCTAATATATGTTCCCATATATTTTCAAAGGCTCAAGGGATGTTTTAGGTACTTGGGTTTACATTTGAGAGTGGAAAAGTTAAACCCATTGATGGTTTTGATTATAATTTTATTGTAATTTTGTGATCGGTAAGGGTCACATCATGACAAGTGTTGAGTGGGTAGTAGTCATACCATGACATTTTGGTGTCATGGTGTGTTAGTATTTTTTACAGGTTATTGAATAAAGAAAAAAAACTTATGCAGGGAAGTCATGTCATAGTGCGGGGCATCACAATTTGAAGGTTGAAAACCTTATATATTATTTTAAAAAGTATTATATATTAATTTATGATTTTTATGGAGAAAAAGTATTGCACCATGAAACCTACTAATTCCCCCCAAAACTTATTTTATGAAATTTTCTCATTTTACAACAACTTAATTAAAAAAAATTAAATACAGACTTAAAACCATAGCATAAAACATATGGGATAGAAGGGAAAAAACTATCCATCGATATACTCAGTAGATTTAAGTAAAACCTCATCCCTTATAGGTTCTTGAACATTCTATATAAAAATATTTAATACATTCCCATTTTTTTATCTCTCTATTGGAAATTGTATCCATGATATTTTTTTGGGTGTTAAAGTGTAGAAAACTTGTGATTAAATCTATATTTACTCAAAATAGATTTTAAATTTATATTAAAAATGTGCATACCTTGATTAATAAAGATGAACCTTGGAAGCCCAAATCTATAAAAATATGATGGCCCTTATGAAATTTGAAACCACTTTGGCATCATCGGTTTTAGTGGGCATGGCTTCTACCCACTTGGATACATAGTGGATAAATAAAATGTAAAGATATACAAAATAATTATGAAATAATCCCATTAAATCCACACCATAAACATAAAATAAATCACAAAAAAGGTTTATTGTGGCATATCATTTTTTTGAAATACTTCTATAAAACTAATAGGATTTACAAGGTATAAAAAATTAAAATTCATTCTTAAAAATTGTGGGTTGAAATGAATTGAAGTAAATTATTTCCCAAGCTATTAACCTTATTTTATCAGGTCCATTGATCCAATGATTGCTAAGGAATGGAGTAGTACCATATAAAGGATATTTATATTTTTTGGTGTTCAGATAATGAAAAATCTATTTTGGATATTCATCATTTAGAAGGTGAAATAGATCAATGGTGGACTCTTATCAAGAACACGCAGGTACAATATGAGACTGAATCCATGGAGTGGGATAACTTTAAGAGATTATTTATTAATAAGTACATTACTCATATTCTTAAAAAAGGATAAGTAATTACTTGAATAAAGTATAATGATGGTGAATCTGTTGGTACCTATGAGGAAAATTTTACAATACTTATGAGGTATGATTTTGGAATTATCATCCAATCTAAAATTACAGTTGATTGATTCTTCAATAGCTTAAAACCAAGTCTTCAATGGGAATTATATATAATGTAATTCAGTAGATATGAAGAAATCATTCTATGTTCTATCAAGGTGGAAATAGATATTGTAGTTACCCACCAATCTCATGATTTTAATAAGAAAATAAAGATATAATTTATAAGAAATTATAAATACCATGGAGATAAGAATATGATACTTCCTTTATGCTCAATGTGTGGAAGGAAAAATCGAGGAAATTGTCTTAATGGGACTAAAAGTGTGGAAAGTAAGGCCATTGAGTGACTGAATGATGAAGTGGTGATAATAAGTTATCTAGTGATGTAAATAAATAGAAATTTCTATATAATGACACACCCAAAATATAATGTTTCAAATTATAGTAGTATAGACATCATTCTAACCGGTTCCCAAACTAAAAGGTTAATTATTATGATCTTTATCAATAACCAATTAATCCCAAAGACAAAATGAAAAATTAGGTGATCAATATTTCTGATGAAGGGTGTGATTATGATGCGGTGAAAGGTACACTTATCATCCACTTTAGAACTGGTAATGTCTTATTTGATTCTTGATCTAACCACTCTTTTACTTTTGAGGTTTTTTCAAAGTGTATTACAGTACCACCTCATGATTAGATATTTAATTAGCAGTCAAAATCTCTAATGGTACAATGACCACATCTCAATTATATGATTATTCTCTAGTTGAAGTTTATGGGAATGTGATTCCAATAAATCTTGTTATCCTATCTTTGGTTTATTTCAATATTATTTTGGGCATGGATTGTATTTCTTTACATAAATCCCACATAAATTTACAAGGAAGGGAAGTGAAATTTGATATTTTGAACCAACCTATGCTCATATGTCAGTGTGATGAAAAATATTATCTTTTAATGGAAATTACATTCATTGTATAGACCTTGATTCATATTAAAAAGGTGAATTTATCTTAGATGGTTGGGGATAAACTCAACATAAAAGATATTCCTATTGTGTGAGAGTTTTTTAATGTATTTATGTAAGTGTTTCCTAGTCTTACACTGTATTACGATGTTGATTTTTCAATAGAACTCATTGTTGGTTCTACTCTTATTTCAAAGAATCCATATAAAATGTATCTGATTGAGTTGTAGGAATTAAAAAATCATCTCCATAAGAATATTGACAAGGGATTCCTTCATCCAAGTGTTTCAACTTGGGTTGGACCTATTCTTTTTTTTTTTAAAATAATTTTAAACCAATTAAACTCTACATTGATTATTAGGAACATAACAAGATCAATATCAAGAACAAGTATCCTCTACCCTATATTGATAACTTTTTTGATCAAATTCACGGCGATTAATACTTTTCCAAGATTTAACTTTATTATGGATATCATTAATTGAGGGTAAATAAGAAGTATATACCCAAGACAAAATTCCCAACAATTTATATAAAGTATAAATATATTGTGATGATTTTGGTTTTACTAATGACCCCACTATATTCATGGATTTAATTAATAGAGTATTTATATATTAACTTGATCAGTTTGTGCTAGTATTTATAGATGATATAAATATATATTCAAAGATAAAGGAATAACATGAATATCACTTGATGGTTATACTAAATACCCTATGTAAGGATAAAATGCATAAAAAGTTTACAAATTGTGAATTTTGGTTATAGAAAATTTCATTTTTGGGTCATATAATCTCAACTGAGGGTATATCTATGGATCCATCAATGATAAAATCTATTGAACATTGTCCTAGACTAACAAAAATAATTGATATCTTTAGTTTTCTTGGTTTTTCTAGACATTATCAATGGTTTGACGAAATTTTTTTACGACTATCCAATACACTCGCCAAGTTAACTCAGTTGGGAGATAAGATCCTTTAGATAGATGAATGTGAGAAATATTTCAAGGAACTGAGGAGAAGGATACTTAGAACATCAGTTCTTAAATTACCCTAAATTAGATAATGGTTTGTAATCTATAGTGATACATTGAATAAGGGGTTTGGATGTGTCCTCATGTAGAATTATATGGTTATAGATTATGCCTCACGATTATTGAAGGTTCATGGAAAAATCACCCAACTCATGATTTGAGTTATCTATGGTAATTTTTACATTATAGATATGGAGGAATTAAATTTATAGATAAATATGTGATATATATACTGGTCAAAAAAATATTAAATTATATATCCCCTTAAAAAGATATGAATATTCTTCAGAGAATATGGTTAGATTAATTGAAGATTATGATTGCTAAATTCATTCCCACCCTGAGAATAAAAACAAGGTGGTAAATGATTTAAGTTGAAATAATTATGATATATTATTTATAAATAGGATAAAAAATGATACAATATTATGATATTTGAAAAGGATGGAGTTATAAATATTAATGGAATAAGAAAAATGTTATCTGGCTCAAATGAGTGTTCAACCATCTATGATTTTAAGGATTAAAGAGGCACATAAGGAAGATGTGGAGCTTAAGAATAAGGTGAGGAATGTTCCTAAGGTCAAATTTTATTGTTATGGATTGATAAATTTCAAGAACTATGTTTTTCTCATCTAGACCAGTTTTGAAGAAGGATCTATTTAATGATGCTCATAGTTCGTCATTCTCTATTCATATTCAAAGTACAAGGATGTCTAGAGATTTAAAAAAGTATTTATAGTTGGATGGTATGGATAAAGATATTGAAAAGTTTGTATCTCAATGGTTAGTTTGTCAGCAAGTTAAGGATGAGAGACAAAAGTCTAATGGAATGTTATAACCATTACCCATACTAGAGTAGAAATGGGAAAACATCACCATGGATTTTTTCATTAGACTCCATAAAATGACTAAAGGGTATAATTCCTTATGGGTTGTAGTCGATCACCTAAAAAATTATGAAAAATTAATTTCCATTAGATAATATTTCTCTCTGGATGATCCTATCAGGATATATATTAAGAATTTGGTAAGGTTGCATGGAGTACAAATTACATTGTATCTAATTGGGATCCAAGGTTTACTCTGATGTTCGGGTGAATTATTTAGTAGTATCTAGATGTATAATTGAGTTTCAGTCTGGAATACCATCCTTAAATATATGGTAAATCTGAGAGAACTATTCAAACTCAAAAATTCATGTTGAGATCTTGCTCTATGGAATTAAAATGTGGTTGGGATCAACACCTTCCTTTGTTCAAATTCTCATACAACAATAGGTTTCACTCCATCATTAAGATAACTCTATATGAAGTCCTAAATGGTAAAGAGTGCATAAATCTAATGTTCTAGAATTAATTTGGAGAAATAATTCTATTAGTACCCAACCAAGCTGAGTAAATGATATATAATGTTAGAGTAATTCAACAACATATAAGGGAAGATCAAAGTCGGTAAAAGAGTTATGCTGACAATCATCATAAATATTTGGAGTTTGAAGTTGGTGAAAATGTTTTCCTATGAATATATCCTTAGATGAGGGTGATTAGATTTAAAATAAAGGGAAATCTAATACCTAGGTATATTAGTGCCTTCAAAATTCTTGATTGCGTCGACATGGTTGCTTATTGATTGGAACTTCCACCAAATCTATTCAAGTCCATGATGTGTTCCATATATCTCTCCTGAGGATGTAAATATCGGATCCTTCACATGTACTAAAATCATAGTTCATACTATTAGAGAAATATATCTTTGATGAAAAATTTTTGGTTGAGATTTTGGATCATAGATATGGAGTTCTACAAAACAAGACCACTCACCCGATAATTGTTTTGTGGTGAAACCACCAATTTGAGGAAGCTATGTGGGAACCTGAGGATACAATGAAACAGAGATATATTCAATTGTTTATATCAAAGTAATTAATTTTGAGGGTTAAATTCATTTTAATGGGGTTAGAATATAACACCTCAAGATTTTATGAAATAGTTTTTTTGAATAAATTTATTTCTTCGATATCTTGTATTACACACAACAACAAGTCTAAACGAATCATGATATACTCTTAGCATATTATAATTATATGTTATCACCTAGACATTAGATTAAAATGCATGAATAGTACCAACTAAATTATGAAAATTCATTTCTTTAACATTTATAAAATTAATTCATCAGTTAATTTGAAAATAAAGGATATGTTTTTCTAAAAAACAATTTTTATGCGTGAAATTTATTTTTATCCTATTAAATTAAATTTTTCACTATTGGTGAATGATTTTAATGAAATTTATATATAATACATTCTATCTAAAATTTTAAACAATCATGCAATATATTTCTAGTCATGGAATAAAAAATAAATATGGTTTTATGCTTAAAACTATATTTTTCTAACAAGCGGTTTTTATCACGATTTCTGAACTTACATTAAAATTAATTGATGTCAGTTATATTTAATGAATTTTATAAAATTAGTTCCATTCTTAGAATCATGAGGAGAAAATTTGGAAAATAGGTCCCTTTTATTTTTGGTCAATATAAATAGTAACCTTGGTAAAATTTATAACTTCGATAAAGGGTAAATCAGGTTAATCTAGGTTTAAAATAAGTGATAAAAACAAAATTTTTCATCATAATTATTATTAGATCAATTTAATTCTACCCTTATCACCTTAGGATAAAAATTTATTTGTTTAATGGTCACATGTCCATGAAAACAACACTTATAATATTTAAAACAATGAAATTTACGAAGTGTCACTATTTTTGTTTTAAATTAATTTTATGTATTCACATAGTGAAAAAACAAGATATGAATGAATATTAATATTAATTTTTATATTAATGAAATTATTTTCATGATAGAAATTTATTTTTAATTTTTAGTAATTATATAATGTTCTTAAATGCTGATGTATCACCGATGCAGTATTTTTGCAAATAAAATATAACTATTGATTTTAAAAATATTAAAAGTAATATAATTTTAGTCAGTTAATGTGTTCAATGAATTTTTTAAATTAATATATAATAGAGTTATTTTAAATAATTATATTCTAATTACAACTTTTTTCTTCATGTCTTTTAAGTCAAATTAAATGAATAGTGTCAAAATTGACATTAATGATATTTTATCAAAATAATATGTTATTAAATTACTTAAATATCATAAAAATATTAAAAGAGAAAAATAGGATAATATATTTTATAAAATTTTATACCCAGTATATTTATAGTCCATTTGGAACCATTTGGATTGAGAATGGATTTATTATAATTTAATCATTTAAGAAATTCCAAGTATTCCCCCTCCCTCCCTTATAAAAGGACACCCTTTCTTTCTATTCTTCACACCACTTTGATACATCTAGAAAGACCATAACCTAAAAAACTGTCTTATCAAAATCCTTATCCAATTTTTTTGTGGTGTTTATCTCCCCAAAATACAAACCATAAGTTCCTTAAGAAAGGATCTAAAGGAGGTATCCTAAAAATAGGTAGTTGTCTTTCCCAACCTCTTTCAATATATTTATTCTTATACTTAATATAAATTTGTGATATTTATAATAAAATAATAAATTCAGTATCATAAATGTTATGAAATTTTATTATGATTATGAAACAACCGTTATCCACCCCTTCCCAACAAATGGGAAGTGAAAGTATCGCTCGTGCGTACGTACGACTTATCGTCTCCACACAACGGTACGATTCATTTTCCATCACCACAATTAATGGGTGGTTGTTATGATAGGTTTAAAGTTTATACATAATATTTATGACATAATTATTCTTATGTAATGATAATTTCATATCTACCTTATTACCTTCCAAACCGATGGAAAATAATAATGTTTCTCGCGTGTACATGTGAACTACCAACTCCACGAAGAGATGTGATTAATTTTTCATTAATATTTTAATTTGATGGTAGTGAGGATGTATATGATGAATATATATTATTTATGTTATATAATAATAATTCTATAAAGGTAAATTATTATTTACCTTTCTTTTGTTCCATCAATCGAAAAATGAAAGCACCGTTCATGCGTACATATGACCTACCATCTCTAGGAAATGAGCAATTCATTTTCTATCTATACTATTATGTATGACTCTAAATATATGTATATAATTAATATATATTAAATAATAATAATTTATTTAATTATGGTATAAATTTATAATAAATTTAAATTTATTATATAGGAGTTTAGAATATTTTCAAAGTATGTGGAACTCAAGGTAAGAGATTTTCATCTCAATTTTATTTCTGTGGGACACATGCCTTATATACCATTTGTTTCTTTTGGGTTGTAAATATACTACCCATTAATTTATTTTATTATTACTATAATTAAAATTATGGGATATACATATTCATATAATTTTCTTTATTTCATGAGGATTATGATTCAAAAGTTACCAAATTGGAAAGAGTTTTTATATTACAATCCCATTATTTATCAGGATTGTTTATGATTATGTTTTTAATAAAGAAATAATATAATATAACTCTAAATAAACTTATTAATATTCTTCTCCTATATTTATTTCTTTAAAATATATGATTTACTTTCATTTTCCTCACCATATGTGCTCAAAAGACTGAAAATATGTTTTTAAGGAAAATCAAATTTATTTCACTCTTAGGTCAAAAAACATTTTTATTCCATACCCATATTTTATAAAAATGTTTTAATGGATATTTTTAATCTTCTCATATGATTTTTAATGTAATTTTTAACCATGTTTTAATTTTTAAAAAATGGTTCAAAATGAATCTTCTAGTTGTTTTCTGAATGAGATACTTTATGTCATTTTTAAAAGGAATGTTTTCTTTTAACTTATATGTCATGAATAAAATTTCCCACCATCATGAATGCTAAATGATTCGAATATTCATTTAAAAATTTCCATGTCTATTTTTAAATAAATTTTTTTCCATAATATTTTGGAAATTTTTAGATTTTAAAGAAGTGATTTCAAAACGAAAAGGTTATTTTCATCAAGAAATGTTAAAATTTATCTTTAAAAAAAAATTTCCATATAAAATGAAATAATTTGATATTAATAAATAATTAATGGAATTATTATCCAATTATAACAACATAATTATTTCTCTGTATGGTTTATGTTTATGATGGAAATTTTTTTATGAAACCCATTTATTTTTCATGGGTTATGCTATGATGAAATGTTTATGAAACTCATTTATTTCTATGGGTTCTGATATAAATAATGTTTTACGATCTTATAAAACACATATATAAAATTTTCATTACGTGATGGGTGATACCTATATCTCCCTCTAATTCATTGGGTAATGATTAATGTTCTATGAGATCAAAGGGTGCATGAGAGGTTATCTAAATCCCAAAAGAGGGTACATGAGAGGTTATCCCAAGCCCGAAGAAGGTTTACGAGTGGTTAAACCAAGCCGAACATGTTATGAATTTCTTGATAGGTATCATTGACATAAAGTTTTCCATGATTATGTGAATACCAAAATTCCATGTGTTATTCCAATATTATGCTCTCATAGATCATGTTATTTGATTCAATTATGACTCATGTCTTATAAACTCCCGAGATTTATTCCATAAACCAATATTATGATCTATGATATGAATGTATTGTATTTCAAACGTTTAACTAATGTTTTCATACCCTTATGATCATGTTATTATTATATGATCATATATATCTCCCTTTTTTACCCCTACTTATCATTAGAGCTCACCCTTTATTATGTTCCATTTTACAAGGTTATGAATAAAGGTATTATGTATGATATATATTATAATATTTATATTTATGAAAAAACTAAGTGGGAGATGATGTAGTTCACTTATGAACCAGTTGTTTATGTATCCTTCTTTTCAAAGGAACTAGACCTACACAGTTTTGGCATGGATTATCATGTTATGTAAAGAATATTTATCTAATATGATGTGATATTTATGTATGAAAATTATGGGTCACTATATATAATCTATAATCATATCATTATTCATGAGGAAACATCCTTGTACCTTCATTTATGCATCACTAAATATCACAAACCCTTCTCCACTGTAGGGTAGTGTGAGAATAGGTTCACTGTCGAACCTTTTTTTTATATCCTTTAAATTTTTTTTGCATTCATATATCTATTAAAACTTGTTTCCCTTCCATGTAAACTTTTTTAGTGGGTAATATATATGTGATAAATCAATCAAAAAGTGTTAATAGTATCCATACAACCCAAGAAAATTATGGATCTCATTTTTTGTGGTTGGTATGAACCATTAATCAATAAGTTTTATCTTCAAATGGTCCACTGATATAACCTCCCATGAGATTATATGACTCATTAATGAAATTTTTTATTAAAAAAATCCACACTTTTTAAATTTGGCATATATATCCTCCTTCCTCAAGGTATTCAATACAACCCTCAAATGATTTTCAAGATTTTCCTTTCTCATTGAATATATAATAATATCATATTTAAAGACTAATAAAAAAATGATTGAGGTAATCTGTAAAGACTTTATTCATTAAATCAATGAAGATAAAAAAGGCACAGGTATGTCCAAATAGAATCAGTATAAATTCATAATGATTATAAAGTTTTCTTGAGTATATATTTCTTATTAACCCTAAATTGATGATATCTAGAAAAAATGAAAATATTAGAAAATTATTGAGATTCAAAAAGTTGATCAAACAAGTCATTAATATAGTGTAAATGATACTTTTTCTTAACAGTGATTTTGTAATATTCTTGATAATCAATGAAATGATTCATTGAAACATATTTATTCTTAATAAAAAGAATAGTTACAGTCTATGGTGATTTACTCATTCATATGAATCCATTTTCTAGTTTCTCCTAATGTTTCTTCTTTAATTATTATACCACAATCAGGTCCATTCTATATGATGTTTATAAAATAGGTATAGATCTGGGTATGAGTTCAATTGAAAACTAAACCTCGTGATTGGGGAAAGACTAGAAAATTCCATAGGAAATACATTTTCATATTCCTGAATAATAGGCATGTATTCAATGTTGAGTTTCTATCTAGACATTTGAGATAAATATTCCTTATGAATAGGTAGTAAGATCCATACAATTGAATTAATTTCCATTATAAGTTCATATTAATCCTCACATAGAAAGACAATCATAGGTTGATTCAAAATATCAAATTTTGAATTACTTATTCTAACAATTAAAATAGTATCTATATAGAGAGGTCCTATCAATTATCAAAATCATATCAAATTACATAGAAGGATGAATAATAATAATTTCATAGGGAAAATTCATAAAAAATTCAACAGGACATATTTAACTCTAGAGTGGAGAATAAGTGTACCTTAACCATCACAATCCACTACAATGATTGGCATAACACAAACCCTTCCTTGTTCTTGGAGTTATACCTTGGATTAGGGCATTGAATTGAATAATTCCCAAGTTCCCCACACATAATACATTTAACTACTAGTGGAAACTTAGAAAAAAATTCATTCCCCCCCATTGAAATATTCATTTCTTCTTGGAAATAAGTTACTTTATACCCTTATTTTCTACACATAAAACGTATTCTCATTCCATTGATATATTTTACTAGGGTTTTCTTCCCACATTCTTGGTAAGTAGGAAACTAAATCTTCTTTCTCTACTTCAATCACTAATTGAACTCCCATGAAACTCTATTTTTATCTTATTATGTGTGTCAATAAACTCACCCAAGTTGAGGTTGTTAATCATATATTGATATAGATAGTTAGGTATAATCACAATGTTTTGTATTCCATATCCAATTACATTTGGTTTCTCATGAGGATGGTCATTGAATTGGTAATCACAATCATTTTTAACATGATTTCTCCTAGTCTTATCCCTTGACTAAACCAAAAAAATCTTAGTGTGAGTATCAAACATAAATAATAAGATAAAGTAATCATATTATTATGAAAATATTTCTTATGATGTCCTAAATTATGATAACTTATTTCACCTCATGACACTTTAAGTTCATATCATATCACTGTGTCTTATCATCAGTTTTCATAGCTTATATCCTCTTATTTATTATAATAGTTCATAAATATAATTCTAATTAACTATTTTATATCACTCAAGAGTGTCTAGATAGGTGTCCATTCTTAGGTCTGCTCATCATTCACCGAGTGAAGATTGAGAAGATACTCAACTATACCATTTCAAGGTGTTTACCACTAGGTGCATATGTTCTATAGCCTCATCCAATTTCCAATATCCAAACTGTGATATATTTTCTAGGAAAACCACACACTTTTATTTTCCACAACTTAGGATTTTATCCTATTCTTAGTATTCTCCTAAGGGGTTTCACTAAATTTTTCTAATCCTAATCTCCAAAAATAACTAACCTCTACTCTGATACCAACTAAGGTAACCTAAGAATAACATATATAAATATCACATCATTTTATATGAATATTAAATACATTTCACAACAATACATTCTTAAGGACCATATAGATTTAGAGTATTTAAAGAATACATATAATCAATTTATTTAATCAAATATATTCAATAGCTCACACAAATTTCTTCTCTCATAGTACCCTTCTAAGATATTTCTTAAAAATTTCCTCCATAACCTGAGAAAATGGAAACATAAGAAAGGGTGAGCTTAGATACTTAATAAGGTTAAAAATGGGATATATCAATTTATGATAATGTGAAAGCATAAGATACACATAAGGGTATGAGATCATTATTATAACTTAAAAAGTTTAAACCCAATTATACATAGGTCATAAATCTTTAGTCATGTCATAAATCATTAGCATTTGAAAATACATGAATCATTAGAGTAAGGAATAATCATTAATCAATCATGATCCATGAGAGAATATCATAAGAATAAGAACATTTCATTGGAATTTTTTGGTATAATCATAAGAATAAAAAATAATCTCATTAGTCAAGGCTCACTAATAAGACTATTATAGTGAGAAAAGTCCCCTAGTGCATTGGTTTCACTCCTCATTCTGTAATTTTCTTTATCAAGGTTCACTACTGAGACTATTATAGTGAAAATAATCCCTTATTAAACCGGGTTCACTCCCCATTCTAGTCCATATTATCTCATGGAATATCAATCATTACCTAATATATTATAGGTATTTAACGGAATCACCTATCTCATAATGGCCACCTATCCTATGTGTACAAAAATTTTATAAAAAAATCATCAATTCATCATAGCATAACACAAATAAATTAAATGGGTTTTATAAACATTTTATCATTACATAACCATAAGTTTTCTAGAGAAAGAACATGAATTTTACCATTTTATCATATCCCCAGTGAAACATAAGAAACATCAAATGATATTGAAATAGATGAAAAATAGTATTAAAATTGTATTTGAATATTTTGTTAATAATGGAGGAAAATATTTATTTTCCTTGGAATATGTAAAACTAAAAATTTCCAAAATATTGAGAAAAATAATTTATTTGTAAATAACTATGGAAACATATAAATTAACCTTCAAACTGAAGAGAGGTCATGATGGTAAGAAAATATATTCATGTGATGAATATTAAAAAAAGGTTCTTTTTATACATTTGTAAAAAGTCTGAAAGCATATCATTGTGAAAATGACAAGATTATTATTTTAAAAACTTTGTAAATGTAAAATAATTTGTGTATGGATGAGTTTCACAATTTTGGATAAATTTTTATTTTTTAAATGGGTTATTTTGAGAACTAGTATTGGGAATTTAATTATGAGAGTTTAGACACGTCAAAACTAAGTTTTTGAATATGGAAGGAGGATCAGGTGAGTCTTAGGGTCTCAAGAAGTCCCTAGGATAGGTTGGTGGTGTCTATTAGTAATATCTTCTACTGCCAGTATCCACTGGCCAACTAGTGGGATTTAAAGGAAGAAAAAATATATATTTCACCCCTCAAATGTTAATAGGGGAATCCCTCTCATCCTCACTTTTTTGATCACACATTTATCAGATGGCATCCCATATTCCTATATTAATCCCACTTTGTTTTTTAGTGGGATATTAAGGCATTTTTATAGAGAATACAAGGTATAGTATTCATAATATCTTTTCTCTATTTCTCATGTTTCACTAAACTGATTTAGGAAATGTTTTATTAAGTAAGGTAATGGAAATTTTACTAGCGAATGGTGAAATTTTCCAACTCCTTTAAAATGTTGGTGAAACCTAGGTAGAATATATCTCATGATGGTGTATATCTTCTTTCATATATTAAATTTTAAAAGGTACATCAAACCATGGATTTATTTATTATTTTATTTTAAATTTAAATAAATTCATGGTGGAAATGGTAATAGTGCTTATGGGTTTGGCTTGAGTTAATGTAGGGGGTCTGTAGTGGACCACCCTCAAGCTGTTGGCTTCGGTTTTGGTGCAACATGGTGAGATGGAGAGATTCTCACTGAATATTACATATTAGGTGAATTTTTTGGCTTTTTAATTAGTTATAATTTGATTACAATAAATTATTTTTGGTTTGTATGGAATGATATTAGTACTCGGTTGGTGATGAAGTCTTAGGAAGGCTTGGAAGAGCCTCAGCGGGCCTTGGAAGTTGCTATCAGCCTTTGGAAAATAAATATAAATGATTCAGGATAAATTAGGTGGGCCTTTTACTATCCTTGTTTCTTTATTATTTTTATTATAACCTATTCAAATAAGTTTTTTTGATAGTTAATTAAATTTATTATATTAAAATGAATAAAGTTTGTGGACATAATGTTGGATCCCTTGAGATACCTTATAGTATATATGGGTGACTAATGGGATGTACATATCTAAAGGGATTGAACATGTGAGATCTTGAATATTCCTTATATCCTTTGGGATACTTGTGATGAACCAGGGGTGAGTGTGCCTCCCCCACAATCACATGTTGTCCGGGTGGATGGACCTGAGAGAGAAAAATCATAGGTTGGGTGTGAGTATCAACCTTTTATGACTAGTAATTGAGATGGATAATGTGTCATCTCTTGACATTGAATCCCATGTGGATTTAACTTTGGTCCTTAGTGGTTTTGATATGATTTATGGTGATTCCAAGGGGTGTGATGCCCTCTGGGTGATGAGAGTTGACAGATAGATTAGAATGGGACAATAAGACCCACTTTGGGGGATCTGTATTTATTGTGACTCAAGGATATTGGATGGGTTCCCCATTTAAATGGTGACCCTGAGAGGGTTCATAAGGATATAAGTAGATATTATGGGGGGGTCACTGTAAAACCTAAACTGACGTGTAAGCCTAATGGTTCTGAGATGATGGTGATGGGTGTGGGATTTATTCCAACCTTTTTTATTTTTTATTTTATTATCGGATATTATATAAGGTTCCCAAGGATTCCTTAGAATCAAACATCGGGAATGGAATAGATGTGACTGCACAGAATGATTGTGAATCACATGTTGAGATAGATGAGACCTTAGGATGATAAGAATGTCTAGGGTTTGGTCTCATAGCTTTTTAGGGGTGGATTCCTAGTCTATATAACATCCAATACGGTTGATATAGTTATGGGTGTCTAGTAGTGATTCCTAGGATCCAACATCATAGTATATTATAGTGTATATATAAGAATTCATGAGATACCTAGGATTCCACTGATTATGAGAAACCATTGTGAATACCCAGGGTTCCTAGGATTCAAATAGCGATACCATTAAACCATTGAGAATTCATAGGACCCTAGATATTTTAATGGTAGTATGATGTGTCATAGAAGTGTATATCCCCATGAATGGATGTTGGAAATACCAAGTGATACTATTGAATCCCCTTTATTGATACCTAGGATACCCACTAGGACCAAGTTGATACACCAATGATGGTTTGGATAACGAGATGTGAGAGGTTGATACTCAGGTGAGAAACCACATGGACAAGAAGGGTATTCCATTTGATTTCCTTAGTCACATAATAATTATCCATGATTGGACCTATAATATTTTCTATTGTATTTTTCCTCTTAATAATCATATATCAGAATGATAGTGATGAATTCCCAGGTACTACTGTGCGATTCAGACTAAGGGGTTGATGGTGAGGGGTGCCTAGTGATTCCCCAAGATCCTCTACTCAACATAATGGAGGTGTGAGTGTTGAATCCTCAAGGTGTGTAAATAGGTTCCCTAAGGTGATGAACATGCTCAGAGAAACCCTAGTACTTGCCAATGTAGGTATGGTCGATCAGGGTCTCAAACCTAAGGATCAATGATTGTTATTAGGCATGGACCTGATTATATGTATAAACCATTAGGGTGGTTGTGATTTTGTGATGGGAATTTTCCCCATGATGTTATTAGAGAAATATTAGTATCTGGATGAAGTAGGTATCGATGGTGGTTTTATTTATTTTATTTATTTCCTCTAGTTTATTTATTACTTTCTGCTGATCATGTCATAGGCACATATCACAACACCATTGATTATTTACAATACCATATTGGTGGTTCCCTACTGATTCATGTACTCACACCCTACTCGATCCACCATTGAACTAGGGTACCGAAGTATACTCTCACTTGGTTACTAGTATAGGTTGAGATAAAGACCCAAATTGGTTCATTGAGCGAGATAGATCAATTAAGGTTGTGTGATTAGGATGAGTTTGATCTTATAAAATTCTCATGTGTATTAAATTTTATTTATTTATCTTATATATGTGTTTATCCTAATGGGTGATCTGTCTTATATGCCTCTATGTTATTTTTTATTCCTTATAGTATGCTCAGTTTATTTATTATTTCCACATACTATGATATGTATGATTCTTTGTTATTTAATGTTATTATGAACTATGATATATGGGGTATATCCTCCCCATATTACATTCTTAGACCCTAATATTAGTTGGTAGCCTCTAGAATTAGGTGACATATACCTAAGGTCATTTGGTTTTTCGGTCTAATTATTTTTCAAAGTGATCCAAGTCAGGGTTTTACAAAGTGGTATTAGAGTATTTATTTTTTGGTTATTACAATTTTTGGATATGGTAGATAGGAGATATAGGAATGTTTTGGAGACTGTGATGAATATCTCGTTAGTGCATCTTTCTCACCTATTGTAGTAGGAATTCCAAGTTTCTAGGGATTGGATTTATATTATGGATTTTTAATTTTAAAATTGTATGATTTTCACCTCATGTGACACACATGGTGTTTGATATTTATGATTTATTGTTAGGATTTTATATCTTTCCCTATTGGAAATAATCTAGTTATTAGATTTTGATCTTGACCTATATAGGAAAGAGGAATATACATGAACCATTATTTCTATCTAGGGATTCACATGACATAAATGATTTTTAGTGCGATATTTGTGTCACTAGAGATAAAGTACCAATTGTTTAAAGTGTGAGAAACTACTAATATGGTGTTTTATCATATAATTACTTATTGTAATTCTACTCAACCGGACCGACCAATTTATATATTTTCTTATGAGGTAAGGTTAAGTGGATTCTATAATGAGATGATCAATATCCAAGATAAAGAAATAATCTCTATATGGATAGACATGTGGTGACCCCTATGGGTTAGTATAAACATTTTATTCCCTATATTTAGTTCCTATATGGATTTTACCCTATAGGTTCGATTATTAAAATTTCTAGTAACAACATATATTGTGTTTTCTTGTGTATCTTGGAATATAATTCTATCTAACCAAACCTCATGTTTATAGTTCTTTAGAATGAATTAGCTAGGATGATTTCATTATATATATATATAAAACCCTATATGAGTGTTATTCTCAAGGTATAAGTATCCTAGGTGGATGCTTGGTGAGGATCAGTGCCCTAGTGGGCTGATAATTTTGGCATATGAGGTCGATTATATGTATATGAGAGCCATTAGTGGATGTTTAGGCATGTTGGATGTCATTGTTTGTTCAATAAGGGATCATAGATTATTTCCTATTATCTATCAACTTCCTTGATACTTGAGCTATGTTATAAGTGAGATGTACTAGTAAATTGTAGACATGAATTAGGATAGTGGTGAGTTTATTGTTTATAATAATTTAGGGTAAGTCATGTGAGGGGTTAACCAAATTTTGTGATTGATTTGTAGGTGGTAATCATGGATAGGTGCTTCGAGATGAGAAATGGTTCAAAATAGGTGATTTTAGGTTTTTGGTTAGGAATGATTATGCCTTATATTTTCTTAATATTAGACACCTTGAGTGCTAGCATTTTGGGAATCCAGATAGGTTTAAAGAAGGGTTTCACTGTATGGGTGTATGAACCTATTTACTTTTGATGTACTTTAGTGGCATGGGGAGAGTGTGAGTGTGTGATTTTGATTTTAATATAAAGAAATATAGTGGATGGATTTATAGTTAGAACATGGAATAAGTGGATTCCCAATTATGAAGTATAATTCTAAAGATACTCATGGCTAGACAAACTGATGTGCTAGGGATCATGGTCAATGATGTTGGTGTTTCATCCTAGTTGTGATGGTGTGAGACTCATGGGAGTTTGAGTCAGGTTTTGGCAGTTGGGTGACACTAGAGCATACACATATTATGTTTAAAATAGTTCTAGGTGATGTACTTTATTATTGTGTGGAACCTGTTGAAATTGAAATTGGAAATAGTCGCGTATGAGTTGAGGGATGATAGAGATTTATGAATAGTTTGTAGGCATGGAAGCTTGAAGTTTTGGAGGATAATTTGAAAGGTACCTATATGGTAGAGAATACATCAAAAGTTTATTTGGTGCAGTGGAATGGATGATCTAAGTCAATACTGGTTAGGCTTTTACAAGGTGAGGAGTGTAGCTCTGGAAGAGCAAGACATGCTTAGTGATGGAACCTAATGAGGTGGTGGTCGATAAGATTTTTAGGGTAATTAGTATGGATGGGAGTTCACTATTATATTTTTGAGGTTGTCATACTAATTATGATTGGAATTTTTATTATTTATAAGGATTGTGTTTTTGTGATCCATAAATGTGTGCTATTTGATGTTTTGTGTTTTCACTCAGGTATGAGTGAGACATTTACATCCATCCACTGAGTGTAGTTGTCAAAATAGCATGATACATGATGTTATGATCTTGATTTGGTAGGGTCATGGGAATAATAATACCTTTCATTGGATAGTTTATATGATAAAGTGGTTCTTATTTTATCTAGTCCAAAGATAAATACTAGATTTATAATTCTTAAGTGATTTAAGATGGATTATAAACATCAACATTAAGATTAGGATGAATTGAGGTGATCCAAAGGTGATTGGATTGCTGGAGTGGTAATGATTTTGGTGAGACATGGAATTAAAATATTTTTGGAAAGTTGAGTATTAAACTATGGAATTTCACTTGAATTTTGGTACATGATTTAGTGAAAAAATTGGATGTCCCTGGGATTACTTTTGGAGTAGGGGCATAGAGGTCAGGCGATTAGGTGACATGTTGGTGGCTGAAGCTTACCTTTATTGATATAGGTCATCTAGAGTATGTCTAAAAAATGTTTTGAAAAGTAATTGTATGCAGTAATCTAGAAAATGAATTGGGTGTTTCATTTTGGATATAATGGGTATCATTTGGGCATTGGTTGAGGATTTTCTTAGAAAAGGCAATGTGCTCATGTTAGGATTGGAAAATGTTGGTATGTATATTTTGAATTGGAAGTGGGAAGTGAGAGTTGAGACCAACATTTGACCGATACTCTCTTATGTATTGAGGTGTGTTCTGTTAGTATCAACTATGAGATGGTTTGTGGACCACAAAAACATGTTCTGATAATAAAATTCTGATGGTGGGAGGCACCAATGTTTAGAATTGGCCTCATGAGCCAAGTCCTATAGTGAGGATCACCATAGTGAAGATAATAAACTAAATGGTGATGCATGGGTGTCTCCGGATGGATGAATTTCATGGGGCATTATTCTGATATTTCGATGATAAGAGTGATCATTGGTTTGGGATTGATACTTTGTGCCTTATATTTAGAAATTTCACTTGAGTAGCATGCTAGGAATTCAATTATGGAACACTATAACACCCTGGTATTTTATTATATATTTATTTTTAAATAAATCACTTCTATATCTTACAATACCCAAAACCAAAAATCTAAATGAACCATAATATTATGTACTATTATAACTTAGTCATTAAATTAGAAGGTATGAATATGACTAACTAAATTATGAAAAGTATATGGTTTACACTTGTATAAAATAAATTCATTAGTTATTAATTAATTAGAATTGATAAATTAAATTATTGGGGGGAATGGATTTAACACTTAGGGGTTTGGCCCAAGTTGGTGTCGGGTGTCCGCTGTGGACCACCCTCAGGCTATTAGCTTTGGTTTTGGTGCAACACAACAACATGGTGGGATTTTTGTCGAATATTACATATTATGTGATTTTTTAAAATTGGATAATTAATTATAATTTGATTTTATTTAGTTATTTTTTGGTTCATATGGCCTAATTTGTGATGAGAGCTTATAGAGGCTTGTACAAGCCTCGACAGGCCTTAGAAGCTACTGTCGACCTTTGGAAAATAAATAGAAAAGCTTCAGAATGAATTAGGTGATCCTTATACAATTATTATGGATTTATGATTCTTGTTATATACATGTGGGTGTGTAGTCACAACACCTATGGTGATGAACTATTATATTTAGTTTGTTTGATAATTAATTAAAATGCTTATATTAAAATGAATCAATTTAGTAGACCTAGTGCATGATCCATTGAGGGACCTTTTGGTAGAGGTGTGTGACTAATGGAATGTATGGACTAAGGAATTAGTCATGTGAGAGACTTGATATGCCTTATAGACTTCAGGCTAGTAGATATGAACTTGGGGTGAGTGTCCCACCCCTGTAGAGAAATGTTGTCCTAGTGGGTGGACACGAGAGAGAAAAGGATAGGTTGGGTGTGATGACTGACCTAATACAACTCTCCGATTTTTTTATGAATTTATTTTACAAATAAAAAAATTTATATGATATATTAAATTACACAAAACACCAAGTTAAGCATGTGAGATATGCAATACTAGGTTAGCTTGCATTACACACGACACTGAGTTTTAACAAAACCATACTATATTATTAATATAGTTATTTAAACGCAATAATTATAACCTAGATATTTAAATTAGAGATATGAATAGTAATAAATAATTTTTAAATATTAATTATAATAGTTTTATATAAAAAATATTGATAAAAAGTACTTAATTTTCATTAAATTCTTTATATGTTTCGAAAATACTATTTTCTCAAAAAAATAATTTAAATGTCTTTTTGTGAAAATTAATAAAGTTAATTTTGCACAATTTAATAGAATTAATTTGATAAAATATTATTTAGTTTTTAAATAATCATTTCAAAATTATCTTAGGGTGAATGTTTGTGAAGTTTTTGAAAGGTTTCATTTTTAATGAATAGTGAAAAATACCAAATATTAATTAAAAATATTCTTTTCATTTAATTTATTTATAATTTTAATTTATATTTTAATTTTGTTATAAAGTAAAATTAGTTAAATTAAACATAAATTAATCCAATTTATTTCATTGGGATCAATTTTATATTGAATTTTTAAATAAAAACTTTGTAAACTTTTTAACATCTTCTCTTTAAAAACATGTTTTTTTGTCGCATTTGTGGGATTAATTTTAAATTAAAAATTTCCAATTATGTTAATGTAATTTGGATAAATATATTACATATCTTGAATCATCATAATTTATATTATCTAATAATTTCAACTTAATTTTTTTTACCAAAATTGACAATAAAAGCAGTACAAATTATTTACTGTAGTTAAGGTAAAAATGGGTTTACCGAGGGGTTAAACTAAAATTATAAGGGATAAAATGGCCTATAAACTTGTCTAAAATCTATTATATGTAGATATTAAAACCTTATAATTTATAATGTTGCAATTTTATCCATTTTGGACTTTTTTGGAATGTGAAAAACATGGGTACACTTTTTTTCAAACAATTACAAGTGTGCCACTCACCTCACTTATAAAAAGCCACCATTATCCTCTCCTATTCACACCTTAAAACCATTTTTTTCTTCCAATACCTTCCCAAATCACTTAAAAAATTCCCTCTTCTCATCCTATAATCCTTATTCTGTATATAAATCCAACCTAGGAAGGATTTTTGAGAAAACCTAAGGAGGATACCCGAAGAAGTGGTAATGCTAATCAATAAGTGTTTTTGTTTTATTTCTTTCTCCAACTCGTTAAATTATTTTTAAAAAATAATGATATAATAAAATAATTATATTATATATACTTATAAATTTTTATTTTAATTTCATGACCTACAACCATCCCCAATTCCATTAAATGGGTTACGAAATAATCATTCGTGTGTACATCGGACTACCACCATGCCAACCGAAGTCATTCGTTTTTCCATTAACACCTCTCAAGGATGGATATAATGATTTATTTATTATTTATATAGTATATTTATGATATTATTATTCTTTTCTAATTATTATATATCAAAAAACTTCATTATTTATATTTTTTGGGAATAAGATAACATCACTCATGTGTACGATGGACCACCGCCTCACGAAACGATGTGATTTGTTCACGCTTTACATGGAAGGTGATAAGGATGATTTTAATGAAAAAATGAGAAATAAATGAAATAAAAATTATTAATTTATGGTTATATAACAATTAAAGTTATTTATTTAAATCTTACAAGAAAATGTAAACAACGTTCATGCGTACGTATGACCTACCGTCTCCATGAACGATGTATTTCATTTTCTATCACTAAATTTTATGGACTACTCTAAATACATATATAATGAATATATATGATATTTATATAATGGTTAAAAATATAGATATTATGAAACTATGATCAAATTATTAGTACCAAAAATAGAAAATCAAAATTTACATAAAAAATAAAGCAATTATTTCCTAAAATACAATTTTAACATGGAATTGTTAATAAATGGGTAATAAAAGGTCATAAGTAAATAATATATTGTATAATATATATATATATATATATATTATTTAATATATTTATAATAAACTTATATTATTATACCAGATTTTTGAATGTGTAAAAATGAAGTCAATACTTAAGGTAAATGATTTATAGTCTCTCTTTTATTTCTGGGAGACATATGAAAATTCACCACTCGTTTATTTTGTGTAGTGTATATACTACCCAATTGAAATATTATATCATGAATTCCATTATTTTCATGATATTTAAAGTTTCATTTTATGTTATTATTTATTGGGGATTATGATTCAACAGATTATCAAAGTGGTAATGAATTTATAGTCTCTCTTTTATTTCTGAAAGACATATGAAAATTCAACACTCATTTCATTTGTGTGGTGTATATACTACCCAGCTGACATGTTATATAATGAAAAAAATTATTTTAATGATATTTAAAGTTTCATTTTATGTTATTATTTATTTGAGATTATTATTCAAAATATTACCAAAGTGGTAAGAGATTTTTTTTTTCATAATTTTCCTTCTTTGAGACGTACGTTATGTTATGAACCCATGTTATTTCACAAGGTCTATTTACAACCCATTTTAAATGTAATATAATGAAAATATTTTAAGTTCTATTTTATGCTATTCTTTCACGAGGTTTATGATTCAAAGTTACTAAAGAGGAAAATATTTTATGTTACAGTCTCACCATTTATCAAGATTGTTTATGATTATGTTTCCAATGATAAAATATTATGATCTATATATAAAGAAACTCATTAATTTTATTCTCATCTGGTTATTAATGATATTTTAAAGTAATATTACAATTTTTCACTCTTTAGAACTTAAAATAATTTAGGATATTCTTTTAAAAAAATCCAACATTATTTCTCTCTTCTATCTGAAAGACCTTTTATTCCAAAACCATATTTAAAAAAATATTTTTTACTATTCTCCTATGATTATTAAAATAATTTTTTCCCATTTTTAAATTTTTACAATGTTTTTTGAAAGGAATCTTCATATCATTTTACAAACAATGCCCATTTTAATTTTACTGAGAATTTGAAAGCAATTTTATTTTAACATGTAAAATATGAAAGAAAATTCCAACAATCATAACCATTATTTTATTTGAAAATTAATTTATAAGTTTTCAAGGGTATTTTAAAAGAAATATATTTTAAAAAATTTTATATTTTAAAAAGTGTTTTTTAATGTTAAAAGGATATTTTTCTCAAGATATTTTTTAAATGATCTTTCAAAATCATTTTCCATCTAAGATGATATCCATTGATGTTACCTATGCCTTACTTGGGATATGATCCAAGGATACCATTCTTATTCTTTCTCTGAATGGTTTATGTTTATGATGACATGATATTATGAAACCCATTTCTCTTCCATGTGTTATACCATGATATAATTATTATGAAGCCCAATTCCATTCCATGGGTTATGCTATGATAAAATAATGTAATGATTATGAAACCAATATCTTTTCTATAGGTTATGATATGATGAAATGTTTATGAAAACCATTTCAATTCATTTTTCATGATAAGATGAATGTTTTAAGATCATATAGAACACACATATATATGATTTTCATTACTTAATGGGTGGGACCTATATCTACCTCCAATGCACTGAGTAATGATAAATGTTCTATGAGATCAGAGGGTATATGAGTGGTTAGCCCAAGCCCCAAAATAAGGGTACATGGGTGGTTATTCCAAGCCCGAAAGAGGGTAGATTAGAGTTCATCCCAAGACTAAAGTAGGTACATAGGTGGTTATACCAATACTAACATTTACAAATGTATTGGTGGGAATCCTTGATATAAGATCTTATATGATTATTTTTATTCTCCAAAATCTATGTCATATATCAATGTTATACTCTCATGGCTCATGTTACTTGATTCCATTATTATTCATGTCTTATGAAATACCAATATTTATTCCATGACACAAGATTATGATATTTGATATGTAGGGTATAACATTAAAATGTTATGACCATGATCCTATACCCTTATGTTCATGTTATGCTTATATATCTTCCTTGTTTACCCTTACTAAGCTTCTGAGCTCACCCTTTATTATATTTCCTTTCCCCATGTTATAAAGAAATGTATTACATATGATATGTCTAATAAGAGTTATAGCTATTAAGGTTATAGTGGGAGATGATGTAGTTTACCTATGGACCAGTTTTTTGTGTTTCCAAGTTTCCAAATAAACAAAACTATTATGGTAATCAAGCATGTGTTTGTTTAATGTAATGAATATTCATAAAAAATGATGTAATATCCATGTGTAAAAATCCTGGTTTAGTATAGTTGATATCCAATGATAGGTTTCATTAACCTTTGGAAACTAGGATGAGAAAACTTTAGTGAGATCCCTAGGGAAATTTATAAGGACATGTGTAGGGATGTCTCTAAGGATAATTCTAAGGATGAGTCAAAGTATAAAAAAATATACTGGAATTTTGGTAAAGGATAGAGAAAGTTGTTTCCAAAAAATTAAATCTTATCTGGATATTAAAAGTGGATGTGGATCTAGAATAGAGGTAACTAGGGGTAATAAATCTAAAAAATACACATTGAGTTAGACTCAATAGTCACCTGGTGCATGCTAAATGGGCCTTGCTGCTCACTTGTTTTAACACTCTTGGGGGATATGCTTTGTAAATTCATTAACTTTTTAAAAAAAATCATGAAGTATTTAAATTGATTATGACTATAAATAACCTAGGATAAACATAATGTATCATAGATTAAAAATAATGTGTCATGATTTAGAAACCCTATAGGTGATTTTTTATGATTATGTGGTTCATACCTAGGATTATTGTTGCTTACACTATGATTTTTGGTTTTAGTCAATGGATAGAAACTAAAGTAACCATGTTAATACTGAGTGTGATGTAAAATGAAATGATTATCCCCTTGATCATCCAAATGTTATGGAATATGGAATGAAAAATCATATTTATATGCTCACACAACTTTCAATCCATGAATTGTGCTAGAATTCTAAATGATAAGAGGAGGGAACAACATTCTATTAAGTCCTCTATAAATAAATTTCCAACTTATTTTAGTGGATTTTCTAATCCACTAGTTTCTAAAAAATATATCAGAACCACTGAAAATATATTTTCCATTCTCCAATGTTCAAAACATGAAAATGTCTTTTTGGATGTCTACTATTTGGAAGACGAAGATGATCAATGGAGGAATATTATCCGGAATACAATACAACATGATGTAATTTAATACATGGATTAAGACAAGTTCAATAAATTATTTTTAAATAAGTAACTTTCTTATATTCTCCATATGAATATGGATAAGGAGTTCCTTGAGCCAAAGAAAAAGGATGATGAATCTGTTGGTACCTATGAGTAAAATTTTACAAGACTTGTGAGGTACACTTATGGTATAATCATCTAACATGAAAGTATGGTTGATAATTTCTTCAATGTATTAAAACCAATTCTCTTAAGGGTTTTATCCATAAGAGACTTCATTAGCTATAAAGAAAACATTAAATGTGATACCAAGGTATAAATGAAGGTTAGAGTTACGTATCAATATCATGGTTTTGATAAGAAGAGACAAATGGAATTTAAAGGAAAATATAAGAACCATGGAGAGAAGAAGATTAAATTTCCTTTATGCTTATATTCTAGGAATAAGTATGGAGAAAATTATTTTAAGGGGACTATTAAATGTTTTAAGTATATAAGGGAAGGTAATAAAGAAATTTAATGCTAAAGTGATGGGAAGAAATTAGCTAATGATACAAAAAATGATAAAGCTCCACAGAATGCATCACCCACACTCTAGTGTTTCAAATGAAAGGAGTTTTGAAATTATGCTAACAAGTTCCCAAATCAGAGGGTTAATGATGGTGATCAACTCTAGTAGCCTATTAAGACTAGGGAAAAGGAGAAATATCCTGTGATCACTGTTTCTGATGCGGGACATGATAACGACATGGTGAAAGGTACAATTACCATTAAATCTATAACTATTAATGTCTTATTTGAATCTAGATTTAGAAATTATTTTCATATATAAATAATTTTATAAGGGTATCAAAATTCCCCCCAAACTATTAGATATATAATTAGAAATTAAAACCCATATTTTTTTTGATGACTGCATCTCAAGTATATGATTCTTTTGTGGTTGATGTTTGTGGGAATATGCTTCCTACAAATCCTTTCATTCTTCATTTGGTTGAGTTTGATGTTATATTAGGCATGTATTGTCTCTATCTGCATAAAGTTAACATGAATTATTGAGTAAGTGAAGTCAAATTTAATATAATAAACTAACCAATTATCATATATCAATGTTATGATAAGTATAAACATCTAATATAGATCACATCCATTTTAGGGGTATTGGTTTCTATTCATAAGGAGTGTTTATCTCATATAGTTGGGGAGAAACTGGACATCAATGATATGCCTATTATTCAAGAGTTTTCTGATGTCTTTCTAAAAGAGTTTCCCAGCCTTCCATAAAAACATGAAGTTGATTTCTCAACAAAATTTATACCAGGTGCCACACCAATTTCAAAGACTCCTTATAAAATTTACCCAATTGAGTTATAGGAATTGAAGAATCAACCATAGGAAATCCATGACAAGGGATTCATTTAGACAAGTGTGTCACATTAGGTTGCACCTATTTTTTTATTAAAAAGAAATGTAGATCAATGTGACTCTGTATTTATTATTTAGAGCTGAACAA
Organism: Viscum album; assembly: GCA_963277665.1. Lineage (NCBI taxonomy): Eukaryota > Viridiplantae > Streptophyta > Magnoliopsida > Santalales > Viscaceae > Viscum > Viscum album. The sequence goes on along the minus strand of OY728135.1, from coordinate 1,881,111,960 downwards.
GATCACAATTAATAACATGTACCCTCTTCCCTGTACTGATGACTTGTCTGATCAACTGCATAGAGCTCAATACTTTTCTAATATTGACCTTCATTATGGATATTATCAATTAAGGATCAAGAAGGAGGATATAATAAAGACAACATTCCATACAAGGTATAAAAAATATGAATATACACTTATGCCATTAAATATTATTAATTACCCTTCTATCTTCATGGATTTAATGAATAAAGTCTTTAGATATTACCTTGATCAGTTTTTGGTAGTATTTGTAGATGATATTATTTTCTATTCAAAGATCTTGAAAGAGACTGAATTTCACTTGATAATTTTACTAAATACCCCAAGGAAGGAGAAAATGTATGAAAAGTTTACAAAGTGCTATTTTTTGGCTAAAAAAGGTTTCATTTTTTTGGTATTATAACCCCAATAGAGGGTATATCAATAGACCCATAAAAGATGGAGGCTATTGAATGTTGGACTAAACTAAACATGATAACTAAGATCTATAGTTTTATTAGTTAGCTGGATATTATATACAGTTTTTGGGGAATTTATCACTACCAAGTTAACTTGGAAGGGACCCAAGTTCCTCTAGATAGATGAATGTGAGGAAAATTTCAAGGAGTTGAAGAGAAGATTAGTCAGTGCTCCTATTCTTATATTACCCCATAGTGGAGAAAATTTTTTAATCTATAGTGATGCATCCAAGAAGGGATTGGGATGTTTTATTATGAATAATGACATGGTTATATCTTATTCCTCATGATAAATGAAGATTCATAAGAAAAATTACTTATCTCATGATTTGAAGTTAGTTGTTGTAATTTTTGTAATAAAGATATGGATACATTATCTTTATAGAGAAAAGTGTGATATATATTCCAATCATAAAAGGTTAAAGTATATATTCACATAGAAAGAGTTGAATATGTGAAAAAGGTGATGGTTAGATATGATTAAATATTATAAATTCTCAATACATTACCACCATGGGAAAGAAAACAAGGTGGCATATTATTTGAGTCAAAATATCATACTAACTTATCCATGATAAGGATTAAAAAAGATTCAATATTTATAGATTTGAAAAGGACGGAGATAGAAATCCTGAATGATGGAGAGAAATATTATCTTTCTCAATTGAATATTAAACCATATTTACATGAGAAGATTAAAGAGGCATATAAGAAATATATATAGATGAAAAAGAAGTATAGATATGTTCTTGAGTTTAACCTTGATTGTAACATCCCGACCCAAGTGACACTAAACTAGTGCTCTAAGATGGTTCCCCAAAAGGCCTCAAGTGCTTCTCCCTATATTCTAGAGGCTTCCAAATAGTAGTGAGGGTATAAGGGTGGTACAATGGTGAGGTTATACCCTCATATCAGAGTAAAAGTAGTGGAAATAACCAGATATCTTCCATAGTAGTAATAAATAGACGGTGGAAACAATAAATAAACTGAAATAGAACATGATGTAATAATAAATGAGATTATATAAAAGTTAAAACATCCATGTCATATATACAACAATGATCACCCACTGGGCTGATCACATGCTCAGTATCTATAAGAGAAATTGAAATAAAAGAAACTAAAATAAAAGTATAGGGATATACTGCTAACTATAAGACAGAACACATACTCAGTATCCATGAATCTATCTAGATGGTCCAACCTGATCAAAATAAATCCACATGATTGGATTCTATTGATCATGAAACCCTAGGCCCAATACCTATCCATCATGCATCTATACACAACTTAAAAGTATACATACAGTCTAAACTCACACCAAGGTGCATGTATAGGTCTGAGAAATAATCTGAGCAGACCACACCAATGATGAACCTATAAATCTATTGTCTTAATTGCATGATCAGGAAATATGATCATCCTAGACGAGACACAATATGAAATAATAAATATTGGTTGGAAGTATTGATTGGGTTTGGGAAAGATATCCGCCCTCATCTCTACCCTTGCTTTCTGTAACTTTTATTTTTCTTTAATAAATAGTCAGAGGTTCTTGCCTCTGACTGAACTTTCCTGGTAATAAATAAATCAAATAACATGAAACCACAGTTGATCCCTGGGTCTGTGATCCCAATCAAATGGGTAATGTTCTAACATATATTTATATATATATTTATGTGTGTATATATATTCCCATACACACACACACACATAAATATGTATATATGTGAGTAAGGTGAAATAAATAATAGAAATCAATTATAGTTGATCCTTGGGTCTATAATCCTGATTGTATGGACATATTTTGAGAAGGGAGTTGAGTTGGCTGTCATACTTCTCAAACCATGTATAATTAAGTCGACCTCTGGGTCTATAATCCCAATTGAAAAGACCTACTTCGGCTAGTGTCGTAAATGTCTCTGAGTAAGCTACATCACCACAGAGGAATAATCATCCTATCATGGGTTCACCCATACTCACCTCCAATATATATATATATATATATATATATATATAGATAAATTATTTCTTATACTGATGAACAATCCTTTAAAGGTCACTGAGCTGGACGTTATGCCTATAAACCCATGAAAATCATGTCCAATATTTGTTCTCTAGGTCCTAGTATATAGGTGTTCATAAAATTTTGACTCTAATAATCCCTAAGGGTATGAACCTCAGGTGATGTATAAGGAGAGGTCACTAGTGAGATGTCACACCCACCCCTTGAGGTCTCTGATCTGGGAGAGCGTAATCATCCCCATCACATGGTAGAGTATAACCATCCATGAGTATAATTAGTAGGGATGCTATGAACATGTATCATAATCATAGGGACACCATTCCCAAATCAAGGAGAGTTTAATAATCCTACTTAAACCACAAGTCGAGGAGAGAATAATCATCCTTGTTATACTGTAAATCGAGGAGGGAAGAATCATTTTTAATAACATTAATAGGGATGTGAAGAACATCCAAACATATACATCTCAAAATCAGAATCCCAGGAATTACCTATTTACATCAAAATAAAATAATATCATAATAAAAGACTTAGAATCTAGATCCTAGGAAACACATATGGGAATCCCAATTATGAATAATATGGATCCTAGGAAGTATGTTAGGGAATCCCAATAATAAATGAAAGGGGATCAAAATCCGGGTCCTAGGAAGTATCGCTGAGAAACCAAAAAGAGATTCACATCACATTAGGATCATCATCCAAAAACAAGGAAGAACCTTTGGTAAACATCACTGCATTAGTGATAAAGAAGTGAATGCATAAATAAAAGAGTGAGGGTGTCCAAACGCCTAACCCACCACTACCACCACAACCCCATGAGCTTACACGTTCGTAACGGGTTCTTAGGTGATACCTACCACCATCACTACCCAAAATTGACAAACTATATTAAGGTTGTTAAAAAATAAGGGCACCCAATGTGTCACTCAAGTAATAACATAGGAGATGCATCCTACTTGGGATCCTCATCAGAAAAGGTAAAATGAGAAATCCTACATAGGATCCTTGACGGTAAGTAAACATAGGTATCATAAATGGGATACTTGGAATGATAATAAGGTAGAAGAGTCCTATATGGTATTCCCTAAGTTAGCATGTAAGAAATGGAATCCCATAGGGGACCCTTAGTAACAGACACATGGTAGATGAATCATACACGAGATCCTCTAGGTAGAAAGTAAGAAGAGGAATCCTATAGGGGATTCTCATAAACAACTAATATCATAGCCTCCTGTGATAGAATAGAACATCTCAAAAAAGAGTTGTATTAAAGTAAAGAGTTATAAAATCATCTATAAAGAGAGATAGCTCATGCACCTTCTAAAATAAAAGGGTTTTACACTCTGGAGACAACTAAATTTAATTACCATAGGAATATCCTCTTCATGCATAAATAAGCACAAAACATCACTTAGGAGTCCTAAAATCACCTCAAGAGTTCCACCATTGTGATCTACATAAAAATATACTCAAAATAGACTCCTCATGGGTCCAATTATGACTTCTGGTCATAAATATATGAAAACCCCTAAAAATGGTAACATGGGGGGTAGTACACGGTGTGTATACCCAGTATGTGGTGTGTGCCCCCAAATCCCCACCTGGGTGTGTACTCTAGCAATAATTGGCATGTAAAAACCCAAGTACATGGCATGATGATCATTCACATGACATATACCCTGCATGGGGAACCTTCCCATGTAACTCACATGGTCTAACCATGTACTTAACTTAGTCGTGTACCACTACATGGCATGCAACCCACATGGGGTTTGGATGTGTGCTCTAAACGACCATGTGCCCCTACACAGGTTGTTTGGCCAGGTACTTAGTTATATGAACGAGTCCTAGTACATGATGTGTATACCCCATACATGGAATTCACTTCTAAAAAAATCATCTTCCCTAAATAGGAATAACACACAATGGGTGTTCCTAAATCTACAAGTGGTGTGATTAGGATTTTCGAACGGGAAACCCCTCAAATCGCCTAAAAACCGTGTTGTCCCCCCAAAAGTAATAGATTGACCCAAAAGGGGTACTAAGCAGTAATAATAGGGGTATAAAACTAGAAGATGGTAAATATATGGGGGATTTATAGAAAAAATAAAAAATATCATACCTTTGGGCATAATCCACCAAAGTTTTTCCCGTTTCCATGCTCCATGGCTACCGCACGATGATCCGGCCCATCCCAAGCTCTGTGGTGGTATCTGTATTTATACCTCCCTATTTATATCTCTCCATCTCCATTTTCATTTATCATACATGTGAAGAATAATTCCAAGGGGTGTGTGTGAGAATACAGGGGAGAAATAAAAGAAAATAGGAAAAAGAAAAGATGAAATAGAAAAGAAAAAGGAAATGGGGTTGGGCCCGATCCCAGCACCCAATACAATTTTATACCCCACATAGGAAAAAAATACCCATTTAGAAATCAATGTAGGATATTTACTATTAATATGATTCTATATTCAAAATATGTATCCAAACAAACCAATGAGAATAAATTAATATTTATTTAATTAATTATTAAATATTAACTATTCTGCTAAAATTTGAATGGTTTGGAATTAAAAAAAACTCATATAATAGGGTAAAAAATCTATTCTAGGACCAAAAAAGTGGTCAAAAAAATTATTTTAAATCATATACTATGGAAAAAAATGAAAATTTACCCCTTATAAGCATCTGATAGCAAAAATTCAAATTTATGATCAAAATTACAGTTTAGAAAAACATAGGTCATTACAAATTCCCCACCATAACCCTTATCGTCCCCAAGAAGCCTTGGTGGTAAAACTAATATTCATGCTCTCAACTCGATCATATATAAAAATATGCTATCTCAAGTGTCCAATGACCAACCTCACAGTGTCAACAAATGTCTCCTACATGGGCGACATTCAACTATGAATGATCTGGTAATCCTCGCATTAGGACTACCCTTATCGTTATTTAAAAACCAAAATTCAATCTTAATGGTCCACATAAAACACCTAATTTCAAATAAAAATGAGGTTCACCACCCTTAAACTACCAATGGTTCACTCTCCACCATATCACTTACCTTATACTGATCCTTGAGCATTACCTTAATAGGTTCATCTATCAAACCAAGAAAGATATTTAAGAGTTAAAGAAAAGAATCTCGACATAGTTCCAATGATCTCTCAATATTCTCAGGATGGTTTCAAGATATATAATGATAATATCTATCTAGGCGTACACTAAGATTCCATTGAAAGGCATGTATAGATATTACAAGCCATGCCCACATCAAATAGGATGCACTTTCCTTTAACCAACACCTGAAACCACATCTCCTAAAAATGTGTATCCAGGTCCAACACTAGTCAACTATCTTGTAGTACCCAATTTACCCTCTATATATTCTCTACCATGAAGGGACATTCTTCATTTTAACTAAATCTCATGGTTAACCATTCCCATGGAAAGTCCTGAAAACACCAGTCTAAGGCCTGTATATGGTGACTCATTGATTTATGATTTAAATAGTGCCACATGAAACCTTCTTTAACCTTTATCACCTATCTCATACTCCAGTGAGTCTTCCATTAAAATGATAAGCAGAACATGTCATATGACACACTAGTATCATTAATCCGGAAGCTCCCTTGAAAATCATCTTCAAAATCGATCACCTCTTTTGTGCCAAGATTTATTCCATGATCGCATATCACATTGATTCGTTCCAATCACTAGTGTATATCTAAACAATTAATACATTAATAATAATGGAAACACTAGTCAATAGGTAAAGGAGCTTGAATAGTCCTACCCATTAAATCCAGTCTTGATACCAAATCACCCTAGGTGCTTCATAATATCCAAAGGCATCAACATGAATATATCAAAAAACTCAATTACTAATAATGTATCTGTATCAAAAAATAATATAACGCATCTCACTACCTAGAAAGGCATCCATACACATGGTAAAACTCTACTTAGAGGTTTCTTTATCAAAACAAACATCGACCAACAAGGGTCTAAGTTAAAATGAAGGGCATCTAGGTCTCCCACCTAGACCTACTAATCAATTATCACAATTGGATCACATGGTATAACCAACTATCCTAGAATATCAAACCTCTCCAAGGGAGGTAAAGATAACACTAACCCATGAGGGTCGAAACCATCGAAACAGTATACAAGTTCCATGATCCTCTCCAATCATCCTCATAAGAAATTTCTCCCTGTTGGCCATGATATAATTCCAAAAAACACTTAACTAACACTCATCAAACACCAGGTAATACCCCCTCAAGGTCCAGTTCACTAGAAACATTTAGGTGGCCTTTTACATTGTACCATCGACCCAGATAGATATCCACAAATAGAGGTTGGTAAGTAGAATGTCATTCCAAGATATGCAAGAAAATAACGTATATATTGTTACTAAAACTTTAAATAACCAAACCTAAGTAACAACACCCTAAAATTGGTTCAACACATGGACACCATATTCCCATCGATATAATAGGGTCACTGTACCTCCTATTCATAAGGATTGAGTCATCATCCTCACCATCAAATGTCTCACTATAGATCCACATAGCCCACCATCAGAAATAAATATTCATATAATTCATCCAAATTAACTATAATACCATAAAAAACCTATATGGGAATACAAAATTTATGGTTTTTTGAAACTTTGAACAATTGGAATATATCTTCAATAAAATTACACACTAGAAGTCCTATACCATGTGAATCATATGTGCCAAATATGATGCATGGGACACCTCTTTCCTTTGCCAGCTGAGAGTCAAAATAAATCAATGGACTATTGAAAATGGGAGCAGTGCCATGAATCCATAATAAATCATCCCATGAACATAACATGTACATCACTCAAAGTGAAAATCAAATACAACTATAACATCAAAGATCAGAACAAAAATTCCACAACCTTAACAACTAGGACTTCTTACCAGAACAAATTTTATTGATGCACCAGCCTAATATCCATCAAAGGTTCTGAAAAAATAATAATACTCCTATATAATATATCCAAAAATAACAAATCAAAATAAAAGAACACTTTTGATAACACTTTTTAATGTTTCAAACTGAGTGCCACTAAACTGATGTACCGAGACGGTTCTCCACAAGGCTTCAAGTGTGCCTCCTTGTATGCCAGAGGCTACCCACTAGAAATTATGGTCTAAATGTGGTATATATTAGAGAATATTACCTCATATTAGAGTAACTATAGTATAAATAACCAGATATCATCCACAACAGTAACAAACAGATGGAATAACCAATAGATAAACTGAAGTAGAACATACTGTAATAATAAATGAAATGCTATCAAATCCTGAACAACTATGTCATAAATATAACACTGATAGTCACCTGGTTAGATCACATATATAATAGTAAATAATAGAAAATCAAATAAAATAAAGAGATATATTACTAACTCCGAGTTAGACCACATACCCGGTATCCATGACACTGTCGAGCTGCTTGAGCGAGATCAAACTAAATCCACATGAGCAGCTCCACTCAATCATGAAACCCTGGGCCAAATCCATATCAACCACGCATCTATGATCATCCTAAAAAAATATATAAGGTTTACATGAATACTGAGGTTCATGTACAGGGATGAGAAATAATCTCAGTAGGATACCCCAATGATGAACCTATAAATCTGTTGTCATAAGTGCTTGCTCATGAAATATTCTCATCCAAGATGAGACATAATAGGAAATAATAAATAATAAAATAATTTGAAACCATAGTCAATCTCTTGGTCCATGATCCTGATCAATTTTAAAATATGACAACATGTAAATATATATTTATATGTGTGTATATATATTCCCACATATATATATATACATGATTAAGGTGAAATAAATAACATAAATCAATAGTAGTAGATCCTTGGGTTTGTAATCCCAATCCTCTAGACATCTTATAATAATGGAATTGATTTGGATGGCATACCAATATATCCATTTATAATTAATTTGACCTCTGGGTTCGTAATCCCAATCGAAAATACCTACTTCAGCTAGCACTGAAAATATCTCTAAGAAAGCTAAATCACAACAATGGGATACTCATAATAACCCTAGGTTCACCCTTACTTAACTCAAATATAAATATAATTAAGGATTCTGTATACTGATAGATAATCCTATACATGTCACTAAGTTGGAAGTCATGCTTCCAAAGCCATGTAAATATAGTCCAATGTCTGTTCTCTAGGTCTCAATCCATAGGTGGTCACGAAATTTGACTTAGATAATCCATAAGGGTCCAAACCTTAGGTGAAGTATAAGTATATATATCTAGTGAGACATCATTCCCACCCCTTGAGGTCTCTTATCAGGGAGAGCATAATCATCCCCATCACCCAAGAGAGTGTAATCATACACAAGTATCCATCGATGTGGAATTACATGTACAAATCCATAATTTAGTAATCAATCGGGGAGAGTGTAATCATCCATGTTTCTTGAGAGAGTGTAATCATCCATGAGTATAATTAGTATGGACTCTATAATTTTATATCATAATCACAGGGACACCATTCCCAAATCGAGGTGAGAATAATCATCCTTCTTAAACCATAGGTTGAGGAGAGAAGAATCATCATAATTATACAATAAATCGAGGAGAGAGGAATAATTATCAAAAGAATCAATTAGTATTTTAATAACATCCAAACATATATGGATCATAATATAGATCCCAAGAATTACCTCTAAACATCCTTGTAACATCCCGACCTAGGTGCCACTAAATGGTGCCATGGGATGGTGGGTCACATGGACTCAATCATACCTCCCCATATTCCAGAGTCTTCTAAATAGAAGTGAAGGCCTAGGGTGTGTATGTGGGGTGACTGTTTACTCATGTTAGTGTATAAAAAAGTGGTAATAATCATAAAAATAAATAGTGGAAGAAAATGGGTAACTGACAGAATATAAATCACCTAGAAGACTATGATAAATAAACAATGCCAAAAGTAACTTCATATACAAAATGATGTGTCATTTCATGTATCTACAAATAAATAAAAAATGTTTTCAAGAATCAAGTACAATTGATTTATTAAAATACCAAAAAGACAAAAAAGAAACTATCTCTAAATTACATCGCAAGCATATCTTGGTTCTGTACTCCCTTGATCTTAAGCGCAACACAAATCTTGCATCGTACTATGGGTGATTGAATCAAACCCTACCTGCATCCATGAAGTCTATCCGGGTACCCAATGATGACCTGAATAGGATGTGAGATAACACTTAGTAGGCCACCACCGATGGTTTCTATAACAAATCCAAATTGTGTGATATAAACAGAAGCATTGTGAAATATATCATAGGTAAAAAGTACTAAAAGTAAAGTTCCCAAGGGATAAGTGATAAATTAAAGTAAAACTATATATCCAAAGAAGGTTCCATATAATCAATAGTCAAGACCCCTTAATAAGGGTAGTGGTAAAATCATAAATAAACAAGTTGTACTATCCATTCCTTCCACGAGGGTCAAATACGCATACCAGGGCTATCTAAAAAACATGCCAAAATATCCACTATGGACATGCCATACAACCAAGTGTATCACATCCATCATGGACATGCTGTATAGTCTAGTATGTAATATTTTCCATGACCACTTTGTATAAACAAGTAATCCACAATGGTTTTACCATGTAATCAAAAGTGTCAGACCATAAAGGGCTGAATCCAAGTTATAGAAGACCAAGGAATCCTTATTGGGTCCCAAAATCAACTTAAGGGAAACTTGGTAAAGACTTGAGTGGGGTATAAGGAGCATGAAAATAGACCATTTCAACTATAACCCCAAGAAATATGGATCCAAGGGGTAGCAATTCCTAAGTAATCCTATGGAATCCAGACCTAAGGAGAATCAAGTCCAAGGAATCCATTACCGTAAACAAGATCCACAAGATAAACATACATAGAATCTATGGTGTAAGGATACATGGTATGCCAATCAAGGAATCCCCTACCATTTCAACTCATCATCTTATTTCAATCACCATTTCATAAAATTCACATTTCATGAGTTCTCCCAACTCATTTTCACAATTTTTATATAAACTGTTTAATAAAAAGAAAACACATGTCATCATATAAAAAGGAATAATAAAATATATCCTATCAATCTATTCAATTATCATTTAGTTAAAATGGTATTCCTCTAACTAATAAATCTCACACACACTTCTTGGGAAGTATAACATGGGAAAAATCAAGGGTACACCCCATGGGTTTCCTGGGTTGAGTATAAATGAACCCAACCATAAAATGGTACTTAAGGGGCAACCTAAAAGGTCCAAAAACATCCAATTTAACCATTAAATTAATTTAAGGGTCACCTATAGAATTTTTGGCATGTAGAATAATGGAAAAAAACTTATAAAACACCAAACTGTATGGGAAAAGGTATAAACCACCTACCATAGGTCCATAGTAGAGCACTCTTCCTGTATCAAGCTCTGATTTGGTCTAGATCAAGAGAACAATAAAGAATAGAAGAAAATCTTGAAAATAAGTCATATTATCTTACACCTAAATAAATTTGTTGATATAAATTCAAATGAATAATGAAACAAGATTATTGAATAACTTACCGACATGGATCTAATGAAACAAATAACTCTTGATTCTGAGTCTGGATGAATAATCATAAGCAAAGTCTATACTTTGAGCTTCAAATAAGATCCCACGACCAAGGTTCTCAAGAAAACCTAGAATCTTACAATTGTACCCCGTTAAAGAAATTCATCACCAAATTTCCCTTATTTGGATGGTCAAGAATCACCTAAGAATAACTTAGGACACTGAGCAAGTACGTCTACCTCCCACTCCCAAGTCTCATCCTATAAACAACCGTGCTACCATAACACCTATACTAGAGGAACTGATCAACCTCAGGGAACCTTCATTCTTCTACCAATGATATGAACATGATGAACCTAAAAGGATGAATATAACTTTAACTCCACCTCACCTACTATAAAGTATGAGATGGGTTTGAGTGATAACAGTACAATTGAGATACATGAAAGACGTTGTACATGGATTGATACCTCTTAGGTAACTACAAGTTCTAGAATACCATCATGAATCTCTCCAAAATCTCAAATGAATAAATATATTGCAATGAAATATTACCCTTTCTCTTAATATGTCTGTTTCCCAACCTCAGTGAGATATATAAAAAGACATAATACCCAACCTCAAACTCTAGAGTTCGTCGATGATGATCAACATAATATTTCGGTTGAGTCTATGCAGTAGCCATATACTTTATGATCAAATGGATCTACTCAGAAGTCTACTTCACTTAAAAAAGTCCCCATAAAGATACCTCACCTGCTTATAACCAGTATAGGGGAAATCAACATGGATTACAGTAAAAATCCTTACAAGGTGCCATTTGTATCCTCACATGATAAATATTATTATATGTGAACTAAACTAGGGGAATAAAACTCTATCAAGTTCCCTAAAAATTTATGATGTATGCTCGTAGCATGTCCTCAAGCACCTAAATAATGCACTCTAACTGACCATCAGTTTGAGGGTGGTATACCGTACTTAGAAGCACTTGTGTACCCAAAATCCTTTGAGAAATCTTCCAAAAAACAAGATATAAACCAGGTGCCCCTATACAATAAAATGGTATGAGGAACCCCATGAAGTAGTATTATCTCACGTATATACAACCTCCCAAACTCATCCATTGAGAAGGTATATATAATTGGAAGGAAATGAGAAAACTTCATGGTCCTATCCACAAAAACCCAAACAATATCACTACCTCAAGGTGGCCTCAGAAAACTAGTCATAAAATGCATCCTGACATCCTACCACTTCCACTTAGGAATGAGTAACTACTTTAAAAGCCCAAATATTTTATGATGCTCCACCTTCACCTACTGACAGGTATAACACCTTGTAAGAAAACCATATACCTCATGTTTCATCCCTAAACAGAAATACTAGAGACGTAAATCGCGATACATCTTGGTAACATTGGGATGCACCGCCCAAAACGAGGCATGAAACTATCACATCTTCTCCTTAGGTATGTCTCCTAGAACCAAAAAAAGTTCATGAATATGCAGTATTTAATCCTCACCCATAGTCAAACCAGGAGGTGGGTCCTCACTTACAAAACTCTTCAGTAGGACTAGGCCCTATTAATCAGATAACCATCTCATCCCCACTCTATCCATAAGAGTATAAGTCACCTATAAGGACGAGAGAAAATTCTAGACACAACAATCTTGTACCTAAAAGTGAATCTATAAAAGAAAATATATAATATTCCACTTGATATTGGTCTACTAAACTACCTAAATCTGAGTCCTCTTACTCAGTGCCTCAGTAACTGCATTTCCCTTTGTGGGTATATAGGCAAGCTCAAAGTAAAAAGACTGTAGGTAATCAACCCACCTTCACTAAATCCAATTTAGATCACACTATGTAAATATGTACTTGAGGATTTTTTGTTTCATGAACACCACAAAACACTCTCCTAATAAGTAGTGCCTCTAATAACATAAGGAATGTACCACAACATCTAACTCAAAATTGTGCGTTGGGTAGTTTATCTCATGTGGAATCAACTGATGAGACCTGTATGCCATGACTTACTCATCCTACATCAGAACTACTCCTAGACTGATACATGATGAATCAAAATATATAGTTTAGATCATTTATAGCTCTAGTACAAGAAATACTGACACTGAAGTTAGTCTCCCTTTTAGCTCTTGAAAGGCTGTCTCATAGGTATCTAACTATATAAACATCACACCCTTCTTAGTAAATCCTATCAGTGAAGCTACTAAGAGTGATAATTCCTATATAAAATAAATTTAATATCCAAATAGCTCCATGAAAATCCATATATCTAATACATTATTAGGCTGATCCCAGTAAAATACAACTCACACCTTCTCTGTGTCAACAGATACTCCTGTCTGTGAGATAACATGACCTAGAAAGTGAATCTTATCCATCCAGAAGTGGAACTATGTGATCTTAACATATAAATGATTCTCTCTCAGTGTGTATCTAAAATTATATCAAGATATTTGTCATGGTCATGTCTATTGTGATAATACTCCAAGATATCATCTATGAATACCACCACAAAAGAATCCAAATAATGTGGGAAAACTCATTTCCTCATTTCCATAAATACTACTAGCATATTCATGAGACTGAATGACATAACCAGATAATTATATAGACTATACATGCAATAAAATAGTGTATGAGGTATGTATGCAGGTCGAACATACTTCTGGTGATAAATCGATCTCAAATTAATTTTCAAGAAAACCTGATGTCCTCATAGCTGAAAAAAGGTCATCTATATGTGGTAAAGGATAATAGTTTTTAATTATAAAATGTTTTAATTTTGGTAATCCATATATATATTGAGGGCACCATATTACTTTTTGGAAAAAGGATTAAAAAACACCATAGAGAAGTACTGGGGTGTATAAACCCTTTTGCCTCCAAATCCTCTAGCTACCTCTTGATCTCTTATAACTCTATAGTAGACATCCTATAAGGATAAATGGATACCAGTGCAGATCTTGGCACTAGATTTATGGAGAAATCCACCTCTCTCTCAAAAGGTAAACTAGAAAATGTTTCTAGGAAAAATTTCCTGAAATGATCAACCACTAGAGGGAAATCATCCTGATACAATCCCTAATCATCCAATTATAAATTAGTAATATAGGATGTCATATTTTCCATCCCATGATACTCTATTCTATATTATCTTTCCAAAAAATCCCATTCACCCTTATGAATAAAAAATCCACCCACTGTTGATGTGAAAGTCACCCTCCAGCAATAGCAATCAACATAGGTATGATAAGCAACTATACAGTCCATCTTGAGTATGATGTAAAACCTTAAAATCCTGAGTAAAAAAGTTACAATATGAAGTCACACCCGACAATCTCAAGGGTACACTCCCTACACTGGTGTACATGCTTCATTATAATTCCCATCAAAGTATCAAGTGTCATAAAACCCTCAAAAAACTGAACAACAAGATTAAGGCCTTCTACTATAGGTATGAATATAAAATGGTGAGAAACACATATATTAAAAAGAGAATATACTAAAATAGAGGATAATAATATTGTACCTCACACCAAAGATGGACTGGTGATCTTCTCCTCAGGGGTAGGATGTACAGAATAGATTTGGCCTGAACCATAGCTCTGTGAAACTACCAAACTACCTAGAGAAATCCCACTTTGCTGTCTAGGTACAACCTATGTTTGTATTCCTTGACCTTGACCACCACCCCATCATGAATGAACAATACTGCCCCAACTCCCATCCTGAGGTTGAGTTGTGAATCCTACTCCTGAACCTGGATTCGAAGCTAATCTCCTTCCACTAACTACTAGAGGGAAGTTCCTACATATAAATTGTATGTTTCCTATCCTACAACAATATTATCAATAAACTAGGTCTAAATCAGAATAATTACTCATATGTCACCATCTCCCACACTGGTGTTATAAAATAGCACCACCGACACTCACAACCTGGCTGGTAATCACCTCACGAGAGGCCTCAAAATAGAAATTCCTACCCAAAGATACTAAAGCACTCAGTCGAGAGGTTGAATTGCCCTGATATGCTCCCATAGATTTCCTCAGGTTCTACTCTATAATTAATTCCTGATTCACTATCTCTATAATAGTCATCAACCTGGACACATTGACATGAGATTCAATGACATGCCTGAGACCTTCCTCAAAGTGTCTCACCCTTGATAGCTAATCAATAAGTATATTGGTGCAAAACACTGAAACTCTATAAAGCATGTCAAATACTCCATAACAGTCATCATTCCACACTACAGATGCATAATAACACTAGATTTATCTTATCTAAGAGTTTTGAGGAAAAATTATTCATAAAACATGGGTTGGAAATCCCTCCAAACCATATCTTAGTGCATATCAGCCTGGTTCAAAACATCCCACCAACAGTTTGCTGTTCCCAAAAGAATATATGTTGTGAGCTTCAATATCCCCTCAGTAGGTGTATCTAGATGCTAAAAAATCAACAAAATAGTCTCAAGACACAGATCAGTAGCCTATGGACTTCCATCCCCTGAAAATGTGGCCAGATGCTACTATTAGAACACTCACGTCAGGTCTTCCATAGATGAGGAGGCCGTGGTGTTCCTTGAAAAGTCTGTATACATCATAGAAAAACCTCATAGAAGTGTGACTCAGCACCCATATATAGTAAAAATACTAGTTCTTCATCTAGCACTATAGGATGATCTATTGGTATCCCATGTCTCTCCACCTCCATAGTATGGTTGTCTCCACCCTACTAGCATACGACTGGATGTCATCATGGTGGAATGTCTCTACAATGCAAAACACACACCTAAAAAATGATCGATAAAAAATATATCATAGGTAAAAGAATAGGGTATGTAAAAAAAACATCCTATAAATAAGAAACACCTCTCTACCTACTCCTAAATATATGATTGGGTAAAAATAAATAGTTATAAACATCACTAGGGACATTGCTTACCGCCCACTAAAAAGCCAGGTCTAGGTCAACTTATCAATTTCTCAATTTCAATTTCCATTTTAATTCACATTTATATCGCAATTCTATTTAAAATGGTTGAACCAAATGGGTCTCCAATTTCAATTCATAAGGTCCCATGCACCTCATAAACCAAAATATGGTGTATACTTAATCCAAACCACAACACGCTCCAGTCTATGCGACTGATGGTCCATGGCTCAATGTGCCACAATTGTCCACCTAGGGTGTCTACTATAGGATAAGTAGGAACATAATATTTATCTTATGGAATTAACTCTAAGTACCAATAATTTTTATCAGTTCACTATAATAACACTATAAGGATAACAAATATATCTCACAAGGAACATATCACAAAGTCATGCAGTCAAGAAATGCATCCTATACGGCATGGAATAATTCATGTAATGTGAATCCTGATAGGTGCCTAAAATGATTCATGAGATGAATAACCTCATATCATCTAGAAATAATGAAATCCACAATAAAAAAGAAAAATAAATAGTAAGTACTTAACTCAACGGTGGAATCAAATCACTTGTAATAAAAAAAATAGAAAACATGTTCCATTCTAGGAAATTTGTTTTTTACCTTGTATGTGGGTTAGATACTCCCAAACACAACTCATTACGAAATACTAATCCCTTAACAATCTCTATCTATTATCTTAAAATAGTAACACAACTATAAAAGGAAAACTCTAATACCACTTTGTAACGTCCCAACTCAGGTGCCACTAAACATTGCCCCGAGTTGGTGGGTCACATGGCCTCAAGAACGCCTCCCCGTATGCCAGAGGATTCCAACTAGCAGTGAGGGTCTAGGGTGTGCCTATGGGGAGAATATACCTCATGTCAGCGTATAACATAGTGGTATAAATCATACAGATAAATAGCGAAAACAGACAAGTATCTGACAAAAGATAAATCATCTAGAAGACTCTAATAAATAAACAATGAGATAAGTAATATCATATACAAAATGATGTGTCATGTCATTTATATAAAAGTAGGAAAAAAATTATACAAGAATTTAGTTCAATACATGTATCAAATTACCAAAATAACCAAAAACGAACTATCTTCGACTAGCATTGCGAGCATATCTCATTACCTTTCTCCCCTACTCCTAAACATAACACACATGATATGTTATACTGTGGGCGCTTTCCCCTGTCCCTACCCACATATATGATTTCTTTATGGGTACCCAACAATGTCCTAAATATGGTGTGAGATAACAATCTGTAGGCCACCACCAATGGTGTCTATAACAAATCCATTCTATGTGATATAAATAGAAGAAGTGTACAATATATCACAGGTAAAAAGTAATGAAATTAATGCTCTCAAGGAATAAGTGATAAACTTAAGTGAATCTATCCAACCAAACAAGGATATGTGGAATCAATAGTCAATACCCCTTAATAAGGGTAGTGGTAAATGAATAAATAAACAAGTAATATTCTCTAGTCTACCCATTGGAGTCAAATACCCATATCAGGGCTATCTACAAAACATTTTAAAATATCCACCATGACCACACCATACAACCGAGTGTATCACATCCATCATGTCCCCACCGTATAGTCTAGTATATAACATTCTCCATGACCACACCATATAAAAAAGTCATCCACAATGTCGATTCCATGTAATTAATAGTTTTAGACTACAAGGGATGAATCCAAGGCATATATGACCAATTCATCCTCATCGATTCCGAGGTGGATATTGATGGGAAATCGATAAAGACTTGGATGGGGTCCAAGGAGCATGTTAAAAAACCATGTACACTAAATTTCCAAGAAATCTAGATCCTAGGGTTAAAAAGGCCCAATTCATCCTACATAATCAAGATCCAAGGAGAAACAAGTCAAAGGAATCCACTACCATAAACAAGATCCATGGGAGAAATGTCCATGACATATTTGGGATCTGGATCCAAAGTATACGAACTATGGAATCCACTAGAATTTCAAATAATAATCTCATTTCAATCACCATTTCATAACATTTAAATTTCATGATTTATCCCAACTCATTTATACAATTTCTATATTAAACATTTAATCAAAATCAAATACATGTCATCACATGTAATCATATAACAAGAAGGAATCAACTCTCTCCTATAAATCAATTTAATTCTCATTAAGTTAATAGGGATTACTCTAACTAGTCAGAATCATACACACCTCATGGGTGGTATATCATTGGAAAAATCAAGGGTACACTCCATGGGTGGCCTAGGTTGAGGATAAACAACCTCTAACCATAAAATGGTACTAAATGGGAAACCTAACATGTCCCAAAACATCCAATTTTATTATTCAATTAATTTAAAGGGCACCATCAGAAATTTTGGCATGCAACAGAAAAAAAATAACTTATAAAAAAAACTATATGGGAAAGTATAAAACACCTAACATAGGTTCATAGTAGATAACTCATCTAGTATTGAGCTCTAATTTGGTCTAGATTGAGAGAAAAATAAAGAACAAACAAAAACCCTGGAAATAGGTCATATTATATTGCACTTAAATAACTTCATCAATAATAATTAAAATGAATAATGACACAAGATAATCAAATAACTTACTAGCATAAATTCAATGAGATAAATGAAACTCGATTCTGAGTCCGGATGAATGATCGAGAGAAAAGTCTACACTTTGAGCTTCAAAGGAGCTCCCATGGAAAAGGTTCTCAAAAAAATCCCAAATCTTACAATCTCAATAAAATAATATAACATTAAAAGGATTAGAATCCGGATATCATGAAAGACATATGGGAATCCCAATATTGAATAAGAAGGATCCCAAGAAGTATATATAGGAATCCCAAAGATAAATGAATGGGGATCAGAAGTAAGGTCCCAAGAAGTACATCTAGGAACCCCAAAAATAGATCCACATCCCATTAGGATCATCATCCAAAAACTAGGAAGAAACTTTGTCAAAAAAATATATATTATCAGTAAATAAGTGAATTTATAAATAGAAGAGTGAGGGTGTATGAACGCCTAACCCACAACTACTTCCATAGCCCTGTGGGATCACACTTTTGGCACAGGTTCTAAGGAAAAAATCGCTACCATAACTACCCAAACCTGGCATAATATCTTAGGGAAATTCAAAAATTTGGGAACCCATTAGGTCCCTCAAGTAATAATAGAGGAGATTCATCCTACTCAGGTTCCTCATAATAAAAGTCTAAAGGACGAATCCTACTTGGGATCCATGACAATAAGAAAACATAGACATCCTACATGAGATCCTTTGAATGATAAGAAGGTAGAAGAATAATAAAAGGGATTCCCTAAGTAATAATGTAAGAAAATGTATCCCATAGGTTACTCTTGGTAGCAATCATAGGGTAGGTGAATCATACACATGATTCCCTAAGTTGAAACGTAAGCAAAGGCATCCTATAGGGGATCTTCAGAAACAACTAACCTCATGACATCTTAGGCCATAAGGGAATATATATCAAGGAATAAATCCTCAAGGAAAGAGATAAAAAAATATATATCAATATAGATAACTCACAACCTATATCAGATCATATGGTCTCACTCTCAGGAGACAACTAAATTCGATTTCAGGGGGAAAAACCTCTCTGTTTAGGAAAAAGCACAAAATGCTAATTAGAAGTCCTCAAACCACCTCAAGGGTTCCACCATCATGATCTATGTGGGATAATACTCAAAATGTGATCCTCATGGGTCCAATTTCAACTCTTGGGAATAAATATAAAAAAACCCTAAAGAGGGTAACATGGGGGTAGTACATGGCGTGTATACCCAGTACATGGTGTGTACCCCCAAATACCCACCTGGACGTGTACTCCAACTGGACTTGGCATGTAAAAACTCAAGTACACGGTGTTATGATCATGTAAAAAAGCATGAAATCTATATGTGGAACCTTCTCATGTACCTAACAAGGCATGGACATGTACTTAGATTGGTTGTGTACCTCTACATGGCATGCAACCCACACAGGGTCTTGATGTGTACTCTACACAGCCATGTGCCCCTACATGGGATGTCTAGCTGGGTACTCAGCTACAAAAATTAGTATCAGTAAATGGTGTGTATAACCTATACATGGGGTTTAATTATAAAAATATCATCTTCCCCAAATAGTAAAAAAAATGACATGTGTTCCTAAATCTAAATGTCGTGTGATCGGGATTTCCAAACCGAAAACCCCTCAAATCCCCCGAAACCCCTATTTCCCCACAAAAGTAATAGATTGATACAAAAGGGGTACCAATAAGTCATAATAGGTGTATAAAACATGAATATGTTAAGTATATGGGGATTCCATGAAAAAATATAAAAACAACCTACCTTTAGGTGGAATCTGCTGAATTTTTTCTTGTTTCCACGCCCCATGATTACCGCATGAAGATTTGGCCCATCGTGAGCTCCATGATGGTGATTATATTTATCCCTATCTATTTTATATCCCCTCTCCATTTTACTCTCTCATACATGAAAAGGAGAATCCCCATATGTGTGCATGAGAATCCAGTAGAGAAATAAAGGAAAAGTGAAAAAACAAAATAAAAAGAAAAAGGGGTCGAGCCTGACCCTAGGGCCCAAAAATAGTTTATTCCCTAAATAAGAAAAAATACCTATTTTGGAATGAACAGTGGAGAAAAAATATAGATCTGATTCTTTGTTAAAAATTTATGTCTGAAAAACATGAATGACTAAATTAATATTTAATTAATTAAATATTAAATATTAATTATTCTACTGAAATTCGAACAGTTTGAAATTCTACTAAACTAATTTCTTAGGGTAAAAACCCTATTTTAGGACCAAAGTAGTGGGTAGAAATTTTATCTGAGATCATATAATGGGAAAATGACCATTTTACCCATTAGAAGCATCTTATAGCAAAAAAATTCAAATTTCTTCACAAGATTCCAGTTCAGAAAACATGTGTCATTACATTGATCATGATGGAATGATAAGGTTCCAGAATCGTGTATCTGTTCCATCCATACTATACTTGAATATGGAGTTTTTATTAGAATCTAATAGTTCTCCATTATCTATTAAACCAATAAGTATGAAGATGTATAGATAATTGAAAGAGTATTTCTGGTGGGATGGAATGAAGAGAGACATCTCATAGTTTGTATCTTGGTGCTTGGTATGATAGAAAGTTAAGTAAGACAAAATTCTACGGAGATGTTACATCCATTTCCCAGACTAGAATAGAAATGGTAAAACATAACCATGTATTTTTTCATCAAACTCTCCCAAACTTATAAAGGGAATAATTTTATATGGGTTATAGTTGATCACCTTTCAAAGTTAACACACTTCATCACTATTATAGAATAATTCTCTCTAGATCAACTTTCTAGGATATAAATTAAGTGGTCTGGTTTTATGGAGTACCACATTTTATTGTGTCTAATCAGGATCTGAGGTTTACATCAAAGTTCTGGTGAAGTTTTTAGTAACATATTGATACAGAATTGAGTTTCAGCATTGCCTATTATCCTCAGACAGATGGTCATATGAAAGAACAATTCAAACCCTAGAGGATATGTTGAGATCCTGTTCTCTAGATTTTAAATTTGGTTGGGATCAAAAACTTCCTCTAATTTAGTTTTCTTACAATAACAAATTTCACTCTAGCATTCAGATGAATCCTTATGAATCCCTCTATAGAAATAAATGTAGAGCTCCAATATGTTGGAATGATGTTGGAGAAATAAATCTATTGGGTCCCGAGATAACTGATGAAATAGTAGAAAATGTTAGATCCATTCAAAAATCTGTCAAGGTATCTCAAATTAATTATAAAAGTTATACTAACCATAATTGATGTGATCTAGAATTTAAAGTTGGTGATATGGTGTTTTTAAAAATTTATACTTGGAATAAGGTTATGATATTATGGAAGAAAGGGAAACTAAGCCCTAGGTATATCGGTCCCTTTGAAATTATTGATTGTATCGGGATAATAGCCTATCAGTTAGAACTTACACTAAATATCTCTTAAGTCGATAATGTTTTCCATATATCTCTCATGGGGAAGTACATAACTAACCCTTCACATGTACTAAACTAATAAGTCATACCACTAGAGAAAGATATTTATTATGAGGAGTAACTAGTAGAGATTTTAGATCATATAGAGAAATTTCTATGAAACAATACCAATAACCTAGTCAAGGTTTTGTGGTAAAACCACTAGTTCTTGTAATATTAATGAGAACATGAGGATATGATGAGGCAGAAGTATCCTCATTTGTTTGTATTAGAGTGATGAATTTTGAGGGTGAAATTTATTTTAAGGGGGGTAGAATGTTACACCCTGAGTTTTTATAAATTATTATTTTTTGAATAAAATAAATTTATTCAATATCTTATATTACATGCAACACTAATTTAAGCTTGTGATTCACACAACACTTGGTTAGCTTGTGCTACACTTGACACCGAGTTTTTATAAAACCACAATATATAATTAATATAGTTATTTAAATGCGACTTTTATAACCGAGATGTTAAACTTAATGATATTAATAGTAATAAGTACTTTTTAAATATTAATTATAATTATTTTATATAAAGGAAACATGTTGATAAAAAGTACTTAATTTTTGGTAAGGTCTTTATATGTTTCGAAAATACTATTTTCTAAAAAAATGTTTTTTATTTATTTTTTCGAACATTAATAAATTAAATTTTCAAAATTTTAGAAAATGAATTTTGAAAAATTAAATTCATTTTTTAAATCATAATTTAAAAATTAGAATAGTCCATTTTTTTTGGGATTTTTCTGAATATTTTCTTTTTTTGATGAATAGTGAAAAATAATGAATTTTAATTGAAAACTTACTTTTCATTTAATTTATCTATAAAGCTAAATTATATTTTAAATTTATTTTAAAGTAAAATTATTTCAATTATACATCCATTAATCTAATTTAGTTCTTCTAAATTAATTTAATATTGTGTTTTAATATATATATATTTTAAATTTTTGAACATTTTCTCTTTAAAATCTCACTTTCTCATCATGTATACGGGATTAATTTTAATTTAAAATTGTAAAATTATGTGAATATAATTATTAAAAATGGATTAAATATTTTTAATCATCATAATTTATATTATCTAATAATTTCAACTGTCTTTTTTACCAAAATGAATAGTAAAATAAGTAAAAATTATTTACTGTTGTTAAGGTGAAAATGGGTTTACCAAGGTGTTAAAATAAAATGATAAGGGTTAAAATTACCAGTAAAATTATATAAAATATATTTTATGGAAATATTTAGACCTTATCATGTATAAGATTCTAATTTTATCCATTTTGGACCCTTGTGGCATGTAAAAAACATAGGTACACTTTTTTTATTTCAAACAATTTCAAGTGTTCCACTAACCTAACTCATAAAAGTCCACCACCTCTCATCTCTTATTCACACCTTAAAACCATTTTTTTGGAAAATAAACACCAAATTAACTTACAAAATTCTCTAATATCATTCTATAATCCTTATTCTATACATAAATCCAACCTAGGAAGAATTTTTGTGCAAACCTGAGGAGAATACCCGAATAAGAGGTAATGTTCATCAATGAGCATTTTTGTTTTATTTCTTACTAAAAAAACATAAATTATTATTTTAACATGATTATATAATATCATAAGTATATTAATTATAATTATATATTTTTTTATTTTATGTTAATGACCTAAAACTACCCTCACTTACATCAAATGGGTTAGGAAATCATCATTTGTGTGTACAGAGGACTACTGCCTCACGAACTGATATTATTCGTTTTTACATTACCACCTATCAAGGAGAGTTATAATTATGGATATATTATTTATATATTCTATTAATGTTATTTTTATGATTCTGGAATTATTATATCACACATACATTCATGCATTGCATTTTTTTGGAATACGATAACATCGCTCATGTTTATGGTGGACTACCGCCTCACGAAGCGATGTGATTAATTCACGCTTTACATGTAGGGTAATAAGGATATTTTTAATTAAAAAATGTGACATATATTTCATAAAAATTATTCTATAATTATAATACATTATTTAACTTTATTTCTTTAAATCCAAACAAGAAAATGGAAATAATGTTCATACCTACGTACGACCTATTATCTCCATAAACGGTGTATTTCATTTTCTATCACTAAATTTTATAGATTAATATAAATAAGTATATAAATAAGTATATAAAAAATATATATTAAATTTATATCATTGTTAAAATTTTGGATATTATGAACCATGATCAATGTATGAAGACCAAAATTAACAAATCAAAACTTACACAAAAAAGAAAGTAATTATTTCCCAAAATGTGACTTTAACATCAAATTATTAATAAATGGGTAATAAAGTTCATAAGTAAATAATATATGGCATAATATATATATATATATGTATATATATTTATGGTTATTTAATATATGTATAATAAAAGTATATTTATTATACAAGAGGTTTGAACATATATTAAGGAAGTCAATACTTAAGGTAAGGGATTTCCAGTATGTCTTTTATTTTTGGGAGACATAAGAAAATTAACCACTCATTTTTTTATATAGTGTATATGATTCACCTTTGACATGTTATATCATGAATTAAATTATTTTTAGGATATTTAAAGTTTCATATTATTTTATTCTTTATTGGTTATTATGATTCAAAAGATTACCAAAGCGGTAAGGGATATATAGTCTATTTTTTTAAAGGTGGAGGCAGTGCCTCTTAAATTAAAAGACAACCAAAATATAGTATCCAAAAATATAACAGGAAACATGGAAAATCCCAAGGAATGAAACTATCTATATATATTTTTCATTAATCTAGCAGTTAGCTTTCTCTCTTCTATTTATAGTCTCTCTTTTATTTTTGGGAGACATATACAAATTCTCCACTAGTTTTTTTACAGTGTATATACTCCCCCTTTAAAATTTTATATCATGAATACCATTATTTTCATGATATTTAAAGTTTAATTATGTTATTATTTATTGGTAATTATGATTCAAAATATTACCAATGTGGTAATGGATTTTTGTCTCAGTTTTCCTTCCTTGATATATACGTTATG
This sequence comes from Viscum album, assembly GCA_963277665.1. Taxonomy (NCBI): domain Eukaryota; kingdom Viridiplantae; phylum Streptophyta; class Magnoliopsida; order Santalales; family Viscaceae; genus Viscum; species Viscum album. The sequence goes on along the minus strand of OY728135.1, from coordinate 1,881,086,672 downwards.
TTATGAACCTATGTTCTTTCACAAGATGTATATACAACCACTTTGACATGAAATATCATGAATTTATTTATCCTAATGATATTTTATGTTATTTATCCATGGTTATTATGATTCAAAGTTACCAAATTGGTTGAGATTTCATGTTACAATCTCACCGTTTATCGAGATTGCTTATGATTATGTTTCCAATGATAAAATATTATGATATAACATGCAAGAAACTAATGAATTTTATTATCATATGTTTATTTATGAAATTTTAAAGTAATATTATTATTTTACACTCTTTTTTGCTTAAAGTAGTTGAGAATTTTTTTAATAAAATCCAATATTATTTATCTCTTCAGTTTAGAAAACTGTTTTATTCCAAAACCATTTTAAAAAAAAGTTTTCAAAAAAGTTTTACTATTATCCTATGATTATTAAAATACATTTACCCATGTTTTACTTATTATAAAATGTATTTAAAGGAATATTCATGTCATTTTCTAAACAATACCCATTTATATTTTATAAAAAATGTGAAATTAATATTTGTTTTAATATGTATAACATGAATGAAACTTCCTATCAGCATGAAAATTATTTATTTGAAGATTCCTTTATAAATTTTCATGTTTATTTTAAAAAATAAATGATTTTCAAAAAATTTTATGTTTTAAAAAGTGTTTTTCAAATAAAAAATAATATTTTTCTCAATAAATGTTTTAAATAATCAATCAAAATCATTTTATATCTAAGATTAAATCCATTGATGCTACATATTCCTTACTGGTTATATGATCCAATGATACAATTATTAGTATTTATTTGAATGGTTTATGTTTATTATGGCATGATATTTATGAAGCCTGTTTCTCTTCCAGGGGTTATACCATGATAAAATTCTTATGAAGCCCTCTTATTTTCCATAGGTTATGATATTATTAAATAATTAAATGATTATGAAAAATATCACTTTTCCATAGGTTATGATCTGATGAAATGTTTATGAAACCCATTTCATTTCATGGTTTATGATAAGATGGATGTTTTATGATCTTATCGCACACATATGTATGTTTTTTGTTATCTGATGGGTGAGACCAATATCTCCATCCAATTCATTGAGTAATGATAAATACTCTATGAGCTCAGAGGGTACACATGTGGTTAGCCCAATCCTAAAAATGAGTTTACACGAGTGATAATCCCAATTCTGAAAGAGGGTACATGGGAGCTCATCCCAACCCTAATGTTGGTATATGAGTGGTTATCCCAAGCCTAACATGTTATGAATGTTCTGGTGGCTAGTATTGACATAATATTTTACATGATTATGTGTATACCATTAAATCTATGTCTTATACCAATGTTATGATATCATAGATCATTTTCTTTTATTCTCTTATGATTTATTTCTTATGAATTGCCAAAATTTATTCCATGACTCAGTATTATGATCTTTGATATGCATTGTATGGTTTTAAAATGTTATGCTCATGATTTCATACCATCATGTTCATGTTATGATTACATATCTCCCTTGTTTACCCTTACTGACCAGCTAATTTGACCCTTTCTTATGTTTCCTTTCCCACGGTTATGATGAAATTTATTATGTATGATTTGTATATAAAGGGTGCTAGTTATAAAGATCATATTGGAAGATTATTTTTTTTACATATGGACCAATTTTTAATGTTTCCAAGTTTAAAAGGACTCTAAAATATAATGGTTATCAAGCATGTGTTTGTGTAATGTAATGAATATTCATAAAAATGATGTAATTTCTATATATGAAAATTCTGGGTCATGATACCTAAGATGACTGAGAAGTGAGATGGGAAATCTACCATCTATTGAAATTGAAGTCTATGGGTCTTGACCTTTGTGCCACTAGAGTTTGAAATATGATTTATAATGATGTAGAGGGGTGTGATTCCCTATGGGTGAAAATATTTGACCAAGATATTATAATGGGACAATAAAGCCCATGATGTGGGTTTGTACTTGTTATAACCAAGAGAACCCCAGATGGGTTCCATGTTGATAGGTTTACCCTAAGTGGGTGTGTAAGGATATGGGTAGAGATGGTTGTAGGTGTCATCGTAGAACATGAACTGATGTGTAAGATTGATGGGAAAGAGATAATGGTTATGGATGTGGGAGTTTTTAAATCCCTTTTTATCTTTTATTTTATCATTAAATATTATATAAGATTGTACAAGATGCATGGGAATCAACTGTTTGTCTTGGAATGGTTGTGATTTCCTAGGATTCCCATGAATTACCAGTTAAGATGGAAGAGACCCTGGGGTGCTCAAAATTTCTGTGATCAGTCTCACAATATTTTGTTGGTGGATTCCAAATATGGATAGCATCTAATAAGTTTTATGTAGTGATGGATTCCTAGTGCTACTTCCAAGGATCCATCATCAATGTATATGATAGCATGCCCACAAAAATTCCTATGATACTATAGAGTCCACTAATTTATTGAGACCATCATGAATGTTTGGGGTTCCTTGTATTCTAATGGTGACACCATTAAACCATAAATAATTATTGGGACTATTTGGATTTGAATGGAGGTATGCGGTGTTGGGTGGGCATATATCCTCAATAAATTATGTTATATATCTTGAAGGAAACCTTTGGATCCCCTCAATTGATACATAGGATACTCCTAGGATCATGTGGATGCACCCGTTATGGTTTTGTTGAGGAGATGTGAGAGGTGGATTATCAGGTGAGCGAGTTTGTGATTTAGGAGGTTATTCCATTTGATTTTATGGATTTCCAATGAATCACTAATTCTTGGATGTATCATATTGACTAGGTAATTCCCCCTCCTATGAATAAAACATCATCTTGATAGTGAAAAATGCCTAGGGAAACCCATATGGTTTATCCCTAGGGCTTGAGGATGAAATATTCATGGTGATTACCTAGGGTTTACAACTAATCATGATGGAGGCATGAGTGTGGGATTCCAAATGTGTGGATAGAGGTTCCACTGAGGTTATTCTCATGCACAGAGACACCCCAACACTGGAAAAAGCATGTATGGTCGATCAAGGCCTTATTACTAAGGTTTGATGATGGTTATAGGGCATGGATGTTTTTATATGTATATAAACTCAGGGAATTTGTTATTTTTTGGTTGGCATGGTCCCCATGATGTGATCAAAAAAATTCTAGCATCGGTCCAAAGAAGGTATTAGCAGTGGTTTTATTTATTTATTTATTTCCTACAATTTATTTATTATTTTCTATTGACCATGTCACATTCCCATATCACTACATTTTTAGTATATAAAGGATAAAATTGGTGGTTCTTTACATGTAATGTAATCACACCATGATTAGAATTCTATTATTTTGGGGTACCTGAGAAGAATATCACTCGGTTGTAGGCAGAGGTTGGGCTGAGGCCCCAAGGTAATTTGTTGAGTCGGATAACTCAATTGAGTTTAGGTGACCGAGATGAGTTAATGAATGTATTTATAGAAGGGAATCATGATTATTTCATTTTATTTGTTTAACTTGTATATATGATATACTCGATGGGTGATTGGTCTTATATACCTCCATGTTGTATTTTTATTCTTTATAGGATGTACTTTTTATTTATCCAGCCTGCACACTCTGATGGATATTGATATTGATGGATCGGTTTTTGATTTTTTTAGTTTTATTTTATACTCTGATATTGGGGGTATATCCTCCCCATAGTACCTCCTTAATCCTCCACTATTAGTCAGTATCCTATGGAATCTAGGAGGGCACGCCTGAGGCCATGTGGTAGTATGGTCTGATTACTATTCATTATGATCTTGGATGGGTGTTACACAAAAGAAAGCCTTATTTTGTTGAAAATTACTTTAAATAATAATTTTATAAAAAAAAATTACATTCTTTAAAACTTTTTAAAGAATATGGACATTGAAGAAAACGTTCATCAACCAAAGAGGAGATAAGATCAACTTTACTTACAAAAACTTTTCACGATCTTTTTATATACCAATGAGAGTAGAATGAAAGAAAAATATAAAAACCCTATATATAACCAATGTTGAGGAAAATATATGGGGTTTAAAGGATAAGGATCATATAATTTCCTTCAATGAAAATTTATCATAGAAAATATCAAAAAGAAATGTGATTATCTCATAAATCCCTTACCTAAAGTATTTTCCTTCTTCATATGTGTTCAAAAATATATCCATATATATATTATTATTATATATAATTCCATTATATTTTTATATTACCATTTTTTATTAAAAATTATTCATCAAAATAATTATTTGGGTGAAAACATGTCTATTTCTCATGCATGTTTTGGTTATAAGGTTTTAGTTCTTGAACCTTGAACATGGTTTCATCACCTATATAATCTCAAATATTCCATAAATATTGTATTTACTCATTTTATACACTTTTATAACCATTCATAAAAAGTTATGGGGAAAAATAAATTACATCACTTCTTAGAGACAGTAGGCCATACGTACGGATGAGTGGAGTTTCCACTTTTCGATGGATAGAATGAAATATAGGTATATAATAATTCACCATTATATAATAATTATTATATAATAAATATAATATATATAAATTAAACCTATTATTTTTACCATCCTTGTAGATCAAAAATAAAAAAAGAATCACATCGATTCGTGGAGGAGGTAGTCCAGGTGTACGCACGAGTGATGTCATCATTTTTCAATGGATTGGAAGGTAAGAAAGTAGATAAGATATTATAAATACATAAGAATAATTAGGTCATAAATATCATATATAAACATTAAATCCATCATAATAACTTTCTATAAAAGGAAATTATTGAAAATAAAATACATTGTTTCATAGAGATGGTGGTCCATACATATACAAAAGTGGTGCATTAATTTCCCATCGGGTGAGAAAGGAGAAGAAAAATGGATGTACCATTATAATAATAACATACCATTATATTAATTATATTCTATTAAGATTCAGGTAAGATGGTTACTTCTTCTTTCGGATACCTCGTTTGACTTACACCTTAATCTTGATTAGAATGATATTAGGTTAATATAAAAATATCAATAAAAAATATAGGGAATCAAGAATGGTGTTTAGGTTAGTCATGGATGAGATGGAGTGCTAAAAAAATTTAATAAGGTGGGAGAAAAGGTTCCCTTTTATAATTGAGAGGAGGGACACACATGGAATTACTTAAAAGATTTAAATAATATAAAGTCACTTTATTGTGAATGTGGCACCATATGGACATAAATTAAAAGATAAGATAATATAAGGTTGAAATATCATTAAAAAATAATATTTATTTCATTTTTACCCTTAATTCTTAGTTTAACCACCCCCGGGTAAACATGTTTTAACCAACACCGTTGTAACAATTATTTCATTATTATTACAATTAATTGTGATCAAAATAGAATTAATATATTTAACATATCAATAAATTATAATGAAAAATATGGAAATCATTTTATCAAATTCAATTTCTATCATTTTTGGTAATTAATTTTAAAATAATTGAACAAAACTTAACAAAAACCATTTTTTAAAGTTCATTTTTATGCATTAAACCAAATTTATTCTCATTACTTTTCTAGTAAAACCCATTAAATGAATATTGAAATTTTATTTTATATATAATCTATAGTTTTAATTAAATAGTTCATAAATGTTAATTTATTTAATTTATTAAGGTAAAATCACATTTCATGCATAAAAATAGTTTTTTTGAAAAAATGTCTCTTTGTTTACTTTTAAATAATTATATTTTCATTTATAAACAATTTATAACTAATGAAATGATTTTTAAATTTGATAATAATTTTTTAAATATTTTATTTTTCCCTATTCATACCCACCAATCCAATGTATAAGTGATAACCAGTACATTTAATAATAATATTTCAATAGTATATCATGGTTTGTTTAAACACAGTGTTATGTATAAAGAAATATATCAAATTCATATAAAATATTTAAAGAGAAATATATCATAAAATATGAGGATTTTATAATATTTTATTATAGATATAAAGTACTATAAAAAACCAAACTTCTTATCATAGTTCTATGATGAAATTATAAGTATTAAGAAGTGATGTGTGAATATAATGTTGTAATAGAACAAATTCACCCCCATCTATTTTCATTTTAGTAGTTGAATTTTAAGTGATAAGTTTATTTAAGTGATAGAAAATATGAAATGATATTTTAATTTTAATTTTCCTTTTATAACTTCCATATATATCATAATTTAATAAATTATTTTTCATGAAATATAGAAATAAATAAATATTGAATAATTTATTTACATAATGTAAAATATTATAATAAAAAATGATTTAAACAATAATTCATTATAATAAATTTAAATAAAAAATATTTTTTATAAAAATAAGAGTAGAATAAATATATGTCAATGGAAAAACTAGAAGTATGAAATATTTTTCTCAAAGTATCCCATGAAAATCATACATGTGAGAATAACTGGTGAAATTATAAAAAATATTAGAAATATGATAGAAATTTTGAAAAAAATAAACGATGGAATATGATTAATTATATTTAATGAATTATATAATGATATATATCCATATAGATGAATTAAAAAATGTAATGTAACTATTATATTGTTATTAGGTATATATATAGTTGATGGTTATATTAAAATTTTAATAACTTAAATATAATCCTTATATGTAATTGGTAAATGTATGAAAATTAATTTATTTTATATGTATAAATAAATAATAAAAATTTATAGTATAATTAATAAATTATTAAAAAAAAAATCATTCATTATCAAAGAAATAACTTTTATTCCAAGAAAAAAAATTATATATATTATGTGTTTTCATTTATAAGTAAAACAAATTTAGATATTAATTTTAATAAAATTGATGTTATATTTGGAATTTAGAAACTAAAATTAGGTAAGAGTGTAGATATTGTAATTTTGGTAAAAAAAATAATTACTACAATAAATAATTAAATAATGTAAAATATGGTAAACAAGGTAAATATGAAATGGTATAAATTTTAAATTAATAGATTGATATTTATATATTGTAAAATAACTTTTTTAGGTGTAGGAATAAAATTTTCAATTATAATAGTCATTTTACCACCTAATCTCCTAACTTTCCCAACCCACCTAACTTTCATGTGATTTCATGTTCTCCCTTCATTTACCATATTTTTTCAAATAAATTTCCTTAAATTTTACCTATAAATATCTAACCATTCCAAATCGAACTTCAAGTTTTTTCACTCTAAAATACACCCAAATTTATCCCCATAAGACTTCATCATGTTTGAGAGCCTCTAGTCATAAGGAGTCTCAAATCCTTTATTACAAAGAAAATCTATAAGTGAAGATTAAAATTCTTCAAAATATGTAAAAACTTATTCATTACATATTTATTTTATATTATCATTTAATTTATTCTTAAATATTATTAATCACTATAATAAAATAAATTTTAAATCAGTATATGTATTTTATAGATTTATAATAATAAAAAATTTATTGTTTTATAACCATTATTTCCATATTTTTATACCCAGAATGAGATAATTATCAATTTTCCCTTACAAACCATACACATAATGTGTATAGTGTGACCATGATACTTTATAATTTATTATAACATTATTATTATAGTTCATTTACTATTTGTTATATGATAAAATCATAAACTAGGAACAATGATTGAGATCGCTATAGAAAAATAATCATGGGACAACTAGAACTACTAACCTATGATGATCAACATAAACATTGAATAACTCATAAAAAAGGAATTAATAAATATAATTTATTAATATATAAATAAATAAAATTAAATAAGGTTATAAAGTTTATAATAAATAAATCGATGTTATTTATACAAGATGTTAAAATATATTCGGATAACTTGATGGTTGAGGTAAGGGGTTCTCTCCTAATCAATATTATTATTTTAAATACTCTATATATAATATTTATTTGGATTATTTGTTTTTTTTCATTTAAATCCACACATCCCTTATATTATATTTATTTTTAGAGATTTTTAAATCTTTTAACTACCCCTATGATTTATTCATACATCACCCATTATTATGTTTATAAAGGAAACCCTTTTTGACATATATTTTGATTTGATATTTCTCTTCAATATCAATGTTTTCTATATCACAGTTTAAGGATAAATATTATACCCTTTCAATTTTTTTCTGATTAATATTCATGACCTTATTTTGTTCTTACTTCTTACTTTATGATATTAGAAATGATATATATATATATATATCTACTTTTTTGTTTCTCACTTTGTCTCTACATATCTCTCATTTTTTTTATGTGGCCTCCTTATCAAGTATTATATTCCATGTTAATTTAATAAACTTTATTGCCTTTTTCTTTCCTTTCACTCTATTCTATAATACCTTCCTTTTCTATAAAAATATCAAAATGAAAAAGATATTCCTTCTTAATTTTTATACAAATTCATCCTTTCATCTCAATGAATCTTTTTCTTGGTTTTAATTTCCTTTACAGTGTTTTTATTCATGTAATCCAATGAATCTAATAATCACAATTCTTTTTTTATTTTGAATACTTCAATGTAATAAACACACTGATAAAATTTCTTATAAACCTCTATATAATTTATTCTCTTCCTATAAATGTTTTTTCATCAAAGTCAATAAACTTTTATACTCCACCATTTCATAATTTCTCATGTTACTTGTTATCTATTCCTTTGAAGATTAACATTATTATAATTATCACTCTCTTTTTATAGATGATTTATATTTTCTATATAAAGATTCTATAAAACATTTTGTTTTAATGGGTTAGTAATGTGTGTTTTATTTTTATTTTTTTATGTATCAAACATATATATGAGAATTATGATGATATGGGTGTTCCTACAATCAAATATCCCTCCAAATAATTTGGTAAATATTTACATTTTATGGGATATTTATGTATAGGACATGGGTTACAAGACTTGTTCATTATGATATGATTTTCTTGGAAGTTATCCTTGACTTATGTTTTTGATATCCTATGATTATGTGTGGGGCACATTTCTATGTTTTTTTATGTTTCCATGGACCATGATCATTATATTGTTATTTACATACTCTTATATCATGTATTATATCTACATCATTTTGATATGATCATTATGGTCATGTCATACATTTTTATCATTCATGAATCTTCTACTGTTATCCCTTATGTATTTTCCCATACTATTCTATTAGCTCACCCTTTTCATTACTTGTGTATGACCTCAGGATTTCCTATACAATGATTTTTCTAGGAGGGATTCATGTGTGAATATTTTTATTGAAAAAATATATTTTTTTGCTTGGTAAGAAAAAATATATTTCTAATATCTAAAGATACCAAACCTTTGGGTTCTAGGTATGTGTTATAATATTTAGTTTTTATGTATAATTTCATAAAATTTTGTAAAATATATGAATTATATGTATGAGTTTTCGTACATATGATATTTAATAGTGATATATTGTTATGTATAGTTTTTTTCCATTGTGACTTCATATAGATAATATTATGTTATTCCATATACATTTATTTAATTTTGTAATTTATATTATTTAATTGAGATTATAGTTTGTAACATCATTACTTTTATTATAGATTTTAATTATATAATTTATGTGTGTGGGTAGTGGTTAAATAACTTGTTTGGAACTCAATAAAAATCTAAATGGATAATTCTTCATTTTATTAAATAAGAATATGAAAACATTGAATATTTTTTATAAGAATCATATATATAACATAATTATTGAAACTATAATATGGAACTAAATACATGTAAATAAAAATATAGTAATCCTAAAATATTATTACTTTTAGACACTTGTGAAAATTATATCACCAATTAAAACTATAAAAGGAATGAAAAATATATTGAATATGATAGGAATTTGGATGAAGAAATAAGTGATTGAGATGAGTAGTTTATAGAAGTATTATATGGTTTATGGGTATATATATCCTATAGGTATATATATTCATTAATTATATTTATTTATTGGGTGTATAAAATTATTGGGTGTATGTGTGTCTAGTTATTGTGTATTTCCTTTGGAAATATAGTCAATTGGTGCATTACCATTAAATATATAATAGTTTGGTATTACTAATATGTGATCACTATGAGTAAAACTTATGTTGAAGATAAAATGTGGTATTAAAAAATATAAAAAAAATATTTTATATGTATACATAATTAATTATATTTTGTGTGTGGTAATTATGGAATGTTAATAAAAAAAATACAATTTTAAAATGTATAAGAAATAGTTTTTATTCTAAAAAAATATATTTTTTGTTATAATTTTTTATTTAAAAGTTTAATTTTTCTTATTTAAAGTTTTAATTTAATAAAATGGATTACATTTTGGAATAAATATAATGGAAATAGGTATGAGGGATAATATAATAATAGAAAAAACCTTATACCAATGGTTTGGAACCATTGGTATAGGTCTCCAAACCATTGGTATAGCCTATACCAATGGTTTTGAGGGGCGTTGGCTATTATGGTGTCGGTATAGACATATATCAATGGTTTTTGGAAACCATTGGTATGTGACATATGAAAAACCTATACCAATGGTTTTTAAAAAAAATTGGTATATGTAATGTAAAAAATAAAACCCAACTTGGTTTTGATCCCAACACCTCTCATTTATAATTCAACGACCTAACCACTAACCTATGAAGAATTTTGTGAATATAATTTCATATATATATATATATTTACAATTATTTTAACTTTTTATGTATTTAAGATTATTTGAAAAAGGAATCCATAAAAAATATGGGTACCTATACCAATGGTTTTGAGAAATGTTGGTATAGGTACCTTGATTTTTTGAGCTATACCAATGGTTTTGGAAAAATCATTGGTATAAGGGCTCTATAATGGACCTATACCAACCGTTTTGTCCAAAACCATTGGTATAGGTCCATATAAGTGACCAATACCATCAGTTTTGGCAAAAACCATGGGTATAGGTCCATATAAGTAACCTATACCAACGGTTTTGGAAAACCATTGGAATAGGGTCTCTACAAGGGACCTATACTAATAGTTTTGGCCAAAACCATTGGTATAAGGTCTCTCTATGGTACCTATACCAACGGTTTTTGAAAAAATATTGGTATAAGATATCTCTAAGGTACCTATACCAATAGTTTTGTCTAAACTGTTGGTATAGGTATGTTGGTATATCTCTAATTTCTAGTAGTGGTATCAATTTTTATTAAAAAAAATTATTTGGGTAGATAGTGAAATATTTAGATAAAATTTAAATGAAGTAAATATTGTAAAAAATGTTTAGAAATTAATTTCAAAACATAAAAAATAATGATAAACATAAGTGGATTATTATTTCATTAACCAACTAACTTTTTTTTATTTATGTGTCACTTTCCCTTCAAAACTGCTTTTCATATACATTAAGTGATGAGTATTTTCAAAAATGAAAATAATTATTATATATAAATGGATCCCTCCATAACTAAATATAAACCACACCTCAAGTATGTTTTTATCTCCAAAATATACCTGAATTATCTCTCACACAAACTTTCATCATGTTTGTGAGCCTTTGGTCATAAGAAAGAGTCTCAAAGCATTCATTATAAAGAAATTCTGTAAGTAAAGATCTGAATTCTTCAAAGTAGGCAACATCTTCTTCACTAATTATTTATTTTATCTTATCCTTTTAAATATTATAATACCTAATTGATCACCTTAATAAAATATAATTAATATCAACATAATTATATAATATGGATATAATATTAAAATATCAATGGGTTTGTAATCATTCATTCCTTATAGCACGTTTGTGTTCGAATAGGCTCAACCACCTATATTAAAAATGTTACTATATTTTATTAATTATAATCATAGAGAATTAAAAAACAAAATTATAGGATATATATAGTATTTAATATGTATTTAATTTATTATTTTGGTCTTATAGTGGAATTACCCAAAGGAATATTAATTATTAATTAACTCTACATGGTTGATAAAATTTCCTTAAATGAATAAATTGCGAATTTTACTCATAAACCATACATATAACTTATATAAAATGAATGTGGGGAATTTTAAATAACATTAATACTACAATTCCAGTTCTATGACTATTATGGAGATTATGAACTCAAGAACAAGGAACAATGATGAAGATTGTCATACCGAGACAAGCATAAAAAAACTGTAATTAAAATCATCCAATGATCAAAATGAACTATGAATAAATGAAAAACAAGTAAGAAATGAAAATGAATTATAGATATTCTAATAAATAAATATAAATAATTTTCTGAAATAGTTAACAATTTTACTAAATATGATTATTGAAGTTCACATGGAATGTACAATTAAAAGAACTTAGATGGGGTGAATCAATGTGACAAAAAATATTCCAATATATCTCAAAAATACTCTAATATAGGTTAAATAATGCGATCTTGAAATGTTTACAAGTATGAAATAATTAATAGATATTAAGGGATGGATAATTATAAATAACACAAATTATTTATAAGTTTTTCCTACAATTTTTATCATGCAACCATATTCTTGGTGATTTTTGGTTTTTATCCCATTCAAAATGTATTAATTTTATTATAAAAATATATTGGAGGGTTATGATGAGGAAAATAAACCTATATTCCTAAAAATATAAAATTACTATTAAAATAAATAAATATCAAATATGAGTGAATATTATGTACATAAATCTCCTTCAATCCTCCTCAAGAAACTTCATTGATAAATCTAGTGTGTATTTTAGTTATTATCTCTAATCGTGACAAAAATTATTTGAAATAATCTAAATAATGTATGATCATGTATCTCCAGGTATCATAATTACCTATAAAAAATTATATATTTCGTTCCAAATCTTGGCGTGATGATATGTACCATGACATCCTTTTTTATATTTAATGGAAAACCTAAAGACCACAAGATTTTTTTATTTCACTTGAATTTAAAAGGCTATTTAACTATTTAAAACATATATATTTTACTACCACCATGTTTCAATTTTACCTAACCATGAAAGGTTATTTCATCTGCAACAACATGATTTGAATTCCATGAGCATTTTCCCTTCTCTCCATTCCATGTGTTTCTAAACCATGGTGTGGTTACTCTAATTGTGGAATATAGGGATTTTAATAAATTTATCATTCGAATAAAATTCCTAAAATGAATATTTCTCTTTAAGAATATGATACGGTAGCATATCCATGATTTTTTCTCTCATCATGGTTTATTTTTAAAACAAACCTTCAATATTTAGAAATCAGGAAAATAAACCATGATTTTTTTAATCATAAACCACTATATGTTTTAACAAAAATCATGAAATAGTTTATACTTCCTTTGAAATCCCCCATTTCTCTCTATCCTCTTAAAATTTAACTAATAAACAATTAACCCTTGGGTATTTTAATAATAAATGTGACATTAAATCATCTACAAATTTTATTAATGATCATATCAATTTTAAAAAATAGTAATATCCAAATTTAAGTGTCAAATAAACACCAAATTACAAGATATAGACATTTTTGAGCATTATCCAATCATAGGAGTAAATATCCCTAATATTTTTATAGAGTCTTAATTAAAGTCTTTATAAATAAAACTTTTCAACTAATTTCATGATACCTCTCAAATATACTCCTTTATATTTGTTTGAAACATTATAGTAACATACATTAATCTCTAAATATGAAATTTTGTCACTAATATTTTTTCATGTATCACCCTGAAAGAAATTTTCCCCTAAATGAATCTCCCCTATTTTCTCAAATTCTTAAGTGATTAAGATATATACCCATTTTCTAAAAGATATCCTAATGTAATATTACCCTTTTTCAAAAAAATGAAAGTGGGAAAAATTAATACCCCAAGATTTTATGAGTGAATCCACTCCCAAAAAAATTATAATGTGTTAGAAGGAATCCTTTATCAATGGATTTTCTAATAAATATATAACATTATAATTAATTAAAAAATACTCCAGGTTAATCCCACCACATTCCACCTTAAACTCTATGAAGTGGTATTTTACATCAATATATTTCAACCACAAATTTTTCACTAATTTATTTGAAAAATTGAGTACACTCTAGTTATTATAATTCCCCTTTCAACTAAATCTAGTGGTTATTTATTGTATAGTAATCAGTGTATAAGTGATAAAATACCCAATATCATAGTTTGTAAGTCTATAAAAAACTAGATAGATAAACATTATAGTACATTATAAACAAGACATATTATATCATTAAACTATATATCATTATTATTTAATTCTATCCATGGAGTTAGTTATATATAAAATTCCTCTATTTTTATCATAGTTCCTTTCTATCTGGGTTCTATCTCTCTTTTTTATGACAAAAAATTAATTTTTTTATTAAAACACTTTTTTAGAAAAGTGAGAAAACGCACAAGTACATTCAAATCCAAAGGTTAGCTAACACAAAAGGATATCAAAAATTCATTGAAAACAAGAAAAATATTGTTAGAACTATATACCCGATATAATCCCCATTGAAGTGCTTCAACCTTAATGCTCGGGTCATACCAGATCAAGTCTTCAAATAGGGTAGGTATCTCGTCCTAAGTCTGGATATATTCCTCCACATTGATCTTTCGTGCATTGAAACCCCATCCCAAAATAAAATCTTAGTGGATGATCTAGTCCATTTGTTCCTTATTAATATCCATTTTAACCTTTCTTTCTATAATTATTTTAACCTCCTCTCTTGAGTCATTAAGTTTGATATCATTTTCATGCATTTCTTCATTATAATAAATAACTAATTCAAGATATTGGGTCTTCTCTTCTTAGATTTTTCCTTCTGCACCACCCTCTCCTTGATTTTGGATGTCTCCACACTTGGCTTTAAGCTTTTCACATCTTGGGTCAAAACATTATAGATCTCGAGGTTTTGGTTTATTGTAATTTTCCTTTTCCTTACTAGGTAATCTTGTTTTCATCAGATTAGGTAGCTGGGAGTAGTCCTCCCTAACTTTAGATCCCTTCCCTTTAGTCACAATACAAATCCCCATTTCATGGTTCCCATTCTAACCCTTTTTCTTATTTGGGATATGTAGACCTCTAATTTTGGCTCCCTCCTCACTACAAATATAAAATTGACTTGAGACCTCAACTTCATTCTCACCCTCAGAGAGAGCCTGAACACCTGAAGGATACTCCACTGCCAATGGTGCCCCCAAATCTGGATTAGTTACTAAGGCCTAAACCAGGAGGTCATCCTTCATACCTCCACTAGATAACATGTATGTTTCCTAGTCCTAAACTATAACTTCTTCTGTCAAGACTTTAAAATGGTTAACAAGATTGATGGTTGCTTGATCATTTTTTGGTTTGGACATGTTCACAGTATTTACTCCATCCCCTATAAATTTTGTCTTCTTAGTACCTATAGAGCCTCCCTTACTTGACACATCAGCCACACCTACATGATCAGGGGTGTGACTATAGAAAATTGAAACATCATTATATTCCATAGATCCTCTCTTTTGAGGGACTGAATTATTCTAGTTAGGAGAAATCCAAGATGGAGGCCTTGACATTAGATTCACTTCAACCACCATGAAACTAGAGCCCGAGGCATCCTTCTATCCAGTGAGCAAGCCTCCATTATTCACAGTTTCATTAAAAGAAGGAGAAACCAAAGGAAAAAATATATAATCCTTTCCAGAACCGGTCCTTCTTGATGGTTCAAAACCAAATCACACTTAAAGGTATTAAAGATATAAAATACCTTCAGATCTTAAGGTCCTTTTTATTTATAGAGATGAAAATCCATCCATGATTCTTTAGAACCTAGATTGACAACTGTGAGAACTAAGGGAGATACAAACCCATTTTGTGGAAGATAATTCAGCACCTTGGGGTGAATAGAGTGACTCTTCTGAAAATCAGTGGATAAATTCCCCATGTGATGACATGAAGAGTAGAATTCTGTCCAAGATTCAAAAACCACCAGTTGTTTGCACTATAATTCCTCCCTGATGGTGATCTAGATACAGTCGACATGAGGTTTGGAAGTATCCACCTCAACAAAAATGTGTGGGGAAATGGGATGACACAAAAACTCAGTTCTAATATCCAAACATATGAATCGACCAATCATATTACCGGTCATATAGATTATAATAGGATTTTGGAAGGGAAGGGGGGAGTTTGGGAAGACTAACCCACAAAGTCATAGATGGATTGTCATGTTTCATGTAGAAATCATAGGACCGGTGAGTAAGGTTAAAGAAATATCTATTTCATATGCGAGGAGATATAGACCACACTAGGATAAAGTCTTCCTCCGACGAGAAATGAATCATCATGCACTACTTATCAAGGATCCCCACAATTGATCTATCATATAAACCCTAGGAAGCGAATACAAATCTATCAAAATCGTCAACTGAAGGATGATGATGCCTAAATCATGCCAACATGGTCAGATTTAAGCGATCCAATTCTTTGTTGAATTATGATGTAGATAATGAAAGGTTTGGGAAACCACCATGAATATCTGGGACTTTAGGGATGAGGTCGATGGATGGGAAAGAGGGAAAAAAGTTAGGATTTGAAAAATGAGAGAAAGAAGGTCTAAAGGATGTAGATAATGAAGGGAGTACCTCCCCTTAAAGTGGGGGAGGGACTGGTCTTGCATCCATCACTACCTAGGGTATCCCTACTCGAGTGCCGATAGAATGAAGGAGAACCCCCCAAATTGGTTCTCTCTCTTGAGAACTAGGGTTTATATTTATCTTATCTTTGGTAAATATCCTTTACTGGTGCAACCATCCTCACTCTCTCTTTCCTCCCACAAACCATATTTCATTATCATAGAAACTTTCTCTCTAGGTTCTATATCCTAACTACAAAGGTTTCTCTATTTCTTCTCTCAAGTAATGCCCCTTCCCAAAGAAACATTTATCTCCCTCACTTGCTATGATAACACTTTTCTTTCATATATTAGGATAATGCCCCTTCCCAATGAAACATATATCTCCATCTCTTCATATATTACCTTCTTAATTATCAAGGTGAATTTATTTTTAGTTTACCTATCCCTAGTGTTAGGTTTCCACCATCTCTTCTCTTAGGTGATTAACGCTTCTTGGTGAAACATTCCTCTCCCACTATTCTCTCTTCCATATTTTAATTTTTAAATTTTTTATTCCTATATGAGATGGAAACTTACTAAAACAATAATAACTTCCATCTATTTCTAATCCTTTTTATCATGGTGCCTTTCTCTTTGGGTTCTCCATCCTAAGCGCAAGGGTAATGGGTAACATCTTATCTTATGTAATGACCCATTCTCAATGAAACCTTTTTCTCCCTCTATTAATGTCACCCAATTTTTATCATGGTTACTTTCTCTCTAGGTTAACTATCCTAAGTTCTAGAGTTAGGTTTTGTCACTTTGGGTTCTATCACCCAATCATTGAGGTTTTGTTTCTATTCTATTAGACAATGATCTCATCTTGGTGAAAAATTCCTCTCGCTCAAATATACTTCTCCCCATTTTTTCTCATGGGACCTTTGTCTCTATGTTCTCACTCATAATCACTAGGGTTATACCTTATCTTATTTTGGTAATGACCCATTCCCAATTCAACCTTCCCCCCTCTCTCTCTCACTCCATTTTTTATTTTATTTAATTATTTAATATATATATATTTTAATTTTTCTTCAATTAAGTAACAAAATATTCCATTTAAAACCTTCCTATCCCTCTCTTTCTATCCAACCCATTTTTATTTTTTTTATTACTTTCCATTTTTTTATTTTTTTATTTTTTTATTTTTTTATTTTTTTTGTATATTGTATTTTTTTTCATTTTTAATCACTTAATTTATAACTCCTTCAATATAAAACCCTACTCTCCCTATCTTTCTCTTACCACATTTTTATCATAGCAATTTCTCTATAGTATCTCTCTTGCTCGAGTACTCTAACAAGGGGATGTCTCTTCTCTTGGGTAATAGCCCCTTCCCAGCATTACTGTCCTCTCCATATCATTTTATCCTTTTCCATTTTATTTACCTTCTCTTGGGTAATATTCTCTTCCCATAGAAAAATTCCTCTCCATATATTTATATCCACCCCTTTTATTTTTTCATATTATATTTATCTTTGGGTCCCCTCTCCTAAGCACTACTGTAAAATGAAACATATTCTCTTAGGTGATGAACTTTTCCAAGACCAACCACCCTCTCCCTCATTTTCTCTTCTCATCCTCTCTTTTTATCATGACACCTTTCTATATGGTTTTCTCTTTTGATAACTTGGGTAAGGGGTCCTCTCTTTAGGTTATCTCTCTTGAGTGATACTATTTTAGTATCTCTTATCATAGGTGATGGACCTTTCCTAGAGTATCCTTCATATACCAATCTTACTGTCCTCACTATTGGTTTTATATTTAGACACTTCTCTTCAGGTTTAATATCCCAAGCAATAGGGTTTTTTCTACCTATTCTCTTAGGTGTGACCCCTTACAAACACAACCTTTTCTCTCTCTCTCTCTTACTCTTCTGCCTATTTTACTATTATTTTAGTTCCTTATTTTTTATTTTTCTTCCTTTAAGAGATAGACTATTATCTTTGGGTCCTTCATATATTTTTTTCTCTCTTCTATAATTTTACTAATCATGGTACCTTTTCTCATCGATTTTTCCCTACTAATTGTTAGGGTAAGGGTCCAACTCTTCTATTATATGAAATTACCTTCTTTATGAAACCTTTCTATCCCTATCCTAATCTCCTACCCATTTCTTATTATATTTCATTTAGACATGGGTTCTATATTTTGAGAACTCGGGTAATAATTCATATCTCCAAGTTCTATCTCTTAATATCTAGGGTTCAATTATCTCTTCCCTAAGGCAATTACCACTTCACAACACAACCTTATTCTCCCAAAATTATTCTCCTCACAATTTTTTAATAGTGGAACTCTTATCTTTGGGTTCTCTCTCATGTGTGTTAGGGTTCTATTGTCTATTATTTTAAGTTATTAAAACTTATTATCATAATATTCATCACCCTCACTTTCTTGCCTTCCATATTTTTATTATTATCATGGTTTCTTTTTCTCATCATTATCTCACCTAAGTGGTGGATTTATGTCATATCTTATCTCAGGAGACAACCCCTTCATTGTTCAAACATCCTCTCTCTATCTTTCTCTACTATCACCTTTTTATTTATTTATTTTTTATTTTTTATCTCTTCGGATATGAAACTTTCCCTGATCAACTTTCCTCTATCTCTCTCTCACACTCTCTTCCACTTTTTCCATGGATCCTTTCACTTCGGGTTATCTATCTCAAGTGTTAGAGTAAGGGTTCATCTCTCTGGGTTATATCTCCCACGATCTAGGGTTTTATCATATATTTTCTTAGGAAATAACTCCATCCAATAAAAAACTTCATCTTCCTATCTTTCTTTATCCCCTACCTTTATCATGGATTATTTCTCTCTTGTTTCTATCCCCTTATTCTAAGGTTCCACCATATATTTTTTTAAGTGATAAATTATACCCATAAAAAAACTTTCTCTACCTTTATTATTTTTCTCCCCATTATTTTTATATCTTAAGTGTTTCCCGCTTCTAGGAATAACCTTAATATCTTTTAATTTCTCTCCTAAAATTTTCTTATCATGAGACCTTTCTCTATAGGTTCCCTCTCCTAAGATATAGTATAAAGGGTAGACTATTTTATTAGGATATGGCCACTTATATGTATTCCCTTCCTATCCCTCTCTTAAAATAATCCCACCATTTTTATCTTGGAAAATTTGTCCCTAGGTTCACTTTCCCATGTGATGGTGTAGTGATTTATCTCTCTCAATTCACTATCCAAAACACTAGGATTTTTCTCTTTCTTCGCTTAGGTTACGACCCCTTATTAGCTCAATTTCACTCTCCCTCCCTTTCTCTCCTCCCCCTTTTTTATCATGATGAATTTATATCCATATTCTCTTTATTAATATTTAGGGTTCCATCATATCTTCTCTTAGGTGATGGCCTCTTCACACCACAATCTTCATGTCCCACTCTTCCTCTCACCCACTATTTTCATTATCACATAAGCCTTCTATAACACCCCCGAATGATAAAGGGTTAAATGGATAAATTATATGACTAATGTTAACAAGGCACACCTTCCTTTTCAGGAGCTTGGCATGGAGTAGTTATCCGGATGGGTGACCTTCTGGGATGTTTCCCAGGGTGTGTGTGAGTGAGGACAAAGCACACTGGAAAGGACATGTATTGGCCTCTAGGGACTCTCATTAGTCAGATGACCCGTTCAGGCATGTGGGTGGACCCTTGGGTGGGGACCATGTGTTTGTGGGGAAACTGGTGGTACCTAGCGGGCTAGGACCTGACACCCATGTTAAGGTGGGGTGGTTGTGCTGTCACCAAGGCCTAGTTGTTAAATTTGGTATCAGAGGTGATACCTAGCCTTAAGTGTTGTGCACTACTTGGGTTGAGATGTAGGTCCCACAATGAGGACGTTGTGCTATAAGGGGGGGGGGGGGGGTGATTATAACACCCCTGAATGATAAAGGGTTAAATGGATAAATGATATGACTAATGTCAACAAGGTGAACCTTCCTTTTCAGAAGACTATCTGATTAGAACTCCACAATTAAGAGTGTTTGTCCTGGAGTAGTGATCAAGATGGGTGAACTTTTGGGAAGTTTCCCAGGGTCGTGTGTGGGTCCAACAGCTTAGATGAGATAGCTGGCCTGTATCCTGTGTGGGTCCGACAGCTTAGCTGGTCCTGTATCCTATGTTGGTCCGGTAACTTAGTTGATCCAGTGGCTACATCTAATCATATATATCTCTCTACTATTGTGGAATAATTGTGTGAGCTGAGTCACGTCTTTCAACCATTATCATCATGGTGATTAACTTTACTTCCTTTGTGGAATTGGTTTGTGATTGGGCTTGAGAGTTGGAGCCGAACTGAGATTGGTAACTTAAGTATATGTATGAGCATATACCTAAGCAGGGTTGGTTGATACTTAGTGACTATATCTTTCTTCTTTTGTTTATACTTAGTGGATATTGTGTGACATTGCGAGTCTCGGGGTCCCTACTGAGTATCATTATACTCACCCCTATACGGGATATGCCCGCACCTTGTTGAGTTGGATGTAGATGACAGACAATGCTGACTGAGGTGGAGTGTATAAGGACTGGACGGTACCCAGAGGTGGACCTCGCGATGGTTCGGTACCCGGAGGAGACAGGCGGACATGGAACACTGAGGAGGATCTCTGTACCTACCCTTCAGGTAGGATCTGTGGTGGACGATCCAGGAGCTGCTAGCCACCTTCCAGCTATTTGTCTTTTTAGTTGTACCTGTTTGTCCTTTCTTTGTACTTTACTGTTGGGTTTGTATACTATCCCATTTACTTTCTAGCACACTCTTGTATTCAGTTTTACTTAGTGTTTACTTCCTATAGCGTACTCTGTTGTGTTTTTTTACTTCTATAAAGGCAATGCCTTCCCAGCTTAGGGATTTATGCCTTTGGTTCTAGTCGCCAACCCCTGGCCTATGGAAGGCGGACTTGGGGTAGTCACGGTACGGGCCCCGAGGATGGGTCGTGACACCTTCTCTCTTAGTTCTCTCTACTGATCAGTAGGGTTCCACAATATATTCTCTTAAGTGATTTCATATTCCCAATTAAACCATCCACTGCCACTCTCCCCACCCTTTTATTACCATGGAACATTTATCTCTTAGTTATCTCTCACAAGCACTAGGGTCCCACCATCTATTCTATTAGGAAATAGTTACTTCCCATTGCAACCTTCATCTCCCTATTTTATCTCCTCCCAACATTTTTTTATTTTTATTTTTATTTATTATATTATTTGATAGATTCTTCTAGGTGAAATCTTCCACACCCTCTCTTTATCACCTCATCCATTTTTATCATGGTATATTTCTATCTTGGTTATTTCTAGAGAGATCATGGGTTATGGGTTTTCACTTAACATAGATAATCTCCACTTATCAACTCAACCTTCCTCTCCAACTATTTCTCTCCTCAAACTTTTATTTTTCATCAAGTAACATTTTTCTCTATATTATATCTTCTGAACACTAGGGTAAGGTTTCATATGTCCAGGTTATCTCTCCTAATCAACAGGGTCCCCATCCTTTCTCTTAGGTGATGATTCCTTTCCAACATAACCATTACCTACCTCTATTTATATTTTTTATTTCTTTATCATGGTTCCTTACTCTTTGGGTTCTCTCTCTTGAGTACTGGGGTTTCATACTCTCTTATATTTTTAAAAGTACTCTTCCTTACACAATCTTCCTCTCTCCCTTCCTCTCCTCCCCCCTTTTGTTCTTGTTGATGTATTATATGGGTGTGTTAAATATGTATTGGATATTTAACTATTGGTTTTTTATCATTCATAATGCATCCAAGACCCTCACTCCTAGGTATGGTTCTAAAAAAACTTTTAAAATTAACATTGATATCATGTAATATGATCCAATATAAAATTTCACAAATTTCACATTAGTATTACATATCAAAACAATTTAACATAATTAAAATAAAATTTTAATTTAGCTTCCTTGAAGACCCGTGAAAAAGGAAACTAATTTTACAAACCTTGTGAACATTTATCCATTATTGAACTATACTATACTCCCCTCTAGAATTCTCATGGAATACACTCAACTTCATAATGTAGGGAAATATAAAAATAAGAAATGGGTGAGATCAAATTCTCAGTAAGGTTAAACATAAGTGATAAAAATTAATGATCATAAGTGAGTATAAAATGACCATATTAGTCCAATCAAGATAAATGAGAATGTTTTACTCAACAAAGAATAGATCATAAATCGTTGAAAAAGGAAAAATTCATAAATCAAAAGTTTGTGAAAACATCAGTTAATAAACATGATCAAAGATAGTTTAAGTTAGAGAAACCTTATAAATTTGGTAGAAACATTAGTATAGGGAAAAATCACCTCCATGAGACACACAATTACCTTCATTATTATGAGACAAGTTAATTATACTGATGTATACATTATATTTATAGTCACACACTTGCACCCACACTTTCAAAAGACTAAATAGTCCCCCCACATATATTATGAGATTTAAAATTTTAACCAATTCATTGGAGGGTGATATATGAACTCACCCATACTCATCCATACATATGAGTGCCACTAAAATCAATAATCATCATATTATAATGAACCCATATAAATAAATTGGGTTTCATATCCCTTTGAAATGAAATCATATAAGGATAAAATTCATAATTACATCAATAATCATGATAAACCCATGAAATATTAATTTATATCAAATGA
Organism: Viscum album; assembly: GCA_963277665.1. Classification (NCBI taxonomy): domain Eukaryota; kingdom Viridiplantae; phylum Streptophyta; class Magnoliopsida; order Santalales; family Viscaceae; genus Viscum; species Viscum album. The sequence continues at coordinate 1,881,063,183 of OY728135.1, read as the reverse complement.
AATTAAGTAAATATCTAGGTAAATACCCTTAAAATAAGATAACACAAGGTATTTATACTATATATATAAAGGGTAAATGTCTTATTCAATAATTTCCCCAAAAAAATCGATGAATATAATTTTGTGAACACCCTTCAATCAATGTAATAAAAAATAGTGTTTTCATATAGTAAATACATTGAAATAAAAATTATTTTTATACACTAAGGATGGTTAGATAAGACAAAGTAAGTGATATATCATTTCTTTGATAAAAAATAACATTATATAATCCATACATAGAAATAAAGTGAACAGTTTCATTTGATATATATCCTTGATCAAGCATAAGATATGTCAAAGGATAATTCCTTCGATGAAAAACAATTTTAGGAGTTTAAAAAAATAAAATTATAAATTACAAATATCCTTGATCTTTTGAAAGAGTTTTAAATAAATATATTATAAAACTAGAATAAAAATAATTTCGTTTGGAAATTTAGAGAGAATGTTTCAAATAAAACAATAAAAGTGGTCGAATGATATGTTCACAAAAAAAGCTAAAATAATTTATTTTTTTGAAAATAGACCATACAAAAATCATTGAAATTATTTTCATTAAAAACATTTGAAAATAAATTCAAGGTTATTAAAAATGGAATTTTTCAATTTTCAAAATAAATATAGGCATTTCCACAAAATTTTTATTTGAAGATAAAATAAGAGCATAATTTTTTTTCCTTTTTTATATTTGTAAAATACTTTTTTTGAAAACCACATAACTTTATAAGATTATAAAACTTTATTTTTTAAATCATGTAAAATGGAAAAAATATCCCCAAGTATAACCATAGGGGAATAAAATTATTGTTACATTTTAAATAAATACTTTACAAATTTCCCAAATGGGTTATCACATTTGAGATATCTCGATTTTAAAACGATATTGGGAAAAGAAACATTATGGATTTAATTAAACATAAATCAAAAACCATTAATGGATAAAAATCATGAAATTGAACTTAAAATACCATGAATTAAATATAATTCATGATATAATATAAAAAATAGGTATTATATACACCATATAAAATTAAATTGGTGAATAATAAGAAGTATATCTTAAGAAATAGTAATTATGACCAAGAAAACCCTTAATGTAAAATATCCTTTGTGGTAAGAATAATTTGATAATGTGTTTATAAGGAAGAATTGTAAAACCCAATAAAATATTGAGGAAATAAAATATGAATAATTCATTAGCAGAATAAATCAAACTTGTAACCATAGAGTTCAATAATATAGTTTGTAACGTAATAGAAGAAAATTGAGATTGATAAAACCCTTACAATGTTATAAAAATTCAAATAAAACCCCTCAAATGATGTGGTTTCAAATGAAAAATTAAACACCATGAATAATAATAAGATTTTGATACAAATTATTAAATATAATGTAGATACACCATTTAAAAAAAACATAGTGGGTAATAAAAAGTATGTCTCAAGTGATTTAAAATTAAGACAAGAAACCCTTACCACGGTCCTGATTCACTATATGCATGAGAATAACTTCTTGAATAATAAAATTAAGTTTATATACCTTATTAGGGAACTTATTCATCAATATTAAATTTACTAAGGACCATTTATTATCATATTATATTTATTTATTCTATAGTTTTTTCTTATGTTTTTTATTTTTTGTGATAATTTAATCATTGTTGGATTATTTAGATAATTTTAGTGATAAAATATTTTAATTCAATAATAAGTTTTTTGTCACTAAAAATTTTCATCACAATCTTGATCATGTGGTTTTTTCTAAACCAGAGGAATATTTCACCTCGGGGGGACAATCCTTGAGCAAAATAATTGTTTGTGTGAAAAGTTCAAATATTGTGTGAAACTCTCCACTTTGTTATAAAAACACTTTTCATGAGGAAGGTAACATCAACAACCTAATATTATGAAGAAACTAGAAAAGTCTTCAAAAAATGGGAAACCAGGTGCATAACATTATACATGTGCGTGCAAAACCAATATTGGTGCACAAAACACTTTGTGTGAGGAATATGGTGTCAAACCTTTGCCAACTATGATTGTTCCCTAGTAGAAAAGGCATAAGAGGCTCACAACCTATAGTTGTGAAAAATAAACCAATTATGCACCATGGATAAATATGTGTGACCAGAACAAAATATAGTAAAAGTTTCCTATAAATAGAGCATCACCAATCCATTTTTGGGGTGGAACTATGGATGTTGAAGAGTCAAGATCTTGTTCTAACAACCTATTATTTTGTGAATTATCACAACTCTATTCCCCCATGGATTCCCACAGTTGGATATCTTAAATGATCAACCTCATATAGGCCCTAAACTGACTCAGATCAAGTTTGGTTTTTTCCTTACGCAACTTCCCCTAATGGTTTTACGGGTTTGTGTGATATGGGTTTCCTTATCACAAATGTAGGATTCATGTGACCCCAAAGTTTTCATATACTTATTCCCCCATTATCCATGTTCTATCCATGTGCTTGATCCATTGGATTGTGAAACCCCAATTATATACACAACTCCAAATTTGTGTGAAAAATTCTCTAGATCCCCAACTTAATGTATCCTTCCGCCAAATATAGTTGTGTTTAAGTTGAGTTCTCAAGTTACCCACACTTACTCCAACTAGATTCACATGAACCTAGATCTTCTGCATGACTAGTATCATCAACCCTCATGGTCAAGCCATTTTCCCCAAGTATTTATTGGACACTTATGATGCCACTTGCTCCTAAGAATAGGAACCGTAATTTCATGACCCCCACATGTCACCCAAACATGGTAGTGTTTACGCCTTACATCATCCAAAAGAATATGTGTAGGAGACACATAATCCTTGAAGGTTCCATCATTATAGGAAACTTCTCAACATTCTCCATGAGGTGGGATAATGTTGCAACCTTCTCTCCTAATGAAATTGGTCTCCCTGGGCATAATACATACTAATTATGATCTATAATACTTTTAAAAACATAGAATAATGTCCTAGTAATATGATTTTAAACTACACAACAACTTTCTCATCACATAATGTTAAATTTTACCCCTACCATATGTGATAAACACAATATTCCCCATGTATGACTCGCATGGGATGATAACTCACATCCTCAGCATCCCCTATAAATATTACCGACACCATCTCTAGTTTTCACTCCTTTCATGACATAATAATCCTTATCACATGATCTTAAAATACATGGAATGGTTCTTCCATATGACCTTAAACTAAGCACATGAACTATATAGGTTTTGATCCCCGTCTCCTAAAAGGGGAAGTAGGAAGCCTCCCCAATGTTCTATCCTATCATACTTGGGTAACTTCCCTAAGGTTCAATCCTAAAACCCCAAAACACCATTAAATATGTTTCTCTTCCCCCATGGAGGTAAAAACATCGAAGTTTTATCATTTACACTAGGAAAAAACTCATCCTCACCACCCAAATGTAGGGTCCCCACTAGACCTTGGCGGCACTATGTGACACTAAACTATAACTAGACCAGTATGAAACAAGTGTACATGAGAAAAATTCCCACAAACCTGTGACTATATCCCCACAAGAATAAAAAACTATAACAACATCCCCAAAATACTCTAAACCCATGAACATGTCCCCATAAGACTCTAAACATGTGACAATGTCCCCACAAGACCCTAAACTTATAGCCCCACTAGATTTATCAAAATCCCAAACTCATGTGATGAATATGGGATGCTTGAGGAAAAGATCCTCAGATACCTTATTCCCCTAACACAAATTACCCTGTGATTGACATGGGATGCCTTGGGTTCTATAGCTAAGATTAATCATACATATGATTCCATAATATTAAAAATAGAAATACTTTATAGGTCCCAAACACACCCAACATCTACAATTTTCTAGATGTGTGTCCAATGTTTCCATCAACTTCGACTACAGGTAGCTACACTCTTGAAATATAAGAAATTTAATTGACTAGATGTGGTGTTTGGAATGAGTTTCACGAACAAGACTCAAATCTACAAGGGAGACCCAAATTGGATGATGAGCTCTGGGAAGTAATCCATGGAAGGAGAAATAATATCCCATCATCCCATTTTGATTAAGGCGCCAAAATCATCAACCATGGTGGTAAATACCAACTACCTTTAGAAAGTGGTAATGTGGGGGCATAGAGAAGTCCATAATCATAACTTCGATGTGTGCCCTGGTGGAAAAAATTAGAAAACATAATGGTGAAACTAATGAGAAACTCTTATCCTTAAACCATGAGTAGATCAATAATATTAGACACTAAAAGATTTAGACATCAACGAATCCAGACATTTGGTGTCAGGAATCAACAAACTATATTGTGGGACCAGCCTAAAATTGTTCTCTAAAAACTAGGGGAAAATGAATAACATTGGGGATATCTGGTCTAATACACTGTCTATGTGATCCTTCCTCCACCATAGAGAATATAGATAATGTTGGGTACATTAAGAAAAAAATTAATTATACCTATAATGAAAATTTTATTCATGAACCATACAAGACGTAGGATGTAGAAAATGTTTTATGAACCACCACCAATAGGTGTGGGGGTAGGAGAATTAGTGGTATAGAAATACTGCACAACTACGCTTCTGCCATGGCCACCACCACTCCCAAAACTATCAGGCACCCTTGCCTCATCTCCCCCTCTGAGTTCATCTTGATAAAGGTCATCAATGTCCTGTTACATCATTAAAAATGGGATGGGCTCATCTCAACTAGTGACATGGCCCTTCAGGACCTGGAAGCATTGATACCCCACCAACACAATCACCCCCAAAGGCTATGCAGGGGGTAACCCCCATTCAAAAACACAAACTAATTTGGGATCCTCTACCTAGAAAATTATGATGAATCACCCCCTTATGTTGAGGAGGTAGGAGATATTTTCTTCACACCCATGGAAACCCTTACTTGGGAGATTCATAGGAGGGTTCCCACCCATCCATGCTGAAAATGATGACCTACTCCTCAGGCTGATGAGAAGACCGATCTTAGCCCTTCTTTTCCATCATCGGTTTAGAATACATGGCACTAATGTCAAGGGAAAGGCACCAACCCTACCTGATAAGTGGAATATCCCTTAACTCTAGTGGCCCCTACCACCATCAGTTCACCTCATCTATCACTCACAACCACTGTCTGGGAGATATTTTTTCCTTATTAAGATTTAGACCCCAACCACCCACCAAGTAAGTTAGGATGGATCTCCTCATCACGAGAACCACTAGAAACCATCATGGGATACCCCATAAAAAATAATTCCACCATGAATTTCCTCCCCACAACACCATAAATCGACCCTGAGGTCCTCCCCATACTATATATTTATGTCCCCTAAATATTTTTCATAGATATAGAGAGAAAACAACTATTTTGGGGGTCCTACCCACGGTGTTGGACATAAAATGCGTGGAAGTAATCCTTGTGACCCCCAAAGGCTCATGATCGAGGAGGTCATACACGAAATAAAGAAATAACGAGGTAAATTTAATGTCACCATAGACCTATAAAAGTATTAAGTGACTGACAATTCAATAAAGTCATATCCACCCCACCACTAGAATTGGGGGAAGAAGCTCGTCGACTAAGGATAACCATCTCAGAATCCGAGGTATATAAGTTCCACATATCCCTTTGAAGGTACTTTTATGTGGATTATGTTATCAAATCCTTCTAAGGAATAATTTTATAACCATACCTTCCTCTACCATCATCCTTATTCTCAACCTCCTCATTAGAAGTAGGAGAGACATCGATATCTAGATTAGTACTCTAAAACGATGTCAAGAAATCTACTGATCGACAACGGGATGATGTCCTTCCCGATCATAAGAAGGCCATAAATACCCCCATAATATATGGATATGGTCATGAATCTAAACCCACTATAGGAGGACAATCCTAAATTCTAGGGATGATTATCCCCTGTGACGCCCCTTTTTCTAGAAAGTCAGTAGCATAGTAGGTGTGCATCACTGCCACTCTCATTTTCCTAGATAGAACTGGTTAGATCTTTGATAAATCAAGAACTTTATTTCCCACTAGATAATTAATAAGAGTTTGATTTTTGGGAATTCGTATCCACTAAATAGCTATCAGTCATGTTCTAGACACCTATAACCCTATAATTTACCATACTATAGTTCATCAATGAAGGATAAGTGTCCTTTTTTCACTAGAATATGTGGGAAAAATTCAACTGTCTTCAGGACTATTAGATAACCTATATCAGGAGCTAGGAACAACTTTAGGATATCCATAAATAGTACTGGGAGGTCAATATTGATGAACTTTTAGTAGTTTAATTCCCATATTTGTATAGATACTGTAAGAATTTTTAGTTTAAATTCATTAGAAGCCCCACCATAATCTAATGAATCATGTATGAGGGGTATATCTATGAGAAAATCATGGGTTGGGGTTATTATGCTTCTCTCTATTTTTGTCCCCATCAAAGAAAATAGTGGGAACATCAGACTAGCATGTCCACTGATGGTGAATGTTTACCTCTGAGCACCTCTACCACGAACATTATTATGATTAATCATTTGGATGATCAGAGATACTGGTCCAATAAAATAGGGATGATGGAGAAAAATCACCTTGAGGGGAGACACAATATTAGTTAGATCTTCCAATAGTTGTCTGTACTCATCAGCAGTGACAATGATGGGCATAGAAAGTCCCCTCAATGAGGTGTTACTTTATACCCATCAACATATCAATGAAGGAAAAGGGATCAATAATCTTGTTATTCCATCTAAATCTATGACATAAATTGAGTCGGATGTCATTTTGGATTCCTTTCTACAAGAAATTTAGGGCAGTAAGAGAATCACTTCCAAGATCCTCACGAAATAACACCTAGAGTGAGATAATGTTAGAGATGACCTAATCCCCCCTCTATCCTAACATCCAGTCATACTTTTCCATGAACCTAGGGTTAAATTAGGTGGAATTATGTACCCAATTAAGGTAGAGGTTGGTGGATCTTACAAGCGACCTAGATATGACTCTCCTACCTCACCCGAGCATCAAAATTTCTCTCTATTAGACCACAATCACTTCTCTTCTCAATATAGAAGGCCATTCAAAGAATTGGTGGACCACATAGTAAGACATGATCCTAGATAAAGGAAAACCTTATACGATGTTGGTGGAACACATTAATCTACACCCAAAGTTCATTAATCCATGCTTTACCCCATTAAATGGAATGGGTTATTTTCTATATCACATGGACCACTTTGCCTCATGATATGACCGAATGATTGGGACTCTAGAACTACCAGAGGATATTTAAATTTGTTGCTTCATTTAAAACTTGGAGGTACCTACCTTTGTTTGGTATATCCAGATAGCCTTGGGATCCATTATTAGTTGGGAGGATATTTGTAGGTAGTTCCTCTACTAGTTCATCTCCACCATGTAGAAGACCAGTATCACTAAACTTTTCAAATACAAGAAGGTGGATGATGAGCAGTTTACTAACTTTATTTCATGATAGAAGGGAATAATATACTCCCTTGATATGAATCTTTCCTAAGAATAACTATTTAAAATGTGTTTAGAGAATTTAAAAGATGATATGGTCCTTACCCACATCTCCCTTAGATATCTTGGTGGGTTTTAGGAGTTCGATTAAAGATATTAGAATATGAAAGCATCCTTCTAGAGGAATAAGAAGGTCATTCACATTACCACTTCTAGCTCCCATAAATCTAGAAACAACCACTAATATACACATTGAGGACCCACAACTAGTTTTACTCCTAGAACATATACCATATAGGACTATCTAAGAACAACTTCATCAAGAAAAATATCACCATGAAAACATTTCCCAAGACCCACTTTAGGTCCAGGAACCTATGATTCCTTTCAAAGAGTGGATGAGAAATACCTACTCCATCAAGGACATAAAATTCTCAGGGTACATCTTATATTCTTTGGAAAATAACAACCTGAAGCTACCAGAATATAGAAGACCTAAGGAAGGTAACTTCACTAACCATGGAAACTACTACTCGTACCAAAATATTCTTGGACACAACATGAAAAAGTGCTTCACCTTTAGGGATTTGCTCCAAGACCAGGTAAACCATGGCATAATTGAGTTGGGTGATGTACCAGAATATGTAACAAAAGTCTTTACTAACCCTGGTAGTGATAATGAGGATATCATTGAATGGTATTAGGTCCTTGGACACGGTACATAGAAGTACAATTATTATATGGATCATAATATATTCAGTCACACCCATGAAATTATTCATGAAAACTTTAGTAAACCATTACCCCATGAAATCACCATGCCTCCTCCATCTTCCTCATCAATTGAAAAAAATTCCATGTCTTGGAAAAATTCACATAGAAAATTTCAAGGTAATAAGATTCCACCCCATGCTAAATCTATTCTTCAATCTTGAAACATCCATGCCCCAAAAATTAGGAGATCTCCCCATGATTCATCACATCTTGGAATATCCAACCAATGAAGAACATGACTATGATTTTGTGAATACTATTAGACTATTATATTGTTTAACTATACTTAGTGATGAGGAAAACCACATGTAACCATCAAGAACCTTTGGCTGATTCCATCAAAGAAGTGGCTAATGCTATGCTAATAGGAAGGTCTTCTGAGCTAGTTCTCTATAAGAGACTATTCATACCACTAATATAAAATAGCAGGCCTTTTGTAGGGATAAAAAGATACAAGACTCTCAATATTATCCATTAGGGAAACCTCTATAGATGAAAATATTAGTTGGTCATGCAAACCATCCACAAAAGCATCATTCATATCCGAGGTAGGATGGAGACTAACCACATCCATCTAGTTCATAGACTAAATCGTCCAGTTAATAGTAGAACATGGCCAGTACCTACCAGTTCCCAACACAAAATAAAACAAAACTTACTATGATCTATACTAAAGAGTAATGCCAGGTAAGAAAAAACATGCCCCTCATCCAAAAAAATGATGTTATGAATAACCTCTCTATTATTAAAGTGAGAAAATCAATCCAAGAAACACTTCTCCTATCAAAGGAGATGTGTGAGGCCCTAAAGATCCCTCTCTAGTTCAAGACTGAGATAGATTTCGTTGATGCATACCATGATGAGTAATCTAAATTGGAAGAATTATATACCATCATTTCCTTCTTCGAAGAGGATGAGGGTGCCACTGTCTAGGGGTACATATTCCTATTATATGTCACATGTTAGTTCAATGGCATTGAAATTTACTACTACCTAGTGGATACTAGCTCTATAATAAATCTCACCTCAACCAAAATTCTTTGTATGTTTTTTATCTAACTCCATCCAAACTGACAATTTATGGGTATGATAAGATTATGTAGAAACTATGTGGCAATATTTGTCTAAAGACCCAATTCAGTGTCCTAGTAGCAAGCACCAAGTTAATGGTCATATTAAAGGAGACTACTTAAAATGAATTGTTAGAAAGGCCTTAGATAAATATTCACATGGTGATCCCTTATTAATACCATAATTTCCTCAAATACTCCCTCAACAGTCAAGTGGGGTTAATATAGAAAAAAACCTATCCCTTCAACTCTGGTGAAACCCACTACTAGAACACTGGGTACTACAGAAGGGAGATAAAAAAGATCTAGACCAAAGGGATCAAGTGTATAAATTACCCCAATGAATAGATATGAACTTAAATGGATCCTTATGTGGATTTTAAATATAGCTTCATCTTGTCTATCTATGTCACCCCAAGATTTTATGATATATTTATTTTCAAATAAATTTATTTTTCTTCAAAATATTGTGATACAGGGAAGCCAAGTCTAAAAGAACCGAAATATAGTGTACAATTATAATTTATCTATTAAATTGAATGTATGAACATAAATAACCATGTTTTAAAAATATATATAGAGGTTTTATATAGGGAAAATATATTTTTAGTAAATTCATTATAATATTTTAAAAAATATATCTCTTTAAAATAGTATTTATTTATTTTTGTGAGTAAATAATATAAATAATTTTTTAAACTTTTAGAAAATTTATTTTAAAAAATTAACTTCATTTTTGGAATCAACATGTTAGAATTTTCTTAGAGTGAATATTTGATAATTTTTTGATGAATAGTGAAAAATACTATATTTTATTAAAAAATGTTCTTTCATTTAAAGCATTTAAAAAGTTCTATTTAATTTTAAAATTGTTTTAAAAGTAAAATTATTTAAATTATATTACGAGTAATCTAATTTTGGTCATTTTAATTAAATTTAAATTTATTTTTTATATAAAAACATTTTATACTTAAGAAAAAAATTTCATTGTAAAACCGCTTTTGGTCATGTTTATGAGTTCAATTCTAAATTAAATTATACCAATTTTATGAATTTAATTTGATAAAATGGATTTCATATTTGGAATAATAATATCAAATATTTGGTAATAATTTCAACTTAGTTTTTGGTTATAATGAATAATAAAAACAATAAAAATCTATCACCACGGTTAAGGTTAAAACAAGTTTACCAGGGGTTAAACTAAATTAATAAAGGTTAAAATGACATAAAACTTGTATGAATTATATTATATGGACATTTATTGACACTATATCATCTAATATTTAGTAATGGTTCATTTTGGAGTTATTTGGTGTGAATGAGACATTAATATATTTTATTCCTTTCAAAAATTACAAGTGGGTCCTCTCCCTACTTATAAAAGACCCCCTCTCTTATACTCTCCACACATCAAGAGCCTTTTGATTTATCCAAGGCCCCTCTAAATCCATTACTTACATCCCTACTCATGACTTAGAGTCCCTGGTTTGATCATAAAACCATCCTTGGAAGGATTTTGGTATAAAGATAAAGAGGTTTTCTGAAGAAGAGGAGGTTTGAACACTTATAAAGGAAGTGGTACCTAAGGTAAGGGTTTTTTTTGTTTCAATCTCATTGTCTATCAGGATTTTTTATGACTAATTTTTTTGATGAAATCTTATGTTCTATCCCTCAAGAAAATTTTGAATTTTCTTCTCCTCTATTTATTTTTGGATATCACATTTTTTCCTTCATTCTCCTCACATTAAGTACTAAAGAGACTGAAATAATGTTTTTATGGAAAAATAAATTTATTTCTATCTTTGGTTGAAAATAATTTATCTTCTATGCACATGTTTTCTAATTTTTTTTCATTAATATTTTTACTATCATCCTATTATTTTTAAATTCATTTTTACTCATGTCTAACTTTTTACAAAATGGATTAAATAGAATCTTCTTGTGGTTTTCAGAATGAGGTATTTTTGAATTTTTACCAAAAATGCGAGTGAAATGTTTTTTTTACTATACAAAACATGAATGGAATTTACCACCTTCACGACTACCCAATATTTTGAAGCCTACTTTACAAGTTTACAGGGTTCTTTTTTAAGAAAATGTTTTCCTTAATATTTTGGAAATTTTTAGATTTTAAATAATTGATTTCAAAGTAAAAAGTTTATTATCCTCTAGAAATTTTCCATGTTATTTTTAAAGGAATTTTTCATCTATAATGACATCCTTTTATGTCACATAATCTTTACTAGGGATACAATCCAATGATACTATCCTTATTCTTCCTTAATATGGTTTATGATTATGATGTTATGATTTTTTTGAAACCTGCTCCTTTTTATGGGTTATTCTATGATGAATTAAAGAAATTATTATAAAACCTATTTATTTTACAAGGGATATGATATGATAAAATGTTTATTAAAGCCATTTAATTTTTCATGGGTTATGATATGGTGAATGTTTTATGATATTATGGTACACATATTTATTGTTTTCATTATGTGATGGGTGGAACCATAATTATATACCCCTCCAATTCATTGGGTAAAGATGGATATCTAATGTGATAAATAGGAATGGAATGGGGAGTGAACCTAGTTAGGCAAGGGACTTTATCCACTATGATAGTCTTGAGACCGAAACTTGACTAATATAATGGTTTGGGGAGTGAACTCAATCCACTATGACTATATCAGAAGTAAGCATGGACTACCAAATAAATGGTTTTCTATGCTTATGTGTGTTCCAAAAAACAATTTCTTATTCCAATTTTATTCTCTCATGGATTATGTTCATTGATTCCATTATGATTCATTCTTATGAACTGCCCATATTTATTCCATGAAATAATATTTTGATCTATGATATACATGGTATGGGTTTTAAAATATTATTCTCATGTTATTGTTCCCTTATACACATTTTATGTTTAGTTGATCATTGATATCTAAATTATTTACCCTTAATAAGAATTTGAGCTCACTGTTTCTTATGTTTCCTTTACCTATGTTATAAATAAAGGTATTATGTTTTATATATCTACGAAGGGTTATAGTTATGAATAATGTAGTGGGAGATGATGTGGTTTACTTATGAACCATTTGTTTATATATCCAAGTTTCTAAAAGCACTAGACCTATACAATTTTTGGCATGGATCATTATGCTATGTATGGTTTTCTATAGTTGGTATCATAGAAAGGTTTAGTTACCATTGGAAACCTATATATCAACACCTTAACAAAAACCCTTAATATAATACTATATATAGGAGAACATCCTAAATGATGGTAAGGAAGTGAGTGTGGTTTTACTAACACAACATCTTTGTATAGATACTATAAGTGGATGTGGTTTTAGAGTAGATGCATCTTGGTGTAATAACCACAAAAAATATTTAGTTGAGTATATCTTGGCCATTATTTTGATGCACAACTAGTGTTCTTTACTGCGCACCTAGTTTAACACTCATGAGGGATATGCTTAGGTTAATTCACATTTTCATTATAAACCATCATGAAGGATTTTAGTATAGAATTATCATGAATGACTTAGAAAAAACCCAAGGCACGATATATTTAAATGACGGTGTAATTATTTATAAATATTATTAATGATTTTTCATTATTTTATGTTTTTACACTATGATTATTGTTTCTCACACTGTGTTTTTTGGTTTTTATCAATGGATGGAACCCAATGAAACTATATTAATACTTAATGTGATAGAAAATGTTATGATTATCCTCCCGAGAAACCAAAATTTTATGGGAGTTGGAATGAAAAATATTATTTCTATGATTATGAAATTTTCTCAAGATATAAATCATGAAGAACATACAAACAAGAAAAGTATGGAACAATGATCTATTGTGACCTTTATAAGGCAACATCCACCTTCTATTGGTGGGTCAAATTATCCAATAGTTTTTGAGTAATGATTAGTACCATTGAAAATAGATTTTCTATTGTCCAGTGTTCTAAGCATAAAAATCAATTTTTATGACTATCGTTTATAAGGTGAAGTAGATCAATGGTGGAATCATATCAATAATATGAGGAAATAAAAAGAAATTGAATCAATGGAGTGGGATGAGTTTAATAACTTATTTTTCAATAATTATTTTCCTCATATTCTTCACACAAAAATAGAGAAGTAATTCCTTGATCTAAGTAGATGGATAATGAATCTATTGGTACCTAGGTGGTAAATTTTAAAATGAATGTAAGGTATTCTTATGGTATTATAATTCTACTTGAAAGTAAGGTTGATCAATTTTTTAGTTGATTGAAACCAAGGCTTCAAAGGTATTTATCCATAAGGGACTTCAGTAGCTATGAAGAAATCATTCAATTTTCTATTGAGGTGGAAATAAAGATTAGATTTACCCATAAAGATCATGGTTTATATAAGAAAAGAAAAATGGAATTCATAGGAAATTATAAAAAAACATGGACGAAATAAGATGAGCCTTCATTTATAATTGAATTTTGGAAGGAAACATTGTGGAAATTTTCTTAAGGGGAATGATAAATTTTTTAAGTTTGTAAAGGAAGGTCATTGGTCAATTGAATTCTAAAGTGATGGGATGAAGTTATATAATGATGCAATTAGAGATAAATCTCCATATAATGTGCCACCCATAGTCTAGTGTTACAAATGTACGGAGTATGGTAATTATGCTAACTAGGTCTCAAATCCAAAGTTTAACAATAATGTCTAATGTTAGTAAACTCTTAATCCTAGAGACAAAGGGAAATCTCATACAATCACAATTTCCAATGAGGGGTATGATAATGATGTGGTGAAAGGTACAATTACCATCCACTCTTGAACTACTAATATATTATGTGACTCTAGATCTACCCACTCTTTTATATCTGAATAATTTGTTATGGGTATCAAAATTCCATCCCAATTATTAGATGTTTAATTAGTAGTAAAAATCCTACTGGTATGATAAACACATCTCAATTCTATGATTCCTTTCTGGTTGAATTTTGTGGTAATGTGCCTCCTAAAAATATTTTTATTATTCCTCTTGTTAAATTTAATGGTATCTTATTCATGGATTGATTTTATCTACATAAATCCCATATCAATTTCTAAGGTAGGGAATTCAAGTTTGATATTTCAAACTAACATATAATCTTATATTAGAGAAATGATAAATATGAACATCTGATGGAAATCACATCCATTGTATGGGTCTTGATTCCTATTAAAAAGGGGTGTTTATGTGAGAATATTAAGGAGAAACTCAACATAGATGATATTACTATTACGAGGGAGTTTGTTGAAATATTTCTAGAATAGTTTCCTAGTCTTGTACTGAATCATGAAGTTGAGTTCTCATTAGAACTCATACATACTTCTATACCTATTTTAAATAATCCATATATAATGGACCTAATTGAGTTTCAGTAATTTAAGAAGAAACTCTAATAAAATCTTGGAAATATATTTATTTGGCCAAGTGTGTCACCTTATGGTGGAGCTATTATTTTTGTAAGAAGAGTGATTGATCAATGATACTCTGAATTGATTATCAAGAACTTAAAAAGATCACAATCAAGAATACATATCCTTTGCATTATATTGATTTATTGTTTGATCAACTGTGTGGAGCCCAATACTTCTCAAGATTTTTTTCATTGTGGATTTCATCAGTTGAAGTTAAATAAGGATGAAATACCAAATATATAATTCCATACAAGGTATAGACACTCTGAATATATAGTGAGTCCATTTGGTCTTACTAATTTTTCCACTCACTTATTGTATTTAATGAATAGAGTATTTAGAATTTACCTTGAATAGTTTATGATAGTCTTTATATACAACATCATTCTATATTAAAATTCCATTTAAGTTCATGAATATCACTTGAGGATTATACTGAAGACCCTAAGAAAAGATAATTTGTATGAAAAATTTACAAAGTATGAATTTTGGATACAAAAAGATTCATTTTGAGGTCATATAATCTCATGAAAGGGTATATTTCTGGATCCATCAAGGATGAAGGTTATTAAATGTTTTCATAGACCAATTATAGTAACTGATATACAAATTTTTATTAGTTTGGATGGATATTATCATTGCTTTTTGGAAAATTTATTACAATTGTCTAATCCACTCACCAAGTTGACTTGGAGACTGATTAATGTGAGGAAGATTTATAGGAATTGAACAGAAGGTTAGTCAGTTCACCTGTACTTATATTACCTTACATTGGAGATGGTATTATAGTCTACAATATTGTATTGAATAAGGGAGTGGGATGTTTTCTCATGAATAATTATATGGTTATAGATCTTTCCTCATAAAAATTGATGATTTATGAGAAAAATTACTAAACACATGGTTTGGATTTATCTACAGTAATTTTTGTAATAAAGTTATGGAGGAATTATATATATAGTGAAAGATGTGATATATATATTAATAATAAAATTTTAAAGTATATATTCACATAGAAAGATTTTAATATGCTCTAGAGAAGATTATTGAAGCTAATTAAATATTATGACTTCTCAATACATTACCAACCAAGTAAGTCAAACATTGTGGAAGTTGCTATGAGTCAAAAGTATCAGGATATATTTTTTATGATGAGGATCTCAAATGATCCAATATTTATATACTTGAAAAGTATGAATCTTGAAATGTTGAAGGAAGGATAAAAATATTATCTTTCTTAAATGAGTTTTCAACCATCTATCCAAGTGAAGATTAAAGAGGCACAAAAGGAAGATGTAAAGATAAAAAATAAGGTAATAAATATTCCAAATTTCAACCTTGATTATGATGAAAGGATACAGATTAAGAAGTTTGTATGTGTTTCTTCCATTCTAGATTTTAAGGAGCTATTGGATGATGCTCATAGTTCATCATTCTCTATTCATCATATAAGTGTGAATATTTATAAAGACTTGAAAGATAAATTCTTGTGGGATGATATAAAGAGATATATTGCTGAGTATGTATCTCTGTTCTTAGGATGTTAGTAATTTATGGCTGGGAGAAATAATACCATGTGGATTTTATAACTACTACACATAATATAATGGAAATGGGAAAATATCACTATGGATCTTGTCACATGACTCCTTAAAATATATAAATCCCATAAGTTTATTTAGGTTATAGTAAATTTCATTATGAATTCATCAAAATTCATTTATATCAGAGAATATTTCTCTCTTGAACAACTTTCTAGAAATTATATTAAAGAAGTGGTAAGATTTCATGGAGTAAAAACTTATATTGTATTTGACCTGTATATAAAGTTAACCATTAAGTTCTAGAAAAGTCTTCAAAAAGATCTGGATAAAAAGTTTAGTTTCAGTACATATTATCATCCATAGAAAGGTGGTCAATCCAAGAGAACCATTTAGAACATGGAGGATATAATGTGACCTTGTTCTCTAGAATTCAAAGTTTTTTGGGATCAATACCTTTCTCTAGCCAAGTTTTCTTACAATAATAGCTTTCACTCAAGCATTCAGATGGATCCTTAGGAGGATATATATAGTAGGAAGTGTGGTACTCCTAAATTCTAGGATGGAATTTGAGAAAGAAAGATTTTGGGACCTGATATAGCTGAGGAAATGGTAGATAAAGTCAGAACCATTCAACAAAACATCAAGGTAGCTCAAAGTCAAAAGAAAAGTTATGATGATAATCGCCAATGAGATTTGGAGTTCAATGTTAGTGAGATGTAGTTTCTATGAAATTATCCATAGAAGAAGGTTATGAAACTCAAGAATAAAGGAAATTCGATCCCTAGGTATATTGGACCCTTTGAGATTATTTATTTAGTAGGGATAGTAGATTATCTCTCGATGCTCCAACAAACCTCTCTAAAATTCACAATGTCACTACACCAAACTGATAGTTTATTAAATCTCCATTATATATATTTTTAAATAATTTAGCAGTTGTTTCTAAAAAACTGCCGCTAAACCATTAATGTTTTTAACAGACAACACTCTCCCCCTCCCTTGACACCCCTGACCCCCCGACTCCCCGAAGCCCTACCTCCCCCTTCGCCACCCCTCGTTGCACCTTGCCAACGCCCCTCATCGTGACTCGCCACCCTCACCGCCCTCACCGCGCCTCACCATTCCACAACACCTTCCATACTCTCGATACTCCATTAAAGCCTCCTTAAGGTTCTTAGGATTGTTCTTCTTAGTTTTAAGGTATTTTTCATGTTCTCCTATTTTCCCTCCCTTGGTTCCTTCTTATTTTCTATCTTGGATCTCTCTTGTCTGAACCTGATGGGATATGTTTGATATTTGGTTTAATTTTCTTAGATTATATGGTGTGTGGATTGTTCCTCAACCCTTGTTTTTCCTTATATGAGAGTTTTATTTCATTCTCACACTGTTGAGGTAGGTGTCTCTATCCAATACCTTTTCGTAATAATATTTCAATTATAGATCATTCCAAATTAAATATTAAATGAGTTTCTCATGATTATGGTGTGTTTTTTGGATTATAGTGGTGTTTTCATGTTATATTTTTGATGAAAAGGGGATTAAAAGGATTTCATTTATTAAGACTATATATGTGTGCATCTAAAGAGTTTGATAAAATTTCAATTTAGCTTTTTAAGTGTAATTGAATGTTTTTCATATTATATTAACCTTGGTTGGATTTTTGTAGTTTCTTCACATGTGAAATTGAGTTGGGTGAGTGATTTGGTTTCCATTTTTTTGTTTGAGGACTATTTATAAATTTATACAGATAGTTACAATGTTCCTTATGATTTCTAAATTGGAGTCTTTTATGTTTTTGAGATCCCTTATGGGCGTTCCATTAGATGTGGGCATATCCATATGTGAATGTGGTCATTTATCCTATATGTGTATTTTGTTCTTCCACCATGACCAATCTCAACAATGACCAATCTAAACCACACAACCATCATGATTATAAAATATAGGTACAAAATCTCTCAATAAAATTCCAAGCACTTAGTCCTTACATAACTTAAAATCATGAATAATAGTTCATATCTATCAACACTAAACATTAAGCCTCTTAGAGTTCACACACCCCCTCAAGGTAATCATGAAGTATATTCCATCACCAACTCACATCACTAGAACAACACTAGGATCCAACCAAAAACTCAGGTGTCTAACTAGTTACATAGATTCCATCTGATTCCCTTAAGAACCACGTCGATAAGAAATCCTAAGCATCAACTTCATTATCACCAATTTACTCTAGGAACATTATAGTGAGTGTTTAATCACCTCTATCATCTAATACCATGATTTTCCAAAGACCAACAGCTTATCACAGGCTAATAGACTCTTTAACAACATCCTACCCCTATCAATTGATGTGTTTCTATGTTCTAGGTCATTTCCTATAGATGTTCTAAGACAAATACCAATCTCCAATTATAACTAGTCCATTCCTAAAGGGTTAACCACTTGGATGCCCCTAAAGTAGCTCGCTAAGGCTCTCCCCATGCCAAACACAAGTCATCACACCAATAAAGACAACAAAGAGGTACATGAATTTGTTTATGACTCTATTATACCTATTGGTATAGCCATTGGGTATTTTTAAAATTCATGGACCAAGCATGAAATACCCAAATTTATTTTATATGGATCAACCCAGGCCACTTGAGGCACTTTGATCCAAACTAATCCCTAACTACATTCCTAAACCCAGTCCCCAATCATTCAAATACATGCACATTCATGCATTAATATTTCTATGTATTAAAGGGGATAACTAAAATGATGTTATAGTTACCCCATTCCATAGCCCGTTTACTATCTATTTCTAAGATCAGACTAAGAATCACCATGCTCTTGAGCCCCTTTCTCATACTTCAAGGCTCCAATAGTTAATGGGGGTTCAAAACCCATTGGGCATAGGCACTGCAGAAGTACTGTAGTGGTACTATAACAATGGTGATATTGTAGCAACAATGGTACTGTAGCGGCGGCAGGGCACTGTAGCAGCGGACGGTACTGTGTGGTACTATAGTAGGCAGGTACTATAGTAGTACTATCACAGAATGGGCCTTGGGCCAAAAGTTTGGGCCTACAGGCTATGTAATGGGATACATGCCCACTGGGACTTCGGGCTATGTATTGGGTGTCCCTCTACCCAGTTAAAAGAGGTATTTTCTTTGCTTTAATATTAAAATGAGGCTTAGGCCCCAACCTTTTAAAAAAATATAAATAATTATAAATAATTATCCAACTTAATCTAATAAGGAATAAACCTTGATAAATCACCATAAATCATCTTGACATACAAATATCGACCAATGATGTGTGAAAGGATCATATCATTCCTCTAGAACTCCTTTGACAAAAATCCCCATGAATTGACCATTAATTCTAGTCTAATCTGGTTGAAATCCCAAAAAAAAATACTTCAGCAAGCCATTTTTCAAATTATAAGAAACAATAAAGGGGAAGGGGGATCAAAATAGGGGAACAATGGGGGAGTAGGCTAAAAAAATTACTACTTTAAAGAACCTAACTAACTAAAGAAGGAATAAACAACCATCAAGTAACAGGTCTGACCCTTCCAAAAAATAGGAGAAAATAACCATTTCAACATAGCCCATGGGGGAATGGATTAATACCCCATTTATATGGTTTTTTATGTAGAATGACCCAATGGATCATGGAATAGAAATCAACCCTATAAAAACACCCATAACATCCTAACCACACATTACAGCATGACCAGGGAATCAAGGCACAACCAACCACCCAAGGTAAACTTGATAAAACTCCACCAAATAACCCTTTAGGATGAAACCATTTAGTTTTCATGTGACACATTCTCTTCAAGTATGATTTATAGAAAAACACCAAGCTTGTGGTGTGATTTTCTATGACCCCAAAATTTAATCTTATGAAAAATACACACTAATCCATAATGACCATTTTTGTAGTATGATTTAGTTATACTTTCGGTCATCCAAGATAAAACATCATGAAAAATTCTCATAATTGAATCAACCTCCTTGACATGGATTTCACCATTATATGTTGTTGAATAACTAAATATTAGGCCATTAAAGATCCTCACACAATGGGCATAGTCCTTTTGGATTTGACCATTTTTATACGATACTCCACTTATCAAGCATTCCATAATTTACCATGGGTGTCATGTCTATTTTTAGTCTTTTTCAACTATATATCAAAATTTTGAACACAACCTTCTTTGATGCTTCATTTTAGAACTAGAAAAAATTTCATTTCATTTTTTGATATTTTTTAAATACAAAAAATAATTGGATGGCATCCTCAAGAGAATTCTATACAACTGGTTGTAGTAAGAATAAAATAGAAAACCTTATTTAAAATGCTTCATTATTTACCATATATATTTATATAGGAAAACCATATTTAATATATTCTTTTTTTTCAACTAGTATATATGAATAACTTTCCCTATTAAGTAGTAGTTATGTGTTTTATGTTTTTTTAATATTGTGTAGGCACATTGTGATATACATGGATAAAATATGGATCACATTATCGTGGAACACACCTCAGTATGCTAAGGGTTTGGAGAAGTTTTTATATTTTTCAATTTCCAATTGATCTATTGAAGGTAGAATAATATTTCCATGTCCTAAATGTAAATTTAGAATATTTTGGAAGAGAGATGAAGTTTATGAACACTTGATATTGAAGAAATTACCTACTCTATATTTGTGTTGGATTTGGGATGAAGAATCGAAAGTTATAGAATGGTTGAGCACTGATGTCAATCCATAGAATGAGCTACCAACTTCACTGACAATGGAAAATGAAATGAAAAACCTTATAAATGATGAATTTTTCAATGCAAGACACCAAAATCAACATCAAAACATATCATAACAACAAGTCGAGGGTGATACAAATAGAAACATGACAAGTGATGTTTTTGAGACTATAAGACAACCGAATCAAGATTATAACATATCATTAGATCCTCCTCTTGATTCTGTGGAGACTAATGTAAGAGAAAACTTCACTAAGAAAAATATGTTTCATGGTTTAGTTGATGATGGAAATCAAGAGTTGTATAGTGGATTTTTGAAATACTAAAAAATTTCTTTTCTGCTGAAGTTGTACCATATCAAATGCTTATGTGGAATTAAAAATAAGTCAATGTCCATGTTATTGGAATTTTTATGTGATGCATTTCCTGAAGAAAACATCCCCAAGTCTTTTTATGATATGAAAAAAGTTTTTAATAGGATTGGTATGAATTATAAAAAAATACATGTGTGTCCCAATGATTGTATACTTTATTGGTGAGATGATTCAAGAAAACATGATTGAAAAAATTTTCTTCTTCTAGATGGTAGTAAATGGGTGATGTCAGAAGTATGAATCAACATACTACCATGAATAATAAGGAAAGGAACACACCTACAAAGGTTTTTTGTTACTTTACTTTAAATCCTCGATTGCAAAGATTATTTATGTCATCGAAAATCACCAAACAAATGAAGTTTCATTCTGTAGATAATAAAAATGATGGGCTAATGAGACATCCACGAGATTCATAATCATGGAATGAATTTGATTCATTACATCAATATTTCTCATCTGATCCTAGGAATGTTCTATTGTGATTGTCTATTGACAGATTCAACCCATTTGAGACTTTGAGTACCAGTTATAACATTCGGCCAGTTGTTTGGATCCCTTACAATATGCCTCTGTGGATGTGTATTCAACAAATGTATTTTATCATTTCGATGATTATTCCTAGAAAAAAATGCCTAGAAATGATATTGATGTATACTTGTAGCCTTTAATTTAAGAATCATAGGAGTTATGGATCAACGATGTTGATACATATGATGATTCTTCTAAAATAATGTTCAAAATGCATGCTTCTCTAATGTGGACCATTAGTGACTTCCCTGGACTTGGAAATTTATCTGGTTGGAACACTTACCTGGGTTTGGATTTTCCTATTTACAATATTGATTTTGAGCCCAAATCACTATGTTATAGTAGAAAATGGTTCTTCGTGTTCCATCAAAGATTTCTCGATGCATCTCATAGATTTCGGATGAACATGTCAAAATTCAATGGTTTTATTTATTTTAGACCACCTCCAAAGTTTTTAACTAGTTCTGAAATATTGGATCAACTTAGAAATGTTGAAAAAAAATTTGGGAAGGTGTATCATTTCAATGATAGTGGGAAACAAGTTCAAAGTGTATCGTCAAGTGAAATCAGTATGCAATAATGGAAGAAAAAATTATATTCTTCAAACTTCTGTTTTGGGAATTTAATTTGTTATGGAATAATATTGATGTGATGCATATTGAGAAGAATGTTTGTTACAATTTGATCTTTACATTGCTAAATGAGCATGGAAAGTATAAGGATCATCTCAATGCTTGGAAAGACTTACAAGAAATTAACATAAAACGTGATCTTTGGCCAGATGAGAATGAAAAGTTTTCTCCGAATTTTTTTGTAATGAAAAATCCTTTGAATTTTAAAGCATGTGAAGGTATATGATGGGTATTAAAGTAACATATCAAGGTATTTTGACTTAAATAATCATAGGTTACATGGATTGAAAATTCAAGATTCACATATTTTTTTACAACAATTACTACCATTGACATTGCGTACATTATTACCTGAAAAGGTTACCACTATTATACTCCAATTCTGCACAATTTTCAGAAAACTATTTGAGAAATATCTATATCCGTTTGAGCTTAAAAACCTTCAAGATAGATTTTTATTGACACTTTGTGCAATGGATATGATCTTTCCTATGTTGTTTTTTTTACTTTCATGATGCATTTAACTGTGCATTTGGCTGAGGAAGCTAAATTAGTAGGCCCCGTACATTATCGATAGATGTATCCAATTGATAGGTACTTTATTTATATATTTTTAAGTTAAGTAAAAAATTATTGGAACTTAATTAAATACATAATTTTTTTTATTTCATAGATATCTTGGGCATTTTAAATCATACATGAGAAATAAAGCTCAACCTGAAGGCTTTATTTCTGAAGGCTATTTGGTATAGGAGTGTATTAACTTTTTTTATAGATACATGGATGATATTGAGAAAATATTTAATCAAGTTGGATGTGTTGAATACACAACAACTCAATCTAAACTAAATGGGAAATCAAAAATATTTCCTACTATTGGCCGATCAGTTGGGAGGACCTCAAATGTTACACTGAGAGAAACTGAATTATTACAGAAATATAGATATGTGCTAATGAATAGTGAAATTTCAGATCCATTTATTGAAGTTTTTAGGATACAAACAAGGATAATAATGATAGGTCTAACATGAAATGAGAAAGATATAATGAAATCTTTTAATAAAGATATTGTAGAATGGTTTTCATGATGTGTAATTTCATAAATATTGAAATAAATACAGATATTAGGTTGACACATATATTTATTAAATATAATAATGTATATTTATTTTTTTAGATCACGAATACTGATACTTGAGAAGATTTGTCAGAATATTTGAAGTTTCTTTCTCGAGGTCCTCTAAAACAAGTTAGAAATTTTGACTCTTACAATGTGAATGACTTTAGATTTTGTACAGTCGATCGAGAAAAGGGTTTGAAAACATAGAATATTGGTATATTTAAATTTTATGAATTGAGATACGATGGAAAGTTGACTGATATTATCTAATTAAACTACTACAAGAATTTTTCAGTTGTTTAATTCAAATGAAAATGGGTCGATATTATAAGAGGTGTTAAAAGAGATTCCTTGAAATTTACGTCTATGAACTTATTTCACTTGATTGGTGTTGGTGATCATGAAATAAATTATCAATATACCTTATCATTGCAAGAGAAAATTGTATATTATGTGAATGATGTTGTGGATGAAGGGTGGGATGTAGTTTCTCACGTAAAACAAATATATTTATATGATATGGGTGATGAAGTGGAAGATTTGACCTCTGACATTGAATCTCATCAACATCAAAAAGTAGACTTATTTTTCCATCATAATATTGAAAATATTATTCTAGAAAGGTTGTATGAAGTGGATAAAGTAAGGGATCCAGAAACTGATATGATTGAAGGGGAAAATGATTGTATGTAGAGTTATGCATTCATTTAGCACCCACTTATTTCATTTATGCAGTTATTCATTAACATTATTATGTATATTTTTTTTGTTAGTACTGTGCATGTTTTTTCATTTTTTTCTACATATTTTTTTTGAAATATATGTTATAAACTTAATTTTAATTGATTAAATGATAGGAATGCCTAGGAGGAAGCAGGGTGCCACTTCTAGTTCTTCACGAGGATACTGGAGGGTGACTGTTATAGGTACAAATTTTAACATGAATAAATTTATTTAACTTTTATTATACTAACTATTTGTTCATAAAATATGTAAAAAATGAATTCATAGAGAAAAATATAAAGAGTTAATATGTATGGAATCTGACCGGAGAGAAGATATTTATCCCATTTGATTTCTATGGGGT